>JAIFGZ020000289.1:0-655288 GCA_019925245.2 Oryza australiensis | reverse complement strand
GCTTGTTATCTCGGAGGGCATCATGTTTCATTTGAATACAAGGATAACGAGGTCATCCAGGGTGCTAGGTATGCTCATAAGGAAGACATGAAAGAGGCAGTGAAGCATTGGACGGTCTCTTTGCATAGAGAGTTTAGGGTGGCGAAGTCTACTAACTATGTGTATGATGTGAAGTGTATGAAGGATGATTGTCCGTGGCGTGTTCATGCATACAAGGGGAAATGGAGTGACTATTGAGAAGTGAGCATTGTTGGTGAGCACACATGTCTGTTGTCGGGGGTAGATAAGTACCACCGCAACATCACCTCGGCGTTTGTTGCCGGTGAGATGTACAGCCATGTTGTTAAAAACACGGACTTTGAACCAGGCTCCATTATTAGGCACATTGAGAACAAATTCAAATATACTATCAGCTATGCCAAGGCTTGAAGGGCGAAACAAAAGATATTGAAGATGAGGTATGGCACATTTGAAGCATCGTATGACAATTTACCTCGTCTATTAGCCACCATTGCTCAGAGAAACCCCAATACCTACTACGACATTCAGACCTTTCCATCATCTACTGATTCGAGCAAGAGCGTGCTGCAAAGAGCCTTTTTCTCGATTGGTGCTTGCATCAACGCATTTGTGCACTGTCGCCTTGTGCTGTGCATAGATGGAACCTTTCTGACAGGCAAATACAGAGGTCAGATACTGACGGCGATTGGAGCAGATGGGAACAACCAGGTGTTACCTATGGCGTTTGCATTTGTCAAGAATGAGAACACCGAAAGCTGGTATTGGTTCTTGGAGAGAGTTCGATGCCAAGTCATTCGTATGAGGCCCAATGTTTGTCTCATATATGATCGTCATGCGGGCATGCTGAGGACAATCGACTATCTTCAGAATGGTTGGTCGGAGAGGGGACTTCCAGCTAGGTGGCATGATGTTCGGAGTAGGTGGTGCATGCGGTATATGGAAGCCAATTTCTACAAACAATTCAAGAACAAGCACCTGATGGATCTATTCAAGAGGCTATGTGGTCAAAATCAAGAGAAAAAATTCAATGAGATGTGGAGAAGGTTGGATGAGCTGACAACGAAACAAACCGCGAGCAATCTCGTTTGCCACAGTTGACGAGCCTGCAGTACCTCTTGGTCCATTGCATAATGACCCGCCAACAATGAGAAGGAAGTCCGCACCATCAATACGTAATTTCTCCCACTGGATAGAGAATGAACCGAAAGAAAAGTGGTCTCTGTTGTATGACACTGACGGAGCTCGATATGGTATAATGACAACCAACCTAGCCGAGGTGTACAACTGGGTGATGCGAGGAGTTCGGGGGCTTCCATTGGTGGGTATTGTGGAATTTATCCTTCATGGCACTCAAGCATACTTTAGGGATAGATTTAAGAAAATATCTCCTTTGATGGTCGATAACAACATTGTATTTGGCAACATGGTGACGAAATATATGCAAGACAAAATTCAAAAGGCTATGAAGCACAGAGTAATCCCTCAAGGAACCTAAGTTCATAGGTACGAGATCATGTGTGTCGACAGGAGAAGGCGCGACATCAACCGTGTTCAAGCTGTGTAGGAATGTGTGCTTCATGCGGATGGTGGTTGTAGTTGCAGCTGTATGAAGCCGAAGCTTAGACATCTGCCTTGCTCACACGTCCTTGCCGCAGCTGGGGATTGCGGCATAGTTCCCGATATCTATGTGTCACCGTACAACAGGAAAGAATCAATTTTTCATACGTGGAAGGAGGAGATATATGGTTTTGGGATATCTGGATCGTACACAACACTGAGGCCACAAGTGTTCTACATTCCAGATCCATCGAAGTTAAGGCTGAAAAAGGGACGTCGTTAGTCGAGACGCATCAGAAACGACATGGACGAGTCGGAGGCCGAGGGAAGGACCGTACGTTGCAGCAAATGCGATGAGCGCGGACATACATACAAAAAATGTCTGAAGAATTCAGAAACTTCAACCGTCGTAGGTGCAGGTCTATCCGGACAGTCCACCAATGGCGGTCGTCCATCGGGAGAAGGAACAACAACGAGGCGACCACGTCCTAGACGTGCTCGTGCGGCGATTACGTCGTCCGGCGATGCAATTGCTTGATTATTTTCTTTGCTCCTATCAATCTAGTGGTGACCGAAATTTATAACATTTGTTATGTTGTTGTCATCTGTCGTGCGTGTAATATTTATTATTGTGAGACATAAACTATTTTATTGTTGTTGTGATATTTTTATGTTGTGTTTGGTAGTTTGAATTACGATGTGTAATTTTTGCAATGTTTAGAAATAATGGAGCATTTATGTCATTTATTCATATTGTTTTGTTTTTTCCTTATAAATTTCTTACTAATGTATTCATGTATTCATGCAGGTATGGCGGACGATACACAGCTCTTTTCAGCAAGTCGGTCGACAGGGTGCACAAGTCGTACTTGTCGGCAGTGCAGGGTGCTCAGTTGACCACCTTTCGTCCACGTCCGTCGCGCGAGTTGTTGCGTGTCGATCCGCGACACGTCCAGTGGTACGATCATACTCTTTTGATTTACGACCTTAATATTATACTTGAGACTAATATTACACTTGATGATATGCAGGTTGCGTGAGTCTGGCCTGATTGCGATTTGCAGGCTTGTTGAGGTGCGTGCCGACGAGCACGATTAGGCGAGATGGTGGGATGCGGACCGGTCCCTGATAGCTGCTTTGGTCGATCGGTGGCGTCCTGAGACGCACACCTTCCATCTTCCTTGTGGGGAGATGGCACCGACGCTGCAGGACGTCTCGTACCTGCTAGGGCTACCACTAGCCGGAGAGGCTGTTGGGCCTGTGGATGCTATTAGTGGATGGAGGGAGGACATCACTGCGCAATTCGCTCAGGTGATGAGGCTACCGGGGCTCCCAGCTGTTAAGGCGATCTACCCTTACGCGACCACCGGGCCTACGAAGACTTGGATCATGCAATTCACAGTAAGTTAACTTGAAGACTTCGTTATTTTTCATTACATGTTATGATTGTTAACATGGTTTTCTCCTTTTGTAGGCCGACAAGCTCCACCCCGACGCCGACGAGTACTCCGTGCGACGCTCGTTAGAGGCGTACCTCCTCTGGATTTTCGGGAGAGTGATGTTCACCAACACGTCGGGGAACACTGTAGAGAGGAGGCATATTCACTATGCCCGGTCGATAGCGGACGCGGATATAGGCTTCGTGCCTCAGTGGAGCTGGGGTTCAGCAGTCCTCGCAGCCACCTACCGTGGGCTGTGCGACGCGTGCACGAAGACGGATCCAGGAGCGATCTTCACAGGCTACCCCCTTCTTTTACAACTTTGGGCTGCGAAGCGGTTCGCGATCGGCTGACCGATCGTCGACACCTCTCCTTACGACGCAACACCCGCGTTCGAGAACCCAGCCGACGGGCCTACGATGGGCTCGTACTGGTTTCAACGCAACGTAAGAACAAATTGTTATTTCTTTCAAATATTCAAATTGTGTTGAACAAAACTTGTAATAACTTGATTATTTTATTTTCGTAGCGTCGTTACGCCCACGCTCAGGTGAGACGGAGCTACCCGGACTTCGTGTTCGAGTTGGACCGTCTCTAGCCTTACGACGTTGTCTGGGAGCCGTACACGCAGGAGGCGGTGGCAGCTCGAGCGCCTCTAGGCCTCTCGACGTTGTGCACGTGCGATTCGGCTTACTGGATGACGTTGATCCCAATGGTGTACGACATATGCGTCGAGCCTCACTACCCAGGCCGAGTGATGAGGCAGTTCGGACGGTGACATGAATTCCTGGTAGACGTACCAGTTGTCGTTCCCCACCAGGACCACCAGTGAGTACTTCTCTTTCAACTTTACTACTATTGTGTCGAATGAAATGGAACGATAGTTGACCTTTTACGCAGGTTGACTCGACAGGGACAGCAGGGAGGCTCCCTCTGGGAAACACGTATGCAGCAATACGTGGCGGATTGGCTGATAGCCACAGAGGAGGTGATTGGCGAGATCTATGGCCACTCCGATGAGAATTACACTGCCTACCTTCGGTGATACCTACCACGGACGCGTCCGCGCGTGACCTTCACACCGGCCGCGCAGCAGCAGCACCAGGCAGCGGTCACGGACACCTACCCCAGGCATCGAGACCAGGACTACTTTGTTGGGGTACGTCATAATTTCTCGGCCTTAATGCCTTTGTACGTCATGATTCCTGTATATTTTAGCGACGAACCTAATTTGTTTTGATTTTTGTAGGTCGACGTCGCACGGGCATTGAATGCCGAAATCGACTCAGTGATGCCGAGGTTGGACGCAGGCATTCACCTGAACGACGTGGAACAGAAGATGACGTTGCAGCGAATACAAACGACGACATGTTCGATCTTGCGCATCTTCTCGTGTCGTTCAGCCGTCAACGCGGTACCTCCACAGGCTGCTGCAGGTCCACGTCCACGCGGTCCGGTACCAGGATGGTCACCACACGGCGCTAGTGCCTCCACAGGTTAGTTTCACTCATTTTCATTGTGGCAACCCTACAACTTGATATAACAAACCGAATGTCGTGTAGGTCCGACGCTACCGACTGGGGATACGGCTGGCGCGAGTGGATCGTCGATCTCTCGGCCTTTCGCGACTCGGCCGACCACTGCGAGCTTTGCTGGAGCGAGTGGATCCTCCATTCCTCGTCCCCTCACTCAGCCAGGAGGTGAGCAAGCGTCGTCCGACGAGTAGTTAAGACTTATTAGTTTAAATCACTGATGCTTCACATTGCTTATATACACGAGGATTCTACTCGGCGGGGATTTTCCGTTCGGGGGCAACATCGTCGCAGGCGGGTGGGTCCGGGGTGGGCGACGAGGGGGGATCAGGTACGGGTGACGACTTCGACGACCTGGAGGACCCAGATCAGGACGTTCTCGCCGCCTCTCAGCTTGGTGGAGCACCTCTACCACAGAGCCAGGACCTGCCATAGGAGACGCCCGCGCCGGATGTCCGTGCTGGTCGTGCCGTGCCCCAGACAGGCTGACGTACTCTCAGGGGCACGTTAGAGCACATGCTAGGAGGGCTAGGGGTAAGAGGCCTCGCCAGTAGTTTCTGTGTGCAACAGTTTGTAAAAATTATAATTATTTATTTTGTGTTCGATGTTTGTATATATCTCTGTCTGTTCGTCGCACTCACATGTCACGAGATCCTTCAGTATCGTTCGCTGCATGATACTCTTACTAACGACAAAAAAACTTTCGGCGGTGTCAAACCTCCACGAGACGTCGCTATCAGCTTTTGCCCCGTGACAGTCCTACACGATACGTCGCTATCAGTTTTTGCCCCGTGACAATCCTACACGATATGTCGCGTTCAGCTGTTGCCCCATGACAGACATAAACGATACGTCGCTGTGGACCTTGACCTCCCTGCACTATATATTGCTTTGATCCGAATACGAGCTCTTCAAATCTGTATTATGTTTTCTACATTTACTCGTACAATGAGATCTTCATATCATCCATTCCTTGAGCGTCTCCACTGGCGACTACATCCTTTGAGCGGTTTTATTCCACCATGGAGTGACCGTCTGTTATGCCATTGTGGAGATGGATGCATACTTACGTCGTCCCTCCTCACGGAAACCCGGGGGAGACGATTTTTCCAATGCGCCAACATTGATCAGGTATGGCTTATCTGCAATGCTTTCAGCTACAAAATCTTCACACAGAAAATGCTAACTTGATTGTACATCGTGTAACACCTCACGCAGGCATATCGTCGGGTGTGCAACTTCGTTGAGTGGATAGATACGGAGAACCCACGAACCGACGGAATACGTTACTACCCACTAAGCGAAACAAGGTCAGACTACCTTCGACGGAAGGCTGAGTACCAACGTCAAGTTCGTGCTGAAGCTTTGGATTGGCCTATGGATCAGCTGGCACTACCCACATGGCGGGAACGTCCAGAATGCCACTGTGGTCTCCGTTGCCAGGTGGTAAGATCCATAAGACAAGCAACTAGAGAACAAAGATGCTTCGTGTGTCCCGAGATTGTGGATGACGATTTTGTCATGAGTATAATTTTTCTTTGTTTATCCTATTCGCTTGTTCCATTTTCTAACCCCGAACATCAAAAATGTGCAACCAGGAGAATGTACGTCAGTGTCCATACGAAGAGTGGATCGATACGATTAAACCTGCTTCGATCGGTTAGACGGTAACACAACCTGAGTCGACTGAACAATTCATTCAGGCATGGATGGAGTACGAACGTCGCGTCGAAATCACAAGCTTAGCTTGGAGGAACAACCCACTGGGTTTCCCTAAATGGTCGGAGCGTCCCATGTGTGGTTGTAGGGATCGTTGCAAGATGGCTACCTCCTTTGAACCACGAACATATGGCCTCAGATATTTCATTTGCCCCAACTTAGACAACGACTTCGTTGTACGTCTTTCATTTTATCAATCCTGCAAACGTCTTCACTCTAGTGGCTCTCTAACTGATTACATGTGTTTCTTTACCAGGGCATTCAAAGGAGGTGTGGATTCACTAGGTGGATCGACAATGTCATTCCCCAATATAACGGCCTAAAAATAACTAAATGTGAAACACAAAAGGAGTACAACGCCAAGAAGAAAAGAGAAAATTGATGACAAGCTTATCGCCCTTGAACGGTTCCGTAGGTAGCCGAGCCTTGACTCGTCGGGGATGAGTAAGTTGTATCATGCATAAATAAGACATTTGTCATGTATTGTATCATCCATACCTAATGGGTTATGTAACAATGTGACACACAACTGCTTAATCATTGCTACTAAGTTAACTTGGTTAAAACAGTATGTTATGATCACAGGTAATGTAAACAACATATGTACGATACCTCAAATATTAGGGTTCTTTACACAACATATTTACATTTGCATTTTCGTACGTACGATACATTTACATTTGCAACGATACGATGATAACATTTACATTTGAAACAAGACGACAAATAGATCGGTTACATTTGCAACAATACGACGATAACATTTACATTTGAAACAATACGACAAATCAAATGGATCGGTTACATTTGCAACAATACGATAATAACATTTTACATTTGAAACAATACGAGAAAGGCAGTCGATTAGGGTTAGGGTTTAGGATAAAAACACCCTTCCACAGGACGGAAAGGGCAAAAAACGCCCTCTGAAAGGGCGGGAAGGAGACCGCCTGCAAAACAGACAAATAACGCCCTTACCAAGGGCGGGAAGGGGGCCGTCTGCAAAAAAGCCAGGGCGGCCGTCCTTTTTGCAGGTGGCCCTTGTTTGAACAGAGAAAAAACGCCCTTACGAAGGGCGGGAAGGGGGCAGCCTGCAAATATCCCCCGCGTGGCAGACGGCACCCAACTACCATCGCCACGTCGGATAAAACGCCCTCGAAAGGGCGTTTTTAATCTCGCCCTCCCGGAGGGCGGGAGGAGACTATTTCGTAATTTTTGAAACAAATAATTAGTTTTGTAAATCTTTAAAAATAAAAATTATAAATGCTAAAAATTCCATGAAATTAGTTAGTTCACAGGGCATGCTTTATTGTTCGACGTGTATGTGTTAATAATCAAGTTATTATATTGGAGCCTTGCATGTTGCATCACACAAAAGGACCGATCTAATTAAGCCTAAAGCAGCACATCAAGTGAAATTAAGCAAAGTGAATACGTGCTCATGCAATTAAGACCCTCGTAGGGAATGACGTATTATAGGTGTCGATTATAAAGAAAAAATAATATATATTTTTAAAAACCGACACCTATAATATATTATAGGTATCAGTTTTCTGCCCGCTAGCCGAGCCGGCATAGAGATATTTTACTCGGTCATCTCGGTCTCTTCTCTCGGCCTCTCCTCTCTCTTTCTCAATATCTCTCCCTCACGATCCACTCTCTTCCTCTTTCCTTCGGCGACGGCGGCTCGGCCAGCGGCGACGACGGATTTGGCAGCGGGCGAAGGGAAGGGCGGCGGTGGATGGCAGCGGGCGGAGGGAAGGGTGGTGTCGGCAGCGCGTGGAAGGGACAAGCGGCATCGACAGTGGGTGGAGGGGAGGGACGGCGTCGGCAGCGAGCGGAGGGGAGAGACGACGTCGGCAACGTGTGAGGAGAGGGCGATGTTGGCAGCGCGGAGAAGACGAGCGACGTCGACAGCAGGCGGAGGGGAGGGGCGACGTCGGCAACAAGCGTAGGGGACGGGCGGCGTCGGCAGCACGCGAAGGAGACGGGCGGAGTCGGCGTCGGTAGCGTGCGGAGGCAGCGTCGGCAGCGTGCGGAGGGCAGCAGGCGGGTTCGGCGTCCAACATTGACAACACATTTTTTTTATTCTGAATATCTCAAAGGTGCCGGTTACTAAACCGACACCTTTGAGATAGCATGACACCTTTGAAATAACATATAGATATCAACTAATAGATGTCGATTGAGAAACCGATACCTATGGATAATTTTGTAGCAGTGAGTGCTTGCTTCCGGCGGCAAGGCAAGGACGACGCATGCACATCGTCATGTGGAGGAGGTGCCAGCTTGCTGCGCACATGCGATTCGTGACGGCGAGCTTGCCGCTGATGCTGCGGGCTGCAGCGACGAGGGCGCACTCACGATGCGATCGCATATACAGTAAGAGTAGTAGTTATTTCTAGCGCTGATTGGCATTAAGTGGATATGAGATAGACAAGCTGGTTTGGCTCCACCTTATCGTGGACGCTCTTCATAGTAGCGTCCAAACCTGGACACTGTTAAGAATGCTGATTACTACCACATATTTACTATATATATTTAATTAATGGGCTATTAATTATTATATTAAATAAATTCGGCCTACCAGCTGTTGTGGTGCGCTGTAAGAAAACGAAGAAGAAAGAGGAAGAATCGGACTGGGTGGATGGGCTGTATGTTGCTGTAGGTACGAAGGCTTGTGTACGCCCTAAGGCTGTGACGGACGACGGATAGAAATTGTTCGTATCTATAATCTATAACGGACAGAAATTCTATTTGACTATTTTATAGAAAAATTCCTTAAATTTTATAAAAATTAATTTGCAGTTCACCTGACTATTTACTATTTTACTGAAAACCCCTTGAGTGTTTATAAAATTAACCACGACGATCGTCGGCTATTTTGCGAAAACCCCTTGAGTGTTTATAAAATTAATCCGAGCCTGCCTAACTGTTTTTACAGAAATTTATAAAACTAG
Organism: Oryza australiensis; assembly: GCA_019925245.2. NCBI lineage: Eukaryota > Viridiplantae > Streptophyta > Magnoliopsida > Poales > Poaceae > Oryza > Oryza australiensis. The sequence goes on along the minus strand of JAIFGZ020000289.1, from coordinate 646,060 downwards.
CAAAATGTCTGTGCGTTGCAACGGAACGACGACGTAAGAAGGAAAGCAGACGGAGGGCGAAGGTACAAGTGGCGGTGCGGGAGCTCCGAGCGACGACGGGGGAGGGGCGCAGGCGCGGCGCGGGGCGCCGCGTGGATGGGGACGGAAGAGAGGGACATAGAAGGTCTTTTTTCACCAAGTCTTCCTTTATTTTCAACATTAGGATTGCGAGTTAATTTTATAAACACTCAAGGGGTTTTTCGAAATAACCAGAGATGAACAAAAATTTTAGATAGAAACACTACTTGTTTTATATAGTAGTTATATATATATACATATATATAACTTTAAAAGCAAGGATACTTTATGTACCACTGGAACTTGATTAATAAATAATATCAAATAGACATTTAGTCTAAGTTAATTTAATTTCACCAAATTAAGTAAAAAATATAATAAAAATAGATATTAACTTACTGATACTTTAAACCGATTAGAAATTTGGTAAAAGTTTAAAATATTTATGACTCGGATATTTTTAGTTAGAAAAGTATATTGATGAATAGGATAAGTTACATGTATATCGACGGCGGCGCGCTAGCTCACGCGTGTAGCGTGTGCTTGGCCGCCGCTCATGGCAATGCACCACGATGCAAGAGGCGTATAAGTCGGACTCGCTTGCTGGAGGTGAGGAAAGTGAGGCAACAGTGGAGCGAAAGGTTATACGGATCGAAAATTTTATAGATTTGGAGGAAAAAACTATTTGATGATCGAAAAGTTGTAGATTTTTTAAGTAGTTAAGATAAGCTCTATCGTACGTATAATTGAATTTTTTTAAAAATAGTCGGTGGATTGCGGATTAATTTCAGAAAAACTCAAGAGGTTTTATGCAAAATAGCCAGCAAAACAAAATTTGGGTAGAAACACTACTTGCTTTATAGATAGTTATAGATTAATCCGCAATCCGTCTGACTATTTTACAGACAAAAAAATTAACTCGCAATCTCAATGCTAAAATAAGTCTCAGTGAAAACATAAAGAAAAAAATATAAATTAAAATTATACGATACTTTTAACTTTAAAATAATTATAATAAAATAAAATGATACTTGTTGTAATACTCAGACGTAAAGAAAAGATCTACTAGTAATTTAGATAGACTGGGCAAAATTTTATTTACGAACGGATAACGTTATCTGTCCCAGCATCACGGGCGTCAACAGCAATGCATCCGAGATATCGACTGATCGAGGGTCAGACATTGAAGCTCCAAAGCTCATCACTCGTAGTACCTTCGTCTTCGTCCTCCTCACTGGATTCCGCTACCGGCAGCGTCGCGGGCCACACCGCCAGGTCGTCATATGCATGGCTTCCCATCGCCATTGGCGAGTAGAGTGGCGGTGAGTTCGCCATCTGACTGCGACCAATCAAAGCTCCCAGCTGGCGCCGTCACCTGCACCGGTGGCGGCGGCGGCGGCACAATATATTCCCTGACCTCATCGTGCTCCTGCGCCGCGGCCGCCACCTGAGCCGGAGCCGTGGCAGCCGTTTCTCCGCTCACCGGCAGCGGCTGGTTGGCATGCGAAACCGCGGACGCGTACATCTCGCGTAGATCTCTGGTGCGTGCGACGGCCGGCAGCGGCGACTCGGGGAAGTTGAGCCCGGCGTTTGCTCCGGCGCCGCGGAGGCAGACGAACGCGGCATCGAACGCCCGCGCCGCCTTCTCCGACGTGTTGTAGGACCCCAGCCATACCCTCTCGCGGCTGTTGGGCAGCCGGATCTCCGCCGCCCACTTCCCCCACTGCCGCAGCCGCACGCCCTTGTACTTCCTCTCCGGCGCCGGCGACGACGTGTTGTTGGTCTCCATATGCATGCACGAGAGACTGTGATCCGTGGAAGCTTTAATTGGGCGAATTTAATTTAAGCCGCCGGTTTGATTTGGCGGGAATGCGGCATGCGAGGATTTATAGGAGTCAAAGGGTGACACGTCGGAGTCAGCGGCGACTAATGTGTACGCATGCTTACACATAACACACCTGGCTGTCAGTAATCCGACGTGTTGATGGACAGCCCGAGCTGTAGAGGTTACGGCGTATACACCAAAGATGGTGTTTGTTTCAAGAGAATAAACGCTCCAGGTCTGTTTGAACATCAATTTAAAAAAATTAAATATGAATTAATTATAAAAATAATTGTAGAATCGGTAGCTAATTCGTGAGACAAATCTATTAAGTCTAATTAATTTATGATTAGTAAATATTTACTGAAGCATCAAAATCATAACGTAATTAGACTCATTAATTCTTTTCGTGAATTAGCCATCGATTATAAATAAATTTTATAAATAATGTAAATTTAATATTTCAAAATAACATATAAACATTTAATATGACAAGAGTAAAACTTTAGTCCCTGGAAAGGGTCACTTTAAGATTCTGCAGAATGGTCCACGCTGTCCAGGCGATTGATTTTTGTGGCCATAGACCTATTATCGTTTCGCTTATTATTTTGCTTATAAAAACTTAATTTTTAGAGTTGTTTAGTTTTTTCATAATAATTTATTTTACAATGTTTATTTTTAATCTTCAATAACAATATATAAAAATTTTGTTCATAAATTATTTTGTTATTATTAATACGGATAAACAAATGTATAAGCGAAACAATTGGTGAGTTAGACGAGAAATAGACATTTGCTTGGTGTACTTTCTAGTTCCCACATTCAAATTTATGCCACAGCGCACTACTGAAGAAACGATTTTTCTGGACGATACCCCAAATAGGTTCCAAGCGGACTATAAGAGGTAATGCTCGGAAAAACTCGTCCCGGGGGGCCGGCTATTGGCCCGCACGAGATAATCACATTATCCCGTGCGGTCCACTTAACAGACCGCACGAGATAATAGCGCATTATCCCGTGCGGTCCACTTAAGGACCCGCACGGGATAATTCATTTTCCCATGCGGGCCGTTAAGTGGACCGCGTGCGATGATGCCAACTGTTGATATATTTCTTTTATTTATTTTATTTTCATGAATTTTTTTGTCAAGTCTCATATTTGAACTACAAGTGATTAAAAAATAGAATAAAATTACTAGAAAAATTATATTCATGTTGTTTAGACATGCTTGAGTCATTATCCTGTAAATGAGAATAAATTTTGAATTTTTCTTCATTAGGAACCTATTGACTAAATGATTTTAAAATTTTATAAATAGCAAACGAAGTCGGAAAATCATGAAAATTGTCTGAATGTCATGATATTATACGTAGAGGCTGTGCTAAAAAATTGAGAAGGTTTTGACTATTTTATCACATACGACGCTCACAAAACCGAAGATTCTCGAGAGAAGAATAGAAGTGTTAAGAAGGATTGGTTAGATTTGGAGAGAAAGTGATGGCCGAATTGTCTTTTCATTTCAAAAATTTTTCCATAGGCAATAATTAGCATATATTGATGTATGAAAAATTTGATAATTTTTGAATCGTTTGATAATTTTTTTCATTAATATCCAATTTGATGAAAAAAAGAGAGAGGGGTCGATTATCGCGTGCGGGTCGCTTAAACCGCCCGCACGGGAAAATATCTTCCCGTGCGGGCCGCTTAAACAGCCCGCATGGGAAGATGTTTTCCCGTGCGGGCCATTTAGCGGCCCGCACGGAAAATGATCTTTCCATGCGGGCGCTAAAACCGCCCGCACGGGAAGATCGTTTTCCATGCGGGCCGCTTAAACCGTCCGAACGGGAAGATCGTTTTCCCATGCGGGCTATTAAGTCGCCCGCACGAAAAGATGGTGGCCTATATATACTCGCGCGCGGCCCCCAAATTTTTCTAAGTCCCAGGCGAAATCCAAACAACCACCGCGCCGTCAGGCTGCCAAAATCTAGCGCCGCTGCCGGATCCTCGCCCTTTTCGCCATCCTGCGCTGCCAGATCCAGCGCCGCCGCAGCCGCTCATCCCTAACCCTCGCCGTCGCCGCCGTCGCTCAACCCTAACCCTCGCCTCACCGCCCCATCCTCTCTCTCTCCGTCGGCGCTGTCGGCCTCAAGACTGTCGCGCCGTCGTCCGTGCCCCTTCACCGACCTCACCGTCCGTCGTCCGCCCCTTCACCGCCCCCTCTCTCTCTCCGTCGCTGTCGTCGGCCTCAAGACCGCCCGGCCCCACCACCGCCGGCCCGCCTACACGGCCACCTTCACCGAGACCGCCGCCCCTCTACCACTCCACCGCCTCCTGCCTGCCCCACCACCGGCCTCAACCAGCGCCCCTTCACCGCCGCCCTCAAGATCTCCACCCTTCACCGGCTCACCGTCGCCGCCACCTTCAAGACCGCCGCCCCTTCACCGCCACCGGCCCATCCCCGCGCAACCTTCGCCGGCCACCGGTTAGTACTCCCCCCCGGAATGTGGATGTTTGTGCTATGTTCTTGCGAGAAGATGATTATGCTAAGTTGATTATATGGATATGAATGAATGGATTATGGATGTGATTGTACTGTGATGGATGTTTTTGGGATAGTAGTAGACTATAAAAAAATATGATGTGTTGATGAATGGATTTATAGAAAATGAATGTGGATGAATGGATTATGTATGAATTTTAGATAAATTTTGGATGAATGTTAGATAAATTTTTGATGAGTTTTTATATAAGTGTAAAATGAACTTTTATTTATTTGATGGAACTCTAGTTAATTTTGAGGGAAATGTAAAATGGACTGTTTATTTTTTGATGGATTTGTCGATGAATTTTTTGATGAGTTATTTATGTGTATGAATTTTTTTTATGTGAAATGATTCGTTCGTCCGTCCGTTCGTTCGGTCGGTCGGTCGGTCATTCGTTCGATCGTTCGTTCGGTTGTTCGTTCGGTCATTCGTTCAGTCGTTCGTTCGGTCGTTTGTTTTAGGATGAATTTTACATTTTAGGTTAGATTTTAAATTTTCAAACACATACCCACCATCTCCTCGGTATATTCTAATATCCCTCTCTCCTCTCCCTCTCCTCGGTCTCTCATCTCTCATCTCTTTCCCTCACCCAATCTCACCTCTTCTCACGGATAAAATAGGCAAATATATATATTTTCATCTCTCATCTCTAATAAAGAGAAGAAGGAAATAAATACATTTTTTTTATTCTTCTTCTCTTTAGTTTTTTCTCTATATTTTTTATGCATGTCCTTAATATTAGATAATATAACAAGTTGTGCGTTCACAAATTTCACAAGTTGTGCGTTATGAACAACCGTAGATCAAATGTCGAACGAGAAAGCTCCCTCCGAGGCACGCAACGTCGAATCAATGGAGAAGTCTTCGAGCGAAGGCACATGGCATGAACCAAGCGATCTGTTCATCGAAGTTATGCAAGCACCAGCACCCCCAGTTGAAGAAGACCCCGACTACATCCCTATCAAGCAAGCAGTAAGTCCAGCCATATTGTTATGATCCCTATCGTAGGATCTCGTTTAACATTATCTGTTGTACATACAGATGGAAGCAAGGCGCCGCTCAAAAAGAAAGGCCGTCAAGTCTGTCGTCCAGTCTGCTGAAGTCGAGACGGACACAGCAACATCCGGTCCGGTAGAAACCAACACGTCCGCGAGCGCTGGAGGACGTCAAAAAAGAAGACGTGGTCAGAGAAGTAAGAACCAACCCCCAAGGAGACATATTATATCACCTCTCTGAACCAAGATGGGAAGCCATTAGAGCCCAAGGTAGCAATGACAAAGTTCAGCAGGCGCTTGCGGGGTACTGGCCAGAACCCACAGCCCTTTAAATATGGATTCTTGGGAGCAGGTGGATGACAACTTGAAGAACTTCATATGGAACAAGCTGCAGAAGTGGCTTGTATATCCGCCTGGTTCAGAGGCTCTGGGAAAAGAGTTTGCATTAAAAACGATTGGGGGAGGTGGAGGCAGTGAAAATTGGACTTGAACACTAACTACGTGCAAAAGAACAAGTCCCCATTCGAAGACTACGGTGGGATTACGCCCGCCGAATGGGATAGGTTCGTGGCGAAGATGACAAGCCCTGAAGCCTTAGCACGGAGGAAGAAGATGTCCGACCTCGCGAAAAGGAACAAGTACCCGCACCGGTTGGGCTCTAGTGGCTACGATGGCCACGTAGAGAAGTGGCGAGCAACCGAAGAACAGTTTGCCGCCCAAGGAAAGCCCCTGCTTGTGGATGCACTAAAAGAAAGAAGCAAAAACTGGGTGTGGGCACGCAGCACGGGACAGGTCACCGACGAGGGAGAGATCATGTTCGAGGATCCGGATATAGAGCGTGTGACCACAAATCTAAAAGACATTGCTGAAAAGGAGAAGACTGAGGAATTTATTGCTAAAAGGGAACACGATCAGTTGACAACTGCATTGGGCAACCCCGAACATTCTGGACGAGTAAGGGGTGTATCGTCAAAGACAAGTTGGAAAGAAGGGTTTCCTAGGGAAGCTGCAAGTTACAAGAAAAGGGACAGGTATAAACATAAACTTGAAGAAAAGATAGCAAAACAAGTTGAAGAGCATTTCTACTCTCTTGTTGCACAGAATCGCCAAGTCTTCCCTAACTTCTTTCAGCAATCCGAAGAACCCACAGAACACATGCCCAGTAGCGTCGCGTCAGTTGACACCACACCCTATCCCGTGGATACCATAACGGCCCGACGCCGTGCAGCCTCCTCGTGCCAATAGGAAGGGCCGGGAAGAGAAAGGAGGTGGGTACAGGACTTGCTATACCAGGACGACAATTTCACAACACTCCAATCCCTGAGGATTATGCAAGAGTGCAGGTGGCCAAGGTGCATGCAGAGCATAAAAGCTTAAAGCTAGACATTCCAGCACCTGAAGGGATAGAATTGCTTGGAGATGCGGTGAATGAATTCATTCTATGGCATCGACGAGATATCTTAATGGTCGGTACATCGTCAGCATCCCCAGTACAGTCGGTTCCTCAGATTGCTGTTGCGCCTGCACCGCCTTCTCCACCAGGGCCTTCTTCCCCACCTCGCTCCCCACCTCGGCCTGCTTCCCCACCTCGCTCCCCTCCTAAGGATAAAGGTCCTGATTCGCCAATGCCGTCAGCCCCTGAAGTCATTGCACAACATATTCACCAATCTTCTCTGACACCGCAGTCGGCATTGGCGGTACCCCAAAGGCTCCTTCTACAAACAACAAGCCTTCTAAGTCCGAGCAAGCTCTCTCGTCATATTATCCCAAAGATGGTTTGATCAAGCTATGACAACGAATTAATGGCCAAAGACGAGAGAGACTTAGGGCTCTTGGCTTTTAGGGGGAGGGGGCCGACTGACAAGCCGCAGGATCAACCGTCCAAGTTGTCGGACTCACAACAATCAGTGAAGAACAAAGCGGAGGACCTGCAAAATTGGACTTCGGATGAAGTGCCAACAAAGTACGAGTACGGCAAGCCGTTCTTGCCGTGGCACGTCATAGAAGACATGCCCTGGGAAATCAGGCTAATGCATGATTGGTACCTAAATGCATCCAGATTGGGGCTCAGCATGCTTACCGTGAAGGTCCCGGATGATGCGTTCACCAGTGGCCCAAATGGGATGCTGGTCATCGATTTCAACGACCTTCACGCATTATTCAGGATGGAAAAAATGGATATAAATCTCGTTGCTACGTTTTGCGTGTAAGTATCAGCCTAACTTAATGTCATTAATGAATTGATTTACAAACTAACTTGTGAATAATTAATTACTCGCTGCATTACTTAGGATGCAATACGCAGACGCGAAAAAGACCAACTATCCAGCTGCGTTCGTTAACCCAACAAGGATATGCTAGACGGAACACGAGTTACATATTCGTGAAGACTCCGCTGAGCTCAAAGGCAAAACGAAGAAACAAAAGGACGCGATCATCAAACAATTGCACAGGGACAAGATGATCGCGGTAGCCTTCTACTTAGGCCGTGCTATGTTCGAGCATAGAGACAAAGATATCTTAATGGTACCTTATGCGTTGCAGTAAGTAATATTCATCGTAAAACCGATATTTTACTAATATCACCTACAATTAACATATCTCTTCGATCTTTTGCAGCGATCACTACATACTATTTCTAGTATATCCGCGGGACCACTTGACCGTAGTGCTTGATCCGGCACACTACAGCCAGGAAAAATTTAAAGAGTTCCTCGTCATTTTAAATTTGTAAGTACTATCATGCACTATTTAATAAGTTTTGTCTATTTTTACTATCGAATAATTAAACAATTGATCAGTGAAACATGCAATTATTTTGTCTACAGAGCACACCACAATTATGTAAGGCAAGGTGGACCGGTGAAGGATCCACAAAAGAGGAAGCTTCTTGTGAAGACAAATTGACCAGTAATTATATGCTCGATATATGCCGATATTTTATACTGTGTTTAACTTCAAATTACTGACGCATGCACATAATAAATTTTATTCAACACAATGTTATAAGCAACCACCAGGCACTAACCTTTGCGGCTACTACGTGTGTGAGATGCTCAGAATCTACGGAAGATACACTACTAAGTTCAAAAAAGTAAGTTCATCAAAGAAATATATCTCTACATGTTATCGATCTTGTATAATTTTCCTAATCGTATGTATATGTGTACTATTTTTTCTTAAACAGATCACAGAAGTTTCAGTTGTAGCGAACCGGTTCAACGATAGAACCATGCTTAACTTGGTTGCAGATCTTTGTCGCTACATCCGTCACGATGTCTGCAACCATTTGGGCGATTTCTACGATCCGAAGAGCGAGCTGGCGACGGACGATAAATTCAAACGACTTAGCGAGTGGGAAAAAGAGCATCGTCATTAAATAATTTATAAATTTGTTGCTAGCTAAACTTATGTTAATTTGCGAGACGAAACTAGCTTGATATGTATATAAACATTACGCATGATCGATCTGTGTTATATACATATCTTTTATGATGAAATAATATTAAATGTCTTTTTTTCTTGTGCGTGAAAAATATATATATATATATATATATTGACCCATTTAACATTACTGAGAGAGGAGAGGAGAGGGAGAGGACAGAGAGGAGAGGAGAGAAGAGAGAGGACAATAGCTAGCTAACAGAACGTATACATAAAATAATGGACACAACCATCTTCTCGTGCGGTGGCGGCTAAGCGGCCCGCACGGAATATTCTATCTTCCCGTGCGGGCCGCTAAGCCGACCACATGGAATAATCGATCTTCCCATGCGGTTCGGCCGCCCACACGCGAAAATGATCTTTTTCCAGACCATTTCACGCATGGGGACAGGCCTTCCGCACGGGAAGATGTCTTTTGGCCCACATGAAAAAATTGTTTCTCCAGCAGTGACGAAAGCCACTTGTAGAACGCACCAGTACTCTACTTCCTAGTCCCTATATCCAAATTTCTACGAAAGCCTCTTCTAGAACACATAACACATAAGTATTCTTTCTGTTTTTAAAATATAAGTGTTTTAGATTCTTTAGTAAAAATTAAGGTAGAGAAAAATCTCTTTTAATCAATTCAGTGGTTAAATTTTAAATTTTGATTTTTGAATTGTCACATCTCATTGGCAGAAAATATTTGACAGAAAATATATAGATTTTCGTGTATTGAAATCAGTAATGTAAGTATTAATACTTACATGCAAATATTAAAACTTAGAAATCCTTACAGGTCATGTTAATCAATTGAGGCCCTAAATTCGAGATTCGTTACATGTTTACCTACCTCTAAGTATTCCCCCAAGTTTATAATTATGTAATTTTAACATTAATAATTTTTAAAATTTTTAAAGTAACTAGAAAAATATATATAGAGATTTGATTTGTCTAAGTATTAATATTTATTTATTTATTTATTTATTATATTATAATAGAAAATAAAGTTCGCCATATCATTGTTTAAGACGTCGATAATTATAAAACAAAGTCAAATAGATTCTACCCAGCCGTGTTAATTAGGCATATGCGTAATCGAAACTTTGAGCATTTTTAATGTCCGAACACGGTTAGGTTGAATGAATCAATGGCAGATCTATGCTGGTATTACACACTAAGTCCTACAGTAATCTTTACAGGACCATGGTTGCTACAGTAGCTTGTGAAAAGTACTCTTGCATAAATCGGATAATGACTTCTAATTTACCCGACGGTCACTGTATTGACAATATAATTTGTCGTGACTGTAGTATGGTGTCCCACTGGATTTCATGAAGAAACTAAAAAAATGACCCGTACGTATGGATGAAGAAAAAATTAATTAAATTATATTGTACATACTACTAAACTCGTAATCAAACTTATTACACGTATTTATTAAGTAGGTATAACTTAATAAATTATATCTACAATTTATATTAAAGTTCATTTAAATAAGCAAGTGAAATAAATGCAGGAAATAGAATTTCTTTAACAAACTGTGTCCTGTGGAGTATTTGTCTTAAATTCATCTCTCTATAAAATTCTCTCAGATTTTTTGGGATTAATTTCTAATTTTAATAATACGAATATTATTTTAAAAATTATTTAAATGAAAACCAAATAAAAATTCCTTCCAAGCTCTAGGCCGAATCCAGCTCAACCCTTCTCTCCCTTTGCTGGTCAGCCTTCCTCCCTCCTAGCCAAGCTGGCCCATCCCTCTTTTTCCTTTAGCCCATGAGGTCATCTAGCCCAGCAGCGGCAGCGTCACCCCAGGCCGCTCCTGTCTCCTCCTTTCACTGTCACGTGGGCCTCATGCTATAGTATCATCTTCCTCCTCCAGCCAAAGTCTCCCATGTCCGTACGCAGCAGCGTCGCATCCCGCACCTAATCCGGCCACGTCGTTGCTTCCTTATCAAATTAGATGCGAAAACGAAATCCCCTAATCTTCCTCTTTCTTTCCCCATAAAATCCTCCGAAATTCTGAAGGTAATCACGTAAATTTTGGCATCATTTTTAATCCGGTGAACTCGATAAAACCTTAGCCTCGGACATTGAGAAACGACGGACATGACTAGGATTTGATACGACGGACAAAAACCCATCGAAAGTCCTAAGTATTTCTTAAGTAGATATAGATAAAATAAACACAGTTATGAAATGAATACGTGATTATCGATTGGGAGAGGAGTTACTGTCCTTGCCGAACCGACGCCGTCATGTGAATAGAGGCTTGCCGATTCGGGACGACGTCGCTTCTCCCGAATCACCTCTATTCACGCCTCCAGTAAAACAAAAAAACAAAACAAACTCTACTCTACTCACGCCTCTTCGCGTACTATGAATTGTAATCACAATTGATCAATAAGCATATAGTGTCACTCTTGTTGTCTTCCTCTTCCTCTTATTATAAAACAATCAGCAGATAACAATAAAAAACAATAGATCAATCATAGAGACACAAGATTTAACGCGAAAAACTTTTCTAAGACATGAGGAAAAAAATCATGAACGCCAACCAGCAAATCTTCACCATATCGAATACAAACGCTGGAAATTTATAATGATCTCGATCTCATATCTCAAGCGGCTGATTACAGGAAGTATATATAGGAGTGAAACCATAAAGAGCGACGATCAATGACATTTACTGTGTATAAATGAATTTGGATCGTAACTCAACACCTCTCTTACTATTTGACCAATTTACTATAGCGCATTTAAAATTTATTAGAGGATATCATAAAAATATGTTATGACTCGATGACAATCCAAAATTGGTAATTTCATATTGAACATTTTTGGCTCAATTAAAAAGAGAAATTCTAAAATGATGAAAATGCTCCTAGGGCAATAATTTTTTAATCTGATGTTAAAGCGTAAATGGGGCATAAAATCCAATAATAAAATGATGGAGCCATAAAAACCAACAAGACAATACAAGCCATCTCCAATCTCACCAAGTTTTTGTATGAGAAAGCCGACAACAGCTCGCCGTCGACCATGTTGCTCGAGCTTTATGCCGCTATATTGGCATACTAGATTAGATTTTCTTCTCTATTGTACTTAGATTGAAGGGCTATTACCTGTTATTAGGAGGCCCAAACCTCTATAAAAATCTTTATCTCTTGTTTTTTATCATAATTTCATATATACTTTAGTACCAATGTTTCTAATAATATAAAAAAATACAATAATCAAGTATAACCCATCGACGATTTCTGTTTTGAAACTGGTACTGATGGCCCCCTTATCAGTGCAAAAAAAATCAATGCCAGTATTATAATCGGAACTAATGACCCTCACAAACTGGCCCTAATGAGATTATTTTATGGTGCATTTTACCTATTCACATGACAATATTTTTTTCTACTCCTTTTGTTCTAAATTACTTATTGTTTTTCGTTTTAGCTTTGTACTAAATCAAATATTTGTAATTTTGATCATCAATCTGTGTCTGCAACCGCCAATTGCTGTTGCTTAGGTCACCTAGTTTGTAATTTGTCTTCTATCTCAGTGCGCGAATCCGGGTTCATGGAATAACTAGGTTGAAACATAGGTCAACCATATATTGACATGGCAAGAAATCCTATTTTGCATCGTTGTTGACTTACAAATGTACCCGCTAGCAAAATTGTTGCATCTTAATTTCTTTAAAAAAAAGACTCTTGTATCTCCACACTTAATTTTTAAGTCGTTGTACTTGCTCACACCAACCTCTACCATGTTTGCATACCTAGAATACAATTTACTCTAAAATACTTCAGTTGGCATTTGAATTCTACAAGATGATCAATATTGACAATCATCACTAGATATGTTAGCCTAATCTTTAAAGGTATTCGTAGAGTAAATTAAACATATATGCATTCAAGTGTGGACATGTTTATATGAGTGACTACCTGTGTGTGTACTGTATTTTGAAAAAATAGTAAGGTATTGTTTGTCATTTTAGTCAAGGAACTAAAGATTAGTCCATGGACTAAAACTTTTAGTCTCTTCCTATTTGGTTGTAGGGACTAAAAAGGACTAAAACTCATTAATTGTACTATACAAAGATCATGTTACCCCTATTCGTGGGAGAGAGAGTGTTGTGGAAAAATAGCACTTTAATCCCAATTAGCTCATCTAATAGAGATTAATGGATTAATGGTATTTTAGTCCTTTTATTCTCTTCTGTTTGAGAGTCTAGAGACTAAAATAGAGGGACTAATGTGCTTTTAGTCCCTCAACCAAACACCCCCTAAACCAATGAATGCCACTACTTACTAGGTCAAAAAAAAATCTTTTGGAGGCCTGAAGCTCATGCCATTGGTCACACACATCTGCTAATCAAGCTACAATTTATGATACAAGCACTAATCCGACGATGAAGAGAAACAATCCTAGAACAGCCAGCAGCAAGCATTTCGTCGACGAGTTGTCCTCGCTTCCTGCACCGGTCAATAGCTGCTCCTTCTCCTCCTCGCGAATCTCTGCAGCTTTGGAGAGCTGCACCTCCGCCTGGCTCGTCGCCGCCTCGGCCCTGTCGATGTTGGTGGTGACGATCTCGATGCACTCTCCCTGGTCGTGGACGAGCACGGCGAAGTCTTTGAAGATCTCGTGGATGTCGGCGATCTCCTGCTGCATCTCCAGTATCCCCTGCTCCCTCTCAGCGATGATGGCTTCGTGGAGCTCGATCTCGTTGTCGAGCAGGATGACGTCTCGCTGCGTTTGTAGCACCGCGAGCTGCGTTTGCTTCTGATCGGAGAATATCTGATCTCCATTGTTGTTTCTGTGATTGAAGCTCGGAGGTGGCGACGACCACGATGACGGCGAACGGTGAGAGGCGGCGGCGGTTTCTTGCCGCTCCACCGCCCCGATGCGTCGCTCGATCTTCTGGTACTCGTTCACGGCGGCCTCGAAGTCCATGGCCAGCTTGGAGCAGGAGGACACCGACTCGTCGTCGCCGGACGCGGCGGCTGCGGCGGCGGCCTGCCTGAGCGTCTGGGACGTGCTCGTTGCCAGCCGCTTGATCCCGGCGCGCGTGCCGCGGAGGCGGCCGCGGAGGGAGGGCGTGTCCCTGGGCGTGCCGAGCGCGTCGGCCATGTACCGGAGCGCCTCCATCTTGGTGTTGAGCTGGAACACGCCCCGCGCCACCTCCTGCGCCGGCGGCGGCGCCGGCTGCAGCACGCCGGCCTCCATGTCGCGGAGCAGGTCCTGGAAGCTCATCGCGTTCCGCTCGATCGTTCGTTCTCTCGTCTCCTCCTCGATCGGATTACTAGCCGTCGAACGTGATTAGCATCTGGTTGATGATTACTTAAACGGCGGTGGGCGAGGCGTCTGGAACTCGGAATCGGTTTTGGCCTGGCCGCCGGCGCCGGATCGGAATCGAGGCGAGGCGAGGGCGCTTGGAATTGCATTTCGGACTCGCGGAACTAGAAATCAATCGGTGCTAGGCTCTTGCGGTTTTGCTTGCCTGAGATCGCGGCTGCTGCTCGCCGCGCCGCACGCCGCCGCTGATCGCCGCAGTCTCGCGAGCCGATCGCCTCGTGCGGTTGTTGAGAGGTAAACACCAGATTTCTATTTGGATTGTTCAAGGGAGGCCTGGTTAAGGCCCGGCCTTTTTGGTTTTGGCCGGTTTGATTATCAAGTTTTATTCGAAACTGACACGATGTCTCGTGCATTTGCACTGTTACATACTCCTATATGCTTTGAATATTACAAAATTTAATTTACTTACTCGTATGAAATCAAATTGCAGATTATTTTTCATAATAGTCCTTTTTTTCAAGTTTTTGTTGAATTGTACTACGCAATGTCTTTAGTTTGTGTTACTATAATTTTATCCCAATTTCCGTTAGTTGTATTTTGATTTGGACTATTTATTTATAACTTTGTAATTTGTGTCCAATGTTAAAATGGCAAGGGTTAGAATATGAATTCAGTGAGTTTCTTAATTCATGATTTAATGGGATTGATGCATCATGAGTTCATTATATAAATAGTTATTTATGGATACCCAAATAAATCAGCTACATTATTAATGGACCAAAAAATTTCTATTACACGTCACAAGATCTGCTTCTTTGACTTGGACTCAAAACTTTTAAACTTCCATTCACACTTTAAAAACTTTTCAAATTTAGTCAAATTTTATAGAAATTATTTATTACACAAAGATATATTTTTTAAATTTTGAGCCATTTATACATGTAGGGCTCATAATGCACTGCTAATAGACTAGCAAAATTTTATTATATGTGTGTAAAATATGGACCCAAAATTTTTAAGCTATGTTCCCATTATAAAAACTTATCAAAGATTCAACTTGAATTTTATAAGGATGATTTATTATACAGAACAACTTTATACAGTTTTGAGCCATCTAGACATGTGAGGCCCAAATAACTTACTAATAAGAGAATTTTTACGGTTCTCGAGAACTCGAGGTACCTAAATTTTACACTAAAATTTTTGGTAACTCAGGGTATTTAGTACCTAGAGGTAATAAATTTTTCACTAGAAAATATGGTATCTTCCGGTAAATTCTCAAGGATGATAAAATTACCTTACTAATAGATCCATAAATTATAGTGACATATGTGTGTAAAACTTAGATCCAAAATTTTTAAACTTACTTTTCCACTATGATTTTGAATTTGTAGGAATGATTTATTATATAGAGAAGCAACTTTGGATAATTTTGAGCCATTTAGACATGTAGGGTCCACGATACATTACTAATAGACCTAGAAATTCTATTTATCTATGTGTAAAACTTGGATTCAAAAATTTTAATCTAGTGTTCATACTATAAAAACTTGTTAAATTTAGTTAAACTGTGTAGGAATGATTTATTATATAGAAAAACAACTTTGTACAAAATTTTGAGACATTTATACATGTGAAGCCATTTTGAATTGAACCTTTAGACCCAGATTCTAATGGTTTGATCAATTTGATCTATTTATATTTTGGAGTGATCAAAGTTCGCTGAAGCAAATTTATTAATAGGTTTAATAAACAAATGAATCGATCCTAACTAACCATTCCTATCTTGAGTCCAATTTAATCGGACACTATTTACCTGAAATTTGTTTCTCTCAAATAAAATTGAGTTTGAACTTAAGATTTGGTGGTAACATAGTTCATACCTCTGAATCTATCTGTAGTAATTTTTCATGAATTTAGAGAATTTTTTTGGTCTAGTTTTTAGGGTCTTCACTTGTTTGATAGTTTTCACCAAATATTTTCCTGACAAAAGGACAGGTTTGGTTTGATGCTATAACAAAATTTGATAGTGTTGAAAGATTTAAGTTTGGTTTGATGTTAAAATCATGTGAAAGTAAAATACATAAATAAACACCACCAGAATTTTGTTACGTTAGAAAATTTGGTTTGCTAGCTTACTAAATTTTGTTGTTACCAAATAGCTAACAATTCCAAACTAGCCCCCAAACCTTTTCCTTTGAATGTTTCTTTTGCTTTGAATGTTTCTTTTCATAGGGTATTGGTGAGTCATAATCTTGAAAACCAGTACAATTTGGTTGTTAGAATAGTACATATCCACCTTAATGATAAGAATGACACATTTGGATGGAACTTCATCATAATGGTGCATTTTTTCGTTCTATCAATGTATTCGGCGTTACCTTTTAATGGGCATGTGAAAAAGAATAAAGTGTCGTGGAAATTAAAGAAGCCTATAAAAAATCTTATTTTTATGTGATATTTTCTTAAAAAAGATAGTATTAACCAAAGATAATTTGCAAGAAGGAATTAAAATTGTAGTACAATGTGTTCTTTTTGTTTGCATGAGAAGGCTATCCAGCATCTATTCTTAGTGTCAAGTTGTTAAATATCTTTTTTTGAGAATAGACTTTATTTCCTTTTGTTGTAGACAGCGTGTAGTTTTTTCTCAAATGTTTGGGAATTGGCTAGTAGACATGAATTTAAAAAACAAAAAATATATTTTGATTGGAGCACTTGCTTTATATTGGACTCTCTAGCTTAATAGAATGATATGTTTTTTTATAAGACTCTCTAGCTTAGCAGGAATGATATCTTTTTTTATAAGACTCCAATAGATCTTACTCCCTTCATTTCATTCATTTCATATTATAAGTCATTTGATTTTTAGTCAAAGTCCTTTAGTTTTGATTAAATTTATAAAAAAATAATAACATGTAAATAATAAATTTGTTTTATTAAAATTAATATTGAATATATTTTGATAATATGTTTGTTTCGTAAAGATGTTTGACTTTAATATGAAATGGAAAGAGTATATACATCTATTATTCGAATCAACATATTGGCTTCGGTTCTGGGACCAACCTCAAAGGTGTGAAGAGGACACGAAGGTCATGTGCGAAGCATGCCCCTCAATCGTCATGCATTTTCTTCATCAACTTTTGATGGAGATTTAGCATTAGGCTTAAAGTTTGAATAAGTTGCTTATTTCATTTGGTTGGTGTCGTTATGTCATCTTTTCAACTATTTTTGTTTTATTGTTAGCTTGAAGACAAAAAATTTATAATAAGTAGTTGTAGTTTTAGTGAAAGCAAAGGCTAGGTTTAATTTAATATCTATTATCAAAAAGAAAGTCCGCAAACCATTTGAAGTTAGCTTGGCCCTCACAAATCACAACTCCCTCCCTACCACCCACTCCCTCTCCCACATTTCCCCGTCCCTTTTGCATGCATCCTCCACATCTGGCTAGCCATACCCCCCACGTTTCTCTCCCTCAATTCACGGCAACCTCTCGTAGCGTCGTCGCAGCAACGGCCGCGGTGTTGGTGGAAATGGAGCGCCCAATCGCCATGCTTCTTCTTGCTATCGAACACCAGATCGCAGGAGACTGCGCACACAAGAATTAGGTGAAATCTTGCTGAAAACCATTGGCTTTTTGCGTGTCGATTAGATTGCAGAAATGTGCATGCTGATCTTCTGAATTTTCTTGGCGTTTTTGTGATCCTGATCCAGTGAGCATGCATCATGTCGTCCAATATGTTCAGCAAGAAAGGGTGGGACTCAAATGGTGAGGGATAGCTCAGCATTTGTGATTGAGTTTTTCGTTTTCAAGGAAAATCTGTCATTGAGTTATGATTTGGATTTGCATTTGCGATAGGGATGGACACGTCTGGTGCCGTCTGCAAAAGTTCTTCAGGTAATTCGGTACAATACAAATGCACCTAAAAACAAAAATCCATGCCGGATGTTCTTTGAGAGATCAAAGAATGGAGATCGATTTGAGAAGTTGTTCTTCTCTTTCAATTAACCCATCTGGAGTTTCAGATCACAATTACAGTAATCAACGGGCAAGATTGAAGAGTGCGAGCTTAAACTGTGTGGGTTCGCCGCCAAGGAAGAACAGCAACAATGCCTGCCAGTACCGGTAATGTGAAATGCTTTCTCATTTTTTATCTGAATGTTGATGTTTGCCTAATAATCCTCATTGCAAAAAGTAACATGGTGATCGGTGACTGAATTGAAACTGCTTGCAGGATGTTTGTTGCCACATGGAATGTGGGAGGAAGAACTCCTAATAAACTACTTAACCTTCAAGACTTTCTGCAAGTTGAAGAATCTCCTGACATTTACGTCTTAGGGTACGGCAAAACTTGTCCTTTTCAAAAATTTCTCGTTGGTATTTGTCACTTTGAAATCACAAATCTTTTCATGGTAGCACATTTCTTCGGTAAATTTGTAAAAATAGGGAACCTGTTTTAATTCATCGAGAGAATATCCCCTCGTTTGATCACACATCATCCAAATAGTCATGAATTTTTTAAAAAAATTTAACAACATTCAAAGAGCATACATATACCCATTCCACAAAATCTTAAATCTAAACTCAATTCAAAAAGCATCCACGTTCGCTCTCACGGCCTAGAAATTCTCATATTAATCAAAGAAAAAAAATAGAATCCATATAGAAATACATTTTAAAAATAGCTGAAATTCAAAATTATAAAATAAGGAATATCGAAAAAGGAGATTAGAGTCTATACAAGTACACAATGTAGAGCTAACGAAATTCGAATTCAAAAATAAAAAAACAAAAAGTAGAGGTTAGGGTCATATAGAAATATAGTTTAAAAATAAATAAAATTCAAAATTAACAAATAAAAAGTATTGAAAGAAGAGTCTAAAGTTCATATAGGAATACAATATAGAAATAATTGAGAATTAGAATTAAAAATAAGAAATTCTGAAAGATGAGTTTAGAAATAACTAAAATTTAGAATTAAAAAATAAGAAATATTAAAATATAAGTTTAGAGTCCATATAGAAATACAATTAGAAATAACAAAAATTTAAAATTAAAAGTAAGAAATATGTAAAGAGTCTAGAGTTCATATAGGAATTTAGAAGTAATTGAAAGTCGAATTAAAAAATAAGAAAAATTAAAAGTAGAGTTTAGAGTACATATAAAAATACAATTTAGGAAGAACTAAAATTCAACATTACAAAAATAAGGAAGATTAAGAGAAGAGTCTAGAGTCTATATAGGGATACAATTTATAAATAATTAAAAATCATAATTAAAAAGAATATTGCAAGAAGAGAAGAGTCTAGGGTCTATATAGGAATACAATTTAGAAATATTTGAAATTTGAGATTTAAAACAATGAATATTGAAAAAAGGGTTTAGAGTCCATATACAAATTAAATTTTTGAATACCAAAACTTCAAAATTAAAAATAAGAAATATTGGAAGAGGAGTATAAATTCCATATAAGAATATAATTTAAAAATAACTAAAATTTAGAATTAAATATGAATATTGCATGTTTGTTAGTTTGGTAAATTATATTGTCATTTTAATATATTTTAATAATAAAATATGAATATATATATATGTGTGTGTGTGTGTGTTATTATGTGAAAAAGTATAATAATGCTAGAAAAATACAAATCTAGGGTATAAACAGTACTTGTGCTATTTACACCTACATTTGTCTTTTTTTATTAATGTGTCGGTGGAGTTTGAAATTGATTTTACTCTAAATTGTCAATCTTTTCTAGAATTTTTCACAACCATTTTACATTGAATTTGATTGGAAATGGACATTCCAATCCATTAAAAATGGATTTTGATAGTTGACAGGCATGTTAGTTGGGAAACATATCCTATATATACACAAGCTTTTCCGTGAAAACAAACTTGCAAATGCTACAAAAAATTTTAAAAAATAAACACATATACATATTTACAAAGTCTAATATTTAAATTCATTATATTTTAGCCTAAAAAAGTAAAAATCTATTAGAATTTTATCTTTCTTGTTACTCCTAAAATATAATAATTTGAAGATAAGTTTTTCATAGATATAATACTATTGGAAGTATGTGTCCATGTTTTTTAGAATTAAAAAAATTCTGTGGCATTTGTTAGTTGATAGACATAAATTGTGTATGAGAAAATTGTGTATAGGATATGCTATTCTGTGAAGTATGTCAAATTCTGAATTTCTGACGATACATGAGTACTAGGTTTCAGGAGATAGTACCCCTGACCGCCGGCAATGTGCTCGTCCTCGAGGACAACGAGCCGGCGGCGAGGTGGCTGGCGCTGATCCACCAGGCGCTGAACATGCCCCAAGAACCGACGGACGGCGACGAGCCATCGCCTCCGACGCCGCCACCGTCGTCGTCCACGTCGGAATCCTCGAACGGCGGCCGGCCCCGGCGGCGCGACGCCGTGTCGAGGTCCTCCAGCG
This sequence comes from Oryza australiensis, assembly GCA_019925245.2. Classification (NCBI taxonomy): domain Eukaryota; kingdom Viridiplantae; phylum Streptophyta; class Magnoliopsida; order Poales; family Poaceae; genus Oryza; species Oryza australiensis. Next base: position 625,470 of record JAIFGZ020000289.1, on the reverse strand, counting down.
GCAACCTCTTCTTCCACACGCCGTCGCTCAAGATGCTCAGCAATAGCTACCGCGTCGACAGCGCCCTCGTCAAGACGTGCAACTGCTCGCCGGAGCACTCCTCCATTCGCCGCCGCGCGGCGGAGATGCGCGAGTCCGTGTACCTTGCCGATGCGCCCGCCTGCACGAGCACCGCCGGCGAGACGCCTGCCAGCGGTGTCGACGACGACGACGCCACCGCCGCATCGACGGAGGCGCAGTGCGAGTCAGGAGGCGGCATGAGCTACTGCCTGATCGCGAGCAAGCAGATGGTGGGGCTCTTCCTGTCGGTGTGGGTGAAGAAGGAGCTCGTCGAGCACGTCGGCCACCTCCGGGTGGACTGCGTCGGCCGCGGCATCATGGGGTGGCTCGGCAACAAGGGCTGCATCGCCATGAGCATGACGCTGCACCACACCAGCCTCTGCTTCGTCTGCAGCCACCTCGCCTCCGGCGAGAAGGAAGGCGACGAGCTGAGGCGCAACGCCGACGTCGCCGAGATCCTCAAGAGCGCGCACTTCCCGCGAGCCTGCCGGCCAGCGGCCGCCGTCGCCCGCCGCGTCCCCGAGAGGATTCTTGAGCACGAGTAAGCAAAGCTTTCTTCGCCACCACCTCCTACCCATCCATGGCGATGACAATCTTGCACTGATAAAAGATCTTGGATTAATTGCTTCCATTTGCAATCTCAATCAGCCAAATGATCTGGCTTGGCGATCTGAACTACCGCGTCTCGTTGAGCTACGACGAGACAAGAACACTACTGGAGGACAACGACTGGGACGCTCTACTGGAGAAAGATCAGGTAAGCACATGAACAAACAACCTTCCATTTTCAGATGCTGGATGCTGAATTTCTCCAGAAAGAATCGCTCAAACTCTGATCAATTAATTAATTGCAGCTATTGATCGAGAGAGAGGCAGGGAGAGTGTTCAGAGGCTGGAACGAAGGGAAGATCTGCTTCGCGCCGACGTACAAGTACACGCACAACTCCGACGCGTACGCCGGCGAGACGGCCAAGTCCAAGAAGAAACGGAGGACGCCTGCATGGTATGCACACCGTTGGTATGATATAGCCATGGATTCCGGCCGTCGAGCTTTTTTCTGACCACCTCCCATGGCAGTGTAGGTGCGACCGGATACTGTGGCAGGGACACGGCATCGAGCAGCTGCAGTACCTGCGTGGAGAGTCGAGGTTCTCGGACCACCGGCCGGTCTGCGGCGTGTTCTCCGTCGACGCGGACGGCGGCGGCGGCGCCGGCGCCGGCGACGGCAAGATCATGAAAGGTTACTACTCCCTCAACGCCCGGATCGGCGGTGACAGACCGCAGTTTCACCAGGGCGACGTGTCGTGAACTGATTTGATCCCCTTGCAAGTTTGCAATGATAGTCTTGTGTATAAGAGAGGTTTATTACCAAGAACAGAGGATATTGTAGATACTAGTATCTGACAAGAATCCCATGACTGAAACTCTTAGTACCGAGTACTGACTACTCATATGAACCGGTCTAACTGAACACAGCATTTTTCGTAATTTGTAGAACCTGTCTAGCTGTATGGTTTATTTTTGTTCACTTATATGAACCCCCTTGGACAGAGAAAGTTGTCTCGTATATGTATAGACAAATTATCTACCAGGAATATTGTTATATATTTTCTCACTCGATAATTATATCAATAAGATCAATATCAATAACTACTTCACAACAATATCAATGATGCCATATGTCACACATAACTACTGCACAACAACAATTGTAGAGAATCATATTCCCATCAACGATGATTAATGGTTTAAAAGAATATCTGCTCATTAATATAACATATAGAATAAGATTGATTATATTATAATAACTTTATAAAAAATTAATAAGTTATAGGTTACGATAGGATTTTTAAGGACAAATTAACGTATATCAATTTCTTTTTTTTAAAAAACTAAGTATTTGAAAAGGTAGCGAAACTGTAGGATCGAATGCTCAACTAAAAGCCAACCAGAGGGGGTGAATGGTTGAGTACCCAAAAACAAATTTCATGAAAAAGAATCCATTTTTCGAGAAAGAATATTCATCTCATGAGTTTTGAGTTTTGTATAAAGCGAATCCAAAGTCAAATTTGTCATGTTAACAGATTCTTGAATAGAAGTTACTTTCATCTCCCAAATAGACATATCAAGACCATTTAAAAGGTGGCAAGAAATCTCAGACTGTGAATAATTAATGTCATAAGAAGAATCAACAGATCTAAGATTGCTCAAGATTTTATTAAACCTACCAAGATAGTCATCCAAAGCTTCAAGAGGTTTCATCTCAAATTTTATATATTCCTTTTTAAAAAGATCTCGACGAAGTTCTTTTATGTTTGAAGTTCCTTGATGAAAGTTTTTCAAAGCGTTCCAAATTTCATTAGCGGTTTGAAGATGAGAAACACGATCAAAATCAGAACGCGAAATTCCATTTAACAAAATGTTTCGAGCTTTGCAATTGTTATTAAACTCAGTTTTCAAAGCATCAGTATTAATAGCATCGGGTATGGTGTAGGGAAGCGCAACCTTTTGCCACACATCATAGTCTTGAGCCATGATGTAAGATTGCATCTTACTATACCAATACGCAAAATCGGTGCCATCAAAAACATGCGGTTTTGTTGAAAATTTATCCGACATGATGAAAGACTTTAGATCAAAGAAAATCCAAAGCAGAAAAACGTGGCTCTGATACCACTTGTAGGATCGAATGCCCAACTAAAAGCCAACCAGAGGGGGGTGAATGGTTGAGTACCCCAAAAACAAAGTTTTAGCGGAAATAAAACTTTACCTCTGTTTTCTGACGTCCGGTCTAACCGCAGGTGCCGCACCGGTCTGACCGTGTTGTTCAGGCGGTCTGACCGCTTGATGACCTTCGGTCTGACCGCCCGTAGCCGATCGCCTCAACCGATTTGCCTGTAGTAGCCGATGCCGATGACGTGCAATGTCCGCCGGTCTGACCGCCAATGTACTTGCGGTCTAACCGGGAAGAAGGCGCGGTCTGACCGTAGTAGTGTCCGCGGTCTGACCGGTTAGCAGATTCGAAATACGCCGCCACACCGAGGAAGAAGAAGACACAAAGAATTCTCAAGAAGATTGATCTTTATTGAAACTCTCTGTGTTTACAAAGTGCAAACAAAGCACTCCTCACAAAATCTCAATCTAAACTTGAAACCATAACTTGAGAAACTCTAAAACTCGAACTCAAAATCGATAAAAGCGATACTGAGAGGCCACGCCTCCCCTCACTATTTATACACAAAATCCGCAGCCAAGAGCCACGAATCCTACTCATACAATAAGCCCTAATCCACTAGGAAACCTTCTCGTACAAGAAACAAACTATACATAAACCAACCGTTACAATCCCGGTTTTCCTAAAACCGAAATTCCGCTTTCCATACGCAACAATATCTCCATTGTATGCCATATGGAAACTTTCCAATCATGTGCACTAATCTCTACCCTTCAGCATCCCGCATGATCCCCATCTCGAACGTCACCTTATCTCCAAGTTGACTCCAACTCGATCACCAGCAACACTTTCCCGAGGCGTAAAGAATACCTGCACACAATTAAATAAAGAATACCATATCTGAGCACAAGCTATCCAAACTTGACTCATTGTTAGCATAAACAACCAGACACGTGCATAGGAACACGAAACTTCCATGTATGTATAAGGAAACAAATCGAAACCAAAACCGAAACGCAATCGGCAACCGGTCGGACGGCTCGGCGGTCGACCGCAGAACCGCCCGGTCGACCTCGAAACACCTTCGGTCAGACCGACAGAACACGCCCGGTCAGACCGGCTGTGGCAGCCAACTGAATACTGTTCATCGTCTAAAAATTCAACTCTTTCAAAATCAAACACTCAAATCAATAAATCCCAAATAACCAATTGTTCATCATCCAAAGAAGAATCAAACACACACTTTGATTTTACAATCTCCCCCTTGATGAACACATTGGCAAACAAAATAAAAGAGTTGTTTTGGTGTTTGAAAAGTTAAAAACCAAAATGATAAAAAACATTTGAGAGCTCAAAAATCAAAGAAAATTTCTCCCCCTTTTGAAAAGAAAGAAAATCCTTTGACCCCAAAAAAAAACTTGCACTTTTGTTTTCCCATACAATTGTTCTCTCAAACAACATTATTTTCTCCCCCTTTTGACAATGAATTCATCAAGCATAAGAATTATGTTTATTTAATTGTGGAAGAGCTTAGCACCATACATAAAGCAAGTCAAGTCATGTGTTGCAATAATAAGAAGATAAATTTATCAATTAGATAGCAAATATGCATTAAAGTATAATCATGAATCAAATATTTTATAATTAAGAGCAACAACACAATAAAAATTTATGGATTTCAATGATTTATAATGCAACATCTTTACAAGCACATAGGTTGAAAGATAAACCCAAATATATATACCTGTTGCAATCTTTATTCTTTCTCAAATATACCTTTTTGCACATATAATTCAAGAGAAAAACTTTTTCATATTGATTTGAGCCATATTTGTTGCTCATATTTTTTCTCTCAATTATTCCGAGTACGTCCTTGTCGTCAAGACTGTTTCCAAGGATTCGGTACTCATTATTTTTGCTCACATCGAATACGTCCTTGTCGTCAAGACTGTTTCCAAGGATTCGGTATTCATTTTTTTCTCTCATAGATAATATTTTGTTCTCTTTTCACAATGAGCAATTTTAAGTAATTTGAGGAATATTAAAGCAACAAAATATATATACAAGCATTTAAAATCCAACACAAGTACGAGTATCAACATTGCATATTTCTTTAATTCAAGTATTGTGTTAAAGTGTCATGCATTATTTCTCTTAAATATAAAATCTAGATCACATAAAAATACTAGAAAACATATAAGCTATGCTAGTGACAAATAAATCTTCATAATATTGCTAGCATGCACATGATCAACAATATGTATGGATAAAGCTCTCTTTTTTTAATTTATTTCAATCATGTAGCTTGATAAAACAAAGAGCACAAAAACTCTCCCTCAAAACATGCCAAAAGGATGAATGATTCCCAATTCCCCTCGAAGAAAAGCAAAGCGAGAAGAATCCAATAGTTTTGTAAAAATATCAGCAAGTTGCAATTTTGTATCCAAAAATTTCAATTCAACATCTTTCTTCTCAACATGATCTCGCAAGAAGTGAAAACGAATATCAATATGTTTGGTGCGTGAGTCTTGAACAGGATTCTTAGCAATGTTAATGGCACTTGTATTATCACAATAGAGAGGCACTTTTCAAAAACAAGTCCATAATCTTTTAAAGTGGAAATCAGCCAAAGAATCTGTGAGCAACAACTAGCAGCAGCAACATATTCAGATTCAGCAGTGGATTGAGCTACACTAGACTGTTTCCTAGAAGACCATGCAATCAATGAAGTTCCAAGAAAATGACATGTTCCACTAGTACTTTTTCTATCAATTCTACAACCCGCAAAATCAGCATCTGAATAACCACTTAAGCAAAGAGAAGATGAAGTTGAATACCAAATACCAAACTCAAGTGTATGACTCAAATACCTCATGATGCGCTTGACCGCTTGACGATGAGACGCACGTGGAGAAGCTTGAAAGCGCGCACACAAACACACAACAAATTGTATGTCTGGTCTAGAAGCAGTTAGATACAACAAAGATCCTATCATGCTTCTATACTTCTTTTGATCCACAACTTCACCATCTTCATCGGGATCAAGAACAGCAGTAGATCCAATGGGTGTAGAGATTGGCTTGCAACTCTCCATCTTGAACCTGCGCAAAAGATCTTTGGTGTACTTTGTTTGATGAATGAACATACCTTGAGGTGTTTGCTTGATTTGTAAACCCAAGAAGTACGACAGCTCACCCATCATACTCATCTCAAACTCCCTACGCATAGTCTCAGCAAATTCTACAACCAAAGAGTGAGTCGAACAACCAAAGATGATATCATCAACATATATCGAACGAAAAGTTGATTTTCACCATACTTAAGAACAAAAAGCGTTTTATCAATTTTTCCCATTTGAAAACCTTTTTCAAGCAAAAAGTTCTTAAGTATGTCATACCATGCTCTAGGTGCTTGTTTCAAACCATATAAAGCTTTTGAAAGTTAAAAAACATGGTTGGGAAAATCATGATTTTCAAAACTCGGTGGTTGTTTAACATAAACTTCCTCCGAATAAAGCCATTTAAAAAGCACTTTTAACATCCATTTGAAACAATTTAAAACCTTTAGAAGCAAAAAAGCTAGCAAAAGCCTAATTGCCTCAATCCTAGCAACAGGAGCAAAAGTTTCATCAAAATCCAAACCCTCCACCCGAGTATAACCCCGAGCAACTAGTCTAGCCTTATTGCGAATAATCAAACCATCCTCATTTTGTTTATTTTTGAAAACCCACTTGGTTCCAATAACATTATGTCCGGAAGGAGGTTCAACTAAAGACCAAACTTTATTTCTTTCAAAATTTTCAAGTTCTTCATGCATGGCGTTAATCCACGATTCATCGGTTAATGCATGAGTAACATCTTTGGGTTCAAAAGAAGCAACAAAAGCGAATTCGCGAGTCATGCGCAGTTACCTTAGATCTCGTTGTCCGCTCATTTAAATTACCTATTATTTGTACCGGCGGATGTCGTCGCCGAATGTGCAAGGGTGCGGTGATCTCGAAGTTGATTCACGTTCGGTTCAGCACTGGTCATGGTCCCCGAAGAATCTTCTTGATTGGAATCGACGGAGTCCGAAGAAGTTGGCCCCCGCCGGTCCCGACTCTGCCTCGTCGGTCGGCCACGGGCAGCCTCCTCCGGTCGACCGACGGCACTGGCCGGTCTAACCGGCAGTCGACCTCATCATCGTCGTCGTCGCTTTCGTCTTCAAAGATTCGACCAAACTCCCCCGATCCCGTGGCGTGTACCTGAAAAATCTGGTCTAGTACGGGACTAGCCTCATCAAAAGTGACTTCGCAAGTCTCGATAATTTTGTTAGTCTCTAAAAAAGTACACGATAGCCACGAGTGTGTGCGGGGTAACCAAGAAATAAACCATCAATTGAACGTGATTCAAACTTATCCAAATTTCCAGATTTTAACACAAAGCACTTGCAACCAAAAACACGCAAATGTGAAACTTTGGGGACGACCAAAACGTAGCTCATAAGGAGTTTTGCCAAGTTTAGAACGCAAGAAAATGCGATTAGAAACATAGCAAGCAGTGTTAATAGCTTCGGCCCAAAATTTTCTAGGTGTGTGATATTCATCTAGCATTGTCCTAGCCATTTCAACCAAAGAACGATTTTTTTTTCGACAACACCATTTTGTTGAGGAACACGTGGAGAAGAAAATTGATGTTCAATTCCTTTTTCAACACAAAAATGTTCAAAAGATGCATTTTTAAATTCACCATCATTATCACTTCTAATTGTTTTCAAAGAGTTGGGAATTTCACAATTCAAGCGAAGAAAAAGACTTCGAAAGTGTCCAAAGGCCTCGTCCTTAGTTGCCATGAAGAAAACCCAAGAATATCGAGAAAAATCGTCAACAATAACTAACACATAACATTTTCCTTCAACAGATTGCACTCTAGCTGGACCAACAGTGTCCATGTGTAAAAGCTGTCCCGGTGCATCCGTTATCACAGAAAGAATGGGTGTGTGAGAAGAAGCAATCATTTTACCATGACGACATGGTGCACAAACCAAATCAAGATCCTTTTTGAGTTTTGGCAAACCACGAACAAGATCCAAACCACTTAAACGAGTCAAATGATCAAATCCAACATGACAAAGTTTACGATGCCGAACATCAAATCTTTGTTGAATTTTGCAACTAAACAAGTAACATAGGAGAAACTGTGTTTTCAAAATCAGCTTTAAAAACTCTCCCATAACGAGAAATGTTCAAAACAGAATCACCACAAGAATCAAATATTTTACTTCTAGTTTTCTTGAAATGAACTTTAAAGTTTTCATCAACAATTTGTGAAACTGAAAGTAAATGATATTTTAAATCTTCTACCAAAGCTACCTCTTTTAATTCGAACTTGTCACTTACCTTGATGGATCCGGTAGCAATAACGGCACTTGTTGAAGCATCCCCAAAGATTATTGATTCCGTCTTGGATGCCAACTTGAGGGAGGAGAACCACTTCTTATCACCGGTCATGTGCCGCGAACAACCGGAGTCCATGATCCACACGTTCTCCTTCCTCGCCACGAAAGCCTACAAAACAAAGGATGTTGAGGCCTCGATCTGGGGTTAGTTAAAAGAAACTTAGGAATCCAAGATCTTGAGACACACGACCGATAGATCCAATAAGCACAAAACCACGAGAAAAACAGTTTTGAAATTTTCGAAAAATTCCTTCGGGGCCGTCGACGCGCAGTGATGCTGGTCGGACCGGCGCCATCGTCGGTCCGACCGGCGGTGCCGTCGGTCGACCGGTGCCAGGCCGGTCGACCGTTGGACCAACTATGCGTCCGACCGGTCTTCCCGAGGAAAACCGATTTTTGCCAATTTGATTTTGCAAAATTATTTTCTCTTTCCTTTTTCTGTTTTCGTGCTAATCTGAAACAAAAACCAACAAGATGACCATCTTTACCACAAAAAGAGCAAGAAAACTTTTCTTTAGTAAGGATGGTTTTGAAGAATTGGGTTTAGTTTCTTTTAAATAAACGAAAGAGATGACAAATTTCCAAAGAGACTTGAAAACTGTTTTCATGGTGTTAGGTTTTGTCAAAATTTCACCGTTTTCAGTTATTCCTAAAATATTTGGAGGATTTTTGGTGAAATAGTCATGAGCATCAAAACCTATTCCCTTATTGTCGCTACACACTTTTGATTTGTCCAAAATCATGTTAAGTTGTTTCTTACCATCGGAAAATTTTTGCAAAGAACTTTTCAAGTAAGAAACTTCTTTTCCAAGATTAACACAATTTTCACAATCAATTAAAACATCTTTGCCTTTGCGACATTTAGAGCAAGAAGCTACCTCATCTTGTTTAACTATTTCTTCCATGTGCTTAACACGAGCTAAAGCATCTTTTAGTTTCAATTCATTAGCATCACAAGTTAAACAAGATTTAGAAGCTAAAACTTGAGAATTATTGACATCTCTAATTTTTGAAATTTCCAGCATTAAAACCTCACAATTTTTGCAATTATCATCATTGGGAATAAGAGATTTCAATCTAGCAATTTCAGCATTTAAAGATTCAATTACAAATTCTTGTTTTTTAAACATTTTCTCACATTTTTATTCTTAGCACTTAAAACAAGAATTGCATCTTCAAGTGAGCTTACCACATTTTCTTCATCTGAAGAATCTTCATCTCCATGCGTCATGAGACAAACGTCGGAGATGTTCTTGCCCTTCTCCTCCTCACTGTCAGAGTCTATGTCGCTGAGTGGCTCAAAAGCGGCATAGACTTGACTCAGCACCTTCTTGATCATCTCCTTGGAGCGCCTACCCTTGGGTTTGTCATCCTTTGTATTCTCAGCGCTCTTGTCCTCCTTCTTGCTACTCCCAAGCTTGGGGCAGTTGGAGCAGATGTGATCCAAGGCGCCGTATTCAAAGCAACGCATTGGTCCTCCTTTCTTCCTGAACCTAACTCTGTTCATAGCTCTAGAAAGCTTGTTAGTAGCAAGAGCCAAGTCCTCCTCGAATTGCTCGAGTTGTTCATCGGACATGGCGTTAATCAAAGCAAGAGCATTTGAAGATGATGAAGAAGCAACATCTGAAGAAGTCGAAGGAGAAATCAAAGCACTTGACTTAGAATCCATTTTTCGAGAAAGAATATTCATCTTATGAGTTTTGAGTTTTGTATAAAGCGAATCCAAAGTCAAATTTGCCATGTTAACAGATTCTTAAATAGAAGTTACTTTCATCTCCCAAATAGACATATCAAGACCATTTAAAAAGTGGCGAGAAATCTCAGACTGTGGATAATTAGTGTCATAAGAAGAATCAACAGATCTAAGATTGCTCAAGATTTTATTAAACCTACCATGATAGTCATCCAAAGCTTCAGCAGGTTTCATCTCAAATTTTATATATTCCTTTTTAAAAAGATCTCGACGAAGTTTTTTATGTTTGAAGTTCCTTGATGAAAGTTTTTCAAAGCGTTCCAAATTTCATTAGCGGTTTGAAGATGAGAAACACGATAAAATCAGAACGCGAAATTCCATTTAACAAAATGTTTCGAGCTTTGCAATTGTTATTAAACTCAGTTTTCAAAGCATCAGTATTAATAGCATCGGGTATGGTGTAGAGAAGCGCAACCTTTTACCACACATCATAGTCTTGAGCCATGATGTAAGATTGCATCTTACTATACCAATACGCAAAATCGGTGCCATCAAAAACATGCGGTTTTGTTGAAAATTTATCCGACATGATGAAAGACTTTAGATCAAAGAAAATCCAAAGCAGAAAAACGTGGCTCTGATACCACTTGTAGGATCGAATGCCCAACTAAAAGCCAACCAGAGGGGGGTGAATGGTTGAGTACCCCAAAAACAAAGTTTTAGCGGAAATAAAACTTTACCTCTGTTTTCTGACGTCCGGTCTAACCGCAGGTGCCGCACCGGTCTGACCGTGCTGTTCAGCCGGTCTGACCGCCTGATGGCCTTCGGTCTGACCGCCCGTAGCCGATCGCCTCAACCGATTTGCTGTAGTAGCCGATGCCGATGACGTGCAATGTCCGCCGGTCGACCGCCAATGTACTTGCGGTCTAACCGGGAAGAAGGCGCGGTCGACCGTAGTAGTGTCCGCGGTCTGACCGGTTAGCAGATTCGAAATACGCCGCCACACCGAGGAAGAAGAAGACACAAATAATTCTCAAGAAGATTGATCTTTATTGAAACTCTCTGTGTTTACAAAGTGCAAACAAAGCACTCCTCACAAAATCTCAATCTAAACTTGAAACCATAACTTGAGAAACTCTAAAACTCGAACTCAAAATCGATAAAAGCGATACCGAGAGGCCACGCCTCCTCACTATTTATACACAAAATCCGCAGCCAAGAGCCACGAATCCTACTCATACAATAAGCCCTAATCCACTAGGAAACCTTCTCGTACAAGAAACAAACTATACATAAACCAACCGTTACAATCCCGGTTTTCCTAAACCGAAATTCCGCTTTCCATACGCAACAATATCTCCATTGTATGCCATATGGAAACTTTCCAATCATGTGCACTAATCTCTACCCTTCAAGATCCCGCATGATCCCCATCTCGAACGTCACCTTATCTCCAAGTTGACTCCAACTCGATCACCAAGAACACTTTCCCGAGGCGTAAAGAATACCTCGCACACAATTAAATAAAGAATACCATATCCGAGCACAAGCTATCCAAACTTGACTCATTGTTAGCATAAACAACCGGACACGTGCATAGGAACACGAAACTTCCATGTATGTATAAGGAAACAAATCGAAACCAAAACCGAAACGCAATCGGCAACCGGTGGATGCTCGGCGGCCGACGCAGTGAACTCGCCCGGTCGACCTCCGAAACACCTCCTCGGCCGACCGAACACGCCCCCAGTCCGACCACATGGGTGGCACCGACGAATACGTTCATCGTCCGAAAATTCAACTCTTTCAAATTCAAAACACTCAAATCAATAAATCCCAAATAACCAATTGTTCATCATCCAAAGAAAAATCAAACACACACTTTGATTTTACAGAAACCAAAATATAATCAAATCTTGTCGTACATACTAACTTTATAACTGAATGGAGTGAATATGAATTTATTTTAGGATCTTTCGTTTAAAAATACTATAGATATTTTAATCAAATTATCATAAAAATACATATTTAAACGTATTAAACTATTAATTTAGTAACAAAATTACCACAAAATCATAAATTTAGCATCAATTTAGTCACAAAACCATATCATTTAATAGCTTGAAGATAACATTAATTAGTATTAAGGACTTAATATGAAATCTTGAAGATAACATTAGTATTAAAGATTTAATATTAAATATGTAGCTTTATAATAAATTTGATACTAAATCTATATTCACGATACATATGAGTTTCGTGATAGTATGATCAAGCATATATAGTTTTATAAAATTTACTTTTTATTTTACGGTATCCACACTATTTCAAACACCTGAAAATTTATAACTAAAACTTAGAAACCCAAAATAAAATAAAATTGATTAATACTGTGACTCTCAAAGTATATGACTCGGTTAAAGAAGAAGAAGAAGAAGAAGAAGAAGAAGAAGAAATGTCTCCCAAGTCACATCACAACTCAGCGCAAGCTAATGAACAGGCAACCCGTCCATGACCGGCGGCGACTAAGCAGCGGAAACCCCAACAACCTTAACCACCGCCCCCTGTTGCCGTTCACCGCGGCTCGTGCTCACCGGCGATGGCGGCTTGGCCCAGCCCGTGGCTGCCTCTCCTCCTCATCGGCGCCCTGCTCGCCTTCGAGGACTGGCTCGCCACGCCCACCTGCTCCGGCGGCTCGACCGCCCCCGCCCCCGCCCCGCCCCCGGCGACCTGAGAGTCATGATGGTTTCCGACCTGATGCTGCTCGGGTCGGACGCCACCTACGCCGACCGCTTCTTCCGGAACCACGTCATGTCGAAGCTGTTCGCGGTGAGTGATCAGATTCAGATTCGAGCGTCCCAAACTTGTGTGAGTTTTTGTGCGTCGGGGTCTCTAGCTATTAAATTTAGATAAAATATCGTTGTCTGTCCTTCGGTGGATGGTATTGTTAGATAGATGGGTTAGCTTGGGGGAAAATGGTAATATTCTTTCTTTAATGAAAAGGCAAAGCCTCGTGCCATCTTTCCTTTTAAAAAAAATTTCAGGTGCATTTGACTCTCATTGCTGAATGGAAAATATTGGAGATATTACCATTGCGGACCTTAATTATGGTCCATCTACCTGTTTGTTTCACTTTTTTATGCTTAATTGCTGCATTGCAGCGTTCAATTTCTGAAAAATTGGTGCCGTGGTATCTATCAAGATTCAAGACATTTGAGTAATTCACCAATAAGCTACTTTTGAGAATAACAGAAATGTACTATTTGAGATTCAAAGTATATTGTTGATAAGTGTAAAGCTCAAGCTGAAGTATATAGAATTGTTTACTTGCATAGTTGCATTTCTTTGTTAGTCCAGCTGTGTACAAAAGGTTTATGTGCTATGTTTTTTTCCCCAGAAATCTATTGAAACACTTAGGCCAGATATGATTGTAGTCCTTGGGGACATCTCAGCAAAGGGTTTTCAGCTGAAGGAAAGCAAATGGATAGATGTTATTGACCAATTCGAGGGGATATTGGGGCAATACTCTGCCCTTCCTCTTCATATTGCCTTAGGTGATAAAGATGTAGGAGGATGTGCCAATTTGGACGACACTTTTGTCCACCGTGTGACTAAGCATTTACCAGGATTGGATTCAAGTGGTTGCAGTACTTTTGAAATCGGTAATGTCAGTTTTGTGTCACTTAATTCAGTTGCGCTGCTCTGTGGAAACAATCCCCTGCGGTTCAGCGTTGAGAAGGTTATAGAGAAGAAAAACAATCATTTTCAACAGAAAATGGTGAACGAAGCAGGACATTTTTCTTTGGGGAGCATAGAAAGAGAGGGTTTTAATTGGAGGCAAAACAGCATGGAATCAGGGTCAGGCCCTGTAGTTTTGCTCCACTTTCCACTATATAAGTTTTCAGAGGGAGGAACTGTTTCAGAACCTCTGGTTTCCTCAAGTTTAAAAGAAAGGTATTTTTTTTGTGGTTTACAAGTAGATACTTATATCCTTTCTGCCTTTTAATACCAATGGCTTTATATCTCACTTGTTTCTTTCAGTTGACAAAATCCAAAGATTATTTGGTACATTCTGAATGTACATGACAGATACTTTTGGGCTTTACCTGTCCAATCTTTAATTCTTTTTTGATTTTACCTGACTGTGAAACAGTAATTGGCATGAAATACCCAATGTAGTGTAAATCTGTGATTATTGTCTACTTGCAGTCTTGCACCTTCTAAATGTTGTAATTATTAATATATTTTTTTTGCAACAAATAATTATTAATATACTCACATACATTATTTCTACAGAGGAGCTGATGGCAGGAGGTCTGATCAATTACATGCCCTCCCTGCAAATTCAACTCAATACGTTCTTCAAGCGCTTAAACCAAGGTTAGTCCCTATAGAATGTGGTGTGTATAACTAAACCAGAAAAATGTATTCAACTAAGCTATATGTACCTGTAACAGTTGGCTTGATTTTTTAGCCACACTGTTTAGCTGATGTGCTTTTGCATTATGTGTTTAATTATTTTCAATCATCTTATGTTCCTGTTTATCAAAATTCTTAGTGAGTTATGTTTTCGAGAAAAAAATTCCTAATGAGTTGCTTCCTTCAGAGATACACCTGTAGTCATAAATCCTAATCACACCTCTGTCTTCACAGGATTGTATTTAGTGCCCATGATGGTAGCTTCTCAGATTATACTCATGATGATGGGACACAGGAGGTAGCAGTGCCAGCTATGACGTGGAAAATCACAGGATTCCCTGGTTTTGTCATTGCTACATTTGGAAGAAAAGGAATCGTGACTGTGAGTCATTGTTTGATAGTTCCGGAATGGTATGTGATGGCAGGATATTCAATATTCTTGTTCCTAACAGCCCTGGCTGTAAGATTGTCACATTGGATGTGAAATGAAATGTCAAATCTTGTTTTCAAGGTATGATTAGTTCTTATGTCACTTTAATAGGGGTGTTATACAAGTCCATTTCCTTCACAATGTTTTGCTAAGTCCAGTGATAAATTTTCTCATTCGCTCCAAAATTGGTTTTTTTAGGCCACTCCAAGTTCACAGTTTAAAAACCGAGAAGATGAAGTTGGTCTCAAGCTCTTCTCTGACAATGAACTGGGACCCTTTATCTGTGTCATGCTAGCGACTGCTTTACACAAGTCGATGACAGGAAGTTTAGAATCTCACCAGGGCTGGTTATGCTATGAGATCTTGATTTCAAGTCTCCCAGCACAATCTGGGAGACCAGTCATAGATGACAACCATCAGCTATTCAGTTGTGCAAAGTACTGCCTGCTGGCGCAGAGAAACCCCTACACTCAAGGGGATCACAACACAGTTGGCACAGAGTACTAAGAGCACAGGCTTGTTGTTCTTGCTGCATATGAATTCTGGAATCATGAGATGCTTGGGGTCGAGCCTCTGCTCTGCTGCTTTCCTGAGCAGCAAGGCAGCCTCTCCACCTATCCTGCTTCTGGATAAATTTAGTTCCTTTGACATATTTGCATGAACATACGATGCCATTTGGATGCCCATCTCCGATGTAGGGTCTGATGCGTTGTCAACAAGTAAGTGCCATCTAAATCTTGAGCTGTTAGCTGGATTATTACATCTAAACATTGTGTGCATTGAGTAGCCCAACAGCTAACAATCATTTTTAACCTACAGCTCAGGCATTGCATCGAGTTACAGTTGAACATAGCCCAGCCCATATGGTGTGTTTGGTAACCTTGGTATATATTCACCAAGCGAATTAGAAACACGGGAATATTTTAATCATACATCGCTGATCATAACAAGGAGAAAACATGAGGTCTTACCTCAGGTTTGCTTCATCTCTAATTGCCTACATGTAAGAATTTGTGAGGGCTAGATGTTTTTTTTTCTCTATAATGTGTTGAAGGGTTTTCGAGGTTTGCTTCATTCCCTTTCTTTTGTTTTTGAGTAAAATGCAAGGAGGGTCATCAAACTTGTTTAGGTGTGTTATATAGGTCATTCTATTTTGAAAATGCACATTTGAATCACTAATGTGAATTAAGTGAGTCATTTGTCTATTTAATTATTCACACGAACATACCTTGTACACATGACATGCCATGTAGGATTGAAAAGTTGTATCTAGAATATGCACAAAACCCTCTGTGTATTTTTTTCCTTTTTCACAACACTACCAATTGGTAATACACGAAATCAGTGGAACCAAATCATTTCACTTATGCCTGTTTTGACGAGTTCTAATTCTCAGTCCTCTATGGCTTGCCATCAAACCCTACCAGCTTTCATTTTTCTATGTTTTTGTTCCACTCAGATACACTGTTAGGTCTGCACATTTCTAGAAGTAATTTTTTCAATCCTAGATGGCATGCCATGTGTAAGGTATGCTCGCGTAGATAGTTAGATGAGCATATGACTCACTTAACTCACATTAGTGACCCAAATGTGTATTTTAAAAGTAGAGTATAACCTATATAACACATCTAAACAAGTTGAATTATCCTTCATGCATTTCACTCTTTGTTTTTTATGCATTATGTGGGTGTTGCATTGGTCATGTGCATCCTTGATACAGACACCTTCCACTATCAAACAAGCAAGAGGCCTTAGATGACAGGCTCTATATGGAAAGCTTTTTTCTGCTGTGTAGAAAGTGAACTGATTTTTTCTCGAACTTTTGCTAAGTTTTTTTTTACTTCAAAACAGGTCTAATGGCGAGGCACACAAACTTAGAAAAGATCATTGTTCCCAGCAAAAACTGGTATTCCAATATTTGTTGAATTCAGTTTTCTAAGAGTACACCCCCCTCAAACTCCATGTCATAAAACTAATTGGCATATGTATAACATTGCTGTGCACATTATTAAAATCTAGTCATGTAACTATGAGCAGTGCTCTGTAAGATATTAAGGTTGCGTATGACATGGTGAGTATATGATTGCAGCGACCTAGATTTGAGAACGAAAGAAAGGTACTTCAAGTGCTGCTCCAGATTCTCCCTAGAGATCCATTCCAAAATCGATGAATATATGTGCAGGGCAGCTGTAAAATTAGTACATATGTGCTTGTCTTTTCATGTCATGCCATTTCCTGATGACGATGATGAACGGTCGAAGTTTCTTCCTGGCCTACATTTGCATAATTACGTGATGTTGACACTGGATCTATTTGTAGTGTCTTTGGCATACGGTTCTATGTTAACAAGTAGTTCTGCGTTTACACTGCCCTTTGTTTAGCCGAACGATCTGGAGTCAAGGACAGCGATGAGAGTGTTACATTGGAGATCTCTGCAGTTTTTGTGTGGTTCTTTGTGCCTCATGTTTACTAGGACTAAAATTTTACACGTCAATAACAAATTTCATAAGTTATTTTTTTTATTCTACGGTAGTTTTATATTGCATATGCTCTACCCGGTAGGCAGTTGCCATGCGTATGGGCCGGTAGCATTCTAAAGTTATGAAAAAGGATTAAATGAAATGACTACTCCCTAATAAGGATAACTAGAATATTGTTTATGTATTGCAACGGAATTTTAATAAATAATATCATTAATCTATTATTATCATCTCGTAATTATGTATATATATATATTATTGATACGTGGATCTTTTGGTCTCATATTGTCTTTTTAATTAAAAAAATAAAACATTGATGAAAATAGTTAACATGCGAAGGCTTTGTCCTTCTTTCTTCTTAAAAAATTGAGAGTTAATAGTGGGATAGTGGTAGAACCATCACCACTACTCTTACTCTTAGATTATACTACTCCATTAGTTCTAAAATATAAGCAATTCTACATAATTGAGGTAGTGATAAGAAGACTTTTAAGAAATTATATTTTTAGTGGTGTGGAATAAATAATTTGGTGAATAATCTGTTTAAAATGGGGGGCTTGAGCCCACCCCTCATGGGAATCTAACGGGGTAGGGGGCTTGAGCCCACCCCTTGGCACCCACCTTTGGATCCGCCCCTAGGGATGACAATTGTGGATGGTGATGTGCACTCCTGCACCATTTGCATCACCAAGTATATTGCTATGGATAGGGCTAAGCACCTTTAAACTGAAAACCAAAAAAACCGAACCGAACCGAACCAAATTCTGTGGTTTTCGGTTTCGGTTCGTGGTGTTGTATAAACGGACTAATTCGGTTTGGTTTCGGTTTTTTACGTCCGAAAATTGAACTACCGAGAAAACCCGAACAACACGAAACCGTTGGCGATCAATGCGTGGCGGTGGCGGATCTCGTGCCGACGGCTGTGTGCGCGTGCGCGTCCCACCGCTCGGCCCCGGCCTCCTCCCCGCCGCCGTCATCGTGCCGTCTCGTCCCGCCCGGCCGACGCGCGCGCCGCCCGGCGCGCCTCTCTGCCCGCCCCGCACACGCTCCTCTATGCCTGTTTGGTTTTTTTGTAAAAACCAAAAATCGAACGAAAAAACCGAACCCAAATTTTGCGGTTTCTAGTATTTACGAGAACGGATCGGTTTTTACTTTGCGCCAAACCAAACTTTGCGTAGTAAAAAACCGAACCGAAGTGTCAGTTTTAACCGAATGCCCACCCCTAGCTATGGATGAGGTATTTGTTTTGAACTGCGAACACCTTTTTCACCCACATTACATGGCCCAAACTAAGCCATGTTGTTCGATTTTTAGGGTATCACTACTATGATATTTTGATGGTGGTATATGTCGGCGGGATCACCGACAGTCCTTCGAGGGGGTTACACAAGGAGGTGAAAAAGGGTGGTCGGGACGTCTCACCGATGGATCCGATGGTCGATTTGAGTATCAAACGAGCCAAGAGACATGATAGTTTATACTAGTTCAGCCCTCCCGGAGGATAATAGGCCTATGTCCAGTGTTCTTTGTTGTGGTGGAGTATGAACAAGGATTATAATGGAGAGAGTTTTGGGGGCTCTAGGGATTGGATCTAGCTCCCAAAGACGAGTTCAGAGAAGAGTTCTCAGAAAGCCCTCCCCTGCCCGTTCGTCCTGTCCTCCCTTTTATAGCTCAAGAGGGGCACTTACAAGAGGACTTGGGGAAAAAAACTAAGACTAAGAATAAAAAGCAAGTACAAACAATATATAAAAAGTATATAGAGATCCCCCGGGTCCTACGTGGCGTGGGCATCTCGTGCTCTATCCTGCGTTGGGATCCGTCCTCCGCAGGTACTCTCTGCGCAATCTTGTCGGGTGACATCATCTTCTGCCGGTTGTCTCCTTCTTGCCTCCTCTCGCGAACCTTGCAAAGCAAGCCTTTCTTTCCGAGGAGATCCGAGGTCGGGCCGATGAGTTGAGGTCAAGAAGGAACATCAAGGTCGGACCTGGAGGAAGGTCGGGGCGGCCGACCCCAAGAGGAGGTCGGGCTTTCGAACCCATCCCGAGGATTCCTGGTTCGACTTCAGTTGACCTTAACTCCGTTCTGTGAGCTACCCCGGGGTGACACCCCCACAGTATATGATTTATATTTTATATTTAGAATCGGTATCTGTATTCTATGACTATATATGTAACTTATAATTGTGGTGGAACAAATATTTTATTGTGTGTAACATGGAATTCTGGTGGAATAAATATTTATAATTCAATGCTATGAAAAAGTTGACACTTTTGGGTGGTGTTTGGTACAGAAAAACCTGTATTCCGCGAAGCAATTTCGTTATAGAAAACCGAATAGTCTGCATCTCCATTACTGTCAAATATAGATTATCACATTTGTATGTATTAAACAAAAGTTCAGAATGAAATATGAAACATCTACATGGTTAAAAGGGGCAAGCTAAACATGAAGAATATTATTGAAAAGTTTCAATACATCGATGAACGGGAAGTTGATTTATGCTACATACTACAGAAAAAAAGAGAACATAAGCTACTGAAAATCTGAAATTAGCATTACCTATAGCAAGAATAATCCAACTCATGAGATACTCCGCTCTCCAGACAACTAATAAAATTAGATACTAGCTCCATCAAAAATTTGTATAACCAAAA
The DNA here is from genome assembly GCA_019925245.2 of Oryza australiensis. Lineage (NCBI taxonomy): Eukaryota > Viridiplantae > Streptophyta > Magnoliopsida > Poales > Poaceae > Oryza > Oryza australiensis. Next base: position 605,624 of record JAIFGZ020000289.1, on the reverse strand, counting down.
TCTTTTATATTTTAAAATAAAGCTAGTAGTTTGTAAAAGATACTCTGCTCTCCCGACAACTAATGAAATTGGGTAGTTTGTAAATAAACTTTATTAATAAAGTAAGCATATAAATAGGCAAAACTGTAAGATGTCTGTGGCTCCCATAAATATGTGTGCAGCTTAACCAGCAGAAACCAATGCTCTGCTGCATTGAATTGCAACGACTTAACCAACCTTTCTTTGGTCTAAGAAAAGGAAGAAAAGAAAAAAATTATTTTTGGAAAAACAGTCAGCACAGATCCAGATCTGCCTGCCTGCTCAAGTGATCAGTAAAATGTTGCTAAAATTAGCCAAGGGGAGGCTCTAATTATCCATCATCTCATGCTATGCTACTTGCTTTTAGTCACTATAGTTGAGATGATTAAAGAAATAAATTTATTTCAACATTTTTAAGGAACATAAGCTTTGAATTCTAAGAAGATGTTCTATACTAAATCAAAACAAACAGAGAAAAGGATCCCGTTTATCTCTGTCTTTTTCAACTTTTGAGATTTCCAGAAATGTTAGCATATCGCTAGGCTATGTTCTATGAGGACGTATTCAATTAAAAATTGGAAACTCGTAAAAATCACATCTAAAAGTTTTATAAATTTATGTAAAAATTATTAGAGATAGGTAAAGATATGAAATATATTCTCTCCAAATCTCAAGTTTAAATTAAGAGTAACAAAAAATTTAGATAAATAATAACATAAAACTATTTATTTATTTTTATTTCTCTCAAATGAATCTGCGTTTGGACTTAGATTTTGTGAGAAATTTTATATCTATATCTAGCTCTAATAATTTTTCACGAATTGAATTTATAAAATTTTTAGATATGATTTTCACGAGTTTTTGACACTTGCGTTATATTTCCCCATGATCTCTTTGGTTCTAACCTGATCTCACCCACTAATCACCAACACCACAAGTTTTCAACAATGTTGCAGGCAGAACTTGATGTCAATTTCGGTGCATTGTAGTACGTTGTAGCTGTTGCCGTCAACTTCTTACTTACGTACCACAAGTACTCATTGAGCTGTGAGATGTGCTCTTTGGCTAGACAAGGGCAAATAATTAGGTAATTACTTGTGTTTAGTCCTCATTGGCATAAGCAAATGCTGCATTGCTGTGCAACCTCTCCACACTAGTGTTTTTGCTGCTCACTCTTTTTTTTTATCTCCCCAAGCCCAAATTCAGCCGCGTTCCTTCTCATTTCCCCTCTTCGTTTCCTCTCCTCCCCGCGCGGCCCATTTCTCGCACTCGCCGGTTTGGGCTGGATAGCGAGCGCGTGGTGGAGCGGGCCGACAAGCCGGACGCCGAGAGGCGAGAGAATTTCGCGGTAAATGCCACGCGAGAGGGGTGCGTTTGGTAAGTTACAACTCCCTTCGTTTTTTAATATGCCATCGTTGATTTGTTAAGCTACGTTTATCATTTATTTTATTTAAAAAATTATATTATTATTATTATTTATTTTAGTGTGACTTTGATTTATTGTTGAATGTTTTTTAATTTTGACTTAGTTTTTTATATTTGTATAAAAATTTTAAATAAGACGAATGGTTAAATGTTGATAAAAATTCACGATGTTATATATTAAAAAACAAAGGCAGTGATTTTTTTAAATTTTTTGTTGGCGCTCTGTCTTTGTCAAATTAGCAAAGCTTCTATTGAAGTAATTCGTCACGAGAATATAATCAGAACACACTTGTATCGCCTGCGAACAGCAGGCCTTTGCTGAAAGCCTGAAACCGCAGGACAGGTTGCCGTGCTGTCCCGGTCGTTTAATTCTTCTCATTGTTTTTTTCTGAAAAGAAAATTCGTATTATTTTTAAAGATTAAATTTTACTTTGATCATGTTTTATTATTGATGTTTTCTTTTGAATTACCTTTTAACTCATGTTTATATTTTAAATTGGGTAATCTTATTTTGTTTCACTTTAAACTATCTTAATTTTCTTCTCAAGTATATAAACAATTTTTCAGTTTCTACGCATCAATGAACTCTCAACTATAATTGGAATACGTGACAAGTTGATACATATGAATAAAATAATTAAGATAAAATAATTAAGGATAGTCTAAAATGTTATAAGATAAATTAACTTGATTTAAAATGGAAATATTTATTAAAGAATGACCCAAAACGTAATAATGGTTACAAAAAATTAGCTTGAAATTTACCTTTTTATCGCCAATATAGAGCTACTATATGACAGATGTATATATCATCGTTGCGTTGTGGCTTGGAATGACCAGACATCACACCTGCATCCGTAAAGAGGGCAGAGGAAACTTCACTTCAGCCAACGAAAGGGCCTCCTTAACTCTTCCACTCATATTCATGTGACAATTTGGTTATGAGTTATGACGAGCAAATTTGACTAGCTAGCTGTTTGTCATGATTAGACATGTAAAGCCCGTTTAGATTGGTGATATTTTGAATTATATTATTTTTAAAAAGTAATAAAAATGTAAATATATTTAGTTTGTTAAAGCCATTGATAATGTCTATAGAATTTGACAATAGTAAATTTAGTCTATCCTATCAAAATTTAATAATAATCAACTTGTCAAAATTTGCAGATGGACGAGGTCGATCCCTCACATTAGCTAGAGTTTACCCTACTCCCACGGTCATCACTATCAGTGTGATTTGATGGCGAGACAAACCAAATTGATAGTAGCCTGGCAACTGAAGTACACTAACCTGTTTTGTGATATTTCGTCAAGGGCCCGGCGAGCTTTGTGTTTTATCTCTTAGGAGAACAATCCTTGAAGATAATGCTAATCATGTGCATACCTTTTAAACTACTAAACATCATGTTTTAAATATTTTTTATAAAAAATATTTTTTAAAAAGTATTTTAATATTTTAAGCTAATCCATCGTTTCGTTTTATGGGTACGGAGAAATGTTCCTAACCGCTAGTATCGAACATAGCGCCTTTGGGAACTTATCAGAACTACGAATTTACTTGCCAAGATCAAACGTTATTTGAATTAATACATCGAAGAAATTAAAGTTGTTTCTGTTACTGCTTTCAAGCTGTAAAGCATTAATTATTTTCGCCGATAAAAAGTATATGATGTTTGATTTTTTTAATGGTCTTTGATATGTGACTTTTGCTCTAATTTATATTAAAATAAGTTTATAAAAAATCTAAATTATTTTTGAAGGCAAATCTAAAAATTTCTTGATGATCAAAGTTTTAAACTTTTGACTGAAACTTATGCAAAACATCAAATATCTATGAACAGATAGAGTAGTTGAAACTAAAGCAGTACATTGCATTGCAATATATATCACATTACACTGCACGCAGCCACGCACTACGACTGCAATAGAAATGAGTTGGTATAGCGAGCACAAAGTACAGATTTTCATCAACTTGCAGGAAGCAGCCGGAATCTTGCAGTAATTTATCTCGTCCTATGCTGAATTTCTGATATCAATCCGACCTGGCAGAATGGGCTAGCTCTCCCAACTCTCCAAAATTTGTGATCGTACACCCAACTTGGAAACACAGGAATCTCTGAAAAATGATTGATCTAACTGTCCTCTCTCAGCTTACCGCATGAATGCAGATGCATCACCCTCCAACCATAGCATTAAAATACAGCAAAGTCAGAACTCAAGTCCTCACAAAAACAAAAAGTCAGAACTGAATCTCAGCGCCTTTACGGCTCCGCACATCATCGCTGACTTGAGATTTCAAGAACCACTTCCAGTTGATTGATTAATCAATCAATCCGCAGCAGCAAAACACATCCTGCGAATTATTTGTTTAGTCAGCCACATGATCAATGCACAGCTACAATAAGCCCTTCCCCAATCGGCGAGAAGATTCAGAACTCGTGCACAGTTGCAATATGATATACTTCGTATGCAGATAAAAATAACCAGATTAACCATGTCGTCGAACTTCGCACGACGCATGATATGATCCATCTCGATTGGTCTATGTCCAAGCTCCAGACTACAGCTAGTTTAACTTTTAATCGGATTGCGGCGCTAGACAGGCAGATCGATGCACATGGCAGCACGCGATTCAGGACTGTATTTTAGATGGAAGTGAAGCAGACAGGAGAAGACTGAAGCAGAGTTGAAGTAAACAACAAATTAATGCAACACTGAAAATTCTGAATTGAGATACATGGTGCATGCACGCATGAGTGCAACTGCTGAACTGCGAGCTTAATTTTGTTCGACGCCAAACAGGAAATTGGCAAATTGGCAATTGCTACATGCGAGTGGGCGCACATTACGTAGACTAGGGCGTGTGCATACGCATGGCACGCCATGTTACTTCATCCCCAACACATAGGGATGCTTAGCTTAGCTCTCGATCGATGATCATGCTTGCTCCAGCAACCGGTGGCAGAGGAATCACTTCTCTGAACTCTGAAGTCAGATCTTGTCTTGGAGACAACAAGATGTGTCTAGGGATGCTTAATTATTTGAGGATTTGTGTTTCTAGCTAGTTGCATGCATGTCAGCTAGATAACCAACTGGTGAGTAACCAGGGAACTACACAAATCTTCCCGAGCATACATCGTACCCTCTAACTAACAAATGATATTATTAAAAAATTTAGAAAATATTCTATGTATAAAATTTCAACATTAAATTTATCATACATAAAAAGAAAAAAAATAAAATTATGACAGTATACTCTTAAAATTGTTACAATTTTTTATGGCTTAGAGCGATGCTCTGATGCTAATGCTAGTATTACTGGTGTATTATTCTTGTTATTAAGATATTATTAAAAGTAAATTAATTTATTAATACAATGATCAGGGGTAATTTTGTTATTTATGTTTTTTCTGGCTAGATCAATACGTGGTCATCCATTGCGTTGGTATCCCTCATATCTATAATCTATATCTATAACTATTTATAAAGTAAGTAGTGTTTTCATCCAAATTTTGTTTTTTGGCTATTTTGTAGAAAACCCCTTAAATTTTTCAAAATTAACCCACAGTCCGTCTGTCTATTTTAAAAAAACCCAATTAAAGAAGAAAAAAGGGTTATTTTGCAGAAAACCCTTGACTGTTTATAAAATTAACCTGCAGTCCCAATGTTGAAAGAAAGAGAGGGCTTGGATAAAAAAAGACCTCCTGCGTTTCTCTCTTCTGCCCCCATCCACGCCGCGCCTGGGCCCCTCCCTTCCATCGCAGCTCGGAGCTCCCACGCCGCCGCCTGGACCTTCGTCCTCCACCTGCTTTCCTCTTCGCATCGTCGTTTCGTTGCAACGCATGGGCATTTTACTAGTTTCATAAAAAAAATAAAGAAAAAGGTTTAGTCGCTGCTAAATAACGATTATACCCCTTTATTTTTTTACAATAATGTCCCTTCACGTTTATACTATCGCTAATTAATATGATAGTATAAATAGATCTGAACCCTTCAATCAAACAAGATCAACGGTTCAGATTACTATCACTATCAGCAGCAGAGAGCATTGTAGTGTGGCTTAAAATATTATATAGTAATTTGAGGCTAAGACTTATTACTCGTAGATGTAATACATAGAACCAAGCTCGTGTGCATATAATTTCTTTTTAAGAATTTGTAGTGATATTTATTAGTTAACGTTCCTAGTTAACCGGTGCCTAACCATACAATACCCTAATTTATACTCTCAAGCAGACCCTAAGTTATACTCTCAAACAGGGGCAAAACCAGAAACCAGAATTTGAGAATTTGAGAATAGAGAGGACAATGAACAAAGTAAATGAACAAAGTAAATAAGTAGAACTGATAGTGTATCATGTTTCATAAGTTTTAACAAAAATATATTTCTATTAATTTAAATTTAGTTCTACGACTAACAGCAATATCATAGGCTTTAATAATTTTATCGGTAGTAATTGATGCAGCCAACTCCTTCTCAATATAAATTACCAAAATCTCACAAAAATCCATCTTTCATTGTACATCTAAGACATATCTTCACAAGTTTTATAGTAAAAAAATATCTATTGGTGATTGCAGTTAATACTGAAAGAGTTAATACTAATCTTAACAATCTGTCCATCACATGATAAGATAAATATTTACTTATTTTAAACGGTCCACTTGTTAATAAACACTAATTAAATTAATTAGTTAATGAAACATTAATTTAAGCACCGTTAATAAAGGATAGTTAATTAATAAACACTAATTTAAACATAAAAAATTATGAGAATGTTAGGGAGTTGGGGTGCCAGCCCCTCCCTCCGCCACTGCTCTCAAGGTCTTCCGCACTTAATTAGGATACATGGATTACTTAACTTGTACTACCTTCGTAAGTTACAAATTTCACTGTCTTCAATTGTACTCCCTCTAGTCATAACTACTATATGATATTTGACTTTTTTAAGTCTTCGACTACTTTAACGACAACTTAATATTAGAAAAAGTTTATAAAACATAGTAAATTTATGATATTACGATAACATTTTTCAATGCAAATCTACAGTACTTGTTTTTATGTCTTTGAACTAAACATTTAGAAATATTGACAGTCAAAAATTTCAAATGTTTTGTCTTAAAGTCGAATGTTATGACTGGAGGGAGTGTATTGTAATTAGATTCTATTGTCAAAGTGTTGCAACTAGCAACCTTCCAGCTTGTGTCAACAAGATCCAAAACTATTAAGACATTCAGAATAAAAATGATGCAGCATTTAATTCAGAAAATTTTACATATCTAGTTTTACCAAAACTCGATTTTATTAACAAAAATATTTTAGATCCTACCAATCTAAAACTGTTCTCAACAAAATTATCCACAATTTTGTCAATGTGATACAATTAAAATTTTAGATCGCGTTAATAGGCTTTAAAATTCATTAAACGAAATCTAGTTTTGATGATACTGTAAACAACCCTAAGTTCCAAGCATTACCTGGTTCTTCAAAAACTTGAGCACATTGATAAGAAAAAGAAGAGCAATTTCGATTTTTTTACTTTCTATCCTATAGGACTCAACCCCACTCAATAATCAGATCTCTCTGACTCTATTAGTTTCATTGTGACATCCATTGCTTTTAATGATAATATGTATGGCATATACTATTTTCATTTTAACAATTACATTTATTTTGGAAAGAATAAAATAATATATATATATATATTGCAATAGCAATAATAATGACTTGCAATAATGCCATGAGCTGATGAGCTTACTGCCATTCAACGAAGCCATGCATTATCTCCGCTTTCTGAAGAGATTAACACGGATTTTGCGGGATTATGTCAGATATTGTCGAGACAATGGACGGATGTACTGACGGAGAGATGAAGGAATCATTTCCGGGTGGTAAGTTGGGGCCATGCAGAATTGAAGGTGATGGAATCTGCTGGCATTCGCTGTTCTTGTTCCCGTGGGCTGGAATTCAACCCGGGCATGAATCCGAATCGAAAATTTTCTTTGAAGTATATGTTTCGCCTATTTAATTTATCTTTTTTCTTGTTCGCATGATACGTGGTTTTCTAAGCTTTAGTTCTTACTAATTTATTCGTTCAATACATTGACCTTACATACAATATTTTTTATGAATAAACGTGAAAATGATATAGATAATCAGTTATCTGAGATTAAATAGACAAGAAGAAGGTTTTAAACCAATACAAATTACTCAAATGTACAACTTAATGATGTCCTGAAGTAATTCATATTAATTAAATGTAGAGCAAAACTTCTTGGATTAGTGCAAATCAGGTCATCACATTCCTATGCTGTCGGCTTTTGTAAGGAAATCCTCTATTTTTCCAAAAAAAATGCATTAAGTAATTAAACTTGTGCATTTTTGTCGTTGAAAATTATTTAGCCATTGCTGTTAGCTCGAAATAATTGACCAGTACGTTCAACTTGATATCTCTGATATTATTAAGTTGCACAAGTTAAACGTGAGCTAATTAATGATTATATTGCTCTCCCGAACAATTAGAGAATTCCTAAAAAAATATATTTTGTTGTCAAAATGAATGAGCTGTTTTTAATCTCACTTGCTTTTTCAAAGTTGAGTTCATGGGATAAAAGACAACTAGTTAATGGAACTTAAAGTATGGCCATTAATAATAATGAGTAGTTGTCATGTCAGTTAATTCGGGTAAATAGACAGCAATTTGTTATAAATTGTAGTATATATTGTAGTGCTGACGAAAAATCCGTGCCTCGATCAATGTTGTCAAGTCTGTGTTGATGTGAACTATGTTAATACATAAAATGATATAGAAAATCTGTTTATCTTCAGTGCAGGTCCTGAAATATTAATAAGATACGGGTATGCCAATCAATGTGATCATGTAACTGACAAGATGTAAGGTTGATCGGTCAACTGGTTGATGTCGATGAAACAAAGTCTAGATCTTGTTGAGAGATCCAAAAAATATGTGTCAACCGGTAGCTGATAGCTTGATATAAAATTGACCGATAGCGTGATAGCCGATATCCAATAGTTGCTGATGTCAGTCGATAGCCGATGTAGCGATACTAGCCGATGTCGATAGGATTTTAAACAATCGGCTATATGTCCGATGCAGATTCTGACATTTAGATAAATAATGATATAAAGGCAATCGGCTAATAATAATGTAGTAAGATAATGAATCAGTTGGCTGATATAAATATAATGAAGCAAATATCCAACAAACCAATCGGCCAATAATTATACGATAGAATAAATGTTGGTCCAATAATTAAGACATACGTTAGCTGAAAATCCGATGGCATTAAATCCAAATGATTAAATGATCCATAAACATTTGCTGTAATCAGCTAAGACCAACTTATATATAATTATTATAAGTTGATACAACATTCAAATAACTTACCGGCTGAAACCCCAGATAACTTACCGGCTAAAACCCCGATGAACCTATCAGCTTAATAAGACTTATATTGTCAACAATAATCTGGTACATCGGACCTAACCGATGCAACATGAAATTATATATAATAATTTAATACTCAATGATCCGATAAATTTGTCTAATGTGATGGATATAACAAATCTATTTAAAGAGACATTATGTTTAAAGAAACATCAACTTAATCAGAATATCGAACCTAACTGACTGAGAAAGTACAAACTAAACCGATGTGTAAACAGTAATGTAACTAAAGATAGAGATGATATACTAGATAAGCAACGCTTGCATTGGCCCGATTAGAATATCAGACTCAATCGAGGAAACCCTAGCAACGCCAGCGCAAGCGACGATGAGGAAACTCACTTTTTGGCAGAGGTCGAACTCAATCGATGAACCTATGCTCGAAAATAAGAACTCATCGAAATAAAACCTAAAAAACTAGGATGACGATGCATCAAAAATAATTATATTGATATATGAAGATGGATTACAAAGGCCTCTGATGTACATATTTATACCCATAGGTCGATATCAGTCCTAATTAGACATGACACAAACTTTTCTAAAGATAAAAGGAAAAACATAAAATCATCATCTTAGGACCCTAAACATACTTTCCTAAAAATAAAAAAGAAAATTACTAACCATATCTAATTAATAGATAAATTAAGTTATTATGTCGTGGTCTTCTTATTTCTTTCTTGAATTTGGTCTCTTCCGGATAAATTTTTAGCGGACGATTGCTCTTTCCTTAATCGAATTTGTCAAGGAACCATATTAAATTTTATCGTTAACACGTGGATAACAAATAACATCCATAAGGTGCTCTCAGCATATATCATTATCCGGTTTGGATCCATCCTTATTTATTTGTGTTGCATTGCTTCGAGCTGAATTGGTTTGAGTTTCGGTTGTTGATTGCTTAATTAAACTGTACACCAGCTAACCTTTAGCCTTTAGGTTTAGAAAAAAAGGATTTTTTTAATTATTGGTCCTTTAGAAGCAAATGGCCATAATAAGTTATATGATTAATTAAGTATAGGTCGAAAAACATTATCATGTTTGAATGATGTGATTCATCAGAAGTTCTAGGCCATCCATTTGATCCTTCGTTGCACCTTACGATTAGGTCAGCTGGGGAAAAGGGAGAAACGAACAAACAAACAAAAGAAAGAAACGTGCAAATGACATGACAAACAGCTTCTTGTTTGGGATGAGCAGCCGACAGGGCAAAAATATTCATTGCGCCATGCTTATCTCCTCTGTTAACAAAACATTTTGCATGGAAGGATATTGTTTGATTAATTAGTTTGCAAAGAGTCGCGGATGTTGGTGAGCTAATATTGTATACAATTACATTTGTGTGGTTCTGGAGGCTTCGGCCGGTTACGTTACGCCATTTCTTGCATAGCTAGCCATGAATGATGAAATCAACAAATAGCAATCCTTGGTTCAGTTGCATATTATAGTCTAAATCGATTTTAAAGTTTAAAGTTTCATTTTCGATAATAGTTTTAGATATTTTTTTATCTATCTTGTCGACAATCATTGAAAAAAAGAGCTTGGCAATGAAAAGGACAACAAAAACCTCTAAAGGTAATCTTAAATCCAGTTCTAAATTTAAAATCACTTTAAACCAATAAAAGAAAGTTGGATGCAGAATGCCATGGCTCACATCTATCAGCACGCACAACATATTACTTTTAAATTATTATTATTTTAAAGGTGTGACCTAAGCAAGGTGCTGCTTGCTGGCTCCTGTGTGCTCTTCATAATTCAAATAACTTCTAGCAATTGTGTAGCTATTCACAATTTTCATCATGATTTCAAGAAATATACAGTATTTTCATCGATTGTATCAATATGTGTTATGCTTTACATCATTTGTAGGGAAGATCATAGACAAATTAATACACAATTTGGTCTATAAATAGCAAGTATATATAGCACAATTTTTACAACAACACAAAATCATCCAATCATCCACAGATTTAAAAAATATCTAAAAAATATCTAAAAAATCAAAAAAAATCATCCCGTGGTTGCTCGCCGCCGCTCGTGGCCGCCGCACGCCCGCCGCCGCCGCCGCACGGGGCTACCTCCGCACGCCCGCGGCCACCGCCGTCGCCCGCTTTCTCGTGCCTGCCCTGCCGGTCGCCGTCGCCTGAGGAGAGAGGGAGAGAGGGGAGAGGGAGATCTGGATCTGAGGAGAGAAGGGAGAGGGAGAGAGGGAATCCAAGGAGGAGCGAAGGAGATTTCTTTCGAAGTTATAGCTGCGCACGAGTGTTTTTAGTCCGGTTGATACGATAGATCGGGATAAAATATTAATTTTTAGTCTCAGTTGGTACACTAACCGGGACTAAGAATAATGAAAGTTTGTCATGGCCTGTATTTTTTTAATCAGGACTAAAAATAAACTTTTATTCCGATTGGTAACACCAACCGGGATTAAAGATTTAACCGGAACTAAAAATATTTTTAGTCTCAGTCTCAATAGAAATCGGGACTATTGTGAATTTTAATACATAAATCAAATATTGTTTCTCACTAGTGTTTTATAGTGACGCCAACGTATAACATACAGACAAAGATACTATCAAAAAGAAAGAAATTGAAACTTGTCCTTTTAACCAAACTAATATGATGTCTGCATTGTAACGAAAGTTAAGTTTTATTGAGATTATTTTTTTCATAGGCCCGTGCGATTGGCAATGGGCCAGGGGTGAGGATCGAGCTGTTTTTTTACCATTAACTAACCATTGGTTTGGTTTTACCTTTTTTCTCTAGTTTTGATCTCAATGGATATGTGCTATATGCGACATGAGGGGTGAATGTATGACTTCCTCTCAGAAAATCTGAGAACTCATCAATTTTTATTTCCATTTTAGAAACAAAGTACATGATTTATGATTTATAATACTGGTTACATACCCGTGCACTTGTACATTGGGTTTTTTACAATAGATTTTGTTATGGGGCTTTTTTGTCATGATTTATTTGAGAAGAGGAGGGTACGGTTTTTTAGGGAGGAGGGTTTTCTTAAGGAGAGAAAGGAGGACGACTGCACTTAAAGTAGGTCCATTGTACTAAAATGATTTTTCAAAGCTCTGGCATAATAAAGATTGTTAGATAGGCAATGTGCGAGATATTGTGAGAATCATAGGCCGAAAGATTTGGATGCTTCCACTGCTATATAAAACATGTGGAGTATCAGTTGGAAACCCATATAGGTATCATAATTTTCAACCAGCACCCCAGGCGGCATTAATGAGGAGAAATCAAAGGTACCAATTTAGGAACCGACACCTTTAAGGTTTCACAAATGCAAAAAAAGTCGGCTCGATGTATCGAGCCGATGCCTCCCCATCACGCAAATCACACAACACAAATTCACATATCACCATCAATCCATCTAACAACATCCTCAAATCGCACAACACAAATCACCATCAATCCATCCAACAACATCTCCCGCACAAAATCACACATCACAAAATCATAGAAGTTCATTCTCAAATTTTGGCACTCCAATTAGATTCCTGCTCTCCACCATGAGTAACCTGCACTCACCGTCATGTTGGCTAGATCCGGTGGCCGTCGTGTTGAGGCATGGAGAGGAAGAGGTAGTCATCGTCGCCATCGACATGACATGCAGAGGAGAGGAAGAGGCCATCGTCACTGTGCTAGGGAGAGGAAGAAAGAGGAGGCCACGTTTGGATCTGGTTGCCTCGAGCTCGAGACTAGCCGTCTCCGCTCTCCATGGACATAGGCCGGTCGCCTTTATCGTCGCATCATCGAGGAAAGCAGGTGAATCTAGCCACCCTGAGCTCGGGACTAGCCACATCCGCTCTCCGTGGACACAGGCTGGCCTCCTTCATCGCTGCATCGCCAACGTCATTGGAGGGAGTAAAGACGATGGGTGGAGGAGTGCGCTGGAGAAAGAAAGGGAGAGGCGTCGAAGAGGAAGAGGGAGAGAGGCATCCGAAAAGGAGAGAGAGAGGTGCACGAGAGAGAGTTGAGGATAAGGACAAGTCGCTCGAGTAGATAAGAACTACTTCGGCTTGGCTCTTGGCTTAGACTGTGTCTTTTATAGGTGTCAAAGGTGTTGGTTCTTAAATAGAACCAACACCTTTCTATGATGAATTCAAATGTGTCGGTTTTAAAGTGGGGCTTGCAATCAACCGCTGCGATGGGACAGAAGTTAAAGATGTCGGTGTTAAGCTGAAACCGACACATTTCTCTGACAGAAGTGATAGGTGTCAGTTCCCATTAAAAATCGACATCTATCTCTTCACAAAGATGCTGATTTTAGCCAATGACGTCTTATACGAATGTGTGTTGGGTAAAAAAACACTATAGATGTCGGTTTTTAGTATTTTCGACATTATTGTCCCTGATTTTTGTACTTATTCAGTATGACTTTTTCCCTAGATAGTAAGATAACCACACATCAGTATACCTACAGCAAACCAAACATGGCTATTCGGTAGCTACCACACTACCATCAATGTATTAAAAATAAATAAATAAATAAATAAGAGGACTCCATGCCTCCATGGACATGACAGCATCAATAAACTGTCCTCAATCCAGAAATGGGGCCACTGTGTTTGAGATTGAAACATCAGACTATCAGAGGGCATATCCCCACAACCACAAATCTCCCTCTAGCTACACGACCAAACACTCAAAACTCAAATCTCTTTTTCCAAAAAGCCATCATGCTTTGATCCGTATATATTGCCGCAAGGGGATAAGCGCGCTGAGCCTGTAGGACCATTCATGGTTGCATGTACCAACCGTGCAAAAGCGTGTCGGTTTGCTTTCTGGCCGAAACACATATAGATCCTGTTTACTTCCTGTAAATTCTTGTAAAGATTTGGGATTTTGGTTACTTTTTGGCATTTTGGAAGTAAACACATGGGTGTAAAGTTGATGTGTAAAAATTTTGGATTTGGGAGGTTTGGGAGAAAAAAGTGCAGAATTTTCTTGGGAGAAGTGTTTGCCCACTCCTATCCTTGCATGCACAATAAATTTGACTTTTTTATAGCATCATAAAAACTTTACACATAAAAAGTAAACACTAGCTTAGGTGTAAAGTTTACTCTCAAAATTTTTTAGGTATAAAGTTTATATCCAAACTAAGTAAACAGGGTCATAATGTGTTTGTGGTAGTAGTGACCCCCACAATGATATGCAAACCCCACCGTTCCATCGCTAGCTTCCATGCATCCATGGATGGCAGCAACCAGCAGTGCAGCCCATGGGCAGAGCTGACCTGCCCACTAGTGGCGCATCGGGTACGGCTGCTAGCTGCGTGCAACTGGCTTAATTGTGTCATTGGTTATCCATTGCTTGTGTTGTGCGTCCTCCATGCATGCATTTTAACTTTCGGAGTATATGTCAACGGATGGATTGATATCACTTATCTTTAATCCTATTTCATTTTTGTTTTTTTAATTATCAGGTTATTGTTAGTACGGATCGGCTACACAACTAGCTATTCTTTTATAACCGGTCTATAAAAATGTTTTCTTACATTTTATAAATAAAACGAACATACAACATCGCACGATGTTTGTTCTATGTTTTCTCTCTTATATGCAAATACAAATAGTTACAAAAAATATACGGAAAATTTGATAATGCAGTGGCATCAATCACTACCCTAAAATTCAAGTTTAAAATAGAGATACACATTGAGAAAAAAAAGAAAAAAAATATATGTTTTTCCATCGACAAGCAAATGGTTTATAAATTACCACCGACTAACATGAGTTTTATAAAATATCATTGACAAATGTCTTTTTTCTTTCTTTGTCACTGTCATTAGGTTTCCATCCATAAACCTCCCTAGGTTTTTTACAAAGACCATTTGTCCGTAAAACCTTCATTACAACCTGTCATTAATAATTTATAAGATTTTTAAATATAGTTTAGGCATTTGGTATAGTGATATCTACCATGGAAAAATGGTCATTTCGAGAAGATTTAATGGAGATATATGTTTTGAAACCTAACGGAGGTGGCGAAAAAACAGAAAAACCCTGGTATTTTCTAGAACTCAAGTTCGTCAATGTCAACTTGTAGAATCAATATTTGTCAATGACAAAACGTAGAATCTATAAAAGAAGGAAAATAGGTTCATGCATGAATATGCTATTGTCTTTTTTCCCTCTTATGAGCAAATTAATTTTAGACTTCAAATTTAGAACATGGTATATGTTCTTTTGATAGTCTTTTTTTAGATATTTGTATGGTATTCGGACAAACAACAGAACTGTTATCAATATCTAACTATATCTAATTAATTTAAGTGTGTGTTAAGGAAAGAACATGTTTGATGATTTCATATATATTGCCTATGCTACAATAGAATTTTAATTAAAAAATATCTTTAATATGGTATTACCATCTTATTTATTACATATATTTGGGACTTTTTAGCTCTATATTTTTCTATAAAAAATAAAGATGTGATGAGAGCAATTGACATGTGGACTTTTTAACTTTATATGTTAATTTTTTTAAAAAGGATTGGTAGTTGATAGTTAGGTTGATGGCAAAATCACGATGCAAATAACATACAAACTCTGCCGTGAACCATAAACCATCTCAGCGATCATCAACTTATAATTAGATCATGTACGGTCGTCTCGTCGATCACGAGCATGGGAGCGGTAGCGCCCTCCCCCAAGAACGAACCAAAAAAGCCCCACACGTTGATCAGGTATGGCGCACGCACGGCCATATCCATCTCAAACATTGTGCGTGCTGAGCCCTACTTTGCACGTACCGAGCCCACACGCACGCATCGCCATCCCGGAACAATGCGAGGCATCGATCTCCACTACTCCCGCGACGTCCACGTCACGGCGCGCGCGGTCACGTCGTCCCCGACCTCGCCTCGCCTGCCGTTCCGTTCAGGACGGAACCAGAATCTTTCTAAGCCCTAGGGCTTAGGGCTCACTTAGGTTGCGTTCTTTTCTGGCTTTCTCAACTCATTCTTCTCTTTTTAATATATATATTTTTCAATCCGATGTTTTTTTAAAAAATTATATAAAAGTTAATTTTAAAAAATATATTAATTTATTTTTAAAAAAATTAATTAATTAATTATGTGCTAATGAATCACTTTATTTTACGTGTTAGAGAGATTAATACAATCTTAGGCTGTGTTGGGAGGCCTATATGCCAAATGATATGATGTATTAGTGTATAATTAATTAATTATTATTAAAATTTTAAAAAAATAGATTAATATAATTTTTGAAACAATTTTTTATAGAAAATATTTTAAATAAATACATTGATTAGCAATTCGAACATCATGAGTGTTTGAGAAAAAGTTGGTAACCTAAACAAAAAGAACACGGACTTAGTATAGTTTACATAAATTTGCCTTTAGCATCTAATTTAAAAAGTTTTAAAGTGCTATCTTGATAGATATTAGGACCCGAGCTTTACAACTTACGCTTACGCCGCTTTTTAAATTGTTAAATTATATGTTTCGTGTGAAAATTTTTTATATAATTTTTTTAAAAATATCTAATAAATTTATCTATTACTTTTTAATATATTAATATTTAATTAATTATATGTTATTTATGTTTTTACGTGGCGCTAATAAGCTAATCTCAACCGCTGAAAAGATCTCAGGGGTAGGGCTGCAGCTCCAGCTGCCCTACTCCTGTCTCCGCCCTTGCTAACGTGTGAACTTATATCTACACGGTCACAACTTCCGTCTGCTGCTACATCAACCGTTCGTTAGCTGCCCGGGTACATGGCTTTGCAGTGCAGGACCATTTTTAATAGTAGAATTTATTTCGACATTTATTTCTTGTCAATATAGATGGAGATTTAGCAATTGGTATGGGTGTTATTTATATGTTTAAGACGGTACTTTAAGAAGTTTTCTAATTTTAAATTAAGATGTGTTTGTGTTTGTATAGGTTGTCGTCGGTCGCACAACTATCATAATTGGCTGGTTATAGCTTTTCTAAAGAAAAGATCAAAATAAAATACATTATCTAAAAATAATTTTGGCCTTTGCTTCACAAAAATTACAACCATTTAATACGTAGTTTACAGATCAGACTACAACTTATAACATCACAACTTAATTACAAACAAGAAAAAATACTTCAGAACACACTAAAATTGCAAAATTGCAGAACACACTAAAATTGCTTGGAACACTATGCATGCAAAATTGCTTGGAAGAAACCGCTAAAATTGCTTGGAACACTATGTACAGAAGCTCGGTATAATGGCTTGGAACTTCCGGGAAAAATTAAAAACATAAGGGGAAAACGATGTATTGGAATGATTCGAGCACGCTCTTCTAGTTGGGTCTCGAGCAAACGTACTGTGCTTCTTTAGTGCCTCCACATTCCTGACGATGATATCTGATCATGTGCTGATTAAAAACCCGTTCAGATTAATATCATTTTAAAGTATATTAATTTTTTAAAATGAAATGCATTTATTTTATTATCAAATACTGGTATTGACTAAAATTTTTTGATAACAATCCATTTAATCTATCCTATCAAAATTTAATAATATTATCAACTTGTTAAATTTTAGCATTGTCAAATTTTAAAAAGTGCTGCATGGCAATGCCTCTTCGGCGATTATTCTGGTGGTTTTACATTTGCATCTCGAGAACTCACGAAGTCGCTAGCGCCGTGCTCGTTTGATGGTAGTTCTGCGTGATTTCTCGCTGCTGTATATTGCCAAGTGATTTCGCCAGTGTCGCGATAGTGATAGATAGGGGGGCCGGGAGAGAAAAAAAAACGTTGAATCGGCGAATGAATTCGCTTCCTGCGTTTGTCGTTGTTACTTGTTAGTACATTTTGCACTAGAGTTGGAGAGGGTACTTTCGTTGTTATAAAGCTGAAATCGAGCTGGACTAGAGTGAAGAGAAAGATTGAAACAATAAACTCAACGTTCTTGCCAATTGAGTTCTTGTTTCACTCAAATCACTCTCACGGTGTGGAATATATAACGACTGTTTGTGCGGTCGTGGTGTTGCTGCGCACATGAGAAATGCTGTGGGAGAGAAGTTTATCTGTACTGTGTCACTGACATATAAATCTGCTAGATATGGATTTACTGATTCTATATGGTTCATATGTCAACCACCTAAATTTAAAATAACAATACTCTTCTGTTGGAACCTTTTCCCCCGACAAAAAACAAAATTAATCGTATGATTAATTAAATATTAAAAAAATTAAAAATAGATTAATATATTTTTAAAAAATAATTTTTTTATATGTTTTAAAAAAGTATGTTTGGAAAAAACACATCCTTAGGGTGCCTTGGTACAATAAGTTTTTATCTTTTATTCTTTCGTTTTTCACACGCCCTCTTCACGAACGGTTAAATTATGTTTTTAAAGAAAAATTATATAAAAAGTTATTTAAAATACTATATTTTAATTTTTAATTTTTAAGATAATATTTAATTACTTATGTGCTAAGGAGCCACCCTATTATTCATGTACATGGAGGAGGTTTTTAACCACTCCTTTCGAACACAGGCTTATAGTGTTTGTCAGCTTAAATAAAATCTTCTTGTTACAGCTCCCGAAAATTGCACGGAACACTACTGTTGCATTACAAAATCGGAACAAAAATATTTTAAAAATCCAGCACGATACCAAGGAGAACCACTTCGTCATGTGTAGATTAATAAATTTAGTCTCATATATCCGTCAAGGTACATATATGCAACAAACAACATATGCTGCATAGTTTTGCCATTTTTTCTAGAGGGTTTCTATCGTCTACTTGTTAGCTTATCTGCAACAAAAAAATTTAAATTTTAAAACTAAGTTTTAGAGCTTATTTTAGTTTTTTTTCTAGTTTGTTTTAAGCCTGGGCCTTTAACTAGAGATAGAAATATAAGTTTTACTTTTTTAATAGCTTAACCGATAGTAGTAGCATGTATTGTACCCAAAATATGGAATATGGTATGCAAGACTTTAATTACTTTCACCATTAGTAGCTCGGAGCGTCCATACCTAGGAGAGAGAAATACACAACTAATCTACATGTGGATTAAGTACGAAGTATTAGAGATAAAAATTTTAAAAATAAATTAATATAATTTTAAAATATTTTTAAAAAATATTTTAGAAAATATATCGTTTAACAGCATGTGAAAAATGAGAGCGAGGAAGTGAAGTTAAGAGAGTTGGAAAAGAACACATCTAAACATGACGAAGTCAAACACCCCCACCACCCCCGAGACGCACACCGGCGACCAGCCAACCACGGTGAGTCCAGCCGCTATATAAAGGTCGAGGCCGGAAACCAACCTTCCCAAGAGCGACGCCTCCTCCGTCCCCCACACCACCAACCCCACCACCGCCAAGCCAAGCCCCACACACAACAAGCCTTCTTCCCTTCCCAACCCAACCCACTCCACTTCCCCGGTGAGGCTGAGCGATCCACGACGAGGCACCCATCGTCGCCGGCAACGGCGGCAGCAGGTTTGTTCTCTGAACTCTGATCCTTGGTAGAAGCAGCAGGTGGAAAAAAGGTTCAAGAAAGGAAGCATTTTTCTTTTTGAGTTTTGGAAGGGCCTTTCTTGGGGTATTTGATCAAGAAAGTGTTCCTTTGGTGTGAAAGATTCTCGCTTTCTTTCGGCAGTATAATCTTCTTCTTCTTCTCAGGAAGAACAGAGATCCAGAGAACGGTTTTTTTTCTCTCCTGGATTCGTTCCTGTCCATGTTTGTAGCATTTGTTTTGGTTTAGATTTAAGATTTCTTCTTCTTTTTAAAAAAACTTTAGCAAGCCAGGAAGGGTAGTTTTTACAGGCCCCTTTCACCAGGCTGCAAGAACCACCCCTGTTCTTCGCTTCTTTTGTTTTTTTTGAAGAAACAGGGCTTAATCACTTCCAGATTATTTTCCTCTTTTTTCCTCTAGTTCAGATTCTGCACAAAAAAACCATTTTTAGTTCTTGGTAGCCTTTAGTGTTGTTGCTAATGGCAGCCATAGATTTGTACAAATACCAGCTCAGCTCCTCGTCTTCGTCTTCTTCCTCGGATCAGGAGCTCATGAAAGCGCTCGAACCTTTTATCAGGAGCGCTTCACCCACCTCCACCTCCACCTCCATCTCCACTCCATTCTCCTACTCTTCCACCATCACCTCCACACCCTTCTCCTACTCCTCTCCATTGCCTCAAGAATCGTACTACTTCCCTGCTTCTTCATCCTACGCCGCCATTCCACCTCCTCCGACCACCGCCACCTCATTCTCGGAGCTCCCTCCCCTGCCTCCCTCCTCGTCGTTCGCCTCGCCGGCGGCGTATCCGCAGGCGAATGCTGCGGCGGTGGGGCTGGCCCACCTGGGCCCGGAGCAGATCCAGCAGATCCAGGTGCAGCTCTTGATGCAGCAGCAGCGGGGGATGGCGGCGTCGTACCTTGGCCCGCGGGCGCAGCCCATGAAGCAGGCCGGGGTGGCGCCATCGTCGGCCTCCGCCGCCGCCGGCAAGATGTACCGCGGCGTGCGGCAGCGCCACTGGGGCAAGTGGGTGGCGGAGATCCGGCTCCCAAAGAACCGGACGCGGCTGTGGCTGGGCACGTTCGACACCGCCGAGGACGCGGCGCTCGCGTACGACAAGGCGGCCTTCCGCCTCCGCGGCGACGCCGCGCGCCTCAACTTCCCCACCCTCCGCCGCGGGGCGCCCACCTCGCCGGCCCGCTTCACGCCTCCATCGACGCCAAGCTCACTGCCATCTGCCAGAGCCTCGCCGCCGCGCCGCCCGCGTCCTCCAAGAAAGGCGCCAGCGCCGCCACCGCCGCTCACCCGGACTCGCCCAAAGTCTCGGCGTCGACGACGACGACGACGTCGGAGGGAGACGAGTCGGCGATCTCCGCCTGCTCGCCTCCTCTCCCACCACCTCCACCGTCGTCGCAGTCGCAGCCGGCGCCACCGCCGCCTCTCCCCGAGATGCCCAATCTTGACTTCACGGAGGCGCCATGGGACGAGTCCGACGCCTTCCACCTCTACAAGTGCCCGTCATGGGAGATCGACTGGGACTCCATCCTCTCGTGATCAAATCGACGAAAGCTTCCTTAGTTGTATTCTTGTTAATTAATAATTAATTAAATTAATGTAATCAGTAGCTTCCGTGGTCTGATGGAATATTAGACATCGGCCATGGCTGCTGCAATTAGGGTTTAAGGAGTCGTCGTCGTCGTAGGATCGAGTCATTAAGAAGGGTTTAAGCTCAAGTGTTCTTAGCTTATAATTGCTGTATTAATTTTCTGTACTTAGTAGTGATCTCCTGGTTACTTCGCCGGTTGTTTTTTTTCTCTCGGCAAGGCCAGTTGAGGGTGTAATGTAATGTAACTGTTGGTTACTACTGTTGCAATTCAACTCTTAAAATTTTGTAATGTATTTTCTTTTCTCATTAGCAGATGTAATTGCTTTTCACACCATGATTCAAGTATTACTGATCATGTAGAATTATTTTTTGGGTATGTACTATATGGTTCTTCTTTATGCTACTCCATTCATTTCATATTAAAAGTCATTCTGGGCTTGTGCTTAGTTAAATTATAAATTTAACAAAATTTATAAAAAGATATAACAATATTTTTAATAAAATATAAAAATATATCAATGATGGTTTAATAAAAACTAATTTGATGTTATAAATATTGTGACTATTTTACTTAGAACAAAATCCAAACTAACTTAACAATTTTGATGCATAACAGCGGTGCTAGCAAATTTCTGTGTCTTCAGCACTGGGAAATGTGGCACTTTTATTGTACTTTCTCAAGAACACGTCACTTTGATTATACTTTTCGTTTCTGCAGTAAGGAAGGGATAATGAACTTGTGCCTGTGAACTCCACCAGATATGGGTTGAATAACAGAGGTCTCAAGTTTCCAAACCAAAATAAATTATAAATACTAGTATATCACAGGACACCATGCTATTTGATTGACCAATTTTAATAATTTTGTGGATAGTTTTTCTTATGGACTTTACAGCTAGCTTGATATACACCGGTGCATGCCTATTGCTAAAAGAAAATACTGATGCGCAAATTATGCGGAATAAAGATTGACACGTTGAAATGCAAGAGGAAGACAAAAATGAAAGGAAAGATAAGGAGAGAAGTGTATAATTAGTCAAAAGTGGCATCCTTCTCTTACAATCCAACCATTAAAATAAGTTGGTGTGGTTTTCAAACAAGAGTAGTGCTGTGCATGAATACTTCATAATCACTCAAGCACCCAGAGAAATTGTCATTTAGAGGTGTTTATATTCCAAGTTGGAAATTTGCAGAAGCATCATCCCCATCTAGATTGCTCAGTTCAGCTCTTATCTACGAAAGGGACCTGATGATAATCTGGAGTGAGAGGGGAAAATGAACTTCTACCATGCATGTATTTGAATAATCTTAGTACAAATATAAGTGGTTAGTGGAAGTGTGAAACATAGGGGAGAAGAGGCAAAGAAATAATAAACACAAAATATATTAATGTGCAATGCATCTATTCTTGTTCTCCCTTTATTGCGTAGAATTCTGCAATGCTCTCAGCTTTTCCCAACGGCTTTGCGTGGACCAATTGCACATTGGCAACTGTGCAATGAAAGTCTGCCCTTAAACTGCCAAGCACGCTTGTTAGTTTTTCCTATTGTTCATATTCTTAATACTACACAGCCCAAGTCCTCCCGCTCACGTCACCACTCGCTTGGGCGGCTCGAGTGGTGGCAACCCTAGCCGCCATTGTCACCCTTCTTCTCCTCCCTCTACCTCATCGTGGCCTGAGAGCGAGTGGCCGGCAAAGCCGGCAGCTTGCTAGGACGATAGCGGCGGGGCTCGTAGCAGCGGCCGACCACCCTAAATCCGACACGGGTGGATCTAGAGGTGGACGACGGCTAGAGCGGCGTCAGATATGAAGCTGGCACGCGCATGACGACGGTAGAGGAGACGGAGTGGCGTTGGAGACGGGGATGGAACACTGATAGCGGCGGCAGGCGACGGTGGAGACAAGGGCAGGATGAAGGCGACAGTGGAAGTGGTGGCTGGAAGGAGGCGGGGCGGAGGTCGTGATGGCACACGGGGTAGAGGTGGCGGCAGGGAGGTCGCGGCGGGCACTGCCAGATCCAGAGCTTCCTAGCCAGATCCGGCGTCCCCCTCCACAGATCGTGGGAGGCCGGATCTCCCGGTGGTAGCGACGGCAACAAAGGAGGTAATGGCGGCGGGATAGAGGGTGCTACGGAATGCTGGCGTGAGTGACATCGGCGGCAGTGGAAGGCCGACGAGAGTGGCACCGGTGGCTCAGGAAGGTCGACGTGGGTGGCGCCAGGAGGTCGGTGCGGGCAACGACAGGAAGGCCGGCCTGGCCGATAGCGTGAGAGGTTTACGCGGCGATGGCAGGGAGGCCGGTGACAGCGGGTATGCCACAAAGGCATGTGGAGGCTGACCAACGGGGGCATCGGTACAACAGTGTCCATGTTCTGATGGAGGATGGTCGGTGGTGGAGCATTGAAGCGATAGTTGTGGATCGACAGGGAGCGAGCAACAAGTGTAAAACCTAGCTCGGCCTTGTCGGGCCAGCAACGACAGCGCTTCGGGCGTTGTGTTCCCTCTTGGGGCTCTGTCGAGCCGTCCCTCTTCCTTTAGTGAGGCTGTCGGGTGAAACCCTATCTTGATTCTCCTCGAGACCTCGATAGATGGCGGTGTTGGTGCTCACTGTTGCTTTTCTTCATGTAGACATCGTCTCGGAGGCCCCTTTGCCAAAACTTCTCTCAGACAGCTTGTGTGTGCTCTTTCTAGATGTTTGTCCTTTTGTGACGGCACCCTTGCTAATGGGAGCTGGCCATGTTGGCGGGCCTTATGGGGAAGAGTGATTCCAATCTTCTCTCTCACCCTCTCCCCTCCAATCCCAAAGGCATGGATAGAGTTGAGTGTGGTGCTTGGCTATTAGGGTTTGGTTTTGGGCGATTCTCCTATAGCTTCTTTGTTGGTCTAGCGGCGGCCAGTCCAGCGTTAGCATTCTCCTAGGTTCTTTGTAGGTGTTGTTGGTGCGTGGTGATGGGTTTGTTTTCTTTCCTGACTACTTGTTGACGCAAAATACATCGTACCACACAAAGGCCTGAGAGATCTGCTTAATTCTAGTGCATGTCCTATCAAATTGGGTTTAAGGTGTGTCAGTTAGTTTGACCTTGTAACTAACAAGATAGACAGATGAAATATTATAACACAATGGCCAATCGGCCGATGGGCCGATAGAAAATCAAATGCCCAACTGATGTTGGTGGAATTTCATATCATCGGCTACAACCGATAGGTAAGGTAAGTATACATCGGCTGAAGCTAGATGAAATATAATTACCAACTATCCTTCTTTATTTGAGACAATCTCGATAGATCGGACCAAACCAAGATAGTATAAGATTAAAGCTAATAAACGTAGATACTAATTATTATAAGATCTTACAAATTAACCGATGCAGCACAGTAATAATATATGCATGGAATAAAACCTAAGTTATACTAATATCGGCTATGAATAAATAACATATAATTATTTGCTTAGCTTTCTTGTTGTTAAGAACAATCTTGATATGTCCAACCTGACCAAGACAATATAATAAATTTGAGAATAATAAGGATTGGCTATATAGCTAATTATATGAATCTATACACCAGTCGATATTATAACTCGGGCAAAGAATAAAAGATAATTCATCGACTAGAACTCCGATGAAGTCTTGTATAAAACCTATCAATCTTAGATAAATCTAATAAGCAAATTAAAACCTAGCAGATAGGACCTAACCGAGGCAGTGCAAGATCAATAAAAGCTTGATAAATTTAATGAGGCTGATGGATTTTGTATAAGCTGATTGATTTAACATACCAAGCAAAGAATGCAAAGCTATCTTAAACAAGAGCCGATATATCAGATAAGCAATGCGAGCAAGGACCTAACCAGTATGTCAAACTTAACCGAGAAAGTACTAACTTGGCTCCGATACAAGCAGAGTTGACAAAACTTACTTTCTTGCTAGAGATCAAAACCGATGCAACCCAAACTCAAAAACTAAGAACTTATTGAAAGTAAATCTAGGGTGGTGATGCACCAAAAGTTGTATATTGAACCGTCGTCGTTATAAAAGAGCATGGGCAGACAAATATATACCCTCGGGCTAGAACAAGTCTGACTTATACACGCCCTGATCGGCTCAGGACTCTATCTCTAAAGCAAAGGAAACTAATAAATTTTCCTCGATACAAAAGAAGAAAATGAAACCAACTCTAACTCTAGCTATATATATCCAATACGATTTCCAATTGCTGCTCCTACGATCATGGCGTCAATCTCTCCTGTTGACTCGGTCTTGACTAGCGGTAAGTGCCAAATCCTGCCATTAACATTACTGCCTTCCCGAGTGCTAGCCTTGTAATGTTTCTACTCTATTCAATGAATCATCGCATCGTCTGGTGTTGGTCGTTCAAAAAAGATTCTTAATACTACGTGGTTTCCTATCTAATATTAAGTTGTTATATTTTGGAATGGGAGAATACTTATTTATCTATTTTCTTTTGAGTTGCCACTTGGGGCATGTACAAAGCTAATTCTTCGGGTGTTCCGAGTTCCTAAGCATTGCCAGAAGACTCACACAAGCTTTTTGCTGATATTAAGGTGAGAGAAAGGGGATAAGAGTATATTGTACTTCCTTCGTTTCTAATTGATCATCATATATCTGTTAACACTAAAATTTGGTATGATTCTTTAATGGATTCGATTAAGGAAAGAAGGTGATTATTAGATGGAAGTTTATCCAGATCAAGTTGAGTTCAAGGAGGAATTGTAAATACCATGACAATATGGTTTTATGTTTTATTAGTATAGCTCTTAGATAGACAGGATTAGTTATTCTTCTTTTCTTGTCAGAAAATCTTATCTCGCGTCCGATCACGACTTGTATCAACTTGTGGGTATGAATATGTGCAACCGGGGTCTTTGTAAGACATCTCTCGATCAATATACAAATTTCGAAGCATCACCACTTTTTACACTCGGCGAGTTCTTAGTTTCAAGTTGGGTTGTACCGGTTAAGTTCGATCTTCGGAGAGAATGTAACGTCTATCAACTTCGCTTGTATCGATGTGGCTAGAACTTCCACAGTTAGGTCCAATATTCTAACTAAGTTGATGCAAGCATTGCCTATTAGATACTCCCTCCATCCAAAAGTCTAAGACCTATTTTTTGTCAAGTAATTAACTCATCTACCATGTGACAAAACCAATGAACTGAAAACATACATACAACCAATAAGTACTAACATGACTTCTTGGGTTTTGATCAACTATTTAATTAAGCACATAGAGATTACAAATAAGTCTTAGACTTTTGAAAAAACCAAAAAATGAAATAGGTCTTAGACTTTTGGATGGAGGGAGTATATTGATTCTATCTTTAACTGCATCACTATTTAGAGTTATATCGACTTAGTTAGGACTTTTTCGGTTATATCCGATATTCTGACTAAGTTGGTATTTCTCTAATTATATTGTTGTATTGGATTGATCGATATATCCATCATGTTTGTATAGATCTATCGGCTAAATAGGTTTTCTTACTACCTTCAATCTTATACTATTTTGGTTAGGTTCGATTTATTAGATTGCTATCAATAAGTTTATTTCTATTAAGCTGATAGTTTTTACGTAATATTTCATCGGAGTTCAAGCCGATGAGTTATCTTGTTACTATTTTAAGTGCTATATCGTTTATATTTAGATTTGTATATTCACTAGTTAAATATATCTTTATCAACTTCAATCTTATACTACTGTCTTGGTTCAGTCTAATCTATTAAGACTGTCTTTGATAAAGAATAATTTATTGATGATTATATATAATTTGGTTCTAGCCGATGATAGTATGAATCTCATTGTTTATCTAATTATTTGAATTTAATCAAACCTATAGCCGATTGATCAAAACCTTATCGACATTGACTGACCTCGCTACATCACATCAGCTTATTGGTTGATCAGCTCCTTGATCATCGATCTATTTTTATCTTGTTAGTTGCAGAAACAAACTAATTGATACGTCCTGAATCCGATTGATAGGACCTATACTGGAGCTAAGCAAATCCTTCAGGCCTTCGTGTGTTATGTAGATTTTGAGCCAACAATGTCATACTACAGGAGTGCACCAAAAACAAGAAACCAATAATCTCTCATCGTACATTTATTCTGATAACAAACTCGATATATGCATTATTTTCACTATTTTCTAGCCAATATATAGCATACAAGAGATATTGCATATGGTTAATTATAAAGGGTTGTGTATGGATGCACGCACCAATATTCATTTACTTCTATGCACAGATAACAAAATTGAATGAGTATTCATTTTGTTAGGTTATCCCCAAATGATCTTCTCCTAAGGAATGAATACTAATACGATGATTATTTGAGAATATCCTTTAAAAATATATGATAATTAATTGGAAATTGAGGGAGTTTTGTTAGATCACATAAGAGAAGATATATAGACCTCATAGCATAATCAGGATGTACAAGTATAATACCTTTTCTAACGAATGTGGAAGGAAAACCTCCAACGATGTGAAGTTTATTGATGCAAACCTTGACCCCGGCTGTTGTACTTGCACTTTTAACAATAGCTACTGTGAGACGCTATGAAAATAAATTAGAATAAACTTAACAAAATTACATATATTTTAACCGAATTATCACAAAACTATAGACAATATATCATAAAACTATAATATTGATAACTCCAGCATATTAGGAGTGCTAAGAATTTCAATTCTAGAATATATAGTTTTTTGATGACTTTATTACTAAATATGCTGTTTTGCTTAGTTTGGTGACAAATTTATGCTAACCCTGTAGGTTTGTGATACATCACTTTAATTTCGTGATAGTATAGTTCAAAGTATATGCAGCTTAATTTTGTGAAACTTACTCAAATAATTAAGCTCTCAAAAATACAAACAACTTGATGGGCTTCCAAATCATTTTGTTTAGTCTAAAGCTCTAGTTAGGCCCATAGATTGGGATCTCAATCTCAAGCTGATCTGCACTGGTATCTAGTGACTCAGCTAAAACATCACCAGAACGGCACAGATGCTTGACACCAATTTTCACACGGGCGACTCGAACTGAGCAAATTCCAGAGGAAACCTTGTTTAATTCTTCCATGGAGATACGAGTGGAAAGTGGAAACGATGGTCTCCCGGAGCATATGATCCCTTTCACATCGACAGAATCAGATCTGCGAAAAAGAAAGGGAAAAAAGGGTGCCGAGAGGACTAGAAAGGGAGTGGATTGTAACATCTTATCTTCTCGTATATTTTGTTTATCCAAATTTAATATAAATAGTTATAAAAAATTTTGAAAAAAAAAGTTCATACACAACAAGAAAAAAAATAAATTTAGATGCAAACCCTAGGCTACTATTCATATATGTTAAATTTATTTTTTATATCTCGATCGATGGTGAGTTAAGTTTAGTCGTAAGATTTTATGAAATTGTATATATATATATATATGATTGTTGTTATTTTTTTAAAAATTATAACTATTTGGGTTGTTTTTAAGCAAACTAAAAGATATCTTCTCATAGGATAAAATAGTTTTCCAACTAGAAGAGTAGCAGAGCTGAGGTCGACCCTGAGCTGCAAGCCGTTCAGGTTTGGGTCGTACTACACGGTGCTCAGGAGTCAAGACGACAGGTTTGGAGGCACTAATTCTCAGCTGAAATGATTCTAATACGTCCAGAGGATGTCTCTCTTCGTACGTACTTTTATATTCCCAAATACAATCTAATGATATTCTTTTAGTGGAAGTGTGAAACAGAGTTGCGGATGTCAAAGACACAGGGAGATAGGAATACTTGCTCCCGTTGAGGAACAAATTCGGTTAAACTTTTAAAATTGTTGTTGAAGCAATAGTTGTACATATTTCTCGATGAGTTTAAGCTTTTGGATTCAGATGACCGCTACATGCAACTTAATAACCGTATCGGTAACTTGGGAAATACTTAGTACAAAACATAACAATTGTTATGTGTAAATTTGACTAAAAAATACACATAATAATACAGTTGAATTTGGAAGATTGAAAAAAAAACACTGACAGAGGGACTACTTGTTTCGGTTGTTTGTGACGAACTTGGCCCATAATTTACATAGTCAAAGTTTTTAATAAGTGGTTCATTGAGGAAGTCTTTTCTTTTTAAACTTCAGAAACGTTAAAAGTCTGTCGATAATTTTTCCTTTATAAATTTGTCGTTTCCTGGTCCATCAAATTTGTGTTAAGATTTATATTATTGGAGAAATAGGAACCGAAGTCCCTTTTTCTTCAGGATCATGAAGTATCATAGGTCACATTATTACTTAATGTCATATTTAGAATTCATTGTTAAGTCAGAACCTGCCCACGTGAGGACTAACAGCTGGCACAGAACGAAAACCAGGACCCTTGCTTCCCGGGGCCCACAACCTCGGATTCCATCAAGATTTACATCTTTAAAATACTCCAAGATACAACTACATGTTGGAATAGAACTTGGAAAGTTCTGTTTATCATGAACTATTTCATCAACGATATCCCTGAGAAGCTCATCCAACATAACAATAACTTCTATTACAAGCCATGGGAGTGTGCCCAGGGCCTGGGCATGGCCAGGGGACCCGGGCACTATACATGCCCCGAGAATGGAACACAGTCCGAGAACGCAACAACCTGGGTATTGGTTGCCTCGGGCTCTTCATAGGGGTCTCCGCCCGGGTGTTGTTATCTCAGAGCGAAGGTTGTGTGCGTCGCCGACGGTCTGAGCAGGATGGTGGGCCCAACGATTTGATCGAGGGCAACATCATCATGTCGTTGCATTGCAGCGCCTCAAAGATTACGGTTCAAGATTATAGCTCGGTCGCAGGCAACTAGGTGGTGACGAAGTTTGAAGCCACCGGCGATGCCACGTCACTCAAAGCAACAGGGGCAGAGCGACATGTTGTGCGTTGGCAGGCGATCTACGACTTCACAGCCAAGCAAAGAAAATCAGCGACGACTCTATCGTGACTTGGCTTGGGCCCACCAAGCCTAGTTTTGAATAGGTGGTGAGAGGAAAAAGACATAGCTGTCCCGAGGCCTCTTGGCCGAGTGCCCGAGGCACGGTAAAAACATGCACGTCACGGTAATCCTTCCATTAAGTCGAGGATGTTAGAGGAGATAATGACAAGACGAAGCATAGATATTTCCTAGGTGATAACGGCACTGTAAACCCCTCCTTTGACTATAAAAGGAAGAGGTTATGGCACTTAAAAAGGGGGCTGATCTAATCGGATCTTTGGAAACCCTAGAAAGAAGAACCCTAGCACAAACTCATCTTGGAAGTTTGCATTGTACATTATTGCATCCTCATAGTTGCAAACACAGGAGTAGGGTATTACTCTTTTGAGCGGCCTGAACTTGTATATGTGTTGTGTTCATACTTGCTAGTTTTACATATTCTTGCATACCACACAAGTCACGAGCTCCATCCCTACTCATCCCCTGGCCGAATCTTCAAAGGGAGGGGTCTTCTCTTCCCTGTTGTGGGAGTATCGTTCTCCGATAGTTGGCGCGTCACGAAGGGGACGCTTTAGAGGTTGAGTTCCTCGCTTTCGTCGTCAACATCATCTTCAACAACCCCTTCTGCTAGCTGTGATGACGGGAGGACACCGGCGTACGGAACCAGAGGACGAGGAGGCTAACAACATGATGGAAAAGGTTGTTGTGGTGGATACAGTCGCAGCTGCACCCGCAGTGGCGGACACACCCAATGCCCCTGTTTCACCCCCGCCTTCAGCTCCCGCGACAACGTCGAGCCGCGCGGCTCGCATCCGCCGCCTTGGTCATGTGGCTCTACCTCGTTCCACGCTGAGGAGCTAGTAGAGGCCCTGCCAAGATGACAGAATCATCATCTTAATACTGAAAGAGGATGCATCGTGCTCCGGCACAGTGCCGCTTTAACCTCGCTCACATGTCTCCTAGTGGCACACTCGTGGTGTCGGAGGCACTTTTGCGCCATCCACCAAAACCAAGAGCGACAACAATCATCGAACACCTAACAAAATAACCACAAGAACTCCAAGGAGTATCAAGAGGTTAGCTGTAACATCCCGAAAATCGAAGAAATTAAAGTCGAACGTAAAAATCGAGAACTTACAAAAACTTTTGCTTGTTGCCTTTCCTCGTATTTGTTGCTTTTTATTTGCTAGCTCATTTGCATAAATTTAGTTGTGAACAATTCCTCTCGATGTTTGTGAATGGTTTGGATTTTGTTGGGGAGAAAATCTCGAAATATAGGGTTAGGAATTTTTAAAATCGGAAAAAGGATGCGGACTTATGAAAATATGTATTTGAGAAATAAAATATTAATTGGTGATTATGGAAGATTAATTAAAAAATAAAATAGACAATAAAATATTTAGGGGATTTACATGAAATCTAGGAAATTTTGGAACTAAAAATAGTGAATTATGAAATTAGGAAAAAGAGATTTAAATAAATATGAAAAATATATTTGGAATAATAAAAAGTAGGGAAAAAGTTGAAAATATAATATTAAAATTTTTCTGGGAATATTAGAATTTATTTTGAATTTTTAGAGTGGAAGAAAATAGAAATGGGAAATTAGGAATTTAAAATCGGGAAATTATAAAAGTGCACTGTTCATCACGCGCCAAGTGTTCGACGCCGTACCGGTCGTACCGCGCCGGTCCCTGCCCTCGCGCGCCGCGCGCGGTTCGCCCCCCCCCCGCACACCACGCGCTGCGCGCGAGCGCCGTGCCCGCCCGGCCCCGCACGTCGCCGCCTCGCCGCCACGCGTTCGCCACCGCGCCGGACCCGCCCGCACCGCGCTCCTCTCGTCGCGTTCACCGCCGCGCCGGACCTCGCCGCGCCCCGCGCTCCTCTCGCCGCGTCGCACCGCGCGCGCCCGCCCGGCCTCCCGCGCCACCGCGTGGCAGTCCGCCGCACCGACGCCGCGCGCCGGCCCCTTCCTCTCTCCGTTTCTCTCTCGCCACGCCTATAAAATGGGGCAAAACCCTCCCCGTTTTCCCACCTCGCCGCCACATCTCCCTTCTCTCGCCGGTTCTCCCTCCTTCTCGCCCGGCGCCGCCGCCGCAACCCGAGAGCCGCCGTGCGCCACAAGCCGAGCCGTCGCGCTGCGTGCACCGAGTGTCGTCGTCTCTCCTCGCCGTCGCCGCCTCCGCGGTAAGTCCCCGGCCGCCCCTTTCCCTCGCGCTAGCACGGCCGCCGCCCTTTTTCTCCCGGCGCCGGTCGAACACCTTGAGCCCAATGAACAGCGCGAGAGAAAAAGAAAAAAAGAAAAGGGAAAAAGAAAAATAGAGAAAATCATAAAAAATTTTGGAAAATTTGGAAAATTTTTGAAAGGACTTGAGAGAAATTTTGGGCAAAAATAAATTATTTTCTTGTATGTTTTATCGGTGCAAAACTTGAAAATCGAAATCGGACTTTTTCGAAATTTCGTTTCACGTCGTTTTTAAAATCCGGATTTCGTTTACTTTTTTATCGCCATTTAAGTATGCTTCTCTTTTGTGCTCAAACCTTCAAAACCTCGAGCAATTCCTCCGCTGATATTTCCAAATCTATTTTCTCAAATAATTACGATCGTCGTCTTTGCGAAAACCCTAGGGCATCGACTCGATTCCAAAACTCGGATTTTTCCTGGCAACCCTTGTCCTAACTCAAGTAGAATTTTAGGCTAAACATTTGGAGTTGTTTTCGTGGTTTTTATGGTTCTTTTCGATCCCTCGGTATTTATTGAATTCTAATTGAATTCAATTGATCTTTCGCACGTACGGCTAGCACTGAAGAAGCGGGCATCGACTCCGTTGAAGACCCCGCTCAACAAGTGTGCGAGCAAGGCAAGTCATCACACTCTTTGAACATATTGATCCCAATTGCGAAATGATGTTATTTTAAAACTTTAAACATGCATGCTATACATAGAGAATTACCTATATTTGTTATGCCATACCTTGTTATTGATTACCTTTAGAATTATTCCTTGTAACCCTCGATGTGATACATACAGCCGGAGAATATCTTCGGTAAACTTCTTAGCCATGCTATACTTAGATTCATGCATACCCATGATTTTATGAAGAGCTTTATGCTTGGGCAACTACCTTAGGGAAGGTAGTTGAGATACGACATGTGGAGACATGAGCGCCACATTGCCATGAGAATGATGAAATGAGTTTTGATGAAAATTGAAAGTACTAAACAAATATTTTAGACTGGGGCGACTGGATGATTTGGGTGAATTCCAGAAAAGGCAAGTGCCGACCCTGGTCAATTAAGGACCGAGCCATGGGATAGCCGGGAAACGAGCCAGTACAACCGTACTTCTCGAATGGGTATAGACCTAGCGGAGTAGATAGCCGAGCGGAGGCGGTACCCTTGCATAGTGGTTCTTATGTATGAGATGAGATTTGAAAGGAATGATGGGAAACTGGAATTTATTATAACTTGACGAATGAAGTCTTCCCTTACCCCGGGTGCGCCAGAACTCCTCTCACTGCTAGAAAATGACGGCTAGAGTGCATGAGGGATTAAGTTCATGAAGCGGGTACTGCCAAAGTAAGGTTATCGAAAGGCTTTGCCGTGACCGTCTCATGTGTTGGGACATAGGCTCATTTGTTGGGCTGTCGCGGAGTACGGGTAAAGTGTACATCCACTGCAGTGTGAATGAATCAATCTATTCGAATAGCCGTGCTCGCGGATATTGAGCATTGTGCCAAGACTTTCGCTTGGCTAGACTTTAAACTTTAAAATGATGGGATGGGTTTGCATGATGATTCTTATTCACTGGTGGATCAACTTCTCGAGATGCGAGAAGGGGTGGACTCCCCAGAAAAACCATGACGAACCGGAGGCGGGAAGCCATCCTTGGAATCACGATGGATGGTAGACAGAACCGTCGCCGACTTAATGAACTATGGAATTAAAACTTGACTTGGCTAGTCGTTAGGCTTGTGAAAAGAGTTGTGAAAATTGGCTTTATGCAAAAGAATCCCAGCCATTTCTTGAATGACCCTATCATATGCATAACTTCCGTGTTGGCTTGCTGAGTACGGTTGGTACTCACCCTTGCTATATGCACAAACCTTCAGATGGTGGTAATGAAGACTTGGAGGATCAATATGCCTACTACAAGGAGGGCGAAGAAGCTGATGGCGCTTGCTAGGTCTTAATCTCCGGTCGTTGCCTGTGGCAATTGACAAGCCGCTGCCTTTATTCCGCTGCCTTATCTAATTTCTACTTTTGGGTTGTATCTGGACCATGAGGTCCTATGTGTTGGACATTGCCTTCAGGCCTATTATTGTAATAATTTCGATGTAAGACTATTCATGCATTTGTAGCTGATTATTCAGAACTGTATTTCGTGGGTACCAAACTACTCGATCCAGGGAAATGGTACTATGGACACGAAAGATTCCCGTTCCAAAAACGGGGGTCCACATTAGCCATGGAGGAAACTAGGTCCCATTGGGGGCTTGCGAAGCCCCTAGCGATTAGGTCTCGAAGCACGAAGGCACTGGTGCCCTGGCCCGTGGTAGCGAGCTTACAAATTGTCCGGGACCCAGTGACCGGTTGCAAGGTGTGATCCAGGTGCCCGGGCTTAGAGCAGCGAGCTTATTGCTTGATGAGGGCCCGGTGACTGGATTCAAGATCACACAAGAGTTCAATTACGTAATCACACAAAAGGCAAGAGACTGGCCTACGCGGCTACGGTCTCCTCCCCTATACGATTGATGCACACGTGTTGTATATTGACGCATCGTCGCCTTGAGCTCGACTTTGTTGGTGCTTCCACTGCCTTCCCCTCTGGATAGATCGTGGGCTTCCATTGTAGCTACTGCATCAGATAAGTATACCTAGTTGGTCAATTTGTATTATTACATCCTTCCTCAAATATTTCTCTTTGGGGAATGTCTTCCCCCTTTTCTCTTACTGCCTACAAGCTCACATGTTGTCAAGTGAACAGTCCATCTCTCCTTTGGTCACGAGTGGGGGGCGTCGTTGCGTGCGCTTGGGTAATCAGGTTAACTTGGTCCCATGCACAAAGGACAGGTGTTTGGGACATGGACCATGCCCCGAGTACTACCGAACTCCCGAGGTCTCGAGCAAAACCCCTTTGTCAGGCCAACTTAGATCTCGACGATGGGTAGTGGTGCTTGGTCTAGCCAGTTGCACTCCTAGCACTACCGAAGTCCACACGCTCTTGATTACCTATTTACCCTCATGTGTCGCTAAAGATTAGCTTCCCAATGGGCCACTGAGAGGCAAAGACGGGTGAACTAAGTAGCTTGACCATGAATAACCCTTACAAGCAAGACTCTATTCTTAACTATGTGCAGGTTACGATGAAACTACAAAAGATAACACATGAGCTTAGGGTGGCCTGGTCCTGAGTGCGACGAGAGGTGTCCGAAATATGGAGAGTGCCCTGAGCACTGCCGAAGTCCCAAGGTCTCAGGCAAAACACTTTCGGCGGGCCACCTTAGACCTCGGTGATGGGCTGCGGTGCTCGGTCAGACCAGTTGCACTCCGGACACTACCGAAGTCCGGGAGCCACGGTCGACCACCTCATGTCCACACGCTCGGGGACTTCCCTCCACTATCAAACCCGACGAATATTGAACGCTTGCAAAAATTCTATCCTTAAAAATATTGTTAGTTTATAGTGCTCGGTCCAACATTGGATTTTTTGAAATCCAATTTTGGTCGGGGGCTGGTGCAATGTACATTATCCAAAAACTTTTCATTATCCACAAAATTTTCAATTTTCAATTTTTTATTCGAGTTTCAAGTATTATATTCTCGCGTTCATGGTTCTATACCGAGTTGTTATTTTTTCTCTCCTGGCCTTGTTTATTTTCTGTATGTTGCAACTCCTGTCATTCCCCCGATAGCGAATATAACTCATGTTCTTGTTATTGATAACAACGCACTGACAATCATGGGTGCCGAGTTCACAAGTCAAGCCCTTGCAAAGAGTCAGTCCCAAGGTACTGCCGAAGCTGCGGGGCTCGAGACCAACCACTCCAGGGGCGGTCTGGGCCTTGATGGTGGGTTGCGGTGATCAGTCGGTTTGATTACCAGCTCGGGGCTCTTTTCGTGAATTCAACATTCGTTGCTTGTCATGCGTGTTGTTCCTCATAACGGGTCCGAGAGTTGTAAGAGGTTATTGGAAGGATAGAGTGACATGAGTTCGTAGCATAGAAAGACGAGGTCACGGGAGTTTAATACTTCATTATAATGAGCCTACATGTTTGCAAAAAACAAATGTTGGCCACGACAAAACCCAAGGCACGCTAGGGGCTCTTGAAGCCTCTAATGAACGTGCCCCAGGGCCAGTACTACCACGGTAATGAAAGTGATAGTAGGAAGTTATGGCTACACGTAATTGTGGCCAGACAGCTTGAAAACCGTTCCCGTCATGAGACGAGATGTGTAGGGGTTCACCCTGTCGCTTCCGAGCTGACAATTGGGTCCCACACGTTTGACTCTTCGAGGAGAAGCCTCGTGCCCGGTCCCGATAATCTTCGGTCTAGCCCGGGCGGCTGCTGTTGAAGAAACGGGAACTAGGGTCTCCTTTCTCCAGGATCCTGAAGTACCATGGGTCACTTTATTAGTTTCTGACATATTTAAAATTCATTGTCAGGTCAGAACCTGCCCACGTGGGGATTGACAGGTGGCACAGAATAGGAACCAGGGTGCTCACTTCCCGAGCCCTGGGAACCCGACTTCCATCAAGATTTACATCTTCAAGGTACTCCAAGATACAACTACATGTTTGAACGGAACTTGTAAAGTTCTATTTATCATGAACATTACGGTTTAAGATTACAACTAGGTCGCATGCAACCATGTGGTGGCGAGATTTGAAGCCACCGGCGACGCCGCTTCACTCAAAGCAACAAGGGCAGAGCAACATGTTGCATGCTGGCAGGCGATCTATGAATTCACCGTCAAGTAAAGGAAATCATTGTTGGCTCTATCGTGACTTGGCTTGGGCCCACCAAGCTCGGTTTCGAATAGGTGACAAGAGGAGCAAGAAACAGCTATCCCAGGGCCTCTGGGCCGAGTGTCGGGGGCATGGTAAAAACAAGCCCACCGTGGTAATCCTTCCATTAAATCGAGGATGTCAGAGGGGAAAATGACAAGATGTAGCATAGATCTTGGCCCCCGGTTTTTGAGACCGAAAACCTCATGTGTATTCCGTACCAAGTCCCTGGATCAGTAGATTGGTACACACAAAGTAGTACTGATACATTACCTTTAGCGTCGTAAAGTATTACAATATCGGGGTACAAAACGTTGCCCAACAAGGACCCAAATGGACTGACTCAAAATAGCAAAATAGATAGATAAGATGGAGGAAGCTGAGTTGTGGTAACCTTGCGTTTGTACACAATCTAAGTTGCGCCTCCACTAGTTCTTCCTCCTTTCGAATCTGCTCACCGGGGTCATTGGCGGTATCTAGATCTAAAAACAGAGAAAATAACAACGATGAGTACATAAAGTACTCGTCGGCCACCACTACACCATGATTAATGCACACAGGGTTCAAAGGTGGTTTTAGGGTTATTTGTGTAAAACTAGTTTGCAAAAATTATTTCACAAGCCTATGACTTAGCCAGCTCTCAAAAGAGTTCGTCTTTGTTCGAGTGGTTTAACATTCCATGAAGGCAGTGTCCACCTTGCCAAGCTCCACTTGGGGTTAGTTTGCCTTCGTGGTCCAAATTATCTCAACACACACACCCCTTCCCGCCTTCTGGGAAGGTTCACCCAAGTTTTCACCCATCCTAGCCAGTTTATAGTTTATGAGTCTAGTCAAGAATAGTACAAGTCCTGGCGCTCATTAACTGCGAGCACGACTATTTCAATAGATTGGTCTACTCACACTATAGTGGATGTATGCTGTACCTGCAATCCGTGACATGCCCAACACATGAGCCTCGCCCAACAAATGAGACAAATCACGGCCTAGTTTTTCGGATCTTCTAGCATTGCGGCACCCGCTTCAAAGAATATGAACCCTCATGCAAACCCTGGACCTTTATCCCGCCACACTAGTTGTTAGAGGAGTCTTGACCCAAGATTCAAAGGAAAGGGACGCAAGCAATGGTTCGTTTTACTTGACTTGTCATTATTACGCGCAATGTCCTCATTCTTCATTCTCAATCTCAACGCATAGTGTTCAGAACCGGCCATGACTGGGGTGCCACCCCACTAGAATCACCTAGTCCACTAGGTCTAAGCCCATACGAGAAATGTGGTCGTAACTCTATTTGTTTCCTGCTTGTTTTCTTGACTCGATCCTTAATTGGTTAGTCAACGCTAGCCTTTACAAGGAACAACCCAAATCAAATCTTGCCACCCCGACAAAAATTAGTTTTGTTCATTAACCTTGGTTTTTCTCAAACAATTCTTGATTGTCTCACAAGTGGCATTTCATGTCTCTACTTGTATAAATGTAATCACTCTCCATCCAGAGTGATCACTTTCATTCCATTTATATCACAATAGAGTATGACTCATCTAGTAAGCATGACTAAGATTTTGTCAATAATTGACTAGGGGCACATAGTAATGTAGGGCGTCAAGTTACAGGATAACAATATAA
The DNA here is from genome assembly GCA_019925245.2 of Oryza australiensis. Lineage (NCBI taxonomy): Eukaryota > Viridiplantae > Streptophyta > Magnoliopsida > Poales > Poaceae > Oryza > Oryza australiensis. Next base: position 567,001 of record JAIFGZ020000289.1, on the reverse strand, counting down.
AAGGATAGGCATAGTTGACAATATAGGAACGTATTTTAACGTAGCATGTAGTTTTAGTTGCAAACAAAAAATTTTTTGAAATAGGATCAACATGTTCAAAGGAGGGGGCATGGTGAATTGCCTTGCTTAGTTATAGTGACTTTCTTCTCAGCGTCGAAAGGTTCTTCCTCGCAAACGTAACCTAACGGTAAAAAAGCTAATTCAATATGTGGTCGCGCGACTAACTTAAAAAAGAATAAACACCAAATAAAATGAGAAAAAACCAAACTAGTGGCAATGAGTAGATCTTGATTTTATATGAATTTGGGTGAAAGTTTCATTGGATTTTGACTTAAGATGAAGAAGTTATGAAGGTTTAAAGATTCAAATTTGAATTAAATCGAATAATTGTGAAAAGGCACTATGCACTATTTTGTATTTTAGTGGCTGAGGGTTTTTGCCTGACAAGTGGGTCCTATGTGGTTTAAATTGATTTTCCAATTATTTTTCTTAAATAAAAACCCTTAGTCACTAACACGTGGGGCCGAGTCAAAGATGACTAGGTCAAATTTACCAGGTTAATGGTCTGGGGCCCATATGTCGACGACACATAAATATAAGCGAGTTTTAATTACGTTTTCTTAATAATTGGGTCACACATGTGAGTCTAACATTTAGAGAATATAATTAGTTTAGTTATATTCATTACAGGAACGTATCAGGTGAAAACCAGACTATTTGTGTAACTTTGGAAACTCTCCATTAGAAACACATGATTCTCATCCAACGGATTGACTTTTTACATTTTAACCTCTGTGTCATCATTTTAACCCGTCCAAACCTCCCTGTGATTGGCGGGGTTAAAACGAAAAATTTATTCGTTGGATAAGGATCGTGTGGTTCGATAGAAAGTTTTCAAGGTTACACCAATAACTGGTTTTCTCCTTATATGAAACCATTCATTAGGGATTAACCAACTTTGTTAAGAAGTGGGCCCACATGTCAATCGGAGAGGGGAGAGGTTTTACCCCTCCTTTGCTCTGCATCGCTGCACCCGGCCGGGCGAGGCCGAGCGCGAGGCGACGTTGCAGCGGCGCGAGAGGGGATGGCGGTGGGAAGCGGCGGTGGCAGCAAGCTCATGGCGGCGCACGCATGACCACCACAGCGGCTTGGCGCGGAGATTCAAGGCGAGAGGCTGGGGGGATTGGCAACGACGGTCGAGAGAGAGTGAGAGGAAAAAGGGGGAAAGAGTGAGGTGCTCACCGAGCAACGGTCGGCGATGGCGACGGCGTTCAACGGTGGTTCCGGTGGCTTCTTCTCCTCACTCCGGCTCCGTGTCACTCCGGTCGTCATTGGCCGGCAGGGATTGGAGAAAGGGGGAAAGAAGGGTGGGGGAGTGTGGCGGTGGAGAGGTGAGGTGGAGAGGGAGAGGGAGCCGTGGCTATGGCGGCCCGCAGAGGGCTGGGATGGGCGGCTAGGGTGTCCCGGTCCGTCCTATTTATAGGGGCGCACGACGCAGCCCCCGCTCTCTCCTTGCCGCGCAAGGACGGCGACGACGGCATGGGCGCCCGGCGGCTGCGGGAAAAAGGGTGGCGAGGACGAAGGATGACGCGGGCGACGGAATTTGGTGAGGGCGACGATGATGATGCATGCGGCGAGAGGTGGATGACCCGACGGTCAGTTCTTCTTGCTCTCGTCGACGAGAGGTCTTAAGGAGGCCGCGGCGGCGCTCGGTCCGACGGTCCAAAGGGGAGCGTGGCGCACGACGAGGCCGGTGGTGGGGCTGTGGCTGGCGTAGGCGGCGGTACGACGGCTACGTGAGGTCATCGTCGTACGTGGAAACGCTGGCGGAGGAGGCGAGTGACGCGGCAAGGACAACGGCGTCATCAATGGGGAGGACGAGGCGGTCGGCGCGATTCGCGGTGGCGTCAGTGGTACGAGGAAAGGTGTCACGGGAGCAGCAGGTGCGGGTCCACGGCATACAGGGGCGGCGGCGTCAACGGGGAGACGGAAAGGAGCGGCGGCCGGCGTCGGTCGGAAGGGGGCGCGAGAGGACGACGACCGCTCGACACGGCGCAGCGCGCGGTTGCTACGCAAGGCGCGGCTGACCGGTGGGCGGGGCCCGGCCGGCGATCAAGCGGCGCGGCGCGGTCGGGTGGAAACGAGTGGCGTTGGGAAAAGAGGGCGGGGAGGGAAAGCGGACTTTGGTGCGAAGTTGGTGTCGGCAAGGCCGCATGAGGAAAAAGAAAAAAGGGAGAAAATTTTTTATTTTTAATGTTATTTATTAAAATATTTAAAAAATAATTTCCGATTTGAAAAAATTATAAAACTAGTCACCCATCGCTTTCGGGAGGACGATTTTTAAAAATCGTCCTTTCGGATGACGATTTATCCGACATGGCAAACAACCGTTGATCCTCACCTAACGGTCGGCAACCAAAAGGGACATTTTACAGGTGTCCCCTACAGCCAAAAATTGCCCTCTAGGAGCGCGTTTTTCACGTGCGGGGCTACCAAAAAAAAACCACAAAAATCGCCCTCTAGAAGGACTATTTTTCGGTCTTTTTGTAAAAACCACCCTTTCAGTTCTTTTGCGAGCAGCCCTAAGCCAAAATTGCCCTCTAAGAGAACGAATTTTGGCGTAGGGGTCGCCGCAACTTTCGCCATCCTCGGTGATCGGCGCGTTAGGCGAGGACCAACGGCGTTTGCCACGTCGGATAAATTGCCTTCTAAAAGGGCAATTTTTAAAAATCGCCGTCCCGAAGGCGATGGGCGACTAGTTTTGTGATTTTTCAAATCGGAACTTATTTTTGTAAATATTTTAATAAATAAAATTAAAAATAAAAAAATTCAAGAGAGAGAGGGGGGAGAGAGAGAGCTGGGCTAGGGAAAGAAAAGAAGAAATAGAGAAGAGAGGATTCAGTCCAGGGAGAGGAAGTAGACTTCCAAAAGGATTTTCCTTTTTATAGGATTTTTATTTGAAGAGTTTGGTTAATCCTTTTTGAATTGTAATTCAAATAATGTCACGATTAATTTGTAAATTATATAAATTTTGATTAAAACTAGTGGAAATAAAAAATAAAATCCAAGATCCAACATCATGATTCAACATCATCAACTTTAACAATTTTGCCCCTTATCAACTATTCCTTCCTTGTATGTTTTAACCAATAATTGATTTCTTCTTTAACTTCTTCCATATCTTCTCTGTTCCTCAAACGCTGAACCCTTCTCTTCTGATTTTTATTAAAGATTTGACTTGGACACATTGAGGATTTTGTACTTCTTTTATTTTGGTTTGTTCATAGTCTTCAAAATAATGTTCACGAATCGGCCCCAATCATTGATGTACTCAAAGCTTCCTCTACATCAGTCGATGCAAATACTTCATACCATATTGTTGTGAAGAACTCCCATAATCATAAACCGATTTGATACCATTGCAGCCTGGACAATCTTCAATTGAAGGTAATCTCATCCCTTTATTCCAACAGAATCGAAAAAAATCACAATCTCAGTGTGGATCAAAACAAGATTTATCTTCCTCATAATAATTCTGCATTTCCTTTTCATGCCATTTCTGATACTTGTAATTTTAGCCCAATGATTTCTTCTATCGACTTCATCTTTAGTTCTCCTTGGATAAACCATGTTTACTGAAAAAGTGTGCCCATGAATCTTCATCGGTTTTCTATTATCATCAAATTTAATTCTTCCTTGTTCTATAGCCGATTGAATCGGTTGTCTGAACACTTTATACTCATTTGTACTATAAGATCCTGTATTTTGTCATTTGCAATATTTCCTCTTTAACTCTTCAACCAATGGAATTACATGATTCTGAGGTGACATAATCTGCCTTTCTTACTACAAGAGATCGAAAACTCTATCAGCTTTGTTGATATCAAAACCATATCTTTCTTTCTTTCCATTAGCTTTAACCCATTGGGAAACAACTATCTGTTTGTTTTGTGCCCACTCTGCCAGGCCAATCTTTGGATCTTTTTATTGATCTAAATTAGAAGCATAGTTATAAACATTATTAACATTATTGGCCTTTTTAGTAAACCACTTCCTTTTATATTCTTGGAATCGTTGTTCATGAGCCGATACTTTCTGCACCAACTGATCTAAGCTTTCAAAGTCTTGTGAATAAAATTTGACTTTTATTGCCCCCAACAACCCCGAAATGCCAAATCGGCCAATTGTTAACATCTACTCCTTATATCTTTGAACCTCTGAATAAAATCTGGAACCGATTCATCGATCTCTTCTTGATTGATGTAAAATCGATGACTTCATCTCTTGAACTCCAGCAAAGAAATAATTGTGAAATTGTTTCTCCAAATTGGCACATCTTTTGATAGAATTAGGTGACAAAGAAGAAAACCATGTAAATGCCGATCCTATAATGACAGTGAAAAAAAATCTAACCGTCAAAGCTTCTTCAGCTTATGCCTCCCCACATTAAGCTAAAAATTGGTAGAGACAAGCCTACTCCTCCGCGAATCCATCATCTGACTCAAACTCTAGCTCTGAGGTGAGAAAATAAAAGCAAGACTGAGTACTACCCACTGTACTTAGCAAGTCATACCAAGAAGAGGTATAATGCAGGTAATTCTAAAGGAAGGCTAGGGTTATTTGCACAAAGCAAGCATTTTAAAGACGATAGTTAAAAGCAGTAAAACTGTTAAATTTAATTAAACGGAATTAACCATCATTGTCCAACACTACACCACGTTGAGACAGGCCCAAGCCATCCATCTAGTCTATGCCAGTTTTATTAAGTCGAATTATTAAACATGGGACTAATCACAGTGAATCTGGTTGATCACCCATAACCACGGGCACGACTATTCAAATAGTTCTACTCTGATTAGAGGTATACATATGTAGCCATAAGACACAGCCCTACAATATGTTTTCGTGCGTCGACATGCCGCCACGGCAATACCGGAAAGGGAACTGTGACAGGACCCTTCACACAACCCTCCCTGACCAAGCGATAGCACACTTCATGTTTCGCCCCTACCCGTAAATCCAGGGTAGGCAACCTCCTTGTGTCTAGGTGAATGCGGAAGCCGCATATGCCTTGCCCGGCCCATCCAAACTCCATCACACCCACCCTAGGTATGCCGGATAAGGAAAAGCTATACTACAAGCCCAACCATTGGCCACGCTGGCTTGTGATACGCATGATAATTCTTTCAGGGTTTCCCGCGAGCCGGTCCTTAACTGCCATGGGTGCGTCTATCAAAACCATGCACCCACAACCCACCATTAATCATATTTTAGTTGCATTTGTACCTTGGAAGCACATGTCCATAATGGTCTCATAAGGTATCAGTGACATTTCCCATAGTGAGATAGTTGAACTAAGAATGGCTAAGCATTCCCTAATCCAACATCTAGTCATATTTAATCCAAAGTTATCAATGACATGTGACAATCAAACTAGGTTGCACACTATAGGTCCCATCCCACATGACATTATAAAATAATGCAATTTAATAGAAAAGCAAGGTACTTTACAACTAGGTATAATATGATCAATGTAGAACATATGACTTGCCTTGCTCTTTCTATTGAGGAACTTCTGCAACTATTTCAAAATAAACGGAGAGTCGAAGGTGCCAGAATCTAAGCGACAAATTAATCACCACAAAATAGGCTATAAGTCTACTGAAACAGGCATCAAAACCATTTTAATGGATTCTAGGCATTTTTAGGAGTCATATGCAATTTCAATGGACTCAAACGGAGTTCAGATGAATTTTCTATGAATTTTAGAAGTTTCTATGATTTTTACTATAAAAACAAAAAATTAACGATTTATTGCGCAACCAGCCCCTGGGGCTGATGTCACCGAGCATGGGCCGGCGTCGACAAGCAGGACCCACCTGGCGGTGGCGCGCGGGAGAGGCAGCGCACGGTGGACTAAGTCCATGGGCCGGGGTTACGCGCGCACCACGTGGCGCACACATGGCACCGACACGGTAGCCACGCGGCGGACACGCAGGTAGGGCGACGTTGACGTGACACCGACGCGAGACGACATCGGGTGACGCGTGGACGACCCAGATTCACCCGAGGATGGATCCGACGACGTGGGAGAGGGGGTGACGGGTTCCATCGACCGACGGGGTGCGGCAGCGGTGCGTGGTGGTGCGCGGCAGTGCACGGGACCCTATAGTCACCGACAACATGTAGGAGCAATGTGCGGAGACGTGGCGCATTCGGGCAAAGTGGCGGAGTGCTCGGCTGAGGGAGGAAGGAGGGGAAAAGTGGGAAAAGGCGGTTGACCACGGCGACGGTCACCGGTGCAAAGGGGAAGAGCAGTGGGACGATGAATGTGGCAGCGATCCGGCGAATCAACGGGCGGCCAAAGTCCTGCATCGAGCGGCGAAGATGAGGAAGAGGGAAGAAGGAAAGGACAGGGCGCGCGACGGCGGGAAATGCTGGTCGAAGAGAGAAAAAGGGGGCGGGCTCACCGGCGCACGAGGGAGAAAGGGTTCCGGCGACGAGGGATGAAATCCGAGCGATGGCCGAGATTCCTCGCGACCTTGCGAAGCCGCCGCCGACAACGGGGAGGCTTGGCGACAGTCGGAGCAGCGGAATTGGGCGGTCGGATCGGATGAAATGTGGCGGTGCTAGGGTTTTAAGGCACGAGCGCGATTGGGACCACGGGAGCTGATGACAAGTTGGGGAAAAGGAGGAGCGGCCCTCGAGGAGGTTTATAGCCTTCCGAGCCTCAATCGTGGCCCAAGAACGACAGGGAGGGTGGCGACGTGGATCATAAGAGAGTATGGGGCGCAGGGATTTTGAATCCGGCCGTTCCACAGCTCTACTTGCACAGGGGAAGACAGGGAGAGTGGGCGCGTGACTCGGGTGACGCGGCGTGGGCGGAAGGCATGGGAGCGCACGGGGAAGGCGGCGGCATGGGCTGACGTCAGACCGCCGTCCTCGGCAGGGGACGGTCCCAACAAGTGGGGACCACCTGTTGTTGATCCCAAGTTGTACCAAAAATGTGTTGACTTGAAAAATCACGCGTTGGCCTAAGAGATTTGCTTTACTCTAGTGCAGGTCCAAAATTATTGCTTTTAGGTTTGTAGGCGTGCCAATTGGTTTGATCCTGCAACCAACAAGAAACAAAGAAACAAAACAAGTGTTAGTCTGTAAACGATAGCCGATCGGCTGGTGGCCGATGACATATCGTTTGGTGTTAAGCCGACATGGTATGCACTGAATCGGTCAAGGGGAATTAAATCTAATCAATCAGCAATAGATATTCATAATACATAATCTAAGTCTCAAAATACATTTAAACTAAGTGGTTGAAATAAATCGGTAGCGTACCGAGACATTATAAATCACTTAAGTCTAAAAATACTTTGAGACAAAGATTACACATATTTATAGCATAGTCGACGTCATAGATTATACATACTCCGATACCACTTTTTACTAAGATATCATTATAGATTAAATACATTAAACAGGAACCGATCAAGTATTAAGATAACCTAACAGATCGATAGCAAGCTTAACATATTTAATTATAGTGAGATCTTAATATAAAGGACAGTTTTAACATATCAAGTAAACATAAAATAAACAAGATAGCTAAAAAAGGTAAGATCATAAAACAAGATAGATATTATAATCCTAAATATTACTTAGTAGGTCGGACTCAACCGATGCAGCACCAAGCATAAAAATAAATATAAGATCTAAACAAATCTATGAAAACCTTTCGAGATGGTTGATACACTATATAATCTAAATCGACGATAATATCTAACCAGATGACAGGGTTCGGGATCACCCGGACCCTCGTCCATCAACCCGCACCTCTCCGGATCAACCGCCAAAATCCAACCACTACATTTAATGTCTAGAGAGAGGCCAGACGCCTGCGCCGTCGTATTTATTGCGATGTGAGGCACGTCTGTCAGCCGCTCATCATCATCCTTTTTGCCCGTCACGAGGGAGAGAGGGGAGAAAGTCTTTGACGGCGACCGTGGTATGGCCGCACGGTCAGTCCACGCACGCCCCCTCCACGCCCCGTCCAGTCGCATTAAATGCGCTGGGCGGCCGCGTGAGAGAGAGAATACGGACGCTGGGGGTGTCACGTCGACCCCTCTCCAGGAGGAGAGCCACTGACCGGTAGGACCCACTGGCTCTCGTCAGCAGCATGGCAACCACGACGCCCGTTTTTCTCCTCCAACTCCCTCTCGTCAACAGCATGGCAACAGGAGCAGGAATGGGGGTAGACCCCCGACACGACAGGACAAGAGCCGCTCCATCACGTGGAGCAGAGTAGAGAAAGCTAGGACTACTGTGGTGTCCCCTTACACTATAAAAGGAGGCCCAAGTCCATCATAGAAGGGATTCTGGAGGTTGGTCTTTTGTTCAGCTTCTTCGACCTTTGGCTTTAAACATTTCGCCTCAGTCATCAGCTCCAGCTTCCTCAAAGAAGAACAACCACACCAATCCTTGTAATTCATTCTCCACATAGTGCAAAACAGGAGTAGGGTATTACGTCTCCCCAACAGCCCAAACCTGTATAAACTCTTCTGTGTCTTTTGCGATTGCAACGGTTCTCCACCTTCCTACTTTCACTCTACCTCACCCCGAGCTCGAACCCTGATTCACCGCTACCCTGTGCCAAACCAAAAAGGGGGTCCCCCGGGTCCCCGCGTGTCGAGCACACGCATCGACAGCTGGCGCGCCAGGTAGGGGGAGCGTGCTGCATTAGGGTTTAAACTCGCGTATTCCTTCCACCTCCTGGCGGAACCGCCCGCCTCCGTCCTTGCCATGGTCCACGGCCACGTCCTGCGGACTGCGTCTGGCTCCCTCGCTACCCGCGAGTGTGACTTGGCCAACAAGGTGGTCGAGGAGATCGATACGGGCGAGCACAGCCCCAACTTCCGACATCTCCGCTTAGAGGAGTGAGGACCTTTGTCCCCCTCACCCCCTCCGATGGCTGCGGCGGGGCCGGAGCTGTATCACCTCCCCTGCCCCCTCGCTGAGACAGCGGCTATGGGCGGAGGAGGCCAAGCGTCCCCCAGAGTCACCAACTGAAGGGTTACGCGGAAGCTACGCTAGCCGAAAACAAAAATTTTCTACCGCGCAAACCAGGAACACTTGCAAGTAAGGGCCGATAGATCGTTACCGATTGGAGTGTGCAACGGAAACAGCTAATCAGGGCTATCCGATCCGGAACAGTGTAGTCGATTCTCGCAAGCCGACAGCCGATACCCGGGGACAGCCGATTCGCCAATCAGCCTATTCGCAGATGCCGTAGCCGATCCGAGTCGTCCGACTGTGTTCTCACGCCTCGCTCCAATGCGCTCGACCGCAGTCGATTCCTCCACAGCCGATGAACAGCGTGCAACGTAGCAGCGCCTCTACCGGTATCCACACGTCCGGGGACAGAACGCCGAACACCCGTGTGCTAGCACGCGATGCAAGGCTAGGGCTTGGCTCGAAAGTGGGGAGGGTTTCCGTGGAGATTGATCTCGGCGACTTTTGTTGCGGATTCGGTTCAACGCGATCCAACTGATGTATCGCAGCTCTCCACCCCTCGCCCCTTTATATAGAGTTGGCCGACTAGGACTAGTGGCCGATCAGGACTCTATTTTGAATCGGATCTCATCCGTATCTCATAGAGTTGGCCGCCCATACGTCGTAAGACCATAGGACTCTATCCGATCGGATCCCTATCCGATCGAGCCGTATCGAGTCTAACTCGAATGCCTGTTCTTATCCCCTTAAGCGTGCGACCAGTAGGTTCAGGTATACTCGGTTTCGGCTATAGTCTAACTTAGCCGACCGTCGGCTCGAGTCCAACTCAGCGACTGCACACGGCGCCTAGCAGCACATATTGACACCATAGCATACAAGAATATAATATCGGCTCAACCTGTAATGTGTACACAAATCCCTTTGTCTCATGATACCGCTTAAGCTATAGGCAAGATGTGTGCCATCCCTTCAATAGCTTAACCATTTACTCGAACCGTATTGGATTATCCGTCCGTTGATTGACTCCTCAATCAACTTAGCATGGCCATGCATTTCCATAATCCATTACCTCGAGGGCCCGAGATATACCCGAAAACTACCTTTATAACTACCCATTCCAGAATAGCGTTTGGTAGTCCCAAAGTAGGCTACTACACATGTTGGAATCCATGGTGATCTCGGGTCTAAGGACTTTGTACCAACACTACCCGAGACTAACTAATGGCACATTAATTCCCGTAGTGTCTCATGGTGGGTCTATCCAACAATGTGTTCTCCAACACATGTGTCCATGTTTATTGATTTGGTATCTCCATACCCATGATCTATGAGACATAATCATCAATCAATAAACATGCCGATCTTTAGAATCATATTTGTTCCAACAATATGACATATGATCGGGATCGTTTAGAAATAGATTCATACATAAAGAGTCTCATAAATAAGTCACGTACTTATTGATCAATACAAGATGTCTATTTCATGGAACTGAATAATATTTTATTCATTTATATATAAACATTGACGTGATATCCAACATCTCCATGTTGCCTCTAGGGCATATCACTAACAATCTCCCACTTGCACTAGAGTCAATCATGTAAGTATCTAATACCCATTGCTCTTGTGTGCGCCTCATGCTTCGGTGAGAGAGGGTTTTATCGCGGATCGGCTATGTTGAGATCCGTGTGCACTTTGCATATCTTGACATCACCTCTGTCCACTATCTCACGGATGAGATGATATCGCCGAAGTATGTGTTTGGACTTCGATGTGACCTCGGCTCCTTGGCTTGCGCAATGGCTCCACTATTGTCACAATAGAGAGACATTGGACCGCCGCACTAGTCATCACACCAAGCTCGAAACGAATTTCTTGATCCAAACAGCCTCCTTTGCAGCTTACAAGCAATGTACTCGGCCTCCGTTGTAGAATCAGCAATAGTATCCCGCTTGGAACTCTTCCAGTGATCGCCTCTGTTCGGCGAACACGAACCCGCATTGCGATCTATAATCATCCTTGTCTGTTTGGAAGCTAGCATCGGTGTAACCACTTACAACGAGCTCTTCTTCACCTCCATAGACTAGGAACATATCCTTAGTTCTTCTCAAGTACTTAAGGATATTCTTTACGGCATCCAGTGACCTTCACCTAGATCGGAGTATCTCGCTCGTAGCACTCAAAGCGTACGAGACATCGGGCGTGTACAAAGCATGACATACATGATGGATCCAATTGCCGAAGCATATGGAACCATACCCATCTTATTCCGCTCATCATGTGTCCGAGGACACCGATTCTTGCTAAGATTAATGCCATGTGACATGGGCAAGAAACCTTTTTGGAATCATGCATGTTGAACCTTTTCAACACCTTGTCAATGTATGTACTTTGGCTTAATCCAATTAGCCTCTTGGATCTATCTCTATAGATCCGAATGCTAATATGTATGTTGCCTCCCTAAGTCTTTCATGGAAAAACTATTTTTCAATGAAGACTTGACGGATTCTAGCATAGGGGTATCATTTTCAATCGTAATATGTCATCCACATATAAGATTAGAAATACAATTGCACTCCCACCGACCTTTTGTAAACACAGGCCTCCTCTTCATTTTTGATGAAACCAAACCCTTTGATTATTTCATCAAAACGAATATTCCAACTCCGAGATGCTTGCTTCAATCCATAAATGGATTTCGTAGCTTGCATATCTTTCCAGCGATTTTGGATCGACAAAACCCCGAGGTTGTATCATGTATACATCCTCGCTTAGGTTTCCATTTAGGAAAGCCGTTTTGACATCCATCCGCCATATCTCATAATCGAAATATGCAGCAATTGCTAGGATAATCCGAATAGATTTAAGCATTGCGACGGGCAAGAAGGTTTCATCATAATCAACTCCTTGAATCTGTTTAAAACCTTTCGCCACCAATCGCGCCTTATAGATGTGAACATTTCCATCCATATCAGCCTTTTCTTAAAAACCTATTTACACTTAATGGTTTTGACACCATCAGTGGATCAACCAAGTTCTAAACTTGATTGTCGTACATGGATTCTATTTCGGATTTCATGGCTCCAAGCCACTTGTTGGAATCGGGTCTCACCATCGCTTCCTCATAGGTCTTAGGTTCATCGTTGTCCAACAACAATATATCACGTTGTTCCGCACTGTGTACTGCGTGCACGACGTGATCATTCGACCTTCGTGGGGCTGGTGTATCTACAACCGGTGGCGCAACACTTTGCTCCTCCGTTGTGGTTCGTGGTCGCCGAACCATTTTCCGGTGTTTCTTGAACTTCTTCAAGATGCACCCTGCTCCCACTAACCCTTCTTGAAAGAAACTCTTTCTCCAAGAAGACACCGTGTCGGGCGACAAACACTTTGCCTTATTCCCGATTATAAAAGTAATATCCCTTAGTTTCCTTAGGATATCCCACAAAGAAGCACTTGTCGATTTGGGTGTGAGCTTGTCGAGAAACGCTTTACATAAGCCTCACATCTCCAAATTTTGAGAAAAGACAAACTAGGGGGTTGCCCTGTCCATATCTCATATGGTGTCTTTTCAACCGACTTAGATGGAACTCTATTTAGTGTGAGCGCAGTGTTTCAAGAGCATATCCCCGAAGGATAACGGAAGATTACTTCGGCTCATCATCGACCGCACCATGTCCAACAAGGTGCGATTTCTCCGTTCGGACACCCCATTCCATTGTGGAGTTCTGGTGGAGTCAATCGTGGAACAATTCCACAATCTTTCGGATGATTACCAAACTCATGGCTCAAGTATTCTCCTCCACGATCGATCACGAAACTTGATTGTTTTCCCTAAATGATTAGTACTTCATTCGGGAATTCTTTGAACTTTTCAAAGGATTCGGACTTATGCCTCATTAAGTAGATATAACCATATCTACTAAAGTCATCGGTAAAGGTAATGAAATACGATAACCACCTCTCGGCCGTTGTGCTCATTGGTCCACATACATCGGTATGTATGAGTGCCAACAAGTCACTTGCTCTTTCACCGTGTCCCGTGAAAGGTGCCTTTGTCATCTTGCCAAGTAAACAAGACTCACATGTCTCAAATGATTCAAAATCAAAAGAGTGAAGCAATCCATCCTTATGGAGCTTCTCCATGCGTTTCTTATTTATATGGCCTAAGCGACAATGCCGGATAAACGTGGGGTTTATATCATTAGAGAGTTGCCTTTCGTATTAATGTTATAGATGGGAGACGCTTCAAGATTCAAAACATATAATCCATTCACCAATGGAGCATGAAAATAGAACATATCTCGAGATATATTGAACAACCATTGTCCATTGATCTAAAATCATATCCTTCCGCTTGCAAACATGAAGCGAAAATTACGTTTTGACATAGTGTTGGAACACAATAACAATTATTCAATTCCAAAACTAATCCCGAAGGTAGATGAAGTGGTACGTGCCGACAAGAACGTAGCAACGCTTGCTCCATTGCCGACGCGCAGTTCACCTCGCCCCTTCTCAATCCTCTACTTCTTCTCATTCCCGCAACGATTTGCAAATATGAGCTACGATCCGGTATCAAATACCCAAGAGTCGTAGGTGAAGTAGCAAGATTAATGTCTATAACATTAATACCGGCGTAAGTCGTACTTTGCTTCTTTTTGAGATCCTCCATGTACTTCTTGCAGTTCCTCTTCCAATGGCTTCGTCTCCTTGCAATAGAAGCAAACGGCATCGATGCCGCCGACCCTTCTTGCCCTTCTTTGCATTGGAGGCACTCGCGATCTCATCGGGAGTTAACTTCCTCTTGGTGCAAAGTTTCTTGACAGTGGTTTGCGCTTTGACTTCTGCATCATCATCACATGATGACCGTTTTTCGGATACTCTCCTCATTTGTCTTTAGCATCCCATGCAATTCAGCCAAGGTTCTATCGATATTGTTCATGTGATAATTCAATATGAATGGCTCGAAGCTCGGAGGGAGCGACGGAGAATCACATCGAGCCAACTCTTGGCTAAGGGGAAAACCTAGTTTTTCCGGACTCTCAATGTAGCCAATCATTTTTATCACATGCGGATCGACGTGATTCCCTCAACAAGCCGCACGCAAACAAGGACTTTGAGGTGTTGAACCTCTCGGCCCGAGCTTGGTTCTCAAACATGCCACACAGCCCCCGAATAATAGTGTGAGCATCGCTGCTCTCATATTGCTTCAAGCTCGGGGACATTGTAGCTAGCATGAGACACTTATATCTAGGGCATCATTGGTGTGCTTCTCGTAAGCTCTCCGTGCGTTGCAGTGGCATTATTAGGAAAATCCTCGGGATAGGGTACTTCAAGAACGTACTCCTTACGCTCTTGCTTGACAACAATTCTCAAGTTACGATACCAATCCATAAAGTTCGTTCCGTTTAATTTTTCCTTTTCGAGAATAGATCGCAAATTAAAGGTACTAGGTGTAGTATTAGCCGCCATTTATTCTACAACAGAAAAAGCAAAGTTTAGCACAATGTTTATGCTATGTCTATTGTTAAACAATTTAACATTAGACTCCCGTTACGTATTTTACACCTTCCCTCTAGGTTACGTATTGGGTCAAGATCCACATGTTAGTTAATTTTCTAGTGAGCTTTGGCATCACTGCTAGAAAATTAGTAACATCGGTAAGCAACACCTTGCTAATCACATCTCTATGTGACTCTTGTTGTTGGTGTGGCATCTCCATGCCCCGGCGCCAACCTATGCCCCAAGGCCCAAAACTGTTTTGATAGCCTTGTTAAGTAAACCAAATGTTCTGCATGTATATGTCGACATATACCCCCTCGTGTTATGATAGAGAATGGCACTCGCTTGGCGACCCACCATTGACGAGCATAACGGTGACGGTGCAACATTTGGAAGGGCATCATTACCACTTAATTTTGTGAGGGATGCTATCCTATCAAACAAACATATCACATATGAAAGCAAGAAGAATAACATATAGTGAAATAGTATGGCCCCCTTCACATGGTGATCTCCATCTCCATGCCGGTGTAGAGGATCTCCATCTTCATCACCGTTCTTTCGAGTGCCGAATGCTTGATTTCTTCAAACTAAGCTACTACTATAGAAGCTCTAATTGAAGATTACATCGACTCGTAGGTCGTGAAAGAATATTACAAGCATTGCACGTATGAAAGAATATTACAGGGATTGCACATATGAAAGAATATTACATGCATCACATGCATCTCATACATCTCATACATACAATGGGGCCATACCATCTCAAAGCATTCTCTCGCAAAAACAAGTTAGGCGTAGAAAGGTTTTCTACCTATCGCAGAGATACGGCACCGAGACGACCTATAAGGGGTACGCACACGGCGGTTAGCGGGCGGGGGTCGAGGGGAAGCCGCCTCGGGGCTTCGGGCAGCGCCGGAACACCACACGAAATTCATAGATCCAATCTATGAAATCGCTTACGGAAACCATACGGCATAATCTCATCATGCCGTCCCGATACACTATCAAGGGAGATGGTTTGCGTAGGCGCGAGGCAGCAAACAAGATCGGACTACGAGATAGCTTCGGCATAATCACATTATACCGTTACGATACACTATCAAGGAACGCTATCTCGAAGCCGACTCAAACCGAGTTCTATGGATATTGCTTCGACGTAATCACATTACGCCGTTCCGATACACTATCAAGGAACGCAATTACCATTAACTCTCCTCAACAGATCCCGTAAAACCGATTGATCTAATCAACCCGTGTACAAAACTTGTTCCAGATCTAATCTAAAACCCGAACTAAGCAAGATTAGCTCGATACCACTCGAAGGGTTACGCGGAAGCTACGCTAGACGAAAACAAAAATTTTCTACCGCGCAAACCAGAACACTTGCAAGTAAGGGCTGATAGATCGTTACCGATTGGACTGTGCAATGAAACAGACTAATCGGGGCTATCCGATCCGGAACAGTGTAGCCGATTCTCGCAAGCCGACAGATACTGGGGACAGCCGATTCGCCAATCAGCCTATTCGCAGATGCCGTAGCCGATCCGAGCCGTCCGATCGTGTTCTCACGCCTCGCACCGATGCGCTCGACCGCAGCCGATTCCTCCACACCGATGAACAGGCGTGCAACGTAGCGCGCCTCTACCGGTATCCACGCGTCCGGGGACAGAACGCCGAACACCCGTGTGCTAGCACGCGATGCAAGGCTAGGGCTTGGCTCGAAAGTGGGGAGGGTTTCCGTGGAGATTGATCTCGGTGACTTTTGTTGCGGATTCGGTTCAACGCGATCCAACCGATGTATCGCAGCTCTCCACCCTCGCCCCTTTATATAGAGTTGGCCGACTAGGACTAGTGGCCGATCGGACTCTATTTTGAATCGGATCTCATCCGTATCTCATAGAGTTGGCCCCCATACGTCGTAAGACCATAGGACTCTATCCGATCGGATCCCTATCCGATCGAGCCGTATTCGAGTCTAACTCGAATGCCATTCTTATCCCCTTAAGCGTGCGACCGTAGGTTCAGGTATACTCGGTTTCGGCTATAGTCTAACTTAGCCGACCGTCGGCTCGAGTCCAACTCAGCCGACTCGTCACAGCGGACGCCTAGCAAGCACATATTAACACCATAGCATACAAGAATATAATATCGGCTCAACCTGTAATGTGTACACAAATCCCTTTGCCTCACGATACCGTTAAGCTATAGGCAAGATGTGTGCCATCCCTTCAATAGCTTAACCATTTACTCGAACCGTATTGGATTATCGTCTGCTTGATTGACTCCTCAATCAACTTAGCATGGCCATGCATTTCCATAATCCATTACCTCGAGGGCCAGAGATATCTCTCCAAAGGAGGGGCAAATTCCATCTTGATCACTCACATCCCACTCCATGTTTCATAGCAAACCCGAAAACTACCTTTATAACTACCCGATTACGGAATAGCGTTTGGTAGTCCCAAAGTAGGCTACTACACGTGTTGGAATCCATGGTGATCTCGGTCTAAGGACTTTGTACCAACACTACCCGAGACCAACTAATGGCACATTAATTCCCGTAGTGTCTCATGGTGGGTCTATCCAACAATGTGTTCTCCAACACATGTGTCCATGTTTATTGATTTGGTATTTCCATACCCATGATCTATGAGACATGATCATCAATCAATAAACATGCCGATCTTTAGAATCATATTTGTTCCAACAATATGACATATGATCGGGATCGTTTAGAAATAGATTCATACATAAAGAGTCTCATAAATAAGTCATGTACTTATTGATCAATACAAGATGTCTATTTCATGGAACTGAATAACACTTTATTCATTTATACATAAACATTGACGTGATATCCAACATCTCCATGTTGCCTCTAGGGCATATCACTAACACCAACGTACCTGCAGGATCCGGGCTGCGCCCAAGCGGACGTGCCGGTGAGCCGCGCCGGAGCGACGTCCACCGCCGACTGGAGTTTGGCATGCCTGAAGGCGCCCTCCAAGCGGCGGAGGCGCTCTTGCGCCACCCCTCGGTAACACCGAATGAGGGGTCCAACGCCAAGCGTTGGTTTGATGACATGGCGAAGCTAGTCAGCATGGCCCAGCGTCAGCTGGTCGCCGACCTCGCTTCCTCAAGTCACCGACCGTGTGGTTCACACACCGCCGGTCAGCTCGTCCTCTTGACGATGAGCTCGAAGGGTTGCAGCCCCCGCGAGGACAAACGAGAGACCCCGGCTGCAGCCCAACCAGAGGCGCCTCGGGATCTGCTATCCGCGGAACGGGATGCTCGTGTTCGTATTGAGCAGCGCCGCGACGAACGGCGCACACGGCGGGCTCAGGACTGCGCTTCCTCGTCAGGAGGCGCAAACGCTCGGTGAGCGGCCTCAGTGGCCCCGCCACAGGGAGAACCCTCCAGGGCACGGCGAGCGGCTGTGGTGGCCCAGCCGCGAGCAGGACATTCTGCGGCTCCCAAAGGGCCCCCCAGCCCTCGTCGCCCCCTCCAGTCGGCAACGGCTGTCAGGCATTTGTCTCCAGCCTCCGCAATGTACGCTGGCCTAACAAGTTCAGGCCGGCCCTCATGGAGAAGTATGACGGCACGGTGAATCCCACCAAGTTCCTCTAGATTTATACCATGGCCATCGAGGCCGCTGGAGGTGACGAGCTCATCAAGGCCAACTTCTTCCCCATGGCGCTCAAGGGCCAGGCCCGTTCCTGGCTAATGAACCTATCGGCCCAGTCGGTCACCTCGTGGGACGACTTGTGCCGACAGTTCACCTCTAACTTTCAGGGCACGTAGCCGCGCCCGGGAGTGGAGGCTGACCTCCACATGGTCCGGCGAGGAGAGGACGAGTCCCTGCGCAAATACATCCAGCGCTTTTGCCAGGTACGCAACACCATACTGTCCATCGCTGACCATGCAGTGATCTTCGCCTTCAGGAGCGGCGTATGCCACGACGTCATGCTGGAGAAGATCGAATCCAAGGCCCCCCGGACCACCACCGAGCTCTTCGAGCTTGCTGACCGGGTGGCCCGCAAGGAAGAGGCTCAGATCTGGAACCCTAGGAATCCAGCTCCAGCCTCCACCAACGCTTCCCCCTCCGCGTCCCGAGAGGAACGGCGTGAGCGGCGGCGGAAGTGCAAGCCATCGTGCGGTGGAGAGGAAGGCCACGTCCTCGCCGCCGACGATGTCAAGAAGCCCTCGTGAAAGGGCAAGCCCGCGGGCAACCGCGGGCGCACCCCGGACCCTCGCCCCTAGGGCCAGGATGGGGACAAGTGGTGCATGGTACACCAAACCTCCCGCCACGACCTCTCTAAGTGCCACTCGGTCAAGAACTTGGCCAAGCGAGTACAAAAGTACAAGCAGGAGAGGAGGGAGAGGGAGAAAGAAGCCCGCCACAAGGGTAAATCCCCGGCGGAACGCACGGACAACCGACGAGAGGAGGCCAAGAGCGCGGCCCCCGTCGGAGGTGAAGATGACGATCTGTGCTATCAGGACCCCAAGCACGTCGTCGCCACCATCGACGGTGGGGCATGCACCCAGGTGTCCCGTCGGAGCCTCAAGACCATGAGGCGTGAGCTCCTCGCTGCTGTGTCATCCCACGAGGCAGCCCAAAAATCACGCTGGGCGGGGGTGCCAATCACCTTCGACCAGGAAGATCACCCTGGGAGCATCGCACGAAGTGGCCACTTGGCCCTCGTGACCTCCCCCACCATTTGCAACGTCAAGGTTGCTCGAGTCTTAATTGACGGGGGTGCGGCTCTCAACATACTGTCCCCGTAGGCCTTCGATGCGATCAAGGCCCCAGGGATGGTGCTCGGGCCATCCTACCCCATCATTGGGGTGACGCCCGGGAAGGTGTGGCCCCTCGGGCAGATCGCGCTACCGGTCACATTTGGGAGCCCCGCCAATTTCCGCACCCAGCGGATTGACATCAATGTGGCAGACCTTAACCTGCCCTACAACGCCGTGCTCGGGAGGCTAGCGTTGGTGAAGTTCATGGCGGCTACCCATTACGCCTACCGCCAACTCAAGATGCCGGTCCCCGGAGGCCCCATCACCATCTATGCTGACGTCAAGACCGCGCTGGATTGTGCAGAAGCACGCGTGGATGATATTGCGGAGGCCGACCGCGTTGAACCCGAGGACCCTCAGGGGGAGGCCTTGGGTTCCCGGGCCCCCCAAAAAGCGCATCACCTCTGCCGACGAGGTGGCGATCAAGTCCATTCAGCTGAGCGATGACCCGTCCAAGACCGCCAGAATTGGCGGCAACTTGGACCCCAAATAGGAAGACGCGCTCGTCTCCTTCCTGCGGGCGAATGCTGACATGTTTGCTTGGAAGCCATCGGATATGCCCGGAGTCCCCAGGGAGGTGATTGAGCACCGACTCGTAGTACGGCTGGATGCACGACCGGTCCGGCAAACGGTGAGGCGATAGGCCCCGGAGCAATAGGCGTTCATCCGTGAAGAGGTGGCACGGCTCCAGGAGGCCGACTTCATCTGGGAGGTGCTGCATCCGGAGTGGTTGGCTAACACGGTGGTTGTCCCGAAGGCCAACCACAAGCTGCACATGTGCATCGACTACACCGACCTCAACAAGGCATGTCCTAAAGACCCTTATCCTCCGCCCGAATAGACCGGATAGTCAACTCTCTCGGGGTGTGACCTTTATGTTTCCTAGATGCATATTCTCGGTTATCATCGCCGCATGGTGTAGAGGATGAGGAGAAAACTGCATTTATCACCCCTATGGGTACCTTTTGCTACATATCTATGCCTTTTGGTTTAAAAAAATGCCATGTCTACTTTCCAACGCGGTGTCCGCATCAAGCTGAAAGACCAAATAGGGCGCAATGTTGAGGCGTATGTCGATGATCTTGTGGTCAAGTCCCGGGACCAAAGGACCTTGCTCCCGGACCTGGCCGAGACAATTGATAACCTCCGGTCCTCCCGCATGAAGCTGAACCCAGAAAAATGTGTGTTTGGGGTACCGGCAGGCAAGCTCTTGGGGTTTTTGGTCTCTGCCTGAGGCATCGAGGCCAACCCTGCAAAAATAAAGGTGATAGAGGAGATGCGCCCCGGTGAAGCTCGGGGCGTGCGAAAATCACTGGTTGTGTCGCTGCCCGAGCCATTTTATATCAAAGCCGGGAGAGCAGCGCTCCTCTATTCAAGTTGTTGAAGCGAATCGGCCTTCACTTGGACGGACGAGGCGGAGAAAGCCTTGAGCGAGCTCAAGCGTTATCTCTCCTCGCCGCCCACATTGGTGGCACCTCAAGAAGGAGAACCCCTCCTTTTATACTTGGCGGCAATTCCCCAAGTGATCAGTGCAGTGTTGGTTGTGGAGCGCGACGACGAGCCAGTCTCCCAGACGCCCCCAGCCTCATCACACCAGGAGGCAGGAGACCTTGGAACGGTGTTGGCCGAGGAAGCACCGGAGCGGAGGCGGCCTTTGGCCCCCGAGCCTCGTGGAGCCACCCAGCCCCCCCCCGGGGGCTCCCGAGGCCCCATCCATCCAGAGCGGCCCTGAGGGCCCCGGGGAAGGCGATGGCCCGACAGCCCCGGACACTGAGGTAACCCGCCCCGTTGCACCCGAGCCTGTTGCCAATGGTAAGGTAGCTAAGGCCCATGTAAAATCAAAGTGTGTTTGATTTTTTATTTAATGATGAACAATTGGTATTTGGGATTTATTGATTTGAGTGTTTTGATTTTGAAAGAGTTGAATTTTCGGACGATGAACGTTGTTCGCACGCCACACCTGTCCGACGGGCGTGTTCTACCGGTCTGACCGGAGGTGTTTCGACGGTCAGACCGGGCAGTTGCCTACGGTCAGACCGGCCGAGCCAGTCCGACTGGTTGCCGATTTCGTTTCGGTTTTGGTTTCGGTTTGTTTCCTTATACATGCATGGAAGTTTCGTATTCCTATGCACGTGTCTGGTTGTTTATGCTAACAACGAGTCAAGTTTGGATAGCTTGTGCTCGGATATGGTATTCTTTATTTAATTGTGTGCAGGTATTCTTTACGCCTCGGGAAAGTGTTGCCGGTGATCGAGTCAGAGTCAACTTGGAGATAAGGTGACGTCCGAGATGGGGATCGTGCGGGATGCTGAAGGGTAGAGATTAGTGCACATGATTGGAAAGTTTCCATATGGCATACAATGGAGATATTGTTGCGTATGGAAAGCGGAATTTCGGTTTTAGGAAGACCGAGATTGTTACGGTTGGTTTATGTATAGTTTGTTTCTTGTACAGGAAGGTTTCCTAGTAGATTAGGGCTTCTTGTATGAGTAGGATTCGTGGCTCTTGGCTGCGGATTTTGTGTATAAATAGTGAGGGGAGGCGTGGCCTCTCGGTATCGCTTCTATTGCTTGGAGTTCAAGTTTTTAGGGTTTCAAGTTAGAGTTTAGCTTGAGATTTTGTTAGGAGTGCTTTGCATGCACTTTGTAAACACAGAGAGTTTCAATAAAGATCAATCTTCTTGAGAATTCTTTGTGTCTACTACTTCTTCGGTGTGGCGGCGTAATTGTTGGTTCAATCGGATCTGCTAACCGGTCAGACAGCAGATACTACGGCGGTTAGACCGCGTCTTCTTCCCGGTTAGACCGCAAGTACATTGGCGGTCAGACCGGCGGGCGTCGGACTTCATCGGCATCAGCTACATCGCTCGATCGGCTGAGGCGATCGGCTACGGACGGTCAGACCGGCTAGGCTACTCGGTCAGACCGGCACGACACTTGTGGTCAGACTAGATTCAGAAAAACAGAGGTAAAGTTTTATTTCCGCTAAAACTTTGTTTTTGGGGTACTCAACCATTCACCCCCCTCTGGTTGGCTTTTCATTGGGCATTCGATCCTACAGCCCGCACCAAGGTGCAGCGGCCAGTCTACTTTATCAGTGAGGTGCTACGGGACGCAAAGACACGTTATCCACAAGCCCAAAAAATGCTCTACGCCGTGCTCATGGCTTCCAGGAAGCTGCGCCACTACTTCCAGGCACATCGGGTAACGGTAGCCACATCATATCCTCTCATGCAGATCCTGCATAACCGAGAGGGCACAGGACGGGTAATCAAGTGGGCTATCGAATTGTCAGAGTTCGATCTGCATTTCGAAGCTCGCCACACGATCAAGAGCCAGGCCTTGGCCGATTTTGTGGTAGAATGGATGCCAGTGGCCGACAACAATCAACCCCCGGGTGAACCCAAGAGTGTAGAGGATCGTGGCCAATGGACCATGCATTAGGTGATGAACTTCGACGGTTCACTCACCTTACAGGGGGCCGGGGCAGGCGTTGTGTTAACTTCCCCGACAGGCGACATACTCCGGTACATCATTCAACTTGACTTCCGAGCAACCAATAACATGGCCGAGTATGAAGGGCTCCTACCGGGGTTGCGAGCGGCGGTAGGCATGGGCATCCGCCATCTGCTAGTCCTCGGCGATTCTCAACTAGTTGTGAACCAAGTTTCCAAGGAGTACCAATGCACCGACCCACAGATGGAAGCATATGTCAAGGAAGTACGGCGTATGGAGTGCCATTTCGATGGCCTCGAGCTGCATGGGCAGGAGTCGGCTGGCCCCGACGCCCCGGACCTTGCGGGCCAGCCACAGCCTGGTCCTGCCGGGACCGACATCACGCGTCAGGTGGCCTAGATTTCGGAAATCCAGGCGTATCTGCAAGACGCGTCATTGCCCGAGCAACGTGAGGAAAGCGAGCACATCGCCCGCATCTCCGAAAGGTACGTGTTGGTGGAAGGGACACTCTACCGACGGAGTGCTCATGAAATGCATCGCTCGGGAACAGGGTCTCGAGCTCCTGGCCGAGATCCACGAGGGAGAATGTGGAGCGCACTCAGCCTCCCGAACCTTGGTAGGAAAGGCATTCCGCCAAGGTTTTTACTGGTCCACCGCGCTGGAGGATGCAGCAGACCTTGTGCGGTGGTGCCGGGCATGCCAATTCCACGCCAAGCAGACGCACCTGCCAGCCCAGGCCCTTCAAACTATCCCGCTCTCGTGGCCGTTCGCGGTCTGGGGGCTGGACATCTTGGGCCCGTTCAAGCAGGCGCGTGGCGGCTATAAATTTCTATATGTCGCCATCGATAAATTCACCATGTGGCCCGGGGCCTATCTAGTCAACGTCATCGACAAACATTCGGCTGTGTGGTTCATGAGAGGCATCACGGCAAGGTTCAGGGTCCCCAATAGGCTCATCACCGACAATGACACCCAGTTCACGGGTGAGCTGTTTGGCGAGTATTGCGACGACATGGGCATCAAACTCTGCTCCGCCTCGCTCACCCACCCCCAAAGCAACGGCCAAGCCGAGCGTGCAAACGCGGAAATATTGAAAGACCTCAAGACAAAGACCTACAACGTCCTCAAGAAGCATGGGGACTCGTGGATTGACGAGCTGCCAGTGGTCCTTTGGGCCAACCGGACAACACCAAGCCGTGCCACCGGAGAAACACCATTCTTCTTGGTGTATGGAGCTGAGGCGGTCTTGCCTTCCGAGCTCACCCTGGGATCACCCCGAGCCACACTATACACCGAAGCAAATAAAGAACAACTACGTCGCGACGACCTGGACTACCTAGAAGAAAGATGGCGCCGTGCAGCACTTCGCGCGGCCTGTTATCAGCAGAGCCTTCGTCGCTATCACCAACACAAAGTCAGCCCCCGAGCGCTGCAAATCAACGATCTCGTTCTGCGGCGTGTGCAAACGCGTGCGGGGCTGAGCAAGTTATCTCCGATGTGGGAGGGGCCATACAAAGTTATCGGCACCCCGCGTCCAGGAGCAGTTCACCTAGCCACAGAGGACAGCACTCCGCTGTCGAACCCGTGGAATAGTTCCCACCTGCGCAAGTTCTACCCATAAGCCGCATGGTGTGCTGAATCCCCAACATATATGAAAGCACGTTCACTGCCTCCAGTTGGCATGAACAATGAGTTCGCCCGTTTATACTCTTTATGCTTTTCCCTTACAAAATATCTGCATTGCAGTATGTTTTTCCCCTCCATGTTCCGAAACATGTATTGCGGATGCTGGTTTCCAGTGATCTTCTGGCCCTGCCCGCCCTAGGCTGAGAGGCCCTAAGGGTGTCGAGGGTAGAGCGACGCTGCATGCAAGTGCCCCGGGGTAGTCAACGCCTGGGGGCTCGGGTGCGTCCTGTCACGCCTGTCCCGATCCCCCCGTTGCTGCTGCCCCCGCTGGCCCTTTATGCCCTCGCTTCTACCCGGAGCCCCGAGAAAGGCACCAGCCACAGGCCGATGCACGCTCCCTGAACCCGGAACAGCTCCCAATAACATGGGATGAATCATGGCAGGAAACCATACTGTCCATATTCCTACAATGGCTAAACTAACTAAAGAGCGGACTGCTGTTGCAGGAAAATGAACAGGCAAGAGCTTGGGCCAACTAACCGCCACCGTGTGTGCGCCAAGTTGGCCGGGGGCTCCCAATATATATACATATACATATGAATCATCGTCGGCCACGATGGACTGCTACAATACGAATCCAGCATGAGAAAGGCAAGTGCATTGATAACATAAAATAGTATTACAATGTTTTTACAAAGTATAGGATAGAAGCAAAGCAGGGGAGTCCTAGGTGGCCGGCGGGTCACTGGGGGCGTTCTCCGCGCCATCCTCGGCTGGCGGGTCCTCGCGGTAGGCAAGCTGAAATGCCACCGGGGTTCCGTCGAAGCCAATCATGATGGAGTCGACGGCATCCTTGACGCGACGCCGAGCAGCCTCCTCTGTGCCCTCTGGGAAGTCCTCGGTGGGGATGTACGGGTCGAAGCCGGGGTTGCGGGCCTGATAGCTCGCCAGGATCAACGTGGCAACCTGGCGGGACAGGTCGTATGACGACTCCTTCGCCACTTTGTCAACCTCCTCCGGCACCCTTTTAATCCCCTTGGCCAGCTCGTCTATTTGGGTGGCCAATCCCCCCAAGGTAGAGCTGGCGGCACGGGGGCACACAACCCCCACCTCACGGGCCGCCTCGTGAAGACGCGCGACGGACGAGGTCATGGTCCGGAGCCCCAAACCAAGGGCGTGCTCCAGCTCCGCGATCCGCCGGCGCGCCTCCTCCAAGTCTGGCGCCGCTTCGCTGGAGCGAGGGGCCGGCTGGAGTGGCGGAACCCGCTCCCGTTGCTCCAACTCCCGCACCCGCGCCTCCATGTCACCGACCGCCTGCTCTCGGGCGGCGATGTCCCGCTCCCACAGCTCCAGCTGCTCCTGCCGATGGCGCGAGGCAGCTGCGAGCTGCTGCTCGCGCTCCCAAATGGCCTTCAGGCACCTGGAGACCTCCTCCTGGGCCTGTAGTACGGCCACCTCGCGCCCCTCCACGGTGACCTCGCGCTCGGTGATGGCCTTCTCCTGAGCCATCACGTTCTCCTCCCGCACGGCGGAGTCCTCCTCGGCCTTGGCCACGGCGGCCTCTAGGTCCCCGACCGCCTGCTGTGCCGCCTCCAAGGCCTTCTCGCGCTCAGCCAGGCCATCCTTGCAGGCCTGGAGCTCAATGTCGGTGCTGGCGGCGGCGGCCTCGGCATCACGCAGGACATGCTCGCGCCGGTTGAGTTCCTGGGCGCGCCCGTCGAGCTCGCGGATGAACTCCTCGGCAGTGGTGCGGACTCTCTCCTCCGCGGCAGCGGCTGCCTGCTCGCGGAGGTTAGCGATGTGCCGCTCAATGACGGTGTCCTTGAACACCGTATTGAGTTCACCCCGTCGACGCTCGATGTCCGCCAGCTCCCGCTTCCAGATGAGACCCTCCACCCGCGCCATGGTCGCCAACTCGCGGCGGCCTTCGGCGACCTCAGTCTCTCGCTGCGCCACCGCGACCTCCCTGGCGGCCAAGGCCCGAACCTGAGTCTGAAGCCCTTCCAGGAAGACCGCGTTGGCCTCCTCCAGTGCCTGGGACACTATCATCCTCGCCCGCTCCTGTGATCGCACGAGGGGCTCAGTGTCCAAGGCGACCATAAACCCTGACCGAGTTCCCCCGGATTTGGAGTCGGAGCTCGAGCCAAGGTCTACCACCTGCGAAGGGCGGGGAGACGAAGGTGTCCCACGGCCAGAGCCGTTCGCCGCCGCTTCACCCGCCGGCGTTGCCTCACCCTCTGGTGAGGCTGCTCACGGCGTCGGCGGATCACGATGGACTGGCACCGACAGTGTCGAAGTCAGCCGTGGGGTGACGGTGTCGAATGGTGTGGCGCGGGCGATGGCTGGCGCAGTGGCGGTGATTGTTGCCGCGGTGGGGACCCCAGAGATTGCTCCCCGCTGCCTGCTGCCGTCTCCACCTCCGCGTCGGGGCCAGCTCACCCCGAATCTATTGCTGGTGGAGGGCCCCCAGGGTGTTCCTGGTGTGCGACCGACGCCCCGGCATCAGGGTGGGCCCCCTCCTCAGGCCGCGCCGAACCCGTAGGAGGTGACCCGGACCCGGTGGGCTCCACCACCCCGGACCTCTCCTGCGTTCCCCCCGCTGAGCTAGAAGCAGAACCACCCTTAGGTATAACCTTGGGGCGAAAATGCTGATGCTCGTAGCTGGGAACAAAAATAAACGCAATGAGAAATCAAAACACAAATAGCCCGAAATAAGACACAGGGCTCACAAGAAATGTATGCATCTGCAAAGTATTACCTGCGGGCAGCGTTGAAGCTCCATGAGACCCGAGAGATGGCCCGTTTCTTCTTCGCGGGGCCACAGGAGGGGCTCACTGGGCTGCGGCCCGTGGACTCCGCCGCTGCAGGCGTGCCACGGCCGGCCTCCACCGCGGTGCGCTCGCCGTGAGTGTGCCCCCGGCCACCGCCGGAGTCGTCGTCGTTGTGGCCGTACTGGCCCTCGTCGGGGTGGCCCTTGGTGCAAGACCCGCCGCCTGCGGGCCTCCGGACCTGCGGTGGGGAGCGGTGCGTTCCGCGCCGTCGCCGTGTGGTGGCGATGGGGGAGGCGTGGGGTCGTACTCCAGCCTCTTCCTCTTTTCCTTTGGGTCCGGGGCCCCCGGTCCGCTCCTGCCTGGGCCCCGACGGCCCAGTCGTCCAATCGGCACCCTGTCATCAGCGTCGTCATAGTCGTCGTTGCCACCCTCCGGGGCGGCGCTTGCCGCTGCTAACGACGGACCCGTGCCGTCACCCACCACCTACAGAGCATGCAAGATCTCCGGGCGCACCGGGTCCTGGCACAATGGGACTAGCCCCGAAGGGAGTTACGTCAGATCCATCGCAGTGACGTCGGGGGTGCGGCGGACCAGGATCACGAGATCATTCTCATCCCAGTCAAAGGGAGCGCCAACATGGTGCGCATGTCGTCGTTGAAGTTCGTATACATGTAGGCTGGGCGCGACCTCTCTTGTAATGGCGAGATGCGCCATGTCTGGAAATCTCGGAAGACGGCATGGCTGGACAGGCCCCTCTTCCGAAGATAACTGATCCGCTCCAGCACTCCATCCAGCTCTCTCCTAGCACGCGGCCGTGCCCCCTAGTTCCTCTGATTCACCGGAATCCCCGTCGGAAGGGAAAGGCGGGCGTGGTCGCCCAAGTTGGTGTAGAACCAGTAGGCCCTCCAGTTCTCCTATCTGGAGCGAGGGTGGATGTCGATGAAGGCGGTGTCAACGGCCCTGTCATTGCGCGGTTGGATCGCAACGTATCCGACCGCACCGGGGGATCCCGCCCGACATACGCGGAAAAACTGCTGGAAGAGATGCAGTGAGGGCATCACCCCCACGAACATCTCGCAGGTGTAGGCGAAGATGGCGAGGTAGAAGATTGTGTTGGGGGTGAGATGATGCAGCTGAAGGTCGTAGAACTCCAGCACGTCGAGGAAGAACCGGGAGAAGGGTGGCACCAACCCGACCAAGGCAAAGGAGGCGAAGAACACCATCTTCGTGGGGGCCGCTCCTCCGGAATATCGTCGCCGCTGCGAGTGCTGCGCGGCAGATACTTGTTGAACAGGCTTCGAGCCTCCGTGGAGCGAACCTGGGACTTGGGAAGCACGCTCCTGGGCTCCAGGGGCGCGTCACGGGTCATCTTCGAGGGAGGCGCTGGAATGCAGAGAGAAACTGACGGCGGAGAGGAAGGAGTCGAAAGGACAAAAGCGCCGGAAGGATAAGAGGCGATGGCTGAGGAATGCGTAGAAACTGATCCCCCCTCTCGCGGATCCGTTTTTATAGGCAACCACAGCCCCCTCGCATTCTACGGCATTAATCTCGCTCCACTCCCGCGCGACGCGCCTCTTCGGCTTCGCACCCCTTCGTTTTTCATGTCTCTTCGGTTTTCGTGCCGCTTGGTTTTCACGCCGCTTGGGTTTCGCGCCGCCTGGGATTTTGTGCCCACCAGGCGCACTACACGGAACGGAGGGAGGTAGGCGGTTAGATGGGCCCCCCGTGTGCGCGGCCCAAATAACACGCCCCCCGTCTGGAAAGGCTTAATCAAGCGCGGCGTCAGTTACTGCACGCCTATCTCTTGCTACGGCGCGGCACATCCAGTACCCGGGCCCATCCACTCAGGAATATGGCGTTAACCGCGCCCGAACCTGACTTCAGTCCCGGTCAACACCGGGGGCTACTGTCGGTGATATGGGCCTGGGGGTATAACGAGAATACGATATTGGAAGAAGGAAGACGCCTTCGCTTACCAGGGCACCCAAAAGATATGTCCTGAACGGCTCATGTAGGTCCGGGCCACGGGCGGCCACGTGGCCATCCCAAAGGGGACTTGGCTCGGGGGCTGCTCAGAGGCCGCCGCTTCCCAGATGACAGGGTTCGGGATCACCCGGACCCTCGTCCATCAACCCGCACCTCTCCGAGAGAGGAGCGAGATCAACCGCCAACTGCCAACCACTACATTTAATGCCTAGAGAGAGGCCAGACGCCTACGCCGTCGCATTTATTGCGATGTGAGGCACGTCTGTCAGCCGCTCATCATCATCCTTTTTGCCCGTCACGAGGGAGAGAGGGGAGAAAGTCTTTGACGGCGACCGCGGTATGGCCGCACGGCCGCCCACGCACGCCTCCACGCCCCGGCCCGGGCCGCATTAAATGCGCCGGGCGGCCGCGTGGAGAGAGAATACGGCGCCTGGGGGTGTCACGTCGACCCCTCTCCAGGCGGAGAGCCACTGACCAGTAGGCCCCACTTGCTCTCGTCAGCATCATGGCAACCACGACGCCCGTTTTTCTCCTCCAACTCCCTCTCGTCAGCAGCATGGCAACAGGAGCAGGAATGGGGGTAGACCCCCGACACGACAGGACAAGAGCCGCTCCATCACTTGGAGCGGAGTAGAGAAAGCTAGGACTACTGTGGTGTCCCCTTGCACTATAAAAGGAGGCCCAAGTCCATCATAGAAGGGGTTCTGGAGGTTGGTCTTTTGTTCAGCTTCTTCGGCCTTTGGCTTTAAACATTTTGCCTCAGTCATCAGCTCCAGCTTCCTCAGAGAAGAACAACCACACCAATCCTTGTGATTCATTCTCCACATAGTGCAAAATAGGAGTAGGGTATTACGTCTCCCCGACGGGCCGAACCTGTATAAACTCTTCTGTGTCTTTTGCGATTGCAACGGTTCTCCACCTTCCTACTTTCACTCTACCTCACCCCGAGCTCGAACCCTGATTCACCGCTCCCCTATGCCGAACCAAAAAGGGGGTCCCCCGGGTCCCCGCGTGTCGATCACACGCATCGACACTTATCTTCCAAGAAAATCAAGGGCTTTCCATCGGTCTGTTACTGCGCCTCTTTAAATAACAAACACCGCCTAGCCACCAAACACCTTCAATCATCACCGGCGACCTCCTCGGGGTTCTCGGCGATCTCGCAAGCAACCTCCGCGCGGCGACGAACTTACCCCCGACAATGTCGACCTCGACCACCCCCTCCACGGCGCCATCGGCCAAGTTCCTAGAGGTAAGCCCCATCGGCTTTATCTCCCTTCTTTACTGCAATTTGGCTTTTGCTCTTCATAATATGCATTTTCCCTTTCTTTTTTATTGTATCACCTCTCACACCAAATTGCGATCCCCAATCTCATCCATCCCAACCAATTCCTCTTAGGGCCAATCAGCAACCTAGACCCCAAAGAATTTATCAATGCTAAAACAAACAGGGTTCCTTTCAGATTATCAAACCCTAATCTGGCACATTGGACTGGGACCTTTAAATCATGGCCATCAATTGATAAGACCTTGCCAACATGATACAATAGGGTGTCGGCTAGCAAACATAGTCATTGGGAAGAACTAGGGAAAGCACAATGCTTAGCCCTAACCATAGCCGACATGCCTAAAGATGAACCCCTGCTGTCGGCTGCCAGCTATTTTTGGTCAAACACCTTGAACGCTTTTCTGTTCAACCAAGGACCGATGACACCCACTCTTTTGGATGTAATCATGATCACGGGTCTAGACATCACATCATCAGTCAATCCTGTCAGCCTGAACACCAAGTGCCAGTATTCCTTCAAGACTAGAACCATTGGAGGCTGGAATGAATTTATAAGCCAAATATGGGGACTAGCCCAGTGGACCCCAGGGAACATTCAGCCTTCCTCCTGATGTGGCTAGAAAAATTTCTATTTTGTGGTTCAAGCTACGGCCCTACAACCAACTGGCAGCACATAGCCGAAGCCTTGGTAGAGAAGAAACAGATCCCTTTTGGGTAAATACTTATTAGGATATCTCTGCCAGATGTTGAACAATGCATTGGCTAGGATTGCCACAAATTCGGCCGTCGGCACCGGTGCCCATGGTGGCTATTGCAAATATGGCTAAACATGCACACATATAAAGTTGCTCAGAGGCCAGAATTAATCAAAGCCAACTTCCCATTAGCACAGCCAACGACAGACGAGGATGGAGATGAAATCACAACACGTCGATGCATGTCCTTTGGAGAGGCAGCATCTTCATACTCTGGATCTAAGCTCTCAGCCGATCTCTTCAAGAATTGGTTCGACAATTTTTATGATGGATTCCCAAGAGCTTTAAGAATCTGGTTTGAATATGAGAATTCTGAGGACTTTGAGCTCCCTAGTGACATCAGATTTGATGAAATAAACTCCAAAAAGTTTGATAAGTCTAGGAAAGCCTTCACATCGGCCATCTCTCCTTGCATCCTTCCAGTCAGCATCCACCAAGGAAGGAATGTATAAGTCTGATATGTATTCTATCACCCCATGAGCGCTGCCAGGCAATTAGGCATGTGATAACTGCCGATCGGTTTGTATTTTGCCGACAAAATTCAAACTAGAGGCGAAATCGTCTCAGGCCTCATGATGGACAGGCTGCTAAGTATTGAAGGCCCTCCACTCGGCAGCATAGCCAACATTGAACTAGCAATAACGAAGAGTGCAGCTTTCAGCCGATGGTGGATTGAATGGAAGAAACACTTATTTCACCAATCGGCTTCAATTTACCTGACCATCATGTACCCAAACTCGATCACACAAGTAAGCACTTCTTATTTTTTCACCATTTATTATCGGCTGTCTTTCTTCTATACTTAACTGTGTTTTCCTCTTTGTTTGTAGACTACCAATTCATCTCCTCCCCATGTCAGCAATACCGGGGTGATTATCAATTATGCCATTGGCATCCTTCCCAACAGTGGTGGACTGGCTGGATCAAGAATTGGTTATAATACCCCCAAACCCGCGAGCCACCCCAATGAAAGAAACAAGCCAAACCATCGGTCATCGATCCATCGGCTGTATAGAAAAAGGCTTCAAAGAAACAAAAGACAACTATAGTCGATGATCATCCGCCCTTGGACCCAGATGTGGAGGAGGTCTTGAATCAAGAAGAGATGGAGGAAGTCATTGATGAGGCTGCAGCTAAAACAAGCGAGCCAAGGAGATCCATGCAGACTCCACCAGCAGATGACCAGGCTCAAAAAACACCAAGTCCTCCAAGACGTCAACCTCAACCTCGACCTCGGCCAGTATGTATTCTTCCAAAATACTCTCCCTTTAAATTCTCACTTTTAATTCTCCATTAAGTTCTTTACCTTGCATAAGAAGAAGTTGGCCACAAGGAAGAAATCGGCTCTAGCTCCATCATTAATCTTGACTTCAAACTCTTCTCAATTTTTAACTAACCGATGCTTAATCAATCTTGTCTTTCTTTGTGTGTAGCCTCCTCGCTGTCCAACACTTGCCCCCCATACATCAATTGAACGAACTGCATCGGCTAGGGGCAGCCACAACGTTGAAGCAGCAGAACACTACAAGAAAACCTTCCTTTAATGACAAAATTCTTTATGACAAGGCTTGATTTTGTCATATAATGTTACATAATATGACGATAAGTTCTGTGTCATCATAAATCCATTTTAGCCAGAACTATTTGTGACCACATGGTACCCTGTGTCACATAAAGGTACCATGTATCGTCACAAATTGTACGGGACAGGAGACGATTGATTCCTTGGTTTTTTTGACGCTAGGACCTAGCTTTACGTGACATTTGTGTAGCGTCACCTTATGTTTTTTCAGAAAAACTACCGGCCCCAACGTCCAGATACCCCTTACATGTGGACCTCGCCGTGTTCTGTTGACCCATTTCACTTTCCCCATCTCCCCGACCCGATTCACTACGGCGGCAAGCGTAGGCGGCGGTGCGGCGAGCGGACGACGATTTTCGGCCGTGTGGTGAGCGGAGTGCTGGGCAGTGCACGACCGCCATGGTGCTGCTGTGCCCCGGAAGCGGCTCCCCCTTTCCCCAGCTCAAGACGCATCATAGCGGGCGACTACAGCACGACATCCTTGACGAACGTGGATCCCCGGCGAGCACTACGGTGCATCAGGTTGGTAGTCGGCGCATGCTGTCCGGTGCCGCCGTGATTCCCCTCCCAGTCTCCCCTTCAATTTGTTCAGTAGTGGGTTTCATCCCTGGTTCTCGTCCCCCTCCATTTGGTCTACAGTGACGCCCTAATCCCCTCTCCGTTCCCCTTCCCGTTGCCATTCGAGCCGCTAATGAGGGTGTCTCTCAATCAGGGTCATGTCGCATGCCTCATCATCATTTTTTGCTTGGCCTCGGCGGACGAGCACGGCTAGGGATGCCAGACCACTTGCTGTGGTAGATGCAACATCTCTGGCAACTGCTTTTGATCTGGACATGCCGATCGATGATGTGAGCAAGTTGCGTTTGATAATGTGCCCAGAATGCAAGGACGTGAGGGTGTTTGCTGCAACTACCACGCAATCTCAGTATAACAATGGAAAGAGATACTTCAAGTGTCCGAGGAAGAACTCTGTGAGTGCTGCTGTTGGAATTGAATAGCCCAAATTTCAATTGTGTTTACCCAGATTTCATTGGTTGTGGTTGTTATGGATGTAGGGGAGATGTCGTAGCTATTGGTTTGAGGAAGAATATGTGGTCTTCCTTCTTGACAATGGATATCTACCATTAGCTTCGACGACGACAGAAGTTCTTGAGGTCGTGGGAAAAATTGAAGGCTTAGAGCACAACCTGAACAAGCTGAAGGAGATGGTAGGCAAGAACAGGGATGGCTTGGGAAGCTGCATTTGTCTTGTGTGTGGATGTGTCAATGTAACCCTATTTCTGTTGTTGGCCATTTTCTTGGTTGTAGCTGTAGTGTTGAAGTAGGTAATGCTGATGAAGTATGGGCTTTTGTGTTGAAGTAGGCAATGCTAATGTAGTCTGGGCTTGTGTGTCCAAGCTGTAGTGTTGAAGTACAGAATGAACCTGCATTGGTGGATGTATGTGCACTTTGAACCTAGCTTCTTTGGTGGATGTATGTGCTCTTGGTATGAAATATGGCACTTTGAACCTATATTGATTTATGTTGGAAATAAATATCCCTTTTGCTGTGACCTATGCATTTGGGATGCTATTTTGCATCATGTATATATATGACAATTTTGGACTTTCCATGACACTGTCCTGTGGTCACAAAAACCCTGAAAGTATATATGACATATTCTGGGCATTCCATGACATTTACCATGGTCATAAACCTACAGCATGTATGCAACCCAACACCAGACAATGAAACAAAACCATTACATATAGGTCTCAAATAAATCTGGGCAACACTTTGCCTGAATGTAGCTTGCATGATAGATGAAGTATCCAATGAAACAGAACCATTACATATAAGGTCTCAAATACAATAATACAATCAGTAATAGTAGTTCATGGTCAACAAATAGCTCCAGAAAAGCAAAGGTTAGTCATCATCATTGTCTTCTTCTGATGTGTTGCCTTCGTCTGGACTATGGTACTCAAGGAAGGTGTCATCTGCATCTTCGAATTCGGCATCTTCATCTTGAGCTGTATGTTCATCTCGACGGATGCTCTCGACAAGGTCTCTACTAACAGGGCTTCTTGGTTCATTATCTATGTTTAACAAATCCATCTCAGGATAAATATCGCCCACTATACCTTCTCTGTATAAAGTATTCTCCTCTTGGTAGGCTTCCTGACATCTCATCTGTACTTGTTCATGGATTGGTTGGTTTGTGTCGGACTCTTCAACATCAAATATATGTCGATGGCCAAATTCTTGTACCACTCGCCAGGATGGACCTAACTTTGTATCTTCCAAGAAAAATACTTGTGAAGCTTCTGTGGCTAGAATAAAAGGGTCATTCTTATACCATCGCCCTTGGATGTTAATGCTCTTGAAGTAACCATCATCTTTCATCTCGTTTGCCCTTCCCTCAAGATTGTACCATTCACACCGCAATAAGATCACAGTTCTATCTCCATTGCTGTTTTTTGCATAAGTCAACTCTATAATGTCTGTGATTGTCCCATAGAAGTCAATAGTGTCTTCATTGTGAGTACCTCTAGTTTTGATGGTAGAGTTTTGTGTCCTCCTGTCTACATCACGAGCCACAGTGTGGTACCGTACCCCATTGATTACACAGGCTGTGTATGAATGCACACGCCTAATCGGTCGGCAAGCAAGTGAGTATAGGTCTTCATCAACATGTGTTGAGCCTTCTATTTTCAATCTAGTAATCTGCAAGTTTGAAAGTAATTAGGTATTATGAAAATGCATTGAATCAAAAATTATCCACTGATGTAGTTGAAGTTGCACACACATGATTCTCGAACCATGCAGCGAAGTGTGTTGCCATCCTTTTTTCAATATCGTTCACCCCTTGTTGTTCTAACTCTTCCCTATACTTCCTGCAATGAAAGAATAATTTAATCAGTTTACTGTTATAGTAATAGTAGATAAAGTGGTCTGAAATGCCATGACGACAATTACTCACTCTTTGTATTCATCAACCTCTTGGCAGTTATTTAGAACAAACCAAACCATGGAGTCATAGTCTTTATCTTCGTAATGTAGTTTGGAAGCACCAAGCAGGTTAATACCATGACAAAAAATAGAGTAACCATTAGGGGAGATGCTTTGTTCACCATCTAAGTTTCTTTCAGGCCTAGTGAACCTATTAATAATGTGACTGAAATATGTTGAGCACTGGGTCATACACTCATAGGCGTGTATGCCTCGCAATAGAGCCTTCGTGTCTTGCTCTATTGCGAATGAAACGCTTAAAGGTGCCCAATCTTCTCTCAATGGGATACATCCATCCATACTGAACCGGTCCCCTAAGGAGTGCCTCATCGTGCAAGTGTATTGCTAGGTGAACCATAACATCGAAGAATGCCGGAGGATAAATTTTCTCCAAATTGCAAAGGATAAGTACAATATCTTTCTTCATCTCGTTGTAGTGCATCAACCTTTAGAGTTTTTGAGCAAAGTTGTCTAAAAATGTACCCAATTCAGAAATTACTTCATATACATCTTTGCGCACCAAACCACGAAGGGCAGTCTGGTAAAATACGCCAGCAGATATGGCAGCTCATGTGTTTTCAGCCCATGCATTGATCCTCGCTCCTCCATATTGACACATCTTGAAATGTTGGAGGCATAGCCATCTGGGAATTTAACATTGCTCACAAACCGCAAAAACTTCTTCTTTGCCTCTAGTGTTAGAACGTAACAAGCTTTTGGCTTTGAGGAGGAATTACCACCGTCATCTAGCAAATGAAGCTCTTTTCTTATACCTCTCGTCTTCCAAATCTAGCCTAGCGAGAGGGTATCCTTTGTCTTGTTTGGAATATTAAGTAGAGTTGACAAAATGTTTTCACATATGTTTTTCTCTATGTGCATAACATCAAGGTTGTATTGTAGCTTCAATTTCGACCGTATGGCAAATCATACAAGCTAACCTTCGGATGCCATCTTGGTTCACCAGATGGCGTCGTTTTCTTGATTTCTGCTTATCTGGATTCTTCCCTGGAACATAGTAAACTTCATTCAACCTTGCCATTACCTCATCTACACTAAATTTCCTTGGTTGCTCTCTAGTTTCATGGTGGCCATTGAAAGATTTGTTTTTCCTCCATGGATGGTCACTTGGGAGGAAACGTCTATGGCCTGTGAAACCAATTTTGTTTCTTAGACATTCGGAGCATGGATTCTCATCACAGTGCACACATGCGAAGTAACCATGAGTGGTTCGGCCTGCCATGGTGCCTAATGTAGGGTAGTCATTGATTCCCCACAGAATCGCTGCACGCAGACTGAATGTGTTGTCTTCATATGCATCATAAGTAGAGACACCATTCCAAAGAGTAAGCATGTCCTCCATCAAAGGCTGCATGAACACATGGAAATCTTTGCCTGGTGATTTTTTGCCTGGAAATAGTAATGCAAGCATATAATTGGATTGGTCCAAACACATCCATGGTGGAAAATTATATGGAACCACTATCACTGGCCAGATGCTATATGAATTGGTCATCTGACCAAATGGGTTAAATCCATCTGTAGCAATGGCTAACCTCAAATTGCGGGGATTGTCTGCAAAAGACTTGAATTCCACATCAAATTCTTTCCATGCTTCCCCATCTGCAGGATGACTCATTTCATTCTCAACTAGGAGCCTCTTTTCCTTGTGCCATCTTGCATACTGTGCCCGTTGCTTTGACATAAAAAGCCTTTGAAGGCGTGGAATTATTGGAAAGTAACGGAGGACCTTGTGTGCAACTTTCTTTTTGCCTTCCTTGTTCACTTTCCATCTGGTGAAGCCACAAATAGGACAACGATCATCGTCTTCATGGTCGTTCCAAAATAAGGCACAATCATACTTGCACACATCAATACAAACATAACCAAAGCCAATCTTCTGAAGCAGAGCTTTCATTTCTTTATAGGACTTAGGAAGACCGGGCACATTCTTCAAAGATGATGAAAGCAACTCAAGGAATGCATCAAACCCAGATGTTGTTATCCGATTGTACACTTTGATATGCAGCAGTTTAATAATGAAACTTAGCCTAGACTCCTCGGTGCAACCTGGATACAATTCACGCTTTGCCTCTTCCATGATTTCTTTATACAGGTTGCCACCGAACCCATGGCTAGCTGCGGCTTGCAAATCTTGAATCAACCCCTGTACGCCCCGTGCACTATCATCTATGGCACCATCAAGTGGTGCCTGGTCATTTGCATCCCATGCAATATCTCCATCATCATCTTGTCCAACAACACCTTGTCCTACCTCATTTTCTTCCTCTCCATGATGAACCCACCTAGTATAGCACCTAGACATACCATTGAGTTCGATATCCTCGTATACTTTAGCTTGGCTTTTCTCTTCCTGGTTAAGGCATCTTCGACACCGGCACTTGATCTTCTCATGTGGACCAAAGTTTCTTTCGACATGTGCCATGAATTGTGCTAAACCAGCGGTAAATACCGGTGTAAATGGGGCAGTATTATACACCCAACTTCTATCCATCTCCTACCTACATAAATTTAGGTGCCACTTCAGTTAATTAGCAAACAGCTAGAAATATCACAAAGTTCTAAATCTAATCCACATCAGCTGTCATAGGAACCATGCATAGAGATTGTACTGAACATTGA
Source organism: Oryza australiensis (assembly GCA_019925245.2). Lineage (NCBI taxonomy): Eukaryota > Viridiplantae > Streptophyta > Magnoliopsida > Poales > Poaceae > Oryza > Oryza australiensis. Next base: position 528,593 of record JAIFGZ020000289.1, on the reverse strand, counting down.
AGTGTTCTAAATTCTAAGACCATTTCCAAGCTTTCACAAGGATCCATTCAACATGTATGAAAAGCACGGAGTTAAGCAGATTCTGCTGACCAAGCTGCAGCAACTCCGGCCTTGCACTGATCTACTGGAGGTGGCGAGCAGGCCGCCGGCGGCCTTGTAGCCCGATCTGCTGGCCGGGAACGCCGCAAGCCAAGGCCAGCACCCCTACTGTAACATCCTGAAAATTTAAGAAACTGAAATTGGAACGTAAAAATCGGAACTTTCAAAAACCTTCGCTTGTTGCTTTTTCCTCGGGTTTGTTGCTTCTTATTTGCCAGCTCAGTTGCATAAATCTAGTTGTGATCAATTCCCTTTTGGTGTTTATGGATGATTTGGAGTTTGTCGGAGAGAAAAATTCGAAATTCAGAATTAGGAGTTTTAAAAGAAATCGGAGATAAGGTGCGGATTTATGAAAATACGAATTTGTGAAATAGAGTATTATTTGTGGATGGTGGAAGATTAATTAGGGTATAAAATAGACAATAAAAATATTTAGGGATTTACAAGAAGTCTGGAAAATTTTTGGAAAATAAATAGGTGAATTATGAAAATTAGGAAAAAGGAATTTAATTAAATATGAAAAATAAATATGGAAAAATAAAAGTGGAGAAAAAGTTGAAAATATAATGTTAAGAATTATTTTTGAAATATTGAAGTTTATTTTGAATTTTTAGAAGGGAGGGAAATAGAAATAGGAAATTAAAATTTGAAAATCGGGAAAATATGAAACCGCACTGTTCATTGCGCATGAGGTGCTCGACGCCGTACCGGCCCCGGTCGCGCGCCCGCCACGCGTCGCCCGGCCGTACCGCGCCCGCGCCCGCCTGCCACGCGCCGCGCACGCGCCGCGCCCGCGCCGCGCCAGCGCATGCCACGCGCGCCGCGCGCGCGCCGCGCGCCCGGCTGCCGCGCACGGCCCCGCCCGCGTCCCTCGCCCGCACCACGCGCTCGCGCCGCACTCCGCCGCGCACCCGCCGCGAGCTCGCGCCCTCGCGCGCGCCGCGCCCGCCCGGACCCCGCCCGCACCCGTGCGCTCGCCCACGCGTTTGATGCCGTACGCGGCCCGTTCGCGCGCCGCGCCCTCTCGCCACTTCGCAAGCGCCCATGCCCGGCCCGACCTCCCGCGCTGCCGCATGGCAACCGCCGAACCGCGCCTGCGTCGGCCCCCCTTCCCTCCCGTTTCCTCTTCCGGTCGCGCCTATAAAAGGCCAAAGTCCCCCGCCCCTTTTCCGCACCGCCGCCGCCTATCCCTTCTCTTTCTCGAGCACCAACGCCGCCGCCGCCGTGCGCCGAAGCCGCCCGAGCCTCGCCGTACCTCCCCAAGGGCCGCCATCGCCGGTAAGCCCTGCCGCTGCCCCCTTTTCCCTCGCGCGCTAGCGCCGCCGCCGCCCCCTTTTCCCTCGCGCGCTAGCGCCGCCGCCGCCTCTGTTTTGCCGAGCCTCGGTCGAACACGTTGCGGGCAATGAACAATGGCGCAGTGAAAATAAAGAAAAAGAAAAAGAAAAAGAAAAAGAGAAAGAGAAAAGGAAAAATAGGGAAAATTTTGGAAAAATTTTAGAAAATTTGGAAAAATATTTTGGGAAGATTTGAGTAAAATTTTGGGCAAAAATAAATTATTTTCTTGCATGATTTCTCGGTGAAAAATTTAAAAATCAAAATGCGACTTTTTCGAGATTTCGTTTCGCGTCATTTTTAAATCCGGATTTCGTTTAACTCTTCCTCGCCATTTAAATATGTTTTACTTCGTGCTCAAACCTTCAAAACCTCAAGCACAAATCCCTCCGCGGATATTTTCAACTCTATTTCCTCGAACGAATCGCGATCGTCGCTTTGCGAAAACCCTAAGTCATCGACCCGATGTCAAAACTTGAAGTTTTCCCTAGCGATCCTAGTACAAACTCAAGTAGGGATTTAGGCTAAGCGCTTGGGATCGTTTTTGTGGATTTTATGGATCTTTTCGACCTTTCGGTGTTATATTGGGTTCTAATCGGATTCGATTGATCTTTCGCACGTACGGGTATCACCTGAAGAGACCGGCATCGACCCCGTTGAAGACACCACTCCACAAGCGTGCGAGGAAGGCAAGTCATCACACTCTTTGAACATATTGATCCCACTTGTGAAATGATGTTATTTTAAACTCTAAACATGCATGCTATACAGAGTTACCTATACTTGTTGTGCCATACCTTGCTGTTGATTACCTTTAGAGTTATTCCTTGTAACTCTCGAAGTGATACAAACAACCGGAGAATAACTTCGGTAAACTGCTTAGCCTGCAAAACTTAGATTCATGCACTCATGACTTTATGAAAAACTTTGGGCAACTACCTTAGGGAAGGTAGTAGAAATGCGGCCGGTGGAGACATGAGCGCCACATGGCCATGAGAATGATGAACTAAGTTTGATGAACATTGAAAGTACTACACAAATATTTTAGACTGGGGCGGCCGGATGATTTGGGTGGATTCCGAAAAGGCAAGTGCCGACCCGGTCGCTAAGGGACCGAGCCATGAGATAGCCGGGAAACGAGCCAGTACAACCGTACTTCTCGAATGGGTATAGACCTAGCTGATTAGATAGCCGAGCGGAGGCAGTATCCTTGCATAGATGGTTCTTTATGATGTAGTTTATGTGATGAAGATGAGGCTGCGGCCCATGTTGTGGATGTTGAAATTAAATCGATATTAATTGAACTTAAAGATTGAGAAAGTTTTCCCTTACCCCGGGTGCGCCAGAACTCCTCTCACTGCTAGAAAATGACGGCTAGAGTGCATGAGGGCTTAAGTTCATGGAGCGGGTACTGCCAAAGTGAGGTTATCGAAAGGCTTTGCCGTGACCGTCTCATGTGTTGGGACGTAGGCTCATTTGTTGGGTTGTCACGGAGTACGGGTAAAGTGTACATCCACTGCAGTGTGAATGAATCAATCTATTCGAATAGCCGTGCTCACGGATATTGAGCATCGTGACAAGACTTTCGCTTGGCTAGACTTTAAACTTAAAAATGCTGGGATGGGTTTGCATGATGATTTTATTCGCTGGTGGATCAACTTCTTGAGATACGAGAAGGGGTGGACTCCCCAGAAAACCATGACGAATCGGAGGCGGGAAGCCATCCTTGGAATCACGATGGATGGTAGACAGAACCGTCGCCAAATTAATGAACTATGGAACTAAAACTTGACTTGGCTAGTTGTTAGGCTTGTGAAAAGATTTGTAAAAATTGGCTTTATGCAAAAGAGCTCCAGCCATTCCTTGAATAACCCTATCATATGCATCACTTCCGTGTTGGCTTGCTGAGTGCGGTTGGTACTCACCCTTGCTATACGCACAAACCTTCAGATGTTGGGAATGAAGAAGCGGAGGATCCTTACGCCTACTACCAGGAAGGTGAAGAAGCTGATGGCGCTTACTAGGTCTTAGTCCCCGGTCGATGCCTGTGGCAACCGACATGCCGCTGCCTTTACTCCGCTGCCGTATCTAAATTCTGCTTTTGTGTTGTATCCGGACCATGAGGTCCTATGTGGTGAACATTGCCTTCGGGCCTATCATTGTAATAATGTCGTGGTAAGACTATCCGTACATGTGCACCTGGTTATTCAGTACTGTACTTCGTGGGTACCAACTACTCGATCCAGGGAAATGGTACTAAGAACACGAAAGATTCCCGTTCCAAAAACGGGGGTCCACACCTACTCCCTAGTGGAGGTTGGGCGGGGAGGGGTGAGGGGGAGCGCGAGGGAGCAGGCCGTCGACGAGGGAGCAGGTCACCGGCGGCCTTGTTGCTCGAGCTGTAGGCCAGGGTTCGGCGCGAGGAAGCTCGAGCTCGAGCTTGGTCGGGGAGGTGGGGGTGAGGGGGGCAGCGGCGACAGAGCAGGTGGTGCGCAGCAGGCCGGCGGCCTCGGAGATGGCTTCCGACCAGGGAGAAGGTCGCCGGTGTCGCAGTGCTCGAGCGGACGAGCTGGGGAACTGGACAGAGTGTGGACAGAGTGTGCTTTTTATAACTTAGCATGTGGATCAATTGTTTCAATGACATGTGGGCCCTGTTTACTGTTTAGACTATCTTGCACTCAGTTCATCATGTACTTATCATTTTTCTTTTAAATCTATGGCAGATTATTGTATCTAGTTTATCTCCCACATAGTTAGTCCAAATTTGATCATTTTTTAAAAAATTTCTGAAATCACGAACTATGAAAATATTGCATTTATTTTGGTCATGTGTTCATGAGACAAATTTTGAAGAACTAAAATTTTAAAAATATAAAATATGGCAATTGCACACCACAATTTGAAACTCAAAATGAATTCGGGTGGAAAAGTGATGACTACCAAAGTTGCTCAACTCATTGAGATGAACATTTGATAGTTAGGTCATTTTGTCATCCGAGAAAGTGATGGACACTTGGTTCTCAAATTTTACTTATGTCTCATATACTTTATGAAACTATGAGATAGAAGAGTAACTTTATAGAACAAAGTTTCTATCACTTTCTCGGATGACAAAATGACTTAACTATCAAATGTTCATCTCAATGAGTTGAGCAACTTTGGTAGTCATCACTTTTTCATTTGAAATTACTTAGTACCCTAAATTTTGGTTTAAAGTTTACAAATTTGAAAATTCAAAACTTATACTGTCCAAATAAACTAAAATGAAAAAAGTCCTAACTATCAAATGTATATCTCAATGAGTTGAGCAACTTCATTTCTTACCTTATTTCCATTTGACTTCATTTAGTCCCCCAAATTTGTATTTCAATTGGAGCTAAGTCTAATTGTCTCACCGACAAATGGGCCCCAATGCTACGCACCAAATTGGGACACCCAATTTTCCCGCTTTCACAATCGTCACCGATAGATGGGCCCCACGGACCTCCCGCGCACGCTCGACAAAAATCCACCCCCACCACTCCTACCTTATCCTCTTCTCCCCCCCACTCCTCTCCGAATCCACCAAGTCCCTAACCCTAGAGCCGCCCCGCCTCCGTCGCCCGGCCTCATCTGCTCCTCCGCAGCCGCCATTCGTCCCCACCACGCCGCGTTCACTTGCGCCCACCACCCTACCGCGCCTCCCCCAAAGCATGGAGCACTCGGCCCTCCACACAACCTAGCGCCAGCCCACCATGCCGCCGTGACTCGCCTCCACCATGCCGCCGTAGCCACCAGTCACTAAGCGGCGCTGACAACATCGTCAACTCCCGCCGCTGGAGGCCGGACTCCGAGCGCCCACCCCCGCCGCTAGAGGCCGGAGTCCCAGCGCCCACCCCCGTCGCTGGAGGCCGAAGCGAGAGCGTCGGCACCCCGGATTCACTCACCACCGCCCGTTCGTGTGACCACCATTGCGTCAAGGTGGCCAGCAGTCACGTCTCCAACAGGCAACAACTTAGGTGAGCTCAACTCGATCTAAGCCTGGCTACCCTAAAGCCAGTACTCCAGTACTAGCCATCTTCATTTACAAGCTACGAGAGGGGGACAGGGGCACAGCTACTGGCCAATTGAAGTTAATTTGCATACTCGATTAAATATAATGTTGTTATATTAGCATGTTGCTATATTAGAATGTTGCCAAGCATCAGAGGGGGGAAAGGGACAGGGACAGATGCCTAAGTAGTTAGTTTACATGGACCTTGTGTTAGTTAATTAGAATGTTGCTAGCTAAATGAAGTTAATTTGCATGCAACCCAATCTGGTGCCTATGACTTGCTGCTACCCAATCTATTCTGGATGTATGTTTCCTATTTTCTTTGAACCCAAATTATCATGAGTCAACTTTGCATGCAACTATACACTTAACTTGGTGATTACATACATAACTGTCAATGAAAAATGCATATCTGTTACTCTTGTTCACTGTGAGTAATGTAAGGCAGTCAATAGTTGGTCTTTTTTTGTTCTTTCTTCTACCACTTAGATATTAATTTGCCTTCTATCTAACAATTATGAGAATTCTGATTTGTTAGTTTTTTCAACTCCTTTACAGAAACTGAATCCAGTTTCTGCTCTTACTGCGTTCCATCGTTTATGTAATACAAGAAATGACAAAAACTCAGTATGAGCAGGACAGTGATGCCAATGTAAGGAAAGTTCAGGAACATTTTAACTCTCTAGGTATTCCGCTCTTAGCTCGCGAAGTTAGAGAGGTTCTTTACAAAAAGTAAAAGGGCAAAGCAAAGACAGTAGTATCTGACAAAAAAGATTCTGACAATGAATATGATCCACCCTCTGACATTGAAAACCAATCTGACAGTGATGCTAGTGATGCTGACTATGATGATGACCTCAATAATGAGGTGAGCTGCATTACTTGGCAAATTGCAAGGTTTTCGGTATCCCTGTGCCAAACATGTACTTCACTGCAGTCATTATATCTACTTGCCACTTCTTCCTTAATTAATATAAGATGCATATTTCTCTTGGCAGGTAGAAGCCATGGTTCCGTGAACTCACCCTCGCAAAAGAAGCAAAAGGCGCAGCAATGGCAAACGCCAACAAGAAGCCACCGCGCAGCCCTACCGATTCACTAGGCAGAGTGCAGCCATGCCTTCCTCTAGAGGCCGTCCACCACCTAAGCAAAGATTGCCCTTGCCTCCTAAGACCACTAACAAATCCAACACTAAACCTACAGCCATTTCTAGTGCTAGCCAACAGCAAGGCCACCTCACTTCAAGTGGCAGCCTAACCACACAAACTATGAACACAATGACTACTAGTCCTACTACTCCCACAGTCACCAGGGCAGCCATGTCTGCCCCTGTTCCAAACCCAATGCCTAGTCCTCCTAGATACACTAGGCAACCGCAGCCATGTCTTCTCCCGGTGCAAACCCAACGCCTAGGCCAATGCCTAGTCCTCGCTAGATTGGCCAGACTGGGCAGCCATGTCTTCGCCGGTGCAAAGACTGATCGTAGTACTCTTGGACCCACTCTAGCCCTGACTCAGCAACCTACTCCCGCAACTAGTGTGAACCAAACTGCTGCTATGTACACCTCGCCAGGTGGACAAAGCTCTAGACAAAGCAATGACATCAATGACTCATGTGACCAATTTGAAGCTGCCATTTCAGAGGATCATACAAATGAAGGAGAACCAGATGACGACTTAGTTCCGTAAACAATAAGTTTTTCCAACCATTTTTTTGTCCATGCAAGCATCTACATTAGTTAATCCTATAATAATACATTGTGATTATTATTTGCCAATGCAAGTGCCCCCAAAGAATGTCCGCAAGAAAACCATGGGTCATGGCTAAGAGAAGATGATCGTAGAGGGAAAAAGTTGACTATCCAGTGGTGAAGGCAAGAAGAGACCCGAGGTCCCACTTCAGCAGAGCGGCTTCGAAACCGGTGTCGCCGTAAGAGACAGCCTTCATATCTACACCTCTTGGAAGCTTTATGAAAAAGATGCGGGGCCGGCAGAAGTAGCAAAAGTGCTTTACAAAGTCGCGGTAAGTCAGCTTTTGCACATCCAACAACTTTCTTGCATTAGTCTAGTCCCATATACATGTACAAATTATGTCTGATAAATCATATGTGTATGGCTGCAGTCCAGGTTGGATGTGGATGTAAAGAACGAGGGACCAAGCAAATTTGCATGCACTGATATCATCAAGAAGGGAGTAAGGCAGCAGAGGTATCACCTCAAAAGGAAGTACTACGATGAGTCCCTATCAAGAGAACAGCTCATGGCCCGAGAACCTCCTGGAAAAATGAAGAAAGAGGATTGGGTCAAGCTTGTAGACTACTGGTGTGACCCAAAGAATCAGGTTCATGCCTCAATTACCCCCTTTCATTAATATGCAATGCAACCTGTGTATGTGAATGAAACTCTATTGCATTTGCTGTGTAGGAAAAGAGTTCTAAGAACAAAGTGAACTGTGGCCAAGTGCAGCTTCACCAAAGGACTGGATCTAGGTCCTATGTTGCCCACCGATCCAGCCTGGTAAGATAAATATGTGGATTTTGTGTAATTACGTTGCAAGATGGAACATTACTAGCATATATTCATTACCATGTGCCTTTGAAATGTCAAGTTAGCATGTGATCCAATCTTCTCTGACATGTGCCTCCAATTTATATCCTGATTTCTAGATCTGCACTGTGATTTCTGAGATGTGCTCCCATGTTCTTGTGTTCAAATATTTCCAAGTGCTATTTTATCAGAGATGCTCATGGAAAGTAGTACTTGTAGTTTGGGCCAGGTTCTAATTATGGATTTGTTGTCTAGGTTTCATTGATGCTTGTTGTTGTGTTGTTTTTCTTGGACTCGGCAATTACTTGAGTATACTAGAGATTGCATTTGTTGTTTGCATAAAAGATATGGAGCCAAATACTTGTATGATCTGTAGTGCATACATATTTTACCATCGGTCTGTTGACAACTACAAAAAAAAATCCATGTTTGTGTACTACTCTCTTTACCTTCATTGATTTGTAAAACATTCTTTTACATGCTGCAATGCCTAAGTACAACAACATGGATCCCGACCCGTTGATTTCTTTGGGGAGTGTATGACTAGTCCGAAAATTGGTCGAACTCCTTTGGCGGATGAGATATATGTAAGTTATATAAATATTGTGTTGATTTACAGTACTCAACTACATGCCTCATTGAAATTTACATTATGGCCTTCCTATTTATTTAGGAACAAATGGTAGCAGAGAAAGAAAGAGAGCCAGAAGAAGGAGAAGCCGAAAAGTCTCCCTCCAAGATTGTTGCTAATAGTCTTAGCCAGATCAGCCGTTCATCCACCTTTCTTCCGAACATTTGTGTCCCTCGAGCGTCGAAGACAGGACGGTCCTCCTCGACAGCAGCACAAGCACGCATGCAAGCTGAGTTTGAGGCGACACTCCAAGCTGAAAGAGAGGAAGCCGCTAGGAAGCAGGCAGAGTTGGAAGCACAGAATCAAGCTCAGCAGGCCAAACTTGAAGAAAACCAAACTTTGCTGCTCCAAACCCAAGAGGAAGTGAAGGGGATGCATAGCAAGTTTGAAGAGAATAATGCACTGCTGCGAGCTGTCCTCAAACTTCAAAAAGATTGAGGTAGGTATGAATGCAGTTTCTGAGGATGAGGCCTAGGCTTTTCCTATCTTGCTGTTAGAACTTTGTTAGTGTTGTCTTTATGTATGAACCATTGTGGTGATCTTGGTTTGGAACATGGAAGTCTAGAACTATGTGGTGGAACTGGAACAAATGGTGGACCATGTTGGAACTGTATGGTCGAAGTGGAACTCTGTTATGTGTATGCATGATGGCTTCAGTGATTTCTGTGTCTGGATGACTTGTGATGAATGCTGTGGATGTGTCTTGACTGCTGTATACATATATATCTATGTGCAATATGATGCTGTGATGGAAGATCAGTATGTCGTCACTGGATACGGTTGGCACCTCGTCATGAATTATATAACAATATGTGACACCATACAAATCGTCTTAAAACTCCTCTAAACAGCACGCAACACATGACACAAAGAACGCGTCACAAAATATTCACAACTATATATGACGATTGTATTTCGTCACAAAACAGCACCTAAACTAGTACCTCAGCGTACCATTTGTGACGATTTATGGTTTATGTGACGTGTTGACTAAACAAAGAATGACGGTTTATGCCGTCATAAAAGATAAGAATATGTGACGACGTAACATGTTCGTCATAAAAGGTACACACATTTTGTGACGGTTGTCCTCATAATCGTCACGAGGTACATTATGTGACGGTCGATATATGACGACCACCGTGACGCTAGGTTTTAGTCATAAAGTACTTTTTGTGACAAATTTTTAACTTACCGTGACAGTTGGCGTTTGTCATAGAAGCCCTGATTTTTTGTAGTGGAAACACCGACTCCCGTCATCCCTGTGAGTCCTTTTCTCAAATGGTAAATCGGTTGTTTAAAACTTTCTCAACACTCAACAGCTCCAATATTCTCTTTGCAGGCTCTAGCCGACATGTTTTCTTTTGATATAAAGGAATTTATGGATGACGAGGAAGAGATCACAAGTAGGACCTTAGCCCCTCTAGTCGATGATCTAAAGGCCACATTGCTGGATATAGCCAAACGGCTGGAGAGCTTCCTGGATTTCCTGGTTACTGATTGTGGATCAATAAGATCAAGACTCGAAGAAATCCAAGATCAACTCCCAGATCACTTAGCCGACGGCATCTCTCTGGCCGTATATCTTGAAATTCACCAGCACAAGTTTGAAAGGGCCAAGCAAAGGATGGCTGATCGACGAGAGACAACAGCACTAGAAGCTACTATTGAAGTCAATCGGCATTCCATCCTCGACGACAAGGCTAAACTTGATGAGATGATAGCTGGGCCAACTTTCAATCTTAATCGGTTACGCAAACGAAGAGAGGAGCTGGTGGTCGAGCTTGCCAAGTGTGACGCAGACATAGCATCAGAAGAGCAAAGGATTGCCGATCTTCCCAGGGCAATATCAGAACAAAAATCAAAGTTGAAGGCTTCGATGAGGAATTTATCAGATCTTACGAAGGCCTTAAAGGTGATCCCTGGGAATGATGCAGCCGACGCCAAAGCCATTGAAGACATTGATCAAATTCGGAAAAGAGCGATATCGGCAATCAACGAAATGTTGTCTACTTAAGCTGATTGTAATAGAAGTAGGACTTGAACACTTCTGAACTTTTGTGTCGAATCTTGTAAATTTCTACAATACAACCCCTTGTATTGATCCTTACAAACTTTTGTGAACTCCTGCAATGTTCTTGTAATATAATCTCTGTCGATTCTTGCAATTTCTCATACATTGAAAATTTTCAAAGTCCACAAAAATTTTGAAGCCCACTTGAGTTCATGTTTTGTGTGTATATATGCCCCCCTAATTTTATAATATCAACCGATCATTGATAAAATTATGGTCTGATTGAGGACAATATCTCACAAAAGTGACCATCATACATCGGCAAAAGCACAACTGATTATGATAAGAACAACAAGACTAAGGGCAATATAACTTATATCGGCCATCACATGTCGACAACGCACAGCCGATTATGATAAATTTGAAAGGACTAAGGGTGATATAACTTATATCGGCCATCTAAAGGCGATGTAAACACATCGGCTACCCTGTATCGGCATAACATAGCTGAATCATGAATTGATCCAAACACTTGGATAATATTTTTTCAAATACTTTCCGTTGAGAGCCCTTCCAAAAACTTCTCCATCAAGCCCTTGCAACATGTAAGTTCCTTTAGAAACGGACTTGTAGATTCGAAAAGGCCCTTCCCAATTTGATGACCACTTGCCAAATTTATTATCTCAAGTCCCAATCGGCAAGATCACCTTTCAAACCAACTTGCCTTCTGAAAAAGATTTTGGCACAACCTTCTTGTTGTAATGATGAACGATTCTCTCCTCATCCCTTGTCACCTTTTTCAAAGCACGCATCCTGGATTGAACCAAGTCCTCCGATTCATCTACCATGAGATTGTGATAGTCATCGGCTGTCAGCTCATCTTGCAAATCATCCTTCTTGAGCCAATGATACTTTTCTATGGCAACACAGCTTCATGTCCATAAACTAACTTGTAGGGGAGAACTTGGATCGATCCGTGACAAGCCATGCAATAGGACCATAAAACCTCGGCCAATCGACTATGTCACTGCTTTGGAAATTTAGAGATCTTTCTCTTTATTAACTTGATCAAACTTTTATTGGATGCTTTCGTTTGTCCATTGGCCTGTGCATAGTATGGTGAAGAATTCAACAACATGATCCCCATGCTCTCTACAAACTGGACAAACTCATCGGACACAAAAGGTATATCCTTGATCGGTTGTTATAGTCTGAGGAACACCAAATCGGTATATGATATGCTCTTTGACGAACTGAATTGCATCCCCAGAATTAACCTTCTTCAACGGAATTGCTTCCACCCACTTCATGAAATAATCGGTTGCCACCAATATAAACTTGTGACCTTTACTCGAGGGTGGATTGATCTAGCTGATCATGTCAATTCCCCAACCTCTGAACGGCCATGGCTTGATTATGAGATTCATAGTCGATGTTGGCGCTCTTTGAATTGCTCCAAACTTTTGACAATCTTGACAACCTTTGTAATATCTGAAGCAATCTTTCAACATTGTCAGCCAAAAATACCCAGCTCGTCAAAGCAGCCATTTTTTATCTTGTGAGTCGAGTGATGAGTACCACATATGCCTTCGTGTACTTCGCCCATCACCACCTTGGCTTGATCGGCACTTAAACATCTTAACAATACCACATCAATCGTCTGATAATATAGGTCATCATCGAGCAAAACATATCTTAAAGCCTTGTATCGTAATTTTGTCGAAGCCGGTTGAGAAGGATTCTTTAAATAATTGAAGACATCATACCTCCAGTCATCGGCTGCGATTGTAGCAATTTCTACCTTGATGTCCTTGATCATCGACTTGTATCCCGATGCCCCATGAGCCAAATCATTAGCTTCAACATTTTGCTCTCGAAGAATATGTGTCAAAGTCACTAGCCAAAAACTTTTCATCAATTCTCGGCACTTTTTGTAGTAGATCATCAACGCGTCATTCTTGCATTCATATTCTCTAGCTAGTTGATTGATGACCAACAAGGAATCATCCATGATCTCCATGGCATCGGCTTCAACTTCCTTCAAAAGTTACAATCCTTTGAGAACTGTCTCATACTCGGCTTGATTATTTATAGCATATGGCTTAATAGTATAGGTGAACTCAAACTTGCTCCCTTAGGTGATATGATGACCAAGATGATACCACAGCCATGAGTACAAACTGACCCATCAAAGAACAAGGTCCAAGGCACTATTTCAACCGAGTCTATTGAGTCATCACGATGCTCAACAATAAAATCGGCTACGGCCTGTCCTTTGATTGCCTTAGGTGCTTGATACCTGAGATCAAAATCTGTTAATACATAGATCCATTTTCCAACCCATCCTTTTAACACCAAAGTCGATAGCATGTATTTTACAACATCGACTTTGCAGACTATGGTGCATTCATTGGATAACAGATAATGCCTCAATTTCGTGCAAGAGAAATACAAGCAGAAGCACAATTTTTCCACAGGAGACTACCTTGTTTCTGCATCCATAAGCCTTATGCTTAGATAAGATATTGCTCTTTCCTTGCCCTCGAACTCCTGGATCAAGACCGAGCCGGTTGACTTCTCATCAGCTGATAAGTATAACTTGAAAGACACTCCCTTTAGTGGAGGAATCAGAACTGGAGGGGAACTCAGATAATCTTTAATATTGTCCAAAGCCTTTTGTTGCTCTGCTCCCTAAGTAAATTCCTTATCAGCTTTCAACCTTAGTAAAGGTGTAAAGGGCTTCATCTTCTCAGATAAATTGACAATAAACATCTTGATGAAATTTACCTTGCCAATCAGCGATTGAAGCTGCTTCTTGTCTTGTGGAGGTTGGATATTCTTGATTGCATTAATGCTCCTTTGCGTCACTTCGATCCCCCTCTCATGAACAACAAAACCCAAAAACTGTCCAGCCGATACGCCAAAAGTACATTTTGTAGGATTCATCTTCAAGTCATATTTCCTTGTTCTTTCTAAAACTTTTCTCAAATCGGCTATGTGGTCCTCGACCTCTCTTGACTTTACCACAACGTCATCAATATAGATTTCAACCAATAAGCCGATCGGATCGTGAAAAATATAATTCATGGCTCTTTGATACGTAGCTCCAGCATTTTTTAAGCCAAAAGTCATGACGACCCACTCGTACAAGCCGATTGCACCAGGACATCTAAAAGCAGTCTTATGAATGTCTTCCTCAGCCATAAAAATTTGATTATATCCAGCATTACCATCCATAAAACTTATGATTTTATGCTCTGAAGCAGCATTAACCAACAAATCGGCAATCGACATGGGGTACTCATCCTTAGGGGTAGCTTTATTTAAGTCTCAAAAATCAATAGCATCATATAATCCTTAGGGGTACTCATCCTTTGTTGTTTTTCTTGATGACTGGAACTATGTTGGAAATCCACTCTGTGTATCGGCATGGCCGAATAAAACCAGCATCATATAATCGAGTGATTTTGGCCTTAATAGCATTATACATATCAGCTTTAAATCTTCTAAGCGGTTGTTTGTACTGCTGATATCCTGGTTTGATAGGGAGCCGATATTCAACAATCGATCGGCTAAGTCCTGGCATCTCAAAATACTCCCAAGCAAAACAATTTTTATATTCTTTCAAAAGTTCTATTAGATTGGTTCTAAATTGAGAAGACAATTTTTTACTAATGTATGTCGGCCTAGGCCTATCTCCTAGACCTATATCAACCTCTTCTAAATCATCGGTCGACATAAAGCTTTGTCTCAACTCGCCATCGAGATCATCTACAGTGTCCTTTGCGTAGAAGTTTGGCCCCTCCACGACGCCCTCAAAGCAGCAGTTGGGGCTCTTCATCTCCAATTGGTTGTATTTCAGAATCGGACACTTTTAGATAATCGGTTTCCCAAACCTTGCCAGACAAGCAATCAATGTCATCCATCTACCAAAGGGTTAAATCGGCATTGGCAATGTTAACTGACCTATTGGCCGGCACGATTTCGACCTTGTCGCGTTGTCATTGGATTAAGCTCTGGTGCATGGTACAAGGATGCATCAATTGGCATGAATCCAATCCCTTCCCAGCAACAGGCTGTATGATCCCTTTTCATCAATGACAAAGAAGGTGGTAGGCACAGTCTTGCTACAGATTGTTAGCTCCAAATTAAGAACTCCTTTGGTTTCTCATGGGTTGCCTCCAAAGTCTTTCAAAACCATGTTGGTCTTGATGAGGTCATCAGAATCCTTGCCCAACTTCTTAAAAGTAGAATACGACATTAAATTCGTGGCAACTCCCCCATCAACCAATATCTTGAACATCGGCTTGCCATTGACAAACCCTTTGGCTGGCTTAAGATGCCGATGCACTGTCCCCTCTGGTTTTTCAAAAAAACAGCTTGCTCCAGGGACCAAACTAACTTGGCCAGGGATTCTTCCACAGGATCTGCATCGGCCTGGTTAGCCTCATATTTGGCTGGTAGTACAAACACCATGTTGACCGATGTAGAAGCAACAGCTTTTCCCTTAGCCAACCTTTTTGCCTTGTCGGCTTTGACCTCATCGACTGAGAACACCTGGCTCTTAACGCGCCACTCTTTCTTTGGGCGTCCTTGGTTCTTCCTCAGCTGATGATCGATCTTGGCTTGAACTTCCTAGAGCCGACCCCTGCTCTTCATCCTCTGTACCCTCCTTTTCTGACTCTTCGTGAAAGTATTAGAATGGCACCATTGTGGGTTCATGGTCTCGTCTTCATCTTGATCAGAGTCCTGCAAAAAATCCTGATGAATCGGACCTAGCCTGTGGTGAACAGGGAGTTTCCTTTGTCTCAGCCGATTTTCTCTAGGCAAAGAATAGCTTGAACTCGTAGTGTGTTCCTTGTCGTAGCCGCTGCATGCTGGGCAATCTTCTAATGATGGCATCCTCATCCCTTGGTTCCAACAAAATCTGAAAAATTCACAGCTCCAGTGGGGATCAAAGCCGTCATCTTCTTCACAATAGTCTTCGTCCTTGCGATCATGTCTCCTTTGATATTTGTTAATCATCCTGACAGAATTGTGCTTTGTAGACCGATAGTCCCTTCTATCGATCGCCCGCCACCTATGTGGACCATGTTGACAGAAAAGGAATTGCCATCAACTTTCATCGGCTTCTTCGAATCTTCAAATTTGATTTTTCCTGCCTCGATAGCCGATTGGATCTACTGTCTGAAAACTTTGCAATCAATGGTACTATGAGATCCAGTGTTGTGCCACTTACAATACTTTCTTTTCTTTAATTCCTCAGTCGATGGAATCACATGACTGGCTAGAAGCTGAATTTGCTTCTCCTGAAGCACCAGATCAAAAATTTTGTCAGCCTTGGTGATGTCAAAATTGTACTTTTCTTCCTTAGCAGAATTTTTCACCCACTGACACGTGACAACTTTCTTGTTCCTGGCCCACTCGGTTGCCGCCACTTCGGAGTCACTTTCCTCTTCCGATTCAGAGGCATATGCAATATGGCTAACCTTCTTGAAAGATTTCTTGGCCTCTTGGAATCTTTGCTCATGTGATGTTCCTTTTTGGGCCAAGTGAGCCAAACTTTCAAAGTCCTAAGCCAAAAACCTTTCCCTTATTGGTGTCAACACGCCTTGGAGAGCGAGATAGGCTAGCTGAGAGTCTAACAGAAACAAGCTATAGCATCTGTTCCTCATGTCCCTGAATCTTTGGATGTATCCTTGGACAGATTCATCATGTTTCTGCCAGATAGCCGTCAAATCGGATAGTTTCACCTCGTGAACACCGCTGTAAAAGTATCTATGAAACTGTTTCTCTAGATCGGTCCAGCTTTGCACAGAATTGTAAGGTAGAAAAGAAAACCATGTAAAATCCGATCTAGAGAGAGAGAGAGGGAATAATCTAACCCTCAGGGCGTCAGTAGCCGATGCCTCACCACATTGAGCTAAACATTGGCTAATATGTTCATATGTAGAGATATTATCCTGCCCTGAGAATTTAGAGAAGTCTGGCACTTTGTATCGGTTAGGCAATGGAACCCTCTCAAAGTATTCTGGATATGGGTACCGATACATGTTGCTTGTATCCTTGGGCTTGAGCCAAATTGTTCCCTCATCACATCTGCAATCATGTCTGCCCAAGGCATCTGTTGCTGTGCTCCTTGCACCTGCTGCTGTATCGGCTCGAATTGATCAAGTTGAGGCAGATACTGGGGTTGAGGTGGTGTCCCCTGCCGATACTGCATCTGAGGTGAATGAGGCTGATACTGGAAATTTGCCCCCATGTGATGTTGAGGCGATTGATGCACTCCATGGGTAGGCTTCTCATGAACGAACTAAGAGCCGATAGGCTGGCGCTGCTGTAGGAACAACATCTGCTGCCCTATCATCACCTGTTGAATTGGCTCAGCAGCCGACTGGTTCGTCCTGAACATAGCAGCAATTTGTTCTTGAGGAACTTGATGGATACTATGTCCCATGTACTGAGGTTGCTGCTTAACCAAAAGCATAGGAGTGAACTCTGGCTGTTTTGGCACGAAAGATGATGCAATCAGCTTTTCGGGTACCGATGCTAATGCAATCGGCTGTCCCGGGGCTATACCGAGACAAAGTTGCCCCCCCGTCGGTAGCCGAGTCCTACATGGATAAAATTTGCCCTCAGGAAGGAATATTGGCCCCTTGGCTTGATGTTCAGCAATCTTAGCGTCAACCACCGAACCGATCATGTTATTCAAGGTGTTAACAAGAATCCCCGATTGGTTGATCAAAGCGTGGTGCATGGCATAGTCAATCCTGTCCTGCAGATTGTTCAGCTCCGGGCCTTCCTCCTGTTTGGCATCTTGAAGTTTTCCACCCTTGCCAGAGCTTGATTCAAGCTCGTCATTGTTTGGCAATTTTACCTTGTACCTTTGGATGATTGTGCCTGACCGGGTTTGAGTAAAAGAATGCAAAAACTGACTTTGCAATTTGTTCATTATTTCCTCAAGCTCAGCCTTCTGCTCTGGCATTAACTTATCTATGGTCACAAGAATAATGTTCTCCTGATCAACGTCAGAAGTCTTGATGTCCACTATGGTGTTTGTCTTGTAATCGGGTCCCACCAGGCGTGCCAAAAGCGTCTCTGAGACGTCCCACTGGGCGTGTCAAAAGTGTGGTGATCCCAAATCGTACCAAAAATGTGTTAACTTGGAAAATCACGCGCTGGCCTGAGAGATTTGCTTTACTCTAGTGTAGGTCCAAAATTATTGCTGGTGGCCGATGATGTATCGTTTGGTGTTAAGCCGATGCGGTATGAACTGAATCGGCCAGGGGGAATTAAATCTAATCAATCAGCTGTAGATATTCATAATACATAATCTAAGTCTTGAAATATGTTTAAACTAAGTGATTGGGATAGATCGGTAGCGTACCGAGATAATATAAATCACTTATGTCTAAAAATACTTTGAGACAAAGGTTACACATGTTTATAGTATAGCCGACATCATAGATTTAATGTGTATCGGCTAGTACTCCGATACCACTTTTTACTAAGATATCATTATAGATTAAATACATTAAACAGGAACCGATCAAGTGTTAAGATAACCTAGCAGATCGATAGCAAGCTTAACATATTGAGTTACAGTGAGATCTTAATATAAAGGACAGTTTTAACATATCAAGTAAACATAAAATAAACAAGATAGCTAAAACAGTAAGATCGGCTAAAACCCCGATATTATCTCTAATGGTAATCATGAAACAAGATAGATATTATTATCCTAAGTATTACTTAGTAGGTCGGACTCAACCGATGCAGCACCAAACATAAAAAGAAATATAAGATATAAACAAATCTATGAAAACCATTTGAGATGGTGGATACACATATAATCTAAATCGACGATAATATCTAACCTTACGACTGTTATCTGGTAACAGAGATTAGCCGATTAGGGTTAGATCGCATTATCGATCTAGGTTATATAACATATATGATAACTCGACGATTTACGTAAACAGGATTAGAGTGTCATAATCATGGAAGCACTAATCCCGAGAGCGCAAGCCACCATAACAAGCTTTACCTTTCGCTGGAGATCGAACTCGATGTAGCCCAACTAGAAGCAAGAACTTGTCGAAATAACTAAAAGGAAAAGTTGGCAATGAGCCGAAGGTTTCATTGAACTGATTGTTATTAAATTACAAGGTCCTGGGTCGTATTTATATCTAGATGCAAGATAAGTCCTTGACAGACATGATTTCTATCTCTATTACAATTTAAATTACATATAATTGCCTAAAACAAACTTTTATCGGTATTATCTATAAGGAAACTATTTTAAATAACCTAACTAATGGATACAATTGCCTTCTTTGAACTCTATCCATGTATGGCAATCCTCATGAAGCACTCCAAACAAATCCGAAGATGATTCTAATGTTATCTTACCGGAATCGGCTATATCATCTTATCTTGTCCAATTCGGTATCGGTCGACGATCACCATAGCCGATTCGGTCATCAGCTGACGAACTCCTTAGCTGATTCGGTCCGCACTTGACGCATATTCCGTTTTCGAAGAACCCGATTCCTCCAATCGGCTTTGGCCTTAACTTCAAATTTGATTCATGCAATACCAAATTTGGTTGTTAACACCTATCAGCGTCCCGGGTGAGGGAGGGAGAGGCGGCGGACTTCCGCGGCTGGCTGGGCCATGGCCTTGGGCCGATCCAACAGAAGAGGGAGAGAAGGAGGGCGTGCGCGGCTAAACAGAACCGACCATCGGTGGCCCGAAAAAAAAAAAAAGAGAAAAAGAAAAGAAGAGGATTTCCATATTTAATTTAGTTTAATTTAATTTTGATAATCATATTTTAATTTTTAAAATTATTTTCTCTTCTTTGAAAATTTCTTCAAAAATCCTGTTATTGTATTTTGACATGGGGAATTTAAGAAAAATCTACTAAGCTCATTCCATTTATTAAATAGATTTATTTTTAGGGTTTTCTCTGGGTTAATTCTTGACCATTTCTTTGCGTAATTTCTCTTATAAACTTTAGAACTAAAGAGGGAATTTTGGGGTGTGACAACCCCCTAGTTGATGTCTAAAGTGGTTGCCCTTCATAACCTACTGTCTGATACTGATCTTGATTCTGATTATGTATATCCATTGTTGAAGTAGGTCATGTTGCATGTTTCTGATCTGAATCTTCAGTCTTAACAATCCAATGTGGTGCAAACACATTGTTTGGAAGATAAATAGGTCCCTTAGCTTGTTCTTCGACTATAGTTCCATCCACTACCTTTTTGAAAATAAATGTCAATGTGTTAACCAACACTCCAGATTGGTTTATCAAAGCATAATAAACTGTTGCGTCAATCTTGTCTTGCAGTCATGAGAAGAGGTTCTTCTTTAGATTCATGGTTGGTTGAATCCTCTTGTTTGCTACTTCCATCATCTTCATATTTCGGTATAATGATCTTAGATTTTTGTATTACTTTCCTTTGTCGAGTAACATTGAAGGAATCCAAGTACATCTTCTAAAATTCCTGAGTAAGTTGTTCCATCTACGCCTTTTGCTCATCAGACAATTTATCAATAGTAACTGGAATGATGTTTTCTTCCTTGATTTCTGACACGGTGAAAATCTTGATGTCTCACCAGGCGTGCCAAAAGCGTGTTGATGCAAAAACACGACAGCCTGGGAGTTCTGCTTAGCTCCAGTGATGTTCCAAAGCTTTGGGTTCAAGGGCGCGCTAATTGGTTTGATCCTGCAACCAACAAGATAGACAATAGCAAGAGTTAGAGGATGATAGCCAATCCGCCGATAGACCACTATCGTATCGTGATGACCTAGCCAAAGCAAACAAGTCGAATCGGCTATAAGGTAGAAGATGCTGCTCATTAACTAGATTTGAATTAGATATAATAATAAACTACTTTTTTCAATGGAACCAATCTCATAGGTCGAACCCAACCGATGCAGCATAAGATTGGGATTATTAAAGTTAATTGTTATATAATTATATGACCTAAATAACTAACCAGCAAATATCTATAGATTAGACCCAAAACAATCACGATCGACGATAGATGTAAATAACATGCAATTACTAATTTAATCTTTTTCTAAGCTACAAGCAATTACGATAGATTGGACCCAACCGAGACTATTAATTGCTTATAACCAAAATCAGATAAATTAATAATTATATGGACTTGTATTATAGCCGATAAAATAGCTTAGGTATTTTTAGATAACATACCGGCTATAACTCCGATATAGTCTTATAGAAGAATATCAACCTTAATTAAATCTACTATACAAGTTATAATCTCTGTAGATCGGACTTAAGTGAGACAGTGTGAAACTAATAACAAGCTTAATAGATTTAAAGGATTGATAAACTTGTATAAGATGATAGATATAACAGATTAAGCAAAACAAAGCATGTAATTTAAAGCAAAACATTTATACCAGGTAAGATCGGCTAAAACTCTAATACTACCCTTATTAGAAACATAAGAGCAAATTAGTTCTTACAATTTCAATTACGACGTAGTAGGTCAAACTCAATTGATGCAGCACTAAATATGAAAAAAGATAAGATCTAAACAAATCTTTGATTGTTTTTTAGGGTGATAGATACAACAAACAATCTAAGTCATCAGGAACAGTTTGGCCGATATCAGCAAACCCTAGATGAATCAGTCGATACGAGTAAACAATACTTACAACTTAGTTTAGATAACATATATGATAACTTAGCGCTTGTGTTGACTGTAATAGAGTGTCAAAATCAATCGATGGAAGCCTTAGCCCCGCCAATATAAGCGACTATAGACGAAACTCATCTTTTGCTAGAGATCGAACTTAACCGATGTAGCCTAACTCGAAAAGAAACCCGTCGAGATGAAAAACCTAGAAAACTAGGGTGGCGATGCGCCGAAAGTTTGTATTGAATTGTTGTTGTTTTTAATAAGACTCTGGATATACATGTTTATACCCATAAGCATGAACTAGTCCATATCGGACACAGTAGAAATTTTCCTAAAGCAAAAATTATAAACCCAAACCGAACTCTATTCATCCTTCCTAAAATTACAAAAGGAAAATAATTAATCTTGCCTAATTAATAGATAACTCTTTATTCTGTTTTCTTCTTAAATCCGATATCCTTTTTTATAATATTTTTAGTCTCTTCGACCGAATCCGATAAAAACGGAGAGTATGGTATTACGTTTCCAAACGGTCTAAATCTATATACGTGTTGCGTTCATACTTGCTAGTTTTACATATTTGACATGTTATTTGACCTGTTGTGTTCATACTTGCTAGTTTTATATATTTGTCACGTGTTGCATGCATACTTGCTAGTTTTACATATTTGTGTTATGGTGTTAAGATTCATGCTGGTGGACAGGAGAAATAAAATTGTAGCGTACAAGAGCAGGGAATCGACCCCAATACCTCCTAGTCGCACACATCGTGCTTTGGGCAAGTGAGCAAGTAGCTGTTTTTCAAATTAAAACTAAAATTATGCATTAGTTATAATATAGTTATATGTAATTATATTGTAATAATATGTAAATTATATTGTACTTAGGTTTGACAGATTTTTTCTTAAAAAAGAAACTGTCGCCATGTATTTAGATAGACCCTTTAACTTTCTGGGTTGTATAGGTATGTTGTTGGGCTTTTCTAGCGACGAGCTGTTTCATGGCCTGTGTGTGGCTAAACTTTCAGATTGGCTACAGGATTGTGCTCATTGGGCCTAATTAGGCTGAAAATTTTGAGGGCCGATATGTCAGGTAAACTGGTAAAGTGATATGATGGGTTTAGAGGTTAGAGCTGGGCTTCGTTTACTGGCCCGAGCTCACAACCCTGTTTCACAAGTGTTTTACTACAAATTTGCGACTTAAGGGGGCCCAAACTGGGAATCGTGAGTCCGTGCGCTAGCTTGGGCTTCAAAGCTGCAGGTTTTGTGATTTCTATTCCTGCTTGTTACTCTCCATTGTAAGTGCTTCATTAGCAAGACCTCAGTGCATTTGTTAGATCTAACAGCAAGTCCAACGGCCTATCCATGCATCTCACTTTTCAAGCCAAAATTTGGTAAACTAAAAAAAACCCCTTCAACAAACTTGTTATCCAACTTACCGAGCCAAATGGCTAGACAATTTTTTTACTTGGCTAGTCAAATCTAGCATGTTGAATCCCCATGCTAAATTTGGGTCCCACTACCCTACCTTCTCTCTCATCTGCCCCATCTATCTGAAGTCGTAGCCTCCCCCACCGCCATCGTTGTCCTCTCCTCCGCCTTCCCCTGCACCGTGGTCCCTACCTCCCTTCCTTTTCTCCACCACTCCGTCTCAGATTCCTCTGCAACCACCATGGACAACCTTGAGCAAGCCATCCTGCTCACATCCGATATCCGCCCACCTCTCCCTCCTACGCATTGCCTCTCTGGTCCTACACGTCAAGGCACTCGCTTACTGTGCCCCCGCCCGCGAGGAGACCTCGTCGTCGTCACTCCTCCTTGCACTGTTGTCCCACGTTTGCTGTCCTCGTCTTCATCTCCTGGGGATGTTGGTGCCGCCGCTGATGGGTAGTGAGAGCTGGGGCATATAGGATTGGAGGCATGGTAGGGAGGAAGGACCGAAGGATGAGTGATAGAATGACGTATGGGTCTCACTGTTATAAACTTATAATGAAAAATGTAAATAGAGAAATTGTTGAGTACGAACAAAATATGGAGGGCATTTTTTCAACTTACTAAAATATAAAGATGGAGAGCCTGATTTGGGTAGACTATTGAAGATGCCCAAACCATTTTCTTTATGTGAGAATAGCTTATATTACTGGAGAAACGATTTCTGCGTGCATGCCGAAAGGCATCTTCCCGTGCGGAAGGCCGGCCCACACGCACGAGAAGGTCTGAGAAAATCAAATTTTCGTGTGCGGGCGGCCCAACCGCACAGGAAGATCTATTATCTCGTGCGGACGGCTCAAGAGGCCTGCATGAGAAGATCTATTATTTCGTGCGGGCCACTTAAGCCACCTGCACAGGATAATAGATATTTCCGTGCGGACGTATTAAGTGGCCTCCATGAGAAGATAGATCCGTCCTCTATGAATTATTGAATTATTTAATGATTTTAATGGTATTAAATTGATAACTAATATCACATCATAAATAACACAAAATTAATTTCACATCATCACAATTTCACATAATATACTTTCCAACTAAATTTTTGTACAATTAAATTTATAAATAAATTCACATATATAATTAAATTGATAACTAAATCCACATCACAAATTAAAAATAATTTCACGGCGGCGTCGGCGGTAATTGTAGCGTCGTCATCGTCGGTGGCAAGGCGGCGGTGGAGGCGGCCGCCGATGGAGGCGATGATGCGCCGGCACACCCGAGAAGCCTCCGCAGCCGTTGTCGTGGGCGGCCGCGGCGGTGGAGGCCGGAGACGGAGGAAGCCGACGGCAGTGAGGCGGCGGCGGAGGCGTAGGCCGCCAGAGGAGAGAGCCCTCGACGGTGGAGGCGGGATCCGGATTTCGCGGTGTTAGAAAATTTCGAGCTCCGCGCGCACCTATATAGGCGGTGGACGTCATCCCGTGCGGCCCACTTAGGCGACCGCACGGAAAAATCGATTATTCCGTGCGGGCGACTTAAGCGGCCGTACGGGAAAATGAATTATCCCATGCGGTCGCTTAAATGGACCGCATGGGATAATGCGTATTATCCCGTGCGGCCCACTTAAGCAATCGCATGGGATAATCGCTTTTCCTACGCGGTCGCTTGTGGACCGCACGATAATGCATCTTTGATTTTTCCAGATACGACCACTTATGATCCATCTGGAACTTATAGGGGGTCTTATCAAGAAACCGTTTCTCCAGTAGTGTTAATATATCTCTTTTTTTAGGCTCATAATTAACCATCTTTTTTAATGTATATATAATTAATCATCTTCTGAACTACCTTTCGTGTATATATATGCCCCTTGTTGTGTAGCATGTATATATGCATGTGGCGAAAGAACCATGCATGCGTACACATGCTACATGCTACCACTACAAAACGTTATCAACAGCACAGCACAACACAGCTAGCGTGCACAGCTAACTCCTCCAATACTAGCACGACACGTGTAGGACGCATCCGCCCCCGCCCTGCACAGCACGCACCAATGCAACAAACAAGCTGTGTCGTCCAGGCTAATTTTGGCACATAACATGTGCGCGCTATTGCATGTGTCGTGCTGACACGGCTGCAGAGGATCACCTTGCTTTGCAGATCGATCAGCTTTTGCAGCTGCCCGGCACTACAGTACAGTCGTCGCACTGCTGATCCATAGAATCTCTCATCTACAGCCACCAGCTGATTCCAAGCCCGATTCGCTTCCCCCGAGGGGAATCTAGGTCAAACGCAAGTCTAGATGCCCATACAAATGTGGCACCTCGCGTGAAAAGCCCCCACTAATTGCGACGTCCCGTTTTTGGCCGCCCAATATTCACAAACAGCGACTATACAGAGAAGGGACAACTGTGAATGTGAGCTGGATAATATAGGTGATGGCGATCATCAATGCCGTCCGGTTTTGCAAAAGGAGATCGAACGATTTCGGCGACGGCGAGACGGAATTTCTTTTGTGCCACATGATTTAGGTCCTAGTTAGCTCGATTGATCATGGCCGTTGGTTTCTCTACATCGGGATGCGTGCTGCCAGCCTGATCGACCTGAAGTCTCCTAGAAAAAAGTAGAGGGCCCCACCCCTTGTTTAAGTCAGAATGATCCCTAACCCTGAGACATTGGCTTCCGCCAATAATAAACTATTAAGGATCGGCATATTCTACGTTATAACGTTATAGTCAGTAACTAAGCGTTCGTTTCTGGGAGATCAGACGGAGGCAGGGTGAAGAAAAGTAAGAGGATGAAGAAAGAAAGAAAATGAGCCTCTGTCAACTTATCATGATTCTTTTACGTAATAAGAGGATGTATTAAGTAGGACATGAAGTAAAAATATGTAAGGTGGATGTGTTTATATAGTATCTTCATTTCTCTATTTTAAAGGATAAAATTGATATAATATTGTTGATTTTTACATAACGTTTGATCATTCGTCTCATAAAAATTAGATAAATATTATTTTTTTGTGTTGACTCTTTTTTATTAAACAAAATATAATTTTAACTTATATTTTTATAAAATGGTCACATGTTATATGAAAAATGAATGATCACCTGTTGTAAAAAAATTAATGGTGTAATATATTTTGAAAAGAAAGTAATAGAAATTGAGACGGGAGTCTACTATCGATCGAGTAGGGCGAATAGCAAATCTTATCTTCTCGATTTGGTGGTGGCATCAATTATCGACGCGCCCATGTGGTTGTACGCAGCCATGGCATGAGTAGTCACTGATCGAGGAAGGATTAAAGCACTGTAACAGTCGTCAACAAACTACTCTAGCTAGGTTACATAAGGAGAATTTTTTTGCAGTAGTAGCATGGTTATTGCCTACGACAGAATTGGATAGAGTATATTCGCCTTTGACTGCTATCAGTATGTTCCATGTGAAATTAATTAGAGGTTGATCGCGCCCATGCATGATGCTCATGCATGGGACGATGTCATGCACGGGACGATGAAGAAGAGAGGAGAGGGCGATAGTAGCACAGGTGGGTTGCCGGTGACGTTATCGATAGAGAGGATGCGTTGTAATATACTGAATCGAAAAGAAATATTCATAATTAATTTTCAAGGGCGTAGACTCCGGTTGAATCTTGTTAACACATATCGTGCCTTAATTTCGTCATTAGTTTGGATCTTTTATGGCATTTTTTTCTTGTTCAGTTTTTGAGGTATATATCAGGACTGGTTTTGTAACAAGGTGTTAACGACCAAATTTGGTAACTAAATCCCTAAGTTCAAGGTCGAATTTGAAGCAGAATTGGATTGGCGGAATAATCTGCGGAGAAGCAGAGGCTGCGTCGGCTATGCTCAAATCGGCTGAGTAATGATCGGCTACGAGATCAATCGGCTGAGGTTGGATCGGACAAGGATAGCCGATAGCCGATGTTGAGTCAGAGGAGAAGATAAAACCGTTTCTGATGAAAGTGCTTGAAGATAAATAGAAGATTCGGTTATCAGTTTGCACGTTAAAAGATATTGTCATTTATGGATAGAGTCATGTAACAACAATTGTATCTGTAAATTAGGAATTCGTTTAAACTGTTTATTGTAATGCGGCATGGGTCCTTCTCGGGATATTGTCGTATTTTAAATAGTAGTTTAGATAGAGTCCGGGGTCTGTACAGATAATGTTATTCTTGGATATAAATAGGACCCGAGATCCCTGTAATTAGATATTCTCACAATTAATACAACCTTCGACGTATCGCCTCCTTTTTCTTTAGACGAACAATTGATCCGGCTTCGGGCTGCATCGTTTCGATCCCCAAGTTCAGGTAAATATTTATCATTAGTGGTGTATCTCGTTGAATTTAGTGCTTCCATCGTCGTGACACTCTAAATTCGATGATTTATGCTGCGCTAGCTATCATATATTGCATACAATCTATAGCAATGTTTAGGTCTGTGTCGTCATCGGCTCACTTCTGTCAAGAATCGGCAGCCGATAGAGCTAGATCTAAAGGTTGACCTAGATTATATGCGATATCCACCGTCTCGAGGTATTTACATCAGCTACAGTAGATTCTTTTTATACTTAATGTTGCATCAGTGTTTAACTATTAAGTCATTTTTAGAGCTTTTATGATCTGTTCAGCTAGATGTATTTTGCTTAGAGACAGTGCCGAGGTTTCAACCAGCCTTATCTGTTTTAGTGTTCTTTTGATATATTTGTCATCAAGATTATTAAAACTGCCTCTTATATTAAGATCTCGCTCTGGTTAAACGCCCTAAGCCAGAATCAGTTTATGGGCTATAGTCGATAGCCGACTGATCTAGGTTTAGCGCATTTAACTCAGATCGATATCTTTTCATAAGATAGATCGGAGTATTAGCCGATCCACAGTTGGACTTATGACATCTGCTAAGTTTGTTAAAGCATATATTTATTATTCTATGGTATATTTGGGTTAAGTGGCTAATACTGTCTCGGCAACAGCCGATCTATTCTAGTCACTTAGTTTAAATACACTTTGGAATAGCATATATATATAGATTGACTCCTGCAGCCGATCCAGTAGGATCTAACTTAATACTTAACGCATATATGTCTATTTTTCTTGTTGGTTAACAGATCAAACCAACTGGCACGGCTTGAATAGCATAGGTAGCCGAGAAGGATCTGTACTGGAGTTAAGCAGATCTCCCAGGCCAGCGCGTGAGAGAAATTTCTCGTCAACACGCTTTTTGGCACGCCCAGTGGGACTTTCTTTGTCAACTCAGCTAGGACGCATCGACGCATCCGACAAGATGGTCGACTCCAAGAGCCCCAGCATTTCTGAGGACAACGTTGTGGCTGTGAAGGTGGAGCAACTATCGGCTGAACAACAAGCTGATTACAAAAAGATGGTAGAAGAGCTCCAGGCCAACTACCTGCAGTCTTTCACCCAAACAAGATCTGGGGCCATACATCAAAAGTACAAGTTCAGAATGGACGAGCTCAAGGCATCCTCCTCCAGTGGATCAAAGGGCAAACAGAAGGTGGAGGAGCCGATGCAGGAACAGGATGATTCGGCCCTACATACTTTGCATGACCGAATCGATTCGGCCGTCCACCACGCGCTGGTCAACCAAAGTAGCATCCTGATCAACACCCTTAACAACATGATCACTACTGTGGTCGACGCCAAGATAGCTGACCAACTGCAACGGGGGCCGACGTACTTCACAGATGGCTAGTTTCCTGGTTACAGGACGTTGGCCACCCAGGATCGGCCGATTCCGTCGCTAGCACAACCAGGGCTGCTAGGAGGGGTCCTCAACCAGTCGAATCCGTTCGGATCGGCTGCGAGACCAGTAATCACCATGCTGAACCGACATCAACCATTGCCACAGGATCAGGTCGCCAACATGTTCAACGACAATCGGCAGTTGGAGCCGGTTGCCCAGATTGGCATGGACAGACAGTACAACGCCGGTGGCCGACAGCTGTTCCCGGGTCCACCAATGCCACCACCGGCAAATCGGCCGCCTCTCGCTGATCATCCACTCCACTACCAGTATCAAGGAGGCCGCCAAGATCATCACTACAGGCCTCACATGCCACCACCACTGTATCGGCAAGCACCCACGCCATATGATCAATATGAGCCGATACAGCAGGACAACAGGACTTGGGCCGATTTGATTGCGGACGTCATGCACGACCAATTCGGCCTCAAACCAAAAGACTCAGGGAATATGTATCGGTATCCGGAACATTTTGAGTGGATTCCATTGCCCAATCGATACAAAATCCCAGACTTTTCAAAGTTCTTAGGGCAGGACAACGTGTCAACCTACGAGCATGTCAGCCAATTCCTGGCACAGTGCGGCGAAGCATCGGCTACAGACGCCTTGAGAATCCGGTTGTTCCCTTTGTCGCTTTCGGGATCGGCTTTTACCTGGTTCTCTTCATTGCCTTACAACTCAATTCAGAGCTGGGCAGATCTCGAAAACAATTTCACAGCTACTTCTACTCCGACAACCATGAAATGAAGTTGTCGGACCTCACCAGTATCAGACAGAAGCACAACGAGTCGGTTCAAGAATACATCCAACGCTTCAGAGAGATGAGGAACCGATGCTACAGCCTGGTGCTATCGGATGTCCAGCTAGCCGATTTTGCCTTACATGGCCTGATCGCGCCGATCCGTGAACGCTTCTCCGCTCAGGAGTTCGACAGTCTGGCACATCTAGCACAAAAGGTGACGACCCATGAATAGAGATTTCAGGACACCGGAAGGCCATCAAGAACATAACTCAAGTCGTCGTTGAGTCGACCCGATTCCAACGATGATGACACAGAGGTGGCGGCGGCCGAATGGGCGAAGAACAAAAAAGCCATCATCTGCCAGTGGCTGCTGAAGACGGCCAAAGAAGAGAGATATGACTTCGACATCACCAAGGCCGATAGGATTTTTGACTTATTGCTCAAGGAAAAACAGATCCAGCTTCCTGAGAACCACGTGATCCCATCGGCCGAAGAACTCAAGAAGAAAAAATATTGCAAGTGGCACAACTCTACATCCCACGCCACTAACGATTGCAAAGTCTTCAAGCAGCAAATCCAGTCGGCAATAGAAGCCAGGAAACTCAAGTTCGTCGATTCCAATCAGTCGATGAAGGTGGATGGCCACCCCTTCCCAATCAATATGGTTCAAACCGGCCCTCTGCAAGCTAATCGGCAGCAGAATGACGTACATCTTAGCCGAAACATTGAAAGGGGTCAATGCAGAAGGAGAGCCTACTGGAAGCCAAGCCGCGCCAATCAACATGGTGCGCCCCGTTGCCCGATCAGCTGATCGACGACCGATCAACACGAGCAGTCGACGCCGCCCCCAACAGCAATCGTGGCGGGAGGAGGCCCGTTTTGAAAGGTTTTATCGGCAAGAGCCGAAAACACGAGGCCGTCGGTACAACGAGAATCACAGCGGTGCCAATCCCCATTGGCATTGTGAATTCTTCAGGCACTGCTGGGAGACCGGGATGAGGCTGCCAACGCTAGAAAACTGGCCGACTTGCAGCGAGTACCCCGAGGACGAACAGAGAAGCCGACCAATCACCAATCTAACTCGGTTCTTCCCAAGGCCCGTTCAGCTCAACCGGCACCGGCAGTCTGTCCACGATCGGCTAGGGCCGATCCATCAAGACTTCTTCGACGAAAACAAGAACGATGACTACTACGACGAAGAACAGGCCGATGATGAAGAATCGGCCAAACCCCAATGGTGCCCCTCTGACCTCTTCACCAAAACACAGAAACGAAGAATTCAAAGGTTAAAGCATGAAGGAAGGGAAGAAGAAGTTCGGCAAATGATCCAAGAACAACGTCGTCGGTTGGGTAAGATCAAAAGGCGATGGATCCCCAAAGAGAAAACCACCACAGACGAGGAGCAAGCCAAAGAGGGTTCAACCCATCAAGCCAGGAGGGTAGCCAAAGGGAAAGGCAAAGTTTCCGCATCGGTCAACATGGTATTCATATTGCCAGCCGAATTCGGTGCTCCTGAAGCCGATGCAGACACTATCGAAGATGACTTGGTGAAACTAGCACTCTTCCCGGACCAAGATATTTTCAACAAACCCGAGGGGACCGAAAATCAGCACCTGAAGCTGTTGTACGTTAAAGGATTTGTCAACGGCAAGCTGATGTCCAAGATGCTAGTTGATAGGGGAGCCGCAGTCAACCTAATGCCCTACGCAACATTCAGAAAACTAGGCAAAGGGGCCGAAGACCTGATCAAGACCAATATGGTGCTCAAGGACTTCGGCGGCAACCCGTTAGAAACCAAGGGCGTCCTGAACGTCGAACTGACCGTCGGCAATAAGACCGTGCCCACAACATTCTTTGTCATCGACGGGAAGGGGTCTTACAGCCTGTTGCTCGGAAGGGACTGGATATATGCCAATTGTTGTGTTCCTTCCACGATGCATCAGAGCCTGATCCAATGGGACGGCGACAAGATCGAGATCGTACCAGTCGACAGGTCAGTTAGCGTCATTAGTGCCGATTTACCACTTTGGGAAATCGAAGGCATTGATTGCTTGTCTGGGAAAATTTGGCAAGACGATTTTCTAAATGTGTCCGGTTCCACAATACAGCCAATTGGAGATGACGAGCCGCAGCTGCTGCTTTAAACAAGACATGGTGGAGGGCCCAAGCGTCTTCGGCATGGACACCGCAGACGAAGACGATGGCAAGCTCGGGCAAGGTTTTACGTCTGCCGACGAGTTAGAAGAAATTGACATCGGCTCTGGTGACAAGCCGAGGCCGACGTATATTAGCAAAAATCTATCTTCTCATTGTAGATCCCAGCTCATTAATTTGTTAAAAGAATATAAAGATTGTTTTGCTTGGGAGTACTTCGAGATGCTCGGTCTTAGCCGATCTATTGTCGTTCATCAACTGCCAATAAAGGCGGGCTATCGGCCGTTCAAACAACCTCCCAGGAGGTTCAAAGCCGATATGTACGACGCGATTAAAGCCGAAATAACTCAGCTATATGATGCTGGATTCATTCGGCCTTGCCGATACGCTGAGTGGGTCTCAAACATTGTCGCAGTGTTGAAAAAGAACGACAAACTCAGGGTATGCATCGACTTCAGAGACCTGAATAAGGTTACCCCCAAAGATGAATACCCAATGCCCATAGCCGATTTGCTCGTAGACGCTACGTCAGGCCACAAAATTATCAGCTTTATGGATGGCAATGCAGGCTACAATCAAATCTTCATGACCGAAGAAGACATTCACAAAACTGCCTTTCGATGTCCTGGGGCAATCGGCTTGTATGAGTGGGTCGTTATGATGTTCATGCTAAAAAATGCTGGGGCAACATATCAACGGGCCATGAACTATATTTTTCATGATATGATAGGCTCTCTGGTGGAGATCTACATCGACAACGTCGTTGTTAAGTCCAGGGAGATAGAGGGTCATATAGCCGATCTGAGGAAGGTTTTGGAGCGGACAAGAAAATATGGCCTGAAGATGAATCCGCTGAAGTACGTGTTCGGTGTATCGGCCGGGCAGTTCTTGGGATTTCTTGTTCATGAAAGAGGAATTGAGGTTACACCAAGGAGCATAAATGCTATCAAGACAATCCAGCCTCCGAAGGACAAGAAATAACTCCAGTCCTTGATCGGCAAAATCAACTTCATCAGGCGATTCATAGCCAATTTTTTAGAAAAAATGGAGCCATTCACACCGCTGCTTCGGCTTAAAGCCGATCAAGCATTCACATGGGGGGCAGAGCAGCAGAAGGCCTTGGACAACATAAAGAATTATTTAAGCTCGCCTCCAGTTCTAATTTCTGCATGAAAAAGAATACCGTTCAAGCTTTACTTATCAGCTGATGACAAGTCAATCGGCTCAGTCCTAATCCAAGAAGTTGAGGGCAAAGAAAGGCTATCTTCTATCTCAGCCGACGACTGTTGGACGCAGAGACAATGTATTTACCAGTGGAGAAGTTATGCCTGTGCCTATATTTTTCATGTACAAAGTTAAGGCATTATCTGCTATCCAACGAGTGCACAATAATATGCAAAGCCGATGTCGTTAAGTATATGCTATCGGCTCCAGTTTTAAAAGGGCAGATTGGAAAGTGGATTTTTGCCCTGACCGAATTTGATCTGAGGTATCAAGCACCAAGGGCAGTTAAAGGGCAAGCCATAGCCGATTTTATCGTGAAGCACAGAGATAGCTCAATCGGCTCAATCGAAATTATGCCTTGGACATTGACATTTGATGGCTCGGTGTGCACTAACGGCTACGGTATCGACTTGGTCATTATTTCGCCTAGGGGCAAGCTTTGAATTTGCTTTTTCTATCAACCCCCATGCTACAAACAATCAAGCCGAATACGAAGCAGTGCTTAAGGGGTTGCATCTTCTCAAAGAAGTTGAAGCCGACACCATAGAAATAATGGGGGATTCACTATTGGTCATCAGCCAGTTGTCAGGGAAGTATGAATGCAGAAATGATGCGCTGATGGTCTACTATCAACAATGCCGAGAATTGATGGATAGCTTTCAGCTAGTTACACTGAAACACATCCCCAGAGAGCAGAATACAGAAGCCAATGACTTAGCTCAAGGGGCATCAGGCTAAGGGCCGATGATAAAAGAAGTTGGGATAGAAGTCGCTGCCATGACAGCCGATGATTGGAGGTTTGAGGTTTACAGCTATTTACAGAACCCTTCTCAATCGGCTTCAAGAAAACTGTGATACAAAGCTCTAAGATATGTTTTGCTTGACGAAGATCTCTACTATCGGACGATTGATGGTGTGTTGCTCAAGTGTCTTAGTGCCGATCAAGCCAAAGTGGCTATCGGAGAAGTGCATGAAGGGATATGCGGCACGCATCAATCGGCTCATAAGATGAAGTGGTTGCTTCGGAGAGCAGGATATTTTTGGCCGACGATGCTGGAGGACTGTTTCAAGTATTATAAAGGCTGCGAGGATTGTCAGAAATTCGGCACTATGCAGAGAGCACCAGCATCGGCTATGAACCCAATCATAAAACCTTGGTCGTTCAGAGGATGGGGTATCGACATGATCGGCCAGATCAATCCACCCTCAAGCAAAGGGCACAAATTCATTCTGGTGCCAATGGATTATTTTACAAAATGGGTGGAAGCAGTTCCTCCGAAAAAGGTTGATTCTAGGGATGCCATCGAGTTTGTTAAAGAGCATATTATCTACCGATTTGGCGTCCCACAAATAATAACAACAGACCAGGAATCTATCTTCGTATCGGACAAGTTTGTTTAGTTTGTCGACGGCATGGGGATCAAATTACTTAATTCTTCACTGTACTATGCACAGGCCAACGGGAAAGCAGAGGCTTCAAACAAAAGTTTTATCAAATTAATTAAGAGGAAGATTTCTGAGTACCCTAAGCAGTGGCATAACCGATTAGCCGAATCACTTTGGGCGTATCGGATGGCATGCCACGGATCTATCCAAGTCCCTCCATACAAGTTGGTCTATGGGCACGAAGCAGTGCTGCCATGAGAAAATATCATCAGCTCGAGACGAGTTCAGCTACAAGATCACCTCACAGCCGATGATTACTATCACCTGATGGTAGACGAATCGGAAGACCTAGTTTTGTGGAGATTGTGGCAATCGGGTATCTACATGGCAAGCTTATCCGACTGGAGGTAGGGATAGATTGCGCCTGCTATATCTGTAAGCCGAACTTGACTTGGATATTACGATTGCCGATAGAGATAAGGCAATCGACCTATAGTCACGGTTTGGTAAGATTGAGGGAACCGACTTAGAATAAGATAGGGTTTCCGATCTGTAAGCCCTCCTCCCAAGACTATATAAGGGGGGTAGGGGGCGTCCCTTGAGGGATATCTTAGACTTGATCAGATTCTAGATCAGTTTTTAGCTTTCAGCCTTAGATCACGAGATCAATAAAGTCACTCGGCGGATCGAATCCACCGAAACAGGAGTAGGGTATTACCTCTTGAGAGGGCCTGAACCTGTCTAAATCTTCTTCTTCTTTTCACCCATCGTGCTTGGCGATCTTGACTGCGACCCCAGAAATCATATTGCCAAAACCAAGTTTCGACAGTTGGCGTGCCAGGTAGGGGCCGCGCGTCGAGACTTCTTCAACAATCTCGCCGACAAGCGTGATGGGATCTCCTTCAGGATTCGGCGACTTCGCCACCAACTTCCTCAACAACTCCTCTTTCGACTCGGACTCAAACCAGTCGGAAGGAAACACCCACTCGGCGCCGTTCGGGCTCCCCAATAGCGCCGAGATCTACAACAGCGTCTTGAAGGCCAAGATGCAATCTACTTTCTCCGACGACGGACTTCACTCGGCACCATTCGGATTACCGAATACCGCCGAGATCCGCGCCAATCTTTTCGCCCCGACGGAAGCGATCTATTCGACGAAGACCTCTCGGTGCCGTTTGGGTTACCAAATGCCGCCGAGATCTACAGCAAACTTCTCTCCCCCGAGTCGGCGGCGATCCACTCGGAGGAGTCTACTCCCCCAAGCTCTGACTCGGACTGGAACAATCCAGATCCGGGTTACCCAGGATCAAGGGAGGTCGCTGTCATCCTCCCATCATTCGGCTCCTGCTCATCTTCAGAGCTCAATGGATACCTCAGCTCCGTCGGCTAAGACAACCTCTACGGCATCCCTTCTGACGAAGCCGACAACTCCGACTGCCGCATGGACTGTGAGCCGAAGTGCTTCGACGTCCTCATGGCCGAGCCAGATGAGTCCGACTCAGCCATGGCCGAAGGCTTGCCGAAGAAGAGCGAGCCAGGTGGAGCTTGAGCGCAAGACAGCCGAGGAGGAGAAACAACGCAAGGACGAGGCCGACAAAAGAAAGCAGGATCTACGTGCAGCCGGACGATCCGCCCAGGAGGCCATTCTCCAAACACGGGTTCGCAACACCAACATCTTCCAGACGCCACAACAGAACGCTGTCGCCGCACTCACGCTCTTGGACACCATCATGGAGACGGCTCCGGCCAACGTGACTCCGATACTTGACAAGATCAAGACCATCGTCGCTGCCACGGCTAACGGCCATCCCACCACTTCGGCGCGAAGGCCGACTGAATCTGTGGCCGAAACGCCAGACAAAAGCCGGCTTCCACCTCTAAAGTCAGGAGACTATAGGAGGCCCGAGCCGGCTCGGTCGACGACCAGGCCAAAAGGCCCACCTCGCGAGTCCACACCGAAGTACCAGAGCGGACGGCCGACTCCCGCGACAAACGACCCGGACGTCCACCCGTCCACCACCGAGTCCGCCGCAACAGCCTTCCAGCTACCCAACCAGCCTACCGAAGACCCCGCCGAGTGATCTGCGGGAGGTCCTCGATCGCCGCTACAGAGCGCGACCGACGCACTCGGGAAGATCGGAGGGGATCACCCGATAGCGGCGACGACGGAGTACCAGCCTTCACTCGGGAGCTCCGCCGAGTGCACTGGCCGAGCGGCTTTAAGCCTACAGGGATCGAAAGGTATGATGACATCATCATCGCCGCCTTCCAGAAGGGAGTCCGTGATGAGCTGCTGATCGGCAAGTTCGGGCGCAAACCACCGAAGACGGGGAAGCAAATGTTCGAGACGTCGAACTCATACGCCAAATCCAATGACGCCATTAAAGCCGCCCACCAAGACCGGCCCGACATAAGGGAGGACAAGCAAGCAGGAGGAAGCCGAAATCCTAAGAAGGATGGCGGCAACAACGGCAACCAAGGCCAGAAAGATCGCAAGCGCCGATCTGAAGACCTTGTGGCCGCAACCTCCAACACTCAGCGCCGTCCCCGAGTCGCCGCCTACGACGCCATCATGAACGCCCAGTGCACCCACCATCCGAATCATAAGCACGCGGCGAAGGACTGCTTTATCTACAAGCAGTTCGCCGAGCAGTACGCGGCGCAGCTCAACAAGAAGCCGGCTGACGAGGCTGGCCCATCTGGCGCCAAAAAGAACAATGCGGTTGAAAATACCGAACCTTTCCAAGACCCAGTGGGGGAGCTTAACCACATCTTCGGAGGTCCGCTAGCCTATGAGTCCAAGAGGAAACAAAAGCTAACCGACCGGGAGGTCAACGCGGCTCAGCCCGAAGCCCCTCAATATCTGCGATGGTCAGAAGTGGCCATCACGTTTGACCGCTCGGATCATCCCGACCGAGTGGTTCACCCGGGGCGCTATCCACTCGTCCTGGACCCCGTGGTCCGCAACATCAGGCTTAAGCGCGTCCTCATCGATGGGGGCAGCGCCCTCAACATCCTATTTGCCAAGACCATGGATGAGATGCAGATCCCGAGGGCCGAACTGAAAGCAAGCTCAGCCCCCTTCCACGGAGTTATCCCAGGGCTATCTTCAACACCACTCGGGCATATCTCCCTCCCGGTCACCTTCGGAGCCCAAGAGAACTTCCGAACGGAGAACGCCACCTTTGAGGTGGCCGACTTCGAAACAAAGATATCACGCCATCATCGGAAGGCTGCGCTTGCCAAGTTCATGGCGATCCCACACTACACCTACCTTTGCATGAAGATGCAGGGTCCCAACGGCGTCATCACTCTTCGCAGCGACGTGAAGCAAGCCTTCACCTGTGATAAGGAGAGCTGCGACATGGCCCAATCTCGCGAGAGATTACGTGGCCAACAAGAAGTCCGATTGGCTGCATCAACTTCGGCAGAGGGCAAAGTCCCCGCGAAGAAGATAGACAAATCAGGATCCGGCGACGCCAAGACCAAGAAGATCTCCCTTGATCCGTCGGATCCCTCGAAAACTGCTGTAATCGGCGCTGACCTAGATCCCAAATAGGAAAGCGCGCTCGTCACCTTCCTCCAAAATAATAAAGATGTTTTTGCTTGGAAACCATCTGATATGCCTGGAATTCCTAGGGAGGTGATCGAGCACTCTTTGAACGTCAAAGATGACGCTAAACCGATAAAACAACGATTGCGCAGATTCGCGCAGGATCGAAAAGACGCGATCAAAGAAGAACTCGCAAAGCTCTTGGCCGCCGGCTTCATTAAAGAAGTCCTTCATCCCGACTGGTTAGCCAACCCAGTCCTGGTCCGCAAGAAGACGGGGCAATGGCGCATGTGCGTTGACTACACCGACCTCAACAAAGCCTGCCCCAAAGATCCATTCGGGCTACCTCGTATCGACCAAGTCGTCGACTCAACAGCCGGCTGTCAACTTTTGAGTTTCCTAGACTGTTACTCGGGCTACCACCAGATCAGCTTAAAAGAATCCGACTGCCTGAAGACATCGTTCATCACACCGTTCGGGGTCTACTGCTACATCACCATGCCTTTTGGCCTGAAGAACGCCGGAGCCACATACCAACGCATGATCCAAAGATGTTTCCAGATGCAGATCGGCAAAAACGTCGAAGCTTATGTCGACGATGTTGTCATCAAGACCAAGCAGAAAGAAGACCTGATCGCCGACTTAGAAGAAACCTTTGCAAACATCCGGGCCTTCAGAATGAAGTTAAACCCGGAGAAGTGCACCTTCGGCGTCCCATCAGGCAAGCTGCTCGGTTTCATGGTGTCACATCGTGGCATCGAAGCAAATACAGAGAAGATCAACGCCATCTTAAACATGAAGCCCCCGAGTAACCAGAAAGACGTCCAGAAGCTCACTGGCTGCATGGCAGCACTAAGCCGATTCATATCCCGACTCGGCGAACGAGGCATGCCCTTCTTTAGACTACTAAAGAAGACAGACGACTTCCGGTGGACCACGTAAGCCAACAAGGCCTTTGAAGATTTCAAAGAATTCCTTACCACGCCGCCCGTCCTGGCCTCGCCTCAGCCCCAGGAACCCCTGCTGCTGTACGTTTCAGCCACTCACCAAGTGGTTAGTACGGTCCTTGTGGTCGAACGCGAAGAAGAAGGACGGGCCCAGAAGATTCAAAGGTCGATCTACTTTGTTAGCGAAGTATTGGCAGGAGCCAAAATTCGCTACCCTCAGGTACAAAAATTGCTCTATGGTGTTCTAATAACCGCGAGGAAATTGGCACACTATTTCCAGGGTCACTCGGTCACCGTCGTCACCTCTTTCTCACTCGGCGACGTCATCCACAACCGCGAGGCAACCGGGCGCATCGCCAAGTGGGCCCTAGAACCGATGCCGCGGACTTGACTTTTAAGGCAAGGACGTCCATAAAGTCACAAGCCTTAGCGGACTTCCCGGCCGAGTGGATCGAAGAAGAAAACGTGCCTCGAGAAGACCTCCAACACCGGACCATGCACTTCGACGGATCCAAGAGGATCACCGGCTTGGGAGCAGGAGTTGTGCTGATCTCCCCGACTGGAGAAAGGCTGAGATATGTCCTTCACCTCCACTTCTCCGCCTCACACAACGTTGCCGAGTACGAAGCCCTTCTACATGGACTGCGCCTCGCAGTCTCACTCGGGATACGTCGGCTTATTGTGAAAGGCGACTCCCAGCTGGTCGTCAATCAAGTGATGAAAGATTGGTCCTGCTTAAACGACACAATGGAGGCTTACCGGCAAGAGGTCCGCAAGCTTGAAGACAAGTTTGACGGGCTCGAACTCTCTCATGTCCTGAGACATAACAACGAAGCTGCCGATGAGCTGGCATAGTTCGGATCCAAGCGCGAAGCTGCCCCAACAGACGTCTTTGTCGAACATCTCTACGAACCAACCATCACGGCAAAGACAACTTTCACCGAGCAAACCACGAACGAAGTCGCCATAACCGACACCGACTGGAGGACGCCGCTCATCAAATTTTTAACCCACCAAGAGCCGCCGACGACCGGATGAAGCGTAACGCGCCGTCGTCGTCGGTCAAGCATACGTCATGGTTGACTCCGATCTATACAAGAGAAGCCCCTCCGGAATTCTAATGAGGTGCATCACACCCGAAGAAGGGAAACAATACTCCAAGACATCCACTCGGGCATATGCGGAAGCCACGCGGCAAAGACGCACTCTAGTCGGCAAAGCTTACAGTGCAAGGTTTCTTCGGCTTACCGCGGTCTCCGACGCGGATAAAGTCGTACGAACCTGCGAAGGCTGCCGCTTCGCCCGACAAAGCCATGTCCCGCCCAGAGCTTCAAACAATCCCACTTTCCGGCCGTTCGCGGTATGGGGCCGGACATGGTTGGCCCTTTCAAAAAGGCTCCAGGAGGATTCACACACCTCTTCGTCGCAATCGACAAGTTCTCCAAGTGGATTGAAGCCAAGCCGGTCGCCACAATTACTGCCGACAAAGCACGAGACTTTTTCCTCAACATCGTGCACCGCTTCGGCGTCCCAAAGAATCATAACCGACAATGGGACTCAATTCACGGGAGGCATCTTCAAGGAATTCTCGCAAGACTTCGGGATCAAGATCTGCTACGCATCACCGGCTCACCCCAAAAGCAACGGACAAGTCGAGCGGGCCAACGGCATGGTCCTCCAAGGCATCAAGGCCGCGTTTCGACCGCCTAAATCCTTATGCCGGCAAGTGGGTCCAAGAACTTCCCTCGGTTTTATGGTCACCGCGAACCACACCCTGGCTACCGGTCAAACTCCTTTCTTTTTGGTCTATGGCGCGAAGCCATGTTGCCAAACGAGATGGAGTATGAGTCCCTCCGGTCCGCAGCCTTCAACGATGAACGCTACGACCCCGACCGAGTGGATGACCTCACCCGATTGGAAGAGGCCCGCGAGGCGCCTCATCCGTCGGCCAAATACCTTCAAGGGCTTAGAAGATACCACAGCCGCAACGTGCGAGCACGAGCTTTCATTGTTGGCGACCTGGTCCTACGCAAGATCCGCACCACCAAAGACCGACACAAGTTATCTCCCTTATGGGAAGGACCATACATAGTCGCCAAGTGACTCGGCCAGTGCATACGCTAAGCGTGAAGACGGGTCTATGGTGGAGAACTCCTGAACATCGAGCATCTTCGACGATTTTATGCCTAATTTAGCTAAGGCCTCATGTTCTCTTTGATCGCCAACCTCAAGCAAGATGACTTCTTGAGTTAGCAATGGGGTCATGCACATATCAATAAAGCTCAAGTTTTCCTCATCAACTTTTGTGCATAATTTCGTTTATCATTGTTTAATGTCCTTTGACTCGAGCTCGGTGTCTAAGGACCGAGAGTTTTCCGATGACCTAATCGAGCCTAGGCTTGATGACACGGGCAAAACTACTTAAGAAATTTCACGCAAAAGCTCGAATCAAGGCATTGACATAAATAAACTAAAAATATCACAAGTTTCTACATCAGAATGTTACACATATGCGGCA
Source organism: Oryza australiensis (assembly GCA_019925245.2). NCBI lineage: Eukaryota > Viridiplantae > Streptophyta > Magnoliopsida > Poales > Poaceae > Oryza > Oryza australiensis. Next base: position 487,512 of record JAIFGZ020000289.1, on the reverse strand, counting down.
TTTACAAAACAAAGCCAGAAAGGCAAATTAAATCTTGAAGTTGTTTATTACATCAAGGGATATCTTCTTCGCCGCTTCCGTGCCTCACTTAGCATGCCCAAGGCCCGCTCGTCCGTCGTCCCGTCGCAAAGCCTTCCCCGACCGAATGGATATCCACTCGGGGTAAAGGGACTTGGTCCGAGCAAGAGCCGACACGCCCCATGCTAGCCGCTTCAGTGATGTTGGTCGTGTATCGGTCGGGAGCGCCCGCAGCTTGTCGAATATCTCGATCGGCTCCAGCGAGCGGTCCCAACTCCTTGATCGAACAAGGACAGCAAGATCGGCATGGCGGCGTTGGCGACCTCTTCCCGCATCTCGTCGCCGGATCCGATCCGCCCAAGCGTAACGTCGTATTGGGCACGGGTCTTTACCTTGTAAGCTGCCAAAAGTCCGGATCATTCAAAGTACTCGGAATAAAGCATTACAGAAATTTGACTTCAAAGAAGATTACCTTCAAACTCGGCCTCCATCTCGGCCTTGTCAAGGCCGACCGCTTCCACGACTTGAAGCGAGTGGACCTCCGAAGAATTTTCTACAACGAAAAAAGATCATCAACACCCAAGATCAACATGAGAATCACGATGAAGCTGGGAGAGGCGGACTTACTTCCGATTGATCCGCGGAGGTCGAGGTTCGCTCGAAGCTCGCAATCTCCTCCTTAAAGCCGCCTCCCTTGACGCGGCCTCCTCCCGAGTGGCCTTCACTGTCGCCGAACGTCCTCCAAGGAGTTCAAGTGGGGACTAGCTTCTCCAAAGACTTCCATTTTGCCATGGAGCGGCAATATTCCTTCGCACGCAATGGCGTAAGAGTGACCGATTGAAGAACAATGATGACATAATTAAAGAGAAAGACAAAGGCTTACGTTGAGCAGGGTCGCCTCATTCAGGCTCTCGACAAGGGCATCCCTTTCATCTTTTTCGACTTGACGGGCTAGGATGATGCCCTGTCTCTCGCCTTCCGAGTCCCGCCACTCGATTCTAATCGGGGGAACCCAGGTCTCAGAGGACTGCAACCTGGGGATCTCTTCTACCGTGGCTGGCAAGCAAGAAGGACAAATGAAGGCATGAAAGATTCAAATCGAAAGAGTAAAAAAGCACTTCGAAATAAATCTCACCGGTTTCGGCGGCCGCTTGCTTAGGTGGAGCGGCCCGGCTGGTTTCTTCCTTCTGGCCCCGCGCCGAGTGGTCCCTAGTCGGGGGCGCTTGAGCCGTGGCTTTGGGCTTCCTGGCCGTTGACTGGTTTCCAGTCGGGATGTCCCGACTGGCGGCCGGGGGCTCCTTCCTCGGGGCGTCCTTCTTCGGAGGCGAAGGCTGTTTCCCCGGAGCATCTGCACTTGGCTGTGGGCTCCGGGGCTTTGGCTCTGCTGGCTCTGGCACTTCGGGAGCAGCAGTTGGAGTCGGTCCTTCATCCCCTCCGATAGGATCTATGTCCTGGGGCCTCCTGCGAAAGTGAATACAGCAAGGATAAAAATAAAGAGAAGTTTTCAGTGAAAGAGTTCAGACTTCGGTTTCAGAGCATACCTGGATGACCGGCGGATCTTCGGCGCCGTCCGCGGTGATCGCCTTAGAGGTGGGGTCTCGACGGAGGAGCCGGACGTCATCATCCGAGTCCTCTATAATCAGCCTCCTCTTGCTCGCGTGCTTGTTCGAGTCTTCACTCGGCGCCGCTCGCTTCCCGACCGGCTCGCCCTGGATCTTGATCCCGCCAGTCGGCTTCTTGGCGGGGCGATGCGGCGCGTCGTCATGAGACACCTTGTATGGCTTGGAGGTGATAGAGGCGTTTTCCTGCAGAAGAAAGAAAGTACAATGTTAAGAAACAAGATGTCAAGATTGAAAGATACTATGAAGCAACCAGCGGCTTACTGGAGGAGGAGGCCGTGAATGCCGAAGGGAAGGACTCGCGAATGAGGGCCCGCTCAACCGCAATCCTGCACGAGAAGAGTTTGTACATCCGGATCTTCAGGATCTCGTATTTGAGTGGATCTCGGATCTTCCCGATTGGGGTCCGTCCCGCCTTCATACTCGAAGGCTCGCTTCGACCGCTCCTTGATCGGCGCCGCCGGCACTCGATGAAGTGCCGAGTGATCTGTTCCCCGTGAAGCCCTCTCTTTTTCATCGCCAGATCTTCGCGAGCAGCTCGTTAGCCTCGTCCCAATCTTGGGCTACTGGGACAGTGCTCCAAGATGGTCTAGGGACAGGGGAGACCTACGAAGGGCGGCAGGCTCGGTTCGAGATTGCCGATGTAGAACCACCGCATGCCATCCCTTGTTGGAGGACTTCAAAGGAAGGGAAAAGTAATCTTTGCGGAGAGATCTCGCGGGCCGGAAACCCGCCCCGCCAACAACGCAAGGGTGGTCCTTGTTCGGATGAGGTTTGAGATAAAACATGCGACTAAGAGATGGAAGTGGGAAGAATGCCAAGGAAGGCTTCACATACATGAATGAAGAGAGCTATGTGAAGCATTGAGTTGGGGTTCAGATGGTAGAGATGAAGCCCATAACAATCCAGAAGCCCCCGGAAGAATTCGGAGGTGGGAAGGCTGAACCCGCAATAGAAAAAGGAAGTGAAAACGACGAGCTCACCGGTGTTTGGGGTCGGGAAGTCCTCCCCGCCACCGGCGCCATCCCACGAGTTCCTTTGGCGGAAGCACGCCGTGCTTCACCATTTCCTTGAGGGTAGATTCCCTCACATCCGAAGCGGCCCATTGGTCAAGGGAATCCTTTTTCCTCCGCCATGAGAATGGGTTGTTGGGAGGTGGATCTGGCTGAGAAAGGTCGGATTTTCGGCAGGGGACCGTGGGAGATTTGGCTGTGGAGGCTGGTTGTTGCGGAGAGTGAGCTCCTAGATGGATGGATTGGGGAGCGCGCGAGTCTAGGGTTCTCCGCGATGAACTGGTGAACAGTGCTGCGAAAAGGGGAATTTTTGGAAGATGAAGAGGCGGGGACGACCTCGCATCTTTATAAGAAAGATTTGAGGGTTGCGCTAGGTTTTCTGGTGATTGGGCCGAGCCCATAAGAAAATCTACGGCCCAGCTAAGGTGTGGTCCGATGCGTGTCCTTAGGGACTTAAGCAGGAGTGCTTAAGCAGATTTGCTCTGGCAATATGCGCGTGTCCGAGTGCCCTGTACCTTTAAAAATCCTTTCATATCGCGGTTTGCTTGACTTCATGAGAAGCTGGCACGATGCAACTTGGAAGGTGACCGACAGCTAAGTTTTTATAGCTGCCTTGATGACAAGGGCTGTTTGGTTTTTTGGCATTTGGTCAGGCAACCTTACCAATGCTGTTTATTTTTCCACCTTGGTGAAGATCTTTTTAGATTGAGACCAGTATTACGGCATAAGCTATTTAATAACTTGGTCATATTTTTCATACGATTGAAAGAACTTGTTTTCCCATGAGGGTTGATTAAAATATTTGTTCCGGGATGACTCGGGCAGATCCATTCGGATGAGCATGAGCTTGCCGAGTGCTTTTCGCCCACGAGGGTTGATCGAGTTATTTGTTCTGAGATGATTCGAGCAAATTCACTCGGATGAGTATGAACTTGCCGAGTAATGAGATTTCTATGATTGCTTTAGCATGAGCTAGGCATCTACATGAGAATGATTTTTATAGTTCTTGACTATATGCTTAGCCTATTTTTGACTAACCACATAGTCGGGGGCTACACCTAATTAGGTGCATCAAGAGATGCACCTAGATATTTATTTTTGAGAAATTTTTATATTTTTCCAGCCCTTCACAGTCTTTGGAGCACTCGGGAAGATTTAGACAGAGATGATGGAATCACTCGGCGCCAAAAGCACTCGGTCAAAGAAGTTTTTTGGTTGAGTGCTGCTTTGGTTTGAAGCTGAGTTGTCTCGTCAACTAAAAAGGACTCGGGGGCTACTGTGGAGATTGTGGCAATCGGGTATCTACATGGCAAGCTTATCCGACTGGAGGTAGGGATAGATTGCGCCTGCTATATCTGTAAGCCGAACTTGACTTGGATATTACGATTGCCGATAGAGATAAGGCAATCGGCCTATAGTCACGGTTTGGTAAGATTGAGGGAACCGACTTAGAATAAGATAGGGTTTCCGATCTGTAAGCCCTCCTCCCAAGACTATATAAGGGGGGTAGGGGGCGTCCCTTGAGGGATATCTTAGACTTGATCAGATTCTAGATCAGTTTTTAGCTTCCAGCCTTAGATCACGAGATCAATAAAGTCACTCGGCGGATCGAATCCACCGAAACAGGAGTAGGGTATTACCTCTTGAGAGGGCCTGAACCTGTCTAAATCTTCTTCTTCTTTTCACCCATCGTGCTTGGCGATCTTGACTGCGATCCCAAAAATCATATTGCCAAAACCAAGTTTCGACAAGTTTTATCAAGGATGAAGGCCTTGGAAATAGTAACAAGGGATAAAGAACGAGTAGCCCATCATTACAATAAGAAAAGTTGTACCAAAGTCTTTTGAAGAGGGCGAACTCATTTGGAAACTGATATTGCCGATTGGAACAAGAGACAATAAATTTGGCAAGTGGTCACCAAATTGGGAAGGGCCTTTCAAGATTCACAAATGCGTCTCTAGAGGAGCCTACATGTTAGAAGGGTTGGATGGAGAAGTATTTGGCAGGGCTCTAAATGGAAAGTATTTGAAAAAATATTACCCAAGTGTATGGATCAACTCATGATTCGGCTCTGTTTGTCCAGCCAATTCGTGTTAGCCGATGCGTTGTGACGCACGCATCGCCTTTAGGTGATTTTAGGGCCACGTTTTTCCCCTAGTTACCTGTGACCGGCTGGTGGTGGCCGACGGTTATGACAACAGGACGCAAGTGTATTAAGTTCATAATTTCATCGACATCAAAGACATCAACGAAATTAGGGGGCATATGCATATACAATACAATACGATATCAAGGAGAAAGAGTGACTTTTTCGAAAGAAATTTTTTGACGATTTCAAGCAAGTTTAACATAATCGGCAAGCATGTGTTAAGTGGAACTCAGGTAAAACCAGCCGATTACAAAAGATAGTTTAACGTCAAGCAAGATTTTACAGAAGCCGATCACAAGACAGTTTAAAAAGGCCAAAGCCGATTACAAAAGTTAGGATTTCTAAGTTATTACAATTGGCTCACTGCTTCAAAATGTTAGCTATGGCCGACAACGCCTTGCATCTGATTTGATCTACTTCCTCGATGGCCATAGCGTCGTCGGCATCGGACCCAGTTATCGGCCTCACCGCCTTGGTCAAGCCCTTCAGGGTGGACACGGCCGCCTTGATGCTTGATCGCTTGTCTTCGACCTCTTTAGGCAGGGCGGCCATGTATTCTTCCTGCACTTGGATTTCTGTAGTAATTTGGACGAAGTTCGCTATTATCTGATCCCTTCACGTTCGAAGTTGTTCAAGTTTGGCTGCCGGCTCCATCTTCAAGGCGTCGAAGTTAGCTTTTTTGGCCTTGATGTCTTCTTGACTTGACTTGATCGCTGCCATCAAAGACTGGTTTTCTCGACGATCCGCAAGGCGTTGTTGGGCTCGCTCATATTTCACTTGGTGTGCTTCTAGGAAGGTGGCCGGGACGATTGCGTCAACCACGACGTCTGGTAGCTGGTTTTGGATTTCTTTGAACCGAGCACAGATTGGGCCGCAGTCGGCTACCAGTACATCCAGAGGGACCTCCAGCCGATTGCCGATGTCGGCTAGAACTGCTTTAAGGTCTACGTCAAGCGGCACCAGTGCCTTCTTGCCTCCGTCGTCGGGATCTTCAAACTCCCACAGGTCGAAGCCCAAGAGATCGGCTATATTCTGCAAAAGGAAAATAACAGTTTAGAAAAGTGATGGACTTATCAAATCGGCTAATGAGATTGAGCGGGGCTTACCGTGAGCATCGGAGCCGGAGTGGGTTCCGCATCGGCTTGATCATCACCTGCAGCCGAGATGACTTCTTCATCAGCGTGGCCACTGCCCGCGGCCGATTGGGTGCGCTCACTTGATTCCTGGGGGGCAGGTGTTGGTGCGCATGGTGGCTGTGAAGGGAGTTAGTTGGGGATTGACTAAGCAATGCACAAAGTATGAGGATAAGGACTTACTGATCGCAAGGGGGCTGATTTCTTCATGGTGACGCGTTTGGTTCTCTGCCGATTCAGAGATACAGAGGAGGCATGAGCGGATGCAAATGAGCAATTTGAAAAGGGGAAAGGAGTGAAGTTATTTACCGTAATCGGCTAAGCAGAACGCCTCGGAGGACTTGGAGTTTTTTGGGCGCTGCTCTCGTTGGACGATGGGGTTGCAGTGTATTTTTCCGAGCTGGAATCGGCTGCGGCTTCATTAATAGCTTCTGCAACTTCTTCATCCTCCACTTCTTGAGCCAAGAAGGCGTCCACGACTGGATCGACGGGGGACAAGTCGTCGTCAGCTGGGGCTCGCTTCGCCTTCTTGGCTGCCCTTTTTCTGGCTTCGGCAGCCGGAGTAATGTGCCCACCTTCGGCGCGTTGAAGCCGATTGGGGATGGCGCTAGCCCGCACCCGTTCGGTAGGATGCTAGGCGCGTAGTTGATCGTCACCCCGCTCCAGCTGACTGGGGGAGGGGAATCGTCGATCGTCTGCAAGAGAAAGAAATTTTGGTTAGCCGATGATATGAGTAATGATCGGTGAATAAACAAAGAACTAGGAAATGTTCTTACCGATGGAACTCTGTCAGGGTCGATGATGGTCAGAAACATTGTAGTCGATTGATGGAATAAGTGTTGCTTCCACTCGCCCCACCACTGGTTGAAGGTTGGTGATCTGCTTATAGCCAGATTGATTTTTTTTCATGCTGCCGATGGGAGGAACTGGGAGTTGAAACAGCCGAAGCATCATTACGTTGCCTTCGATTCTTCCCCTCGGCTGGATCTTGTCGGCAAACCATAAGCCGATGGGCAGTTGGCCCATTCCAAATTGCCTCGCCGCCACCATGGGGTGATAAAACTCATAAGATTTTGTGACGTTGCGGCCTTGGTGAATACCGACGGGAAGGATGCAAGGAGTGATAGCAGTGACAAAAATTTCCCTTGGCGCCGTGTATTCTTCTGAATCGAGCTCGTCTAGCTGAAGATTGTCCGGCTACTCAAGTTCAATAAAGTTTTCATATGCGAACCAGATTTTGGAGGCGTTTGGAAAGCCGCTGTATGCCGATCAAACCATTCTATGAAGTCTTCAGCTGTCAATTTTGAGCCTGGGTATGTTGAAGCAGCTTCACCGTAGGACGTTGGCCGCCAAGTGGTTTTTTCTTCATCATCTACAATTCTAGGCTCTATCAGTGGGAACTCGGTTTGAAGTGGGGCAGGCAGTTCCGCTATCTTGTACAAATGTAAGTTGAGCCAGAGCTGTAGCAACCACCACGATCCCCCAGTGCCAACAGATTGCTTGATGGCCAATCGAGCCGAAGCCGAGCTTAAGACCTGGTATAGATAACCCAATAGGTACTTGCCTAAGGGGATATGCTTTTTCTCCACAAGGGCTTCGGTTAGTTACTAGTTGGGCCGCAGCTAGATCCACAGAATACGAACTTCTCTAGCCACAAAAGGAGGAAGGCGGTGTGCTCCCTGTCCAAAATCTGCCCGTCTTTCATATTCATAGAGATGAAGTCGCTCCAGCCGCCAATGCTTTTGGTCTTGAAGTTGTGTTGGCACTTGCGCTGAAGATCACTTGGGCTAACTATGGAGGTAATATCCAAGCTGGTTATCATTGCCACATCCATCAGGGTGGGGGTCATCGGCCCTTGTCTAAATAAGAAGGCGTTGAGCGTATCGGACCAAAAGTAGTAAGCAGCCGATAGAAGGGACTCGTTCTTGGGCATGTCGGCTATTGTTAGTTCCAAACACTAAGCTATTCCAAGTTCGGTCCAGTGCGTCCTTTTCCTAGCCGACATCCTTAAAAACTAGGCTGGCCAAGATTTATCGGTTGATGGCCATGATTTGAAGGCGCTGGTCCAGTATGACAGGTTTGGGGTGGAAAACCTAAAAGGGATCCGATCGGTTTCTGTGTTTATTATTTCACTTGGGTCCAAGTTGCCGATCGGCCCTAGGAAGTATTGGTTCTAATGAGCTAGGTTGGGGATTGCGATTTGGTGGGTTAAGTGCTACAGAATGAGGAAAGAAACAAGGAATTACAAAGAGGTAGTAGCTAAATTGCAGAAGGAAAAAAGGAATGAAGTCAACAGGCTTACCTCAGGATAAGCTGGCTGCTGCGGCACGGCGGAAGGAGTGCTGGAGGAAGCCATTGCCGGCGATTGCTGCCTTTTGGGATTCGCCGGGGAAAGCGAGGGTTCCGAGGTTGCCGGGGTTGCTGAGGAGGTCGCCAGAGAGCTCGAGAGTTGTTGAGGTGACTGTTCGTGTGTGGCAATATGACACGTGCGGTGGCCGCGAAGGCGGTATTTGAAGGATATTTTTTGGCAGCCGAAATGGTTTCGGTCGGAGAAAAGCGGGAATTTGGAGAGGCAACAAATCCGCGATATTATCTTATCACGGACTTGGGGGGCATGTGTTATCGACCAAATTTGGTAACCAAATTCCCAAGTTCAAGGTCGAATTTGAAGCGGAATTGGATTGGCGAAATAATCTGCGGAGAAGCAGAGGCTGCGTTGGCTATGCTCAAATCGGCTAAGTAACGATCGGCTACGAGGTCAATCGGCTGAGGTTGGATCGGACAAGGATAGCCGATAGCCGATGCTGAGTCAGAGGAGAAGATAAAACCATTTCTGATGAAAGTGCTTGAAGATAAATAGAAGATTCGGTTATCAGTTTGCACGTTAAAAGATATTGTCATTTATGGATAGAGTCCTGTAACGACAATTGTATCTGTAAATTAGGAATTCGTTTAAACTATTTATTGTAATGCGGCATGGGTCCTTCCCGAGATATTGTCGTATTTTAAATAGTAGTTTAGATAGAGTCTGGGGTCTGTACAAATAATGTTATTCTTGGGTATAAATAGGACCCGAGATCCCTGTAATTAGATATTCTCAAAATCAATACAACCTTTAGCGCATCACCTCCTTTTTCTTCAGACGAACAATTGATCCGGCTTTGGGCTGCATCGTTTCAATCCCAAGTTCAGGTAAATGTTTGTCATTAGTGGTGTATCTCGTCGAATTTAGTGCTTTCATCGTCATGACACTCTAAATTCGATGATTTATGCTGCGCTAGCTATCATATATTGCATACAATCTAGAGCAATGTTTAGGTCTGTCTCGTCATTGGCTCACTTCTGTCAAGAATCGGCAGCCGATAGAGCTAGATCTAAAGGTTGACCTAGATTATATGCGATATCGACCGTCTCGAGGTATTTACATCAGCTACAGTAGATCAGACCATTCTTTTTATACTTAATGTTGCATCAGTGTTGAACTATTAAGTCGTTTTTAGAGCTTTTATGATCTGTTCAGCTAGATGTATTTTGCTTAGAGACAGTGCCAGGGTTTCCGCCGGCCTTATCTGTTTTAATGTTCTTTTGATATATTTGTCATTAAGATTATTAAAACTGCCTCTTATATTAAGATCTCGCTCTGGTTAAACGCCCTAAGGCAGAATCAGTTTATCGGCTATAACCGATAGCCGACTGGTCTAGGTTTAGCGCATTTAACTCAGATTGATATCTTTTCATAAGATAGATCAAAGTATTAGCCGATCCACAGTTGAACTTATGACATCGGCTAAGTTTGTTAAAGCTTGTATTTATTATTCTGTGGTATATTTGGGTTAAGTGGCTAATACTGTCTCGGCAACAGCCGATCTATTCTAGTCACTTAGTTTAAATACACTTTGGAATATCGTATATATGTAGGTTGACTCCTGCAGCCGATCCAGTAGGATCTAACTTAATACTTAACACATATATCTCTATTTTTCTTGTTGGTTAACAGATCAAACCAACTGGCACGCCTTGAACAACATAGGTAGCCGAGAAGGACCTGCACTGGAGTTAAGCAGATCTCCCAGGCCAGTGTGTTAGAGAAATTTATCATCAACACAAGGAGAGACACTAATACAAAAATCGTTTTTCCAGATGGCCAAAACTAGTTTTCGCATGTGGCTATACGACCCGCCTGTACCCAGGTGTCTGTGAAAATCAATATTTTTTCATACGGTCACATATGTCGACTGCTTGCAAAAATAATTTTAGCAAAAAAATCCCAAAAACAAATTCACGTGAAACACTAGCTCCCTGATTCTCCTGAAACCCTAGCAGCTCGTCGTCGTAGCCACCGCCGTCGTGGCCACTCGCTCCGTGCCACCACCCGCCGTGGCTGCTTGCTCCCGTCGCCTGAGCCTGTCGCTGCCTCTCCCGAGGATGGGGACGGTGGATCCACGCGTCGTTGTCGCTCCTGACAGTGGGGACAACGGATCCTCCCCAAGGCCGCTGGATCCGCGCACCATCATCGCTCCCGAGGGCGGGGACAGCATGCATGTTGTCATTGCTCTCGAGGGCAGGGGTGGTAGATCCACCCCGAGGCCATTGGATTCGTGCACCAGCGTTGCTCACAAGGATGGAGACGGCAGATCCGTCCCAAGGCCGCCGGTTCCACGTGTCGACGCCACCCGTCCCAAGGCTGCCATTTCTGTGCATCAGCGCCACCCACTCCTAAGCCATCATATCCGTCCTTTCACCGTCGGAGAACCCCACAATAGTCCCTGCCGTAACCCTTGTAATCCCGGTTCTCGAACCGGGACTACAAAATCGGGACTAAAGATCGGCATCTTTAGTCCCGGGTGAAATAACCGGGACTAAAGATGCATCTTTAGTCCCGGTTGGTAACACCAACCGGGACTAAATATGGCGGCGCCACAAGGCTATGGCCAAAATATGTACACACATACAATATCCGCATATATTTCGTATGTTACAAAAAAAATGTCTACTTTGTGGATTCAGTGATAAAGTTACTCAAACTAAAGTAGAACTCTCCCGCGGGATCAATGATCTGCTCGTTTATAAATCCCGTCAATTCTTCTTGAGCAGCTTGTCTGAAAGTCGCGTGGGGGAGGTTCTCTTGCTTGCATAAGCTATCATTAATTCGAATAAACGAGAAATAAATATATGAAATGAATAAGAAATCGATACGTAATGTATGAATGGTTGTTATATGTACATCTATATCGTCGAGACTTGTCACTTTGGTAACAAAGCGGTGAATGCATTCGCAGACGTAGTAGCCGCATAAGTTGGTCCCCTGCGCCTGTTTTGCAGACTAAAAGAGAAACGACGACAGATTGAAGATACATTTCATATTTTGGAACAAATTAATGATTCAATACAACTTTAGAGCATGTTACTCACTAGAAAGTTCATCCTCACAGTGAGCTAATCTTTCCAATTTCCACAAACAGTCACCCGGAGCCGTGCCCATGCCCTACGTGCAGTTGAAAGATAGTTAGTAATTATCCGAGAACCAGATATATGCAATAGCAAGTAAGATGGCATTACCTGTTTAACAGTTCAAAGATCTTTGCGCATGTGGACTCTAGCTTATCCATTGAGTCAAAGACATGGATCTGCGAGTGATCCATGTCAAATACGAACAGAACCTAGTGGAATCTTCAAATTGCGTGAGATGACACATATGAAACTTTATGTATGCACGGGATTGAAATTGGCATGGAATGTAGAAAAAACTCACGCTGTGTTATAGGGCAGAAGGATAAACGTCTTGTAGTGGTGCTGCACCAGCAACATTGTATATGTTATCCTCTGTTTGCTCTGGATATTGATCAACCATTGCGGTGTTGATTTTTCATGGGTCCATGAATCCATGTTTGGGAGATTCTTGCTTGTTGCAACATTGGATCGCTATTTTACAACGGTTAAAAGAATTTTAGTCAGCTAAATATAAGGAGCTAAGGAACAAAATAAATATAACTGAACAATACTTACAAAACCCGCATGGCTAGAAGAGAGACGACAAGGGCATCCAGCTAGTACAGGTCGAATATGTCTTGAATCGGATAAAGAATTGATCACCTCAATCGAAGAAATAGTCCATTGAGTATTTGCCCACGACCATCTCTATACCTCTGCTGGGTTCTTGCATGTACCACCTATGGAAGCGGTGCATCTGTGTAGGTAGATGTTTAACTTGATCCAGCTTTACAAGAGGTTTTCCAAGTTTGAACTTGTACTTCAGCAGAGTCTTCGTGAGGGGTGATAATTGGTCCATTGATATTCCAGTAGATTCCATAAATTGTCTTAACTCGGTTCGAACAGTTGGAATCATGCTGAACTCCAGGGGTTTTTGAGGCTGCATGCCGAGCTGCGGTACATCTTTACCCTTTGTTTACGCCTTCCTAGAAGCCTTCTTGATAGTCTTGTCATAGTTGGACTGCGGTTGCGGTTGTGGTTTAGGCTATGGCGTTAGGTACGTCTCCTTAAAGAGACCTTTATCTCCCAGGCAATTTCAGGAGACTTCTTCTTGAAATATGCCTTGACCTCGGCTCGGACGGCCTCGTGCAACTCCTCGGGAGCCATGTCGTATGATGTTTTCTTTGGGGCTGGCGGGAGCGGGTCAAGTTTAGGCCTCTTGCTTCTTAGTCCACTGGTTGACATTGACCGCGTGGCTCGAGCTCTGCGCTTAGGAGGTGACGGAGGAGGCAGAGGAGGCTGAGAGGTAGTCCGTTTAGGAGTCGGTGCTCGTTCTGGCGATGGAGGAGGCAGAGAAGGCTGGGGATGCTGAGAAGGCCGTTTAGGAGTCGATGCTCATGGAGGCGACGTAGGAGGCGGAGCAGGCGGAGGATACGGTCCACGTGGAGGCGACGGCAGAGGAACGAAAGGCCTCGCTTCTCACCTGGGAAATATGATGAAGGGCTTCCTCCAAAGAAATATCCCGTGAGTTGTTTCTCCTAGCGTCATCTCCCCGTCTCCTCGGGGGATATCTGGCTCAAGATCTTCGTATATGCGTTCCACCTGTTCAATTTTGACTTTTGAGAACCCAGTGGAACGGGCCTACAGTGGTAGGTGTCGTCTCGGTCTACTGGAATCACCATGCTCGACACCACCTGTTCGAGAAGATAGCTTATTAATCAGTAATGAACCTTGATTGTCAAGTTATTCAAGAAAATAACTAACATAAAACTACTAACATACTTTGATTGTTATGTTCTTGAGTGGAATGTGCAGCTCACTCGGTGTTCGCTGCATGATGGAATGTGCAGCTCACACGGTGTTCGCTGCATGATATCATCAACAGGGCATGGCAGACACACTGGAGCTTGTGGGGCCAATTCGCCTTCATTTCCCATTGAAGCGCAGCTGTTGCACTGCTGCTGTAGTTGAGCTGTTGTTGTTGGATCTGGCTGTTGGCTAACCCAGTGGCTCTGCTCCACTACCATCCTTTCGTACACCTTTTGGTCCACTATCTGATCGATCTGTGAGAGATGAATCTCCATTTCTGCGAACCATGCATCTATCTCTCGCTTCGTACTCATGCGACTCCTATATGTGTTGATGTCCGCTTGAAACCCGTATTTCCAGGGAACGACGCCTTTTTCTCGCGTTCGTCCCGGATGCTCTGGGTTCTGGAGTGCGAGCGTTAGCTCATCCTTTTCTCTGTCGGGCTTGAACGAGCCCGAGGCAGAGGCCTCCAGCACTTCTTTTAATCATCTACCAACTTCTTGGATTTTAGCGCCGAAGATTACTGATTCATCTGCAGGATTAAGCGATCCGCCGTGAGCATAGAACCAATGTTTTGATTGTTCCGACCAGTTGGCTATGCCTAGAACAATATCTCGTGCTTCCAGGTCGGCTTCCATCTTCTCCCATTTCTGCATGGTCTTTTGATAGCTGCCTGACCCTAGCTTGTGATAGTATTTCTTCTTGGCTGCGTTGGCCTTGTTCTTTTCAATGAGAGCTTGCGCTTGCTCCCCAGTCTTGTGTTGTACAAAGGCCTCCCAGTGATCTCTGAGCTTTGGGAACTTGTCATAGTCTGAGTTGTGGCCCTTCAGGACGTATTTCTTGTGTAACTCCTTCTTATAGTTCCTGAAGAGCTCAGCCATCTTCTTTAACGTCCATTCCTTGATCTTTTCCTGTTCGGAGTCTAGGACGGTGAACGTCTGCAGCATTGTCGTCCACAGCATCTCTTTCTCTGTGTCCGGGAGATAGCTCTGCTCATCTCCTCCTGTCCTTGATCGCCTCCAGTTCACAACGCTGATGGACACGTGATCCCTCACCACACATCCGCTGTGTGCCACAAACTTCCTTGCAGCGTCGGATGGGGCACTTGGTCCACCGTCCGGTGCTACTAACGTTATGACATGTTGACCCTCAATTCGCTTGCTGACACCATCGTTGCCCGCGTGTCCTCTTCTCTTCAACGGCTGGGGTATCCTCATTCCCCTCCTCGTTCCCCCTCGTTCTCCTCCTCGTTGAGGTATTGATTTGGATCCTCGTTCCCCTCCTCAATATAATATTGTTTGCTACCCTCGGCGATCTCATCAAGGAGAAATTGTTCGTCCTCACGATCATCCATTTGATTGTTGTGAGTTCGAGGACTTAATCAAGGAATTCTGATAAGGAAAAAATATTCAGTTAATACATGTATCAATTATTTAGTTAAATCATGTATATCTACCTAGAAAAAACATAGAGAATGAACAAAGAGAAGAAGATGGAAAAAACTGTGCCGGACTTCATCTATATTTTCCTTCATCTCTTTGTTTCTCTTTGTTAGAACATGACGAATGAACGAACGAACAAACTACCGACCGACCGACCGACGATGGAACGAACATACGAGTTTATTCTATATAATCCTTGTAACGACTGAATGAACAACGGAACGAACGTCCGAACGAACAAACGAACGACTGACCAAACGAGTTTATTCGTTCGTTCGGTCGTTCGTTTGTTCGTTTGTTTGTTCGGTCTTTCGGTCGTTCCATCGTTCATGCTATCGTGTAGAGGAGAGGAAGATAAGAGGAGAGGAGAGAAAGAGAGGAGGATGACGTGAGGGAGATAAGGTGGAGAGAAGAGGAAGTGGAAAGGAGAGTTGAGAAAGAGAGGAGGATGCATGGTGAGGTACGTTGATTCTATATAATCCTTGTAACGACCAAACGAATGACGGAACGAACGTCTGAACGAACAACCGAACGAACAAACGAACGACCGACCGAACGAGTTTATTCGTTCGTTCATTCGGTCGTTCGTTCGTTCGGTCGTTCCATCGTTCGTGCTATCGTGCAGAGGAGAGGAAGATAAGAGGAGAGGAGAGAAAGAGAGGAGGATGACGTGAGGGAGATAAGGTGGAGAGAAGAGGAAGTGGAGAGGAGAGGAGAGAAAGAGAGGAGGATGCATGGCGAGGTTCGTTGATTCTATATAATCCTTGTAACGACCGAACGAACGACGGAACGAACGACCGGATGACCGAACGCACAAATGAATGAACAATGAACGAACGACTGAACGAGTTTATTCGGTCGTTCGGTATGACGTCGTTCGTTCGTTCAGTCGTGCGTTGTATCGTTCGGTCATTGCGGTTCACGTCCGTTCTATCGTTTTATCGTTCTCGTTCGTTCGTAAATACAAAATTTAAATTCACAAGTCACATTCACATTCACATTCAAATTTAAATCTATTCATGCATTCAAATTTAAATAAGAAGTCCATAAGTCCATTTAATACACATTTAATACATAAGTCCATTTAATACATAAGTACACACAAAATTCACATTCACATTTATAGTCCATCAAAGTCCATTCAAACATATACACAAAATTCACATTTAATACATAAGTCGGTCCATTTAATACAAATTCACATTTAATTAAAAATTCAAATTTGCATTCAAAATTCAAATATATATAATTCACATTTGCATATATATATATATATTCACATTTCATATATATTCACATTTGCATTCACAATTTAAATATATAATTCAAATTTGGGATGGGTGGCGGCGGGGCTGCGGCGGCGGCGCGGTGGTGATCTGCGCGGCGGAGGACGATGGCGGCGTCGAGGGGAGGAAGGGGGCGCCGCCAAGGGATCTCGGCAGGGGGCGCGCGGTGTCAAGAGCAGCAGCGGCGGCGTCAAGGGAGGCAAGAAGGGGCGGCGGCGACGGTGACGGCGGCGATGGCGACGGCCGATTCCAAAACCCTAAGCGCGCGGCGGCACACACAGAGAGGAAAAATGGGAGATGGGTCGGATCGACTAACCAATTGGGGCGGCGGCGGAACTCGGCGACGGCGGCGGCGGCTCCCGGCGACGACGACGACGACGCTGGTGAAGATGGTGACGGCGACGGGGCGGCTTTAGGGTTCGGCGATGGCGACGAAGACGAAGAGTGCGGATGCAAAAGTAGCTAAGTGTTGGATCCCCCACGGCCCCTGCTATATATAGTAATCGGGCTCTTTTGTCCTGGTTTAAGCCACGAACCGGACTAAAGATACATTAGTTCCGGTTAGTGGCTCCAACCGGGACTAAAGATTTATCTTTTGTCCCGGTTGAAGCCACCAACTGAGACTAAAGATGACGGAGCAACCACGTGTCCCCTGGTAGGTAAGCATCTTTAGTCCCGGTTGAAGCCACCAACCGGGACTAAAGGTGTTTTCTCGCTCTTTCCAAATTTTTTGTCCCGGTTTGTATTAAAAACCAGAATTAAATATTTAAACAGTGCCCTATTATAATGTATTTTAAATTATAATAATCACATAGAATTAACATTTTCCCTATTTAAAAATATTTTAAATTCATATATAATTAACATTTGCCCTATTTCAAAACTATTTTAAATTCAAACAATCATATTGAACATTTTAAATTCATATATAATTAACATTTGCCTTATTGAACATTTTAAATTAAAAGTAACATTTTAAAGAATTAACATTTGCCTTATTCAAAAATATTTTAAATTCATATATAATTAACATATGGCCTATTTTAAAATATTTTAAATTTAAATAATAATATGTTATTAACATTTGTCCTATTCAAAACTATTTTAAATTCTAACAATCATATGTAATTAACATTTGCCCTATTCAAAAGTATTTTAAACTGTAACAATTATCTATAATTTACAATATATTTAATAATTTACAGTAATTTACAATAAATTCAACTGGTTATAATAAATTCAATAATTCAATCTAATTACATCGTCCATACAAAAATTTAGCTAAGTGATGGTTGTCCTCACGTACTTTCTCCATACAATTGTTCCTTCGTTTTCATCGTTGCGTGAGTAAGGGGTGTCATCATTTGATAGGAGGATGCTCTGGTCAACCGCCACCGTGAACGGAGGTTGCCCGTCAAACTGATCATAATCTTCATCAGTTCTATCCTCGACTCCCACGATTTTCCTTTTGCCTGGGAGAACCACGTGACGCTTTGGCTCGTCGAACCCTTTCCCCTTCTTTGCCTTGCTAGCCATGTCCTTGACATAGAAAACTTATCGTACATCATTGGCAAGGATGAAGGGTTCGTTTGAGTATCCAACCTTGCTCAGGTCGACCGTTGTCGTCCCACTTGCATCAATGGTTACGCCTCCACTACTAAGCCTAACCCACTGGCACCGAAATAAAGGGACCTTCAGAGGTCCATAGTCCAGCTCCCATATGTTATCGTGTTGATGAGAAATTTGATTCCCACACACTGGCCTGAGAGATTTGCTTTACTCTAGTGCAGGTCCACATTGGTCGCCTTTGGTGAAGTTTGGGCGTGCCAGTAGGTTTGATCCTGTAACTAACAAGAAAATAAGAAATATGTGTTTTGATTAAGATTAGATCCTACTCGTTAGGTTAAAGAATTAAATGAACATATAATCGCTATCCCAAAGCACATTTAGACTAAGTGATTGGGATAGATTGGTAGTGTACCGAGACAGTATAAACCACTTAAGTCTAAAAGCACATTAGGATAAAAATTATATGCATTCATTAACCCAGCCGATGTCGCAGATCTAATGTAAATCGGCTAATACTCCGAAATGTTTTACAAAAAGATACCAATCTGAATTAAATGCGATAAACCTAGATCAATCGGCTGTTGATACTACTCAACACATTGATGTTGGCTTAGGGCATTTAAGGAGATTGAGATCTTAATATAAAAGGCAGCTCTAATACATCTAATAGTAATTAACACTAAAATACGATTAAAATGGTAAGGCCGGCTAAAACCCCGACACTGTCTCTAATGGAAAAAATTATGCCGAATAAATCTATATATCTCTAAAAGCGACTTAACAGGTGCTTAATAGGTCGATTTGATGCAGCATTAAGTACAAAAAGAGACACTAGATCTATATGAGCCAATGAGAACCCCTCGAGACGGTAGACACGCCATATAATCTAAATCAACACCTAGATCTAGCTTTATCGACTGCCGTCTTCAGAGAGAACTCAGCCGACTACGAGATAGATCTAGACATTGTTCTAGATTATATGTCGCGTATGATAACTTAAGCAGTTTATAGCATCGAAATTAGAGTATCATGATGATGGAAGCACTAATTCCGATGATACAAGCCACTTGTAACAAGAAATTACCTCGTTCGGAAATCAATGTCTATGCAGCTCGAGCAAGAGCAAGAACTTGTCGAGAAAAAGTAAAACGGAAAGGTTGGCGATGTGCCGAAAGTGTATTGATTGTGTCATATCTGTTTTACAAGCCCTCGGGTCTTATTTATACCCGGATACACAATGAGTCCGTGATGGACACGATCCCTATTACAGATTAGATTACAAAACAAACTGACATTATCACGAAAGGAAATTATAAAAAATATCCTAACTTAACATATACAATTGTCGTTGTAGGACCTTATCCATAGATGGCAATATCTTTAACGCACTTTGGAAACCGAACCCAATACTTTATCCTCAAGCTTTCCTTTCGGGATTAGCTTCACTTCTATCTTCAATCAGAATCGTCTATCGGCTATCCTAGTCCGACTCGGACACAGCCAACTGACTTCGCAGCCGATTCAGACTTAGCCGACGCAGCCTCTGTTTCTCCGTAGATCACGTTTCTCTGATTCCGCTTCAATCTTAGCTTCAAACCTGGGGATTTGCTTACCAAATTTGGTCGTTAACACCTTCCCACCAAGTCCGTGATATGAAAATATTACGGATTTTGCGTAATCCAAATTCCAAGCGTAACCCTAGATTGAATCTGTTTCAGTCGTTACGAAAAATCTTTAAATAATGCCTTCCCCGCGCCAAACAACTCACGCCGTTAAAGCAAACCTTCCGCAACAAACGCCCTCGAGCTCTCCGATGACATCCTCAGTTTCCTCGAGCTTGCGGCGGCGATCCCTGCTCTGATGACCCCAGGCGTTCCAATGGCATCCTTCGCCGCTCCATAGGCTTCATCCCCTGCTGAGTTCCCCGAGGTACGCCCTAATCGGCTAAAAACTCCTTTCTTGCTCATTCCCCATTGTAAATCTGAATTCTAGGGTTTATGAATCTGAAACTCTATTTTCTTTTTCCCGATTGTAGCACCTCGTCCATCAAGTAGTAATTCCCAGTTTGCTGAATGATGAGAGGTACTTTTTAGGGCCTATCGGCAATAAGGATCTCACATACCTGATAATAGCCAAAACCGATAGGATGCCCTATAGGATGAGGAACTCTAGCCTTAACCACTGGTCTGGCACTTTCAAATCCTGGCCGTCCATGGAGAAGTCTTGACCGGCATGGTATAAGAGAATGCAGCCGGCCAAGCAAAGCCACTGGGAAGAAGTTGGGATAGCCCAATGTCTCGCACTGTCTGTAGCCGATATGGCAAAAGACGAACCCCTCATGTCGGCAGCCACATGCTTTTGGAATAACACCCTGAATGCCTTCATCTTCCAACAAGGCCCTATGACTGTCACTCTAGCCGATGTGACCATGATCACCGGACTAGATGTTCTATCATCGGCTAACGCAAACAGATTAGAAGGCAAGGGTCAATTTTCATTCAAGACCAAGGCCATCGGGGGTTGGAACGGCTATGTGGCGATGAACATGAGGGACGGGCCGATTACCCCAAGAGAGCATGTTGCCTTTTTGATGATGTGGTTGGAAAAATTTATATTATGTGGATCCAGCTGTGGGCCAACGGCCAATTGGCAAGTGATAGCCGAAGCCTTAGTGGACAAAGAGAAAATTCCCTTAGGCAAGTTCTTGCTCGGATACCTATACCAAACTCTTCATCAGGCCATTTCCAAGATTGCTGCCAACGCCAACATCAATACTGGAGGTCCCTGGTGGTTTCTTCAGCTATGGTTCGTGCTGATGACACAGAAGATTTCTGGTCGACCACAGCTAGCCGATGCTTGTTTTCCCCTCTTGGAGTCGACTGAGGACGATGACGGAAATGAAGTGACTACCAGGAGGTGCTAATAATTTGGAGAAGCAGCAGCTACCCATGCAGGGTCAAAGCAATCGGCCGATTCATTAGCCAAATGGTTCCTCTCCTTATATGACGGTTTTGCCAGGGACAACCGATGCTGGTTCTTTTACGAGGACAGGGCGTCCTTTGAACTGCCAGTCGAATTAGATTTTGATGAGATCAACTCGGCCGACCAACCCAGATGCAAAGAAATATTTACCATAGCTCTCTCTCCATGCATTCTACCAACTGGGATCCATCAGGGCCGAAATGTCATCAAGACATATGAATTTTATTACCCAGTATCGGCCGGCAGACAATTTGGACTTGGACAACTGCCCATCAGCTGTTATTATGCCGATAAGATCGAAACCCGAGGGGTGGTGGATTCCAAATTAGTAATGAACAGGCTGATGGATATAGAAGGCCCACCCCTCGGCAACATCAGAGTCATGGAACTGGCCCATAAAATAAGCTCGGCCTATGACAGGTGGTGGGTGGAAATAAAGAAGCACATCTTTCATCATCGGTCGTCCACGTACATCACCACCCTACTGCCAGACGAAATCCCTTTAGTATGTTCTTCACCTTGAGTATTTTCTGTTTTGAACAATCGGCTGTTCTCGCTAACTAGCACTTGCATCTTCTTTCCTTGTAGATAACAGAAACAGACCCTCCGACGATGAGCAATTCCGGAGTTGCCATCGAATATCGTCTAGGTGTCCTCTCGGGCGGCTGCGGGCTCGCTCCGTCAGCCATCGGCTGGGAAACGCTGAAGTTGAAGACCTTACTGCATAGGCAAACTTGTCAGCCCATAGCCAGGAAGAAGAGGGCTACCCCATCTGCTGCACAACCATCGACTGCTCCTGCAAAGAGACAGAAGAAAAAGAAGCTGAAGCTACCTGCCGACAACCTCCCGTCCATCGATCCAAGCATCGATGAGTTCCTTAATCAGGAAGTTATGGACGAAGAGGTCTCTCAAGCCATTGCAGAGGCAGCTGCATCAAGTGACACTAGTAATAATTCAGTCAGCCCTACAGCTGACGTTCCATCCCCACCAAGTCCTCCTGCTCCATAACGGCCGGTAAGCACCTTATCTCCTAGAATTTGGTTTTCAAACTATTTTTACTCAGGCCTTAACCAAATCCTCTTTGTTAGTTCAACAGATTAGCCGGTCGCACTCCTCGCCCAGCTTCAACAGTAGTCCTTGAACTTATCTCCCTATTTGCTTGTATCTTTGTATTTAGCCGATCGTTACTAACACTTGTCTTCGGTATAGCCCCCTCAGTCTCCGTCGGCTGCCCTCCAAGATTCAAGCGAACGCACTCAATCGGCCATGGGCAGCCACAACGCCGGGAAGTTGCCACCCCAACCAATCGGGACACCGACGAGGTGGTGTTTGGCTAGCCATGACATCGCAGAGACTACTACCCCAGCCAACCCGGTTGCCAAGGAAGCGGCCGTTCCAGCTCCTATCGTACGAGTAAGCTTTACTTCTCTTCCCTTTTCTCTTGGAACTTGGAAAATCGGCCGTCCTATCGCCTGTCTGACTGCTCTATCTTTGTTCACAGACTCTAGCAAATTTGCTGCCCTTTGACATCAAAGAGTTCGTCGGCGAGGAAGAAATCAAAGCAACCAGTCCGGACAAAACCGCGGTAGCCGATGAGATCAAAGAGAAGTTACAAGACATTCGTCGTCGGCTAGACATTGATGTTGACCGGCTGGTGGTGGAGTGCGGATCGGCCCGATCACGCTTCTTCGAGATCGAAGACCAGCTCCCCGATGATCTATCCAAACAGCTCTCGAAGGCGGTCTTCATCAACCAGCATCGGCCCAGACTGGAGCGTGCAATGCATAGGATGCTTGAGCGGCTGGCTCAAGCCGACCTAGCGGCCAGGATCGATGCGGCCGTGAAGAATGTGGTGGCCGAAAAAATGAAATTTAGACGAACTCCTGGCTGGGCCGTCGGCCACACAAGGCGAGATCGCCGAGCTCGAGCTGGGGGCCGGTCTGTTGCTACAACTGGAGCAGTGCAGGGCCAAAATCGCTGCCAAGAAACAACTGCTGGCCGATCTCCCCAAAGTTACAGAAGGTCAAAGGGGCAAGGTGACTGCCACTCTAAAACACTTGAGAGAACTGAACCAAACGGCCAAAGTAGTCCCTGGCACCGAGCAAGAAGATAGGGCCACAGTCGACAAAGTTCATGCCATTAGAGATGCAGCAATAGCGGCCATAGATAACTTTTTGGGGATGTAATAGGATAAAATTTTCAGAGCTCTAAGCACTTGTGATCTATAACTGGTATCTTGCCTGTGTATATATGATTTTGCAATCAGCTTTATGTGTCCTTAATCCAATCACATGTCGTTTTGCTGATTCAATCACTCCCAAGTCTTGAATGCCTCGAAAATTTTGAAAAATCCCCAAAAAGAGTTTAAAGTCTTGCATCTACGATTTCTGACCTTGTATTATATATGCCCCCTTAATTTTGTCAATGACATTCTTGACATTGATAAAATTAGTAAACCAAATAACTCGCATCCGTCGGCTAGATTGAGCTGATTCAGAAAAATTAGAGGGGAAAAACTTTAGCGTAGAAATGATCTAAAGGCGATGCGTGTATCCCACAACGCATCGGCTATCATGGATCGCCAAAACCTTAGCCGAATCATGAGTTGATCCAAACATTGGGATAATATTTCTTCAGATACTTGCCATAGAGAGCCCTTCCAAATATTTTTCCATCCAATCCTTCTAACATGTAAGCACCCTTAGAGACGTATCTGTGGATCTTGAAAGGCCCTTCCTAGTTTGGTGACCACTTGCCGAATTTGCTATCCCTTGATCCAATCAGCAGTATCAATTTCCAAACGAGCTCGCCCTCTTCAAAAGACTTATGCACCACCTTCTTGTTATAATGACGGGCTACTCGCTCCTTATCCCTGGTCACTTTTTCCAAAGCCCGCATCCTTGATAGAACTAGGTCTTCTGATTCATCTACCATTAGATTATAATAGTCATCGGCTGTTAGCTAATCTTGTAGTTGAACCCTTCTTGAGCCGATGATGTTCTCCCATGGCAGAACTGCTTCATGTCCATAGACCAATTTGTATGGAGACACCTAGATTGATCCGTGGAAAGCCATCCGATAAGCCCACAATGATTCGGCCAATCGGCTGTGCCATTGCTTTGGGTAATCGACGATCTTTCTCTTTATCAACTTGATCAAACTCTTATTTGAAGCCTCTGCTTGCCCGTTAGCCTGAGCATAATATGGCGAAGAATTTAGCAACTTAATCCCCATGCTATTGGCAAATTGAACAAACTCGTCTGAGACAAGGATAGATCCCTGATACGTGGTGATAGTTTGAGGGACACCGAATCTGTATATAATGTGCTCTTTCACAAATTCGATTGTGTCCCCAGAGTCAACCTTCTTCAACACCCACTTGGTAAAATAATTGGTTGCCACCAATATAAATTTATGCCCTTTACTTGAGGGTGGATTAATTTGGCCGATCATATCGATTTCCCAACCTCTGAATGGCCAAGGCATGATAATGGGGTTCATAGACGATGCTGGCGCTCTCTGGATGGCTCCGAACTTTTGGCAGTCTTGGTAGCCCTTGTAATATCTGAAACAATCTTCTAGCATGGTCGGCCAAAAGTACCGTGCTCTCTGAAGCAGCCACTTCATCTTGTGAGTCGATTGATGCGTGCCATAGATTCCTTCGTGAACTTCTCCGATAGCCACTTTGGCTTGATCGGCACTTAGGCATCTGAGCAACACGCCATCAACCGTCCAATAGTATAAATCCTCATCGAGCAAAACGTATCACAAAGCCTTGTAATGGAATTTCCTTGAAGCCGATTGGGACGGATTTTGCAGGTAGTTGTAAACTTCATATCTCCAGTCGTCGACTGACATGGTTGCAATTTATATTTTGATTTCTTTCGTCATCAGCTTATACTCTGATGCCCCCTGAGCTAGATCATTGGCCTCTGAGTTTTGCTCCCTGGGGATATGTTTCAATGTTACCAGCCGAAAACTGTCCATCAATTCTCGGCATTTTTGATAGTATACCATCAGCATGTCGTTTTTGCACTCATATTCTCCTGATAACTGGCTGATGACCAACAGTGAATCTCCCATTATCTCGATGGCGTCAGCTTTGACTTCCTTGAGCAGTTGTAGTCCCTTTAGCACGGCTTCATATTCGGCTTGATTGTTTGTTGCATGGGGTGTGATTGAAAAAGCGAACTCAAAGCTTGCCCCCTTGGGGAAATTATTACTAAGCCGATGTCGCACTGATTTGTTCAAACCGAGCCATCAAAGTTAGAGTCTAAGGCATGATATCCACTGAGCCGATTGAATCATCTATGTTTCCACTATAAAATCGGCTATAGTGTGTCCCTTTACTGTCTTGGGTGCCTGATATCTCAGATCAAACTCTGTTAGGGCAAAAATCCACTTTCCAACTCGTCCTTTTAGAACTGGAGCCGATAGCATGTATTTTACTACGTGGTCTTTGCATACCACAGTACACTCGTTGGATAATAAATAATGCCTTAACTTCGTGCATGAAAAATACAGGCATAAACATAACTTCTCCACTGATGAATACCTTGTTTCTGCATCCAGAAGCCGTCGGCTGAGATAAAAGATTGCCTTCTCCTTACCTTCGATCTCCTGAACCAAAACTGAGCCGATTGATTTGTCGTCGGCTGACAGATATAACTTGAACGACACCCCTTTCTGTGGAGAAATCAAGACTGGAGGGGAACTTAGATAACTCTTGATATTGTCCAAAGCTTTTTGCTGCTCTGCCCCCCAGGTAAACGCTTGATCAGCCTTCAGTCGAAGCAACGGTGTGAACTGCTCCATCTTTTTCGACAGATTTGCTATGAACCGTCTAATGAAGTTGATTTTGCCGATCAAAGATTGCATTCCTTCTTGTCCTTTGGAGGCTGAATCGTCTTGATGGCATTGATGCTTCTTTGTGTGACTTTGATTCCCCTCTCGTGAACAAGAAACCCCAGAAACTGTCCAGCCGATACGTCGAACGTGCACTTTGTAGGGTTCATCTTCAGGTCATACTTCCTTGTTCGCTCCAAAACCTTCCTCAGATCAGCTATGTGGTATTCTAGTTTCTTGGATTTGACGATGATATCATCGATGTAGATCTCCACTAAAAAGTCGATCAAGTTATGAAAGATGTAATTCATGGCCCTCTAATATGTAACTCCAGCATTCTTCAAGCCAAACATCATGACGACCCATTCATATAGGCCGATTGCTCCTGGGCACCTAAAAGTCATATTGTGGATGGCTTCCTCGGCCATAAAGATTTGATTATAACCTGCATTGCCATCCATGAAACTTATAATTTTGTGGCCAGAGGCGGCATCTACTAGCAAATCGGCTATAGGCCTTGGGTATTCGTCCTTAGGGGTGGCCTTGTTTAAATCTCTGAAGTGGATGCACACCCTAAGTTTGCCTTTTTCTTCATTACTGGAAAACTATTTGAAACTCATTTTGCATATCGGCAGGGCCAAATAAATCCAGTGTCATATAGCAGAGTGATTTCGGCTTTAATCGCATCATACATATCGGCTCTAAACCTCCTGGGAGGCTGTTTGTATTGCCGATATCCAGGCTTAATAGGGAGCCGATGTTCAACAATAGATCGACTAAGACCAGGCATCTCAAAATACTCCCAAGTAAAGCAATCTTTATATTCTTTCAACAAATTAATAAGCTTGGTTCTAAAATGACAAGACAATTTTTTACTAATATATGTCGGCCTAGGTCTATCTCCTGGACCTATATCAACCTCTTCTAACTCGTCGGCCAACATAAAACATTGCCCAAGTTTGCCGTTGTTGTCATCCACGGTGTCCTCGTTGTAGACGCTCGAGCCCTCCACGACGCCTTCAAAGTAGTAATTGAGGCTCCTCGTCTCCAATGGGTTGTATGTCAGAATCGGACACCTTCAGAAAATTGGCTTGCCAAACTTTGCCGGACAGGCAATCAATACCATCAATTTCCCAGAGCGGCAAATCGGCGTTAGCAACGTTGACTGACCTGTCGGCTGGCACAATTTCTATCTTGTCGCGTTGCCACTGGACTAAGCTTTGGTGCATAGTGGAAGGGATGCAACAATTGGCATGGATCCAGTCCCTCCCAAGCAGGCTGCTACACGACCCTTTTCCGTTGATGACGAAAAATGTTGCGGGCATGGTCTTGCTGCCGACGATCAGCTCGACATTTAAAACTCCCTTGGCCTCTGAAGGGTTGCCGCCGAAGTCCTTGAGCACCATGTTGGTCTTGATCAGATCTTCGGCCCCTTTGCACAGCTTCCTGAAGGTTGCGTAAGGCATTAGGTTGACGGCAGCCCCTCCATCAACTAGCATCTTGGACATCGGCTTCCCATTGAAAAATCCTTTGACGTATAAGGGCTCCAAGTGCCGATTCTCGGTCCCCTCTGGTTTCTTGAAGATAGCTCATTTCGGGGAAAGTACCAACTTAGCCAAGGTATCTTCCACTGTGTCTGCATCGGCCTCGACAGCCTCAAATTCGGCTGGCAATATGAAAACCATGTTGACCGATGCAGAGACCACTCATTTGCCTTTTGCCGCTCTTTTGGATTTGTCGGCTGGGCTCTCGTCGGCGGGGGCTACCTGTTTCTTGACACGCCATTGTCTTGTTCCCTGCTGACGTGTTGTTGTTGGATCATCCGCTGAACTTCTTCTTCCTGTCCCTCGCTCTTAAGCCTCTGAATTTTTCTTTTTTGCGTTTTGGTGAACAGGTCGATTGGCACCATTGGGGGTTGGCCGATTGCTCTTCATCAACCTCCTCTTCGTCCTCTTCTTGGAGGAAGTCCTGGTGGATTGGACCGAGCCGATCATGGACAGAAGGTTTCCGCTGGTTAAGTTGAACGGCTCGGGGGACGAATGGGCTAGAACCTTCCATGGCGGTCCCCTGTATTCGTCCTCCCTGTACTCGCTGCATCTCGGGCAATTTGCAAGGGTGGGTAGCCTCATTCCCTGCTCCCAGAAGAACCTGAAGAACTCGCAGCGCCAATGTGGGTCACAGCCGTCATGGCGGTGGTAATATGCAGCGGCCAGCCGATCGGGTGTCCTCTCGTACGGCTTACCGCGCCGGCTTTCTTCTTCCTTGTCGACCCCTGTTTTTCAGGACGGGAATCATTCGTGTCCATAGTACCATATCGCTGGATCGAGTAGTTTGGTACCCACGAATACAGTTCTGAATTACCAGGTGCAAAGTGCACGAATAGTCTTACATCAAAATTATTACAATAATAGGCCCGAAGACAATATCCAATACATATAGGAACTACTGGTCCGGATATAACCAAAAGCAGAATTTAGATAAGATAGCAGTCGGAAGGCAGCGGCATGTCGATTGCCACAGGCAACGACCGGGGACTAAGACCAAGTAGACGCCTTCTCCTCCATCGCCCATCTGGCAGTAAGCATAGGGGTCCTCCAGTTCTTCGCTTCCTCCATCTGAAGGTTTGTGCGCATAGCAAGGGTGAGTATCCAATGTACTCAGCAAGCCAACACGGAATGATGCACACGATAGGGTCATTCAAAGGATGGCTGTGGTTCATTTGCACAAAGCCAATTTTCATAAATCATTTCACAAACCTAATATCTAGCCATGTTATGTTTTAGTTCCATAGTATGTTACAACGGCGACGGTTCTGTCTACCATCCATCGTGATTTCCAAGGATGGCTTCCCGCCTCCGGTTCGTCATGTTTTTCTGGGGAGTCCACCCCTTCTCATATTTCGAGAAGTTGAGTCCACCAGCACAAAAAATCATTATGCAATCCCATCCCATCATTTTAAAATTTATGAGTCTAGCCATGGGAAAAACTTGTCACGTCGCTCATTAACCGCGAGCACGACTATTTGAATAGATTGATTACTCACACTGCAGTGGATGTACACTTTACCTGTACTCCGCAACTACTCATTGAATGAGCTTTCATCCCTTCATATGGGATGGTCACGGCAAAGCCTTTCGATAACTTTGCTTCGGCAGTACCCGCTCCATGAACTTAAATCCTCTTGCACTCTAGCCGTCCTTTCCTATCAGTGAGAGGAGTTCTGGCGCTCCCGGGGTAAGGGAAGACTTTCACAACATTCTCATTCATTACTCAACATTTAGGCCGCAGACTTATCTCAATAACCAGAACCACCTCTTCACTCAAGAACCACTATGCAGGGATATTGCCTCCGCTCGGCTATCTACTCTGCTAGGTCTATACCCGTTCGAGAAGTACGGTTGTACTGGCTCGTTCCAGGTTATAAGTTCATGGCTCGGTCCTTAATTGACCAGGGACGGTTCTTGCATTTACCGGAATCCACCCAAATCCAACCATCTGCCCCAGTCCAAAACGTTGGTTTTGTACTTTTTATTTTTCATCAAACTATTTTCATCATGATCAAGGCAATGTGGCGCTCATGTCTCCACATGCCGTATTCCAACTACCTCCCCAAGATAGTTGCCCAAGCACGAAGCTTCTTTGTAAAAATCATGAGTATGCACGAATCTAATATAAGCAGGGCTAAGCATTTTACCGAAGTTATCCTCCGGTTATATCACATCGAATGTTCCAAAGAATAATTCTAATGGTAATCAACATCAAGGCAGGGTATATCAAGCATAGGTACTCATTTGTGTATAGCATGCAAATTTATAATTTAAATCAACATCATTTCGCAAAGTAGGATCAATATGTTCAAAGGGAAGTGTTGACTTGCCTTGCTCGCACACTTGTTGGCCGAGGTCTTCAACGTAGTCGTGCCTCGCTCCCTCGGTTGCTATCTCAGTACGTGCGAAAAATCAATTGAATTCGATCAAAATTCAATAAAATACCGAGAGATCGAAAAGAACCATAAAACGGCTCCGAGTATTTAGCCTAAAATTCTACTCGAGTTCTGGACGAGAGTTTTGGGATAAAATACAATTTAAAAGCGAGTTTCGGATTTTAGGGTTTTCACAAAATGTCAATCCAATTTAATTAAGGGAATAAATTTAAAAGCGCTTGATCAAAAGAATTAGTGCTCGAGGTTTTGGAGGTCCGAGCACCAAAACATTATATTTTTAATGGTGGAAAGAAAATAGATAAACTCCGGAATAAAAACGACGTGAAAACGAAATCTCCAAAAATCCGATTTTGATTTCCGAATTTGCACAGAAAAAATACACGAGAAAACAATATATTTTTGCCCAAATATTTTCCCAAATATTTTCTAAATATTTTTCCTAATTTTCCGAGTTTTCCATATTTTTCCTATTTTTTATTTATCTTTTTCCTTTTCTTTTCTTTTTTTTCTTTTTCTCTTTTTATTTCTTCCCTTTCTTTTCTTTTCCCCTTTTTTTATCCTATTCCTTTCCTTCTCTATGTTCGACCACGCGCCCTCCTATCTTTCGGCCGGCGGCCGCAAACGCAAAGGCGGCGGCCCGGGGACTTACCGACGGCTACGGCGATGGCGCGGGGAGGCGGCGGCGCTCCGGCACACGGCGGCGACGGCTTGCGGCGGCTTGCGGTGGCTTCGACGCACGGCGGCGATGGCGGCGCACAGCGGGTGAGGGTTTGCGGCGAGGAGAGAACGGCGAGGGAGAGGGGGAAAGGTGGTGGCGAGGTGGGGGAAACGGGGAGGGCTCGGCCCTTTTTATAGCCGTGGCGAGAGGGAGAGAAAGAGGGGGGGGGCCCGCGCGGCGGCGTGACGGCGGAACGCCACGCGGCGGCATCAGGGCGGGGCCGGGCGACGGACGACGGGCGGCAACGTGGGTGACGTGGGCGGGGCTGTGCGGCGGCGTGGGTGACGCGGCGGGGGCGCGGGCGGTACGGGACGGCGGCGCGCGGCGCGCGCGCGCGAGGGCGGGTCCGGCGCGGCATGCGCGGCGTGCGGCGCGAGGCGGGCCGGCGCAACGCAAGACGGCGCGTGGCGCGCGCGGAGTGGGGCGGGCGCGGCACGCGGCGCGCGGCAGGGGCCGGGCGCGGGCAAGCGTGGCGCGACGCGTGGCGTGCGTGCGGGCGGGGCACGGTACGGCCGATACGGCGTCGAACACTTGCGACGATGAATAGTGCGCTTTAATTTCCCGATTTTCAGCTTTATTTTCCTAAATCCTTTTTCCCTTCACTCTAAAAATTCAAAATAAAATCTAATATTCCCAACATTAGTTTTAAAAATATATTTTCAAACTTTCCCCCACTTTTATTATTTTAAAAATATATCTCACATGTTTAATTTAATTCTTTTTCCTAAATTCTAGAAAATATAATTTTGATTCCGAATAATTTCTAGACTTCATATATATCTTTTAAAATATTTTATCACACATTTTATTCACCAATTAATATTACACAACCACCAAAATCATGTTTTGTTCCCTAATATATATTTTTATAAATCCATAACCTTTTTCCTATTTTATATTAAAATTCCCAACTCCAAACTCGAAATTTTCTTCCCAATGAAATTCAAATCGTTCGGTTTTTCTCAAACATCGAGATGAATCGCTCACATATAAATTTATGCAACCAAGCTGGCAAATAAGAAGCAATAAACATGATCAAGAAGCAACAAGCAAAAAGTTTTTGTAAGTTCTGATTTTTATTTCCCGGTTTTAAATTCTCAGATTTTCAGGGCGTTACATTCCTCTTGCACCCTGCGTTGGAATCGCAGCCGGCTATCTGCCTGCCGTGGTCGACGATCGGCCGATCGGCCGTTGATGTAAACCATGTTAATTAGCGCGGCTCTCACTACAGCCGGCTCATATTGGTCCTCGGCTGAGCCGTTCGCCATTATGTTCTGTCGATCACCTCGCGTAGGACTGGCTTGGACAGCGTTGACAGGGAAGGGATTGCCGTTGACCTTCATCAGCTTAGCCGATTCGTCGAACTTAATCTTTCCTGCCTCGACGGCCGACTGTATCTGTTGGCGGAAGACCTTGCAATCGTTGGTGCTGTGAGAGGTGGTGTTGTGCCACTTGCAGTACCTTTTCTTTTTGAGCTTGTCGGCCAATGGGATAATGTGGTTGTCCGGTAGTCAAATCTGCTTCTCCCTCAGCAGCAGATCAAAAATCCTATCGGCTTTAGTTATATCAAAGTCATATTTCTCCTCCTTAGTCGCTATCACTTGAGTCTGAATCTGTTGTGCAGGCGACGTGGGTAACTTTCTTGACGACCCTCCTGGATTCTTGAAATCTTTGCTCGTGAGCCGTCACCTTTTGGACCAAGTGGGCCAGGCTGTCAAAGTCTTAAGCCAAAAACCTTTCACGGATCGGGGCCAAAAGGCCGTGAAAAGCTAAATCGGCTAGCTGCGAGTCCGATAACACCAAGCTGTAGCGTCGGTTTCGCATATCCCTGAATCGTTGGATGTAGTCCTAAATCGATTCTTCGTGTTTTCGCCTGATGCCGGTAAGATCCAACAGCTTCATTTCATCGATACCGGAGTAGAAGTAGTTGTCGAATTGTTTCTCGAGATCGGCCCAGCTTTGAACCGAGTTGTACGGTAAGGAAGAAAACTAGGTAAAAGCTGATCCCGAAAGTGATAGCGGGAACAAGCGCACCCTGAGTGCGTCTGTAGCCGACGCCTCCCCACATTGATCTAGGAATCGGCTGACGTGTTCGTAAGTGGACACGTTGTCTTGCCTGGAGAATTTTGAGAATTCAGCACCTTGTATCGGTTTGGTAGCGACACCCTCTCGAAGTATTTTGGATACGGGTACCGATACATGTTGCTGAAATCCTTGGGTTTGAGGCCGAACTGATCGCACATGACGTCGGCGATAAAATCGGCCCAAGGTCTGTTGTCTTGAGCTTGAACTTGAGGTATCGGCTCGTACTGTTCGTACTGGACGGGTCCTTGCCGATACTGGAGTGGTGGCGTCTGCGACTGGTACTGTTGCTCAAGGTGGCCTCCCGGATATTGGCGTTGGAGCTGATTTGCAGCAGGAGGTGGCCAAGACACGATCGGCGGCGATTGCTCAGGAGGTAGCCAATTACCGGCGGGATTATGATATGGCCCCGGGGCGATGTTGCCAATCGGCTCATTGGACATGATTGGCCACCGATTAGCATTAAACATGTTCTCCACCTGTTCCTGCACCACTGTTGGGACACCGCGGTTCATATGTTGAGGCTGTTGTCGGACCAGGATCCTGGGGTGCATGCTCTGAAGCCGATGCCTATACGTTTGGTTAGATCGGAGCCCCTCCTTGAGGATTCGGCTGTCCTAGTGACGGGACTGGCAGGTCGTGAGTAGATAGCGTTCTGTAAGGCGGGAACTGGCCATCGGTGAAATACGTCAGCTCTCTCGGCAGCTGCTCGGCTATCTCCGAGTCAACCATAGTGCTTATCATGTTGTTGAGGGTGTTAACCAGTACGCCACTTTGGTTGACGAGAGCATGATGGACAGCCGAGTCGATTCGGTCCTGTAGAGTGTAAGGGCCCGAACTGTCTTGTTCTTACTTGATGTCCTCCATCTTCTTTTTTCCTTTCTTATCCTCATTAGACATGTCGAAGTCTTCAATAGAGAACTTGAATTTCTGGAGGACTGCCCCCGATCTGGTCTGGGTGAAAGATTGCAGGTAATGTGTTTGCTGCCGTTCAACCATCTGCTTGTAGTCGGCTAGTTGTTCAGCCGACAGTTGCTCCATTGTCACTAGGATGATGTTTTCTTGGTCGATCTCTGGAGTCTTGGTGTCAGACATCGCTCCAAACTTGGAAGTCTGCAAAGGTCCCACCGGGCGTGCCAAACGTGTGTTGATGAGAAATTTGATCCCACGCACTGGCCTGGGAGATTTGGTTTACTCTAGTGCAGGTCCATGTTGGTCGCCTTTGGTGAAGTTTAGGCGTGCCAGTTGGTTTGATCCTGTAACCAACAAGAAAACAAGAAATATGTGTTTTGGTTAAGGTTAGACCCTACTCGATCGGCTAAAGCAATTAATGAACATATAATCGCTATCCCAAAGCACATTTAGACTAAGTGATTGGGACATATCGGTAGTATACCGAGACAGTATAAACCACTTAAGTCTAAAAGTACATTAGGATAAAAATTATATGCATTCATTAACCCAGCCGATGTCGCAGATCTAATGTAAATCGGTTAATACTCTGAAATGTTTTATAAAAAGATATCAATCTGAATTAAATGTCATAAACCTAGATAATCGGCTGTTGATACTACTCAACAGATTGATGTTGGCTTAGGGCATTTAAGGAGATTGAGATCTTAATATAAAAGACGGCTCTAATACATCTAATAGTAATTAACACTAAAAGACGATTAAAACAGGTAAGGCCGGCTGAAACCCCGGCACTGTCTCCAATGGAAAACATTATGCCGAATAAATCTATATATCTCTAAAAGTGACTTAACAGGTCGATTTGATGCAGCATTAAGTACAAAAAGAGACACTAGATCTATATGAGTCAATGAGAACCCCTCGAGACAGTAGACACGCCATATAATCTAAATTAACACCTAGATCTAGCTCTATCAGCTGTTGTCTTTAGAGAGAACTCAGCAGACTGCGAGATAGATCTAGACATTGTTCTAGATTATATGCAGCGTATGATAACTTGAGCAGTTTATAGCATCAAAATTAGAGTATCATAACGATGGAAGCACTAATTCTGACGATACAAGCCACTTGTAACAAGAAATTACCTCATTCGGTGATCAATGTCGATGCAGCCCGAGCAAGAGCAAGAACTTGTCGAGAAGAAGTAAAACGGAAAGGTTGGTGATGCGCCGAAAGTGTATTGATTGTGTGATATCTGTTTTACAAGCCCTCGGGTCTTATTTATACCCGGATACACAATGAGTCCATGACGGACATGATCCCTATTACAGATTAGATTACAAAACAAACTGACATTATCACGAAAGGAAACTACACAAAATATCCTAACTTAACATATACAATTATCGTTGTAGGACCTTATCCATAGATGGCAATATCTTTAACGCACTTTGGAAACCGAATCCAATACTTTATCCTCAAGCTTTCCTTTTGGGATTGGCTTCACTTCTATCTTCAATCAGAATCGGCTATCGGCTATCCTAGTCCGACTCGAACACAGTCGACTGACTCCGCAGCTGATTCGAACTTAGCCGACGCAGCCTCTGTTTCTTCGTAGATCATGTTTCTCCAATTTCGCTTCAATCTTAGCTTCAAACCTGGGGATTTGCTTACCAAAGTGTGTCGTTAACACATCGATGTTGTCGTAATATATGCTAGCCATACCATCGTATCCCACAGCATCGATGCGGACAATGCTGTTCTGATTCGTGCTCTTTATGTCTTGGGCCCGTGTGTAAAATGTGTACCCATTGATTTCATATGCCTGGAATGTGGTGATCGAGCAAGATGGTCCCCTCGCTAAGAAGGCTAGTTGTTGATCAATGCTCGTGTTGCCCATGAGACGTTGTCGCAGCCAAGCAGGGAATGCATCAACGCGATGGCGTGTAATCCAGGCATCCATCTTACCGGTGTTTTCCGAGCGAACAATCGCCAAGTGTTCCTCGATGTAAGGAGCCACCAAGAAAGATTGTTGCAACATGGTCCAATGTGCTTTCCTGAACAAGTCGTTGTCTATTGTCATTATTGCCTTCCTTCCAAGAGTTCCCTTCCCCCGTAGTCTACCTTCATGGCTTGATTCAGGCACCCCGATGGGACGAAGGTCTTCAATAAAGTCGACGCAAAACTCAATCACCTCCTCTGTTCCATATCTCTTGGCGATGCTGGCCTTCGGACGAGAACGGTTACGGACGTACTTCTTTAGAACACCCATATACCTCTCGAAAGGGAACATGTTGTGTAGGAATACCGAACCGAGGATACGAATCTCTTTGACAAGGAGGCATAGGAGATGCGTCATGATATTGAAGAAGGAAGGCGGAAAGATCATCTCAAAGCTGACAAGACATTGGACCACATCATTTTGAAAGTCTTCTAGTCTGTCTGAATCGATGATATTATGTGAAATTGTGTTCAGGAAAGAACATAGCTTTGTTATTGTTGCCTGGACATTATCGGATAGGATACCCCGAATTATAACGGGAAGCAGCTGTGTCATCAGCACGTGGCAGTCATGGGACTTTAGATTTGTGAACTTCCTATCCTTCGTGCTTATTATTCCCTTTATATTTGAGGAGTATCTAGACAGTACCTTGATGCTCTCCAGGCATTCAAACATTATTTCATTCTCTACCTTGCTTAGAGTGTAGCTGGCTAGACTTAGGTAGCGGGATCCTTTCTCCTTTGGTTGCGGGTGAAGGCCGTCGCGTTGTGTCATATGTTTCAGATCATTACGTGTCTCAAGTGTATCTTTTGATTTTCCATATACACCAAGAAAGCCCAGCAGGTTTATGCAAAGATTCTTAGCGAGGTGCATCACGTCGATTGCATGGCGGACGTCCAAGACTTCCCAATAGGGCAACTCCCAAAAAATGACTTCTTCTTTTACATCGTCGCGTGACCAACTTCACTTGCTATAGGTTGGCTGCCAGGTCTCTTTCCAAATACTACTTTGAGGTCTTTCACCATGGCAAACACGGTCTTTCCATTGCGATGTTTTGGCTTAGTACGATGGTCTATCTTTTGATCAAAATGTTTGCCACTTCTCCGAATAGGGTGGCTTGTAACAAGAAAGCGACGATGTCATATGTACACTACCTTCTTACAGTGTTTCAGATACGTACATTCGGTCTCATCCATACAATGGGTACAAGCATTGTACCCCTTGTTTGACTGTCCGGATAGGTTGCCAAGTGCAAGCCAATTGTTGATTGTAACAAACAGCAACTCTCTTAGGTTAAATTGCTCCTGTTTATCCTCATTCTACACGGGGACACCTTCTTTCTTACACAGCACTTTTAGATCTTCGATCAGCGGTCTTAGGTACACATCGATGTCGTTACCAGGTTGCCTCGGGCCTTGAATAATAGTTGGCATCTGAATGTACTTCCGCTTCATGCATAGCCAAGGCGGAAGGTTGTAGATACACATCGTTACATGCCAAGTGTTATGCCCGCTGCTCATCTCTCCAAAAGGATTCATACCATCCGTACTTAAGCCGAACCTGAGGTTTCTTGCATCCTCGCCGAAGTCTTTAAATGTTATGTCGATGTTTCGCTACCGCGACCCATTGGCGGGATGTCTCAGCATGCCATCTTTTAGGTGTTCTTCCACATGCCAGCGCATCATCCTTGCATGCTCTTTGTTCCTGAACAGACGCTTCAGCCGTGGTATTATAGGAAAATACCACATCACCTTAGCAGAAACCCTTTTCTTCGAAGGCCATCCGTCAACTTCGCCTGGATCATCTCGTCTGATGTTATATCGAAGTGCTTCACAAATAGGACATGATTCTAGGTTCTCATACTCCTCACCGCGGTAGAGGATACAATCGTTAGAACATGTGTGTATCTTATGTACCTTCGGTCCTATAGGGCAGACTAACTTCTTAGCCTCGTACGTTGATTCCGGTAATTTGTTTTCATCTGGAAGAATGTTCTTCACGAGTTTTAGTAACTCGCCAAATGCCTTGTCACTGACACCATTTTTGGTCTTCCATTGCAAGAATTCTAGCGTGGTACCCAACTTTTGTGCCCCTGTTCACAGCCTGGGTACAAGGACGTTTTGTGGTCCGCCAACATACACTCCAATTTATGCACCTCCTTTTCACCTTCACAGTCCCCCTATACGTCGTGCAATATCTCATCAAGGTCATCGACACCGTCATCGGCACCGTCGTTTTTTTAGCATCCCCGCCCGCCTCGCCTGCTGTATTCTCTTCAAACCCACCGTATTGATCACAATCTAGAATGTTGTTGTTGTCTTCTTCATCTTCTTCCATTGCAACCCCACCTCTCCATGCGATGTCAAGCAATTGTAGTGAGGCATGAATCTCGACTAAAACAAGTGGGCGTGAATAATTCTTGATGTAGAATACTCCTTTTGCGTGAATAACCCTTCTGCTTGTTGGCATCGTTCACACTCAAAAAATAATGCACGCTTTGAATAAACTCTGTCGACCATCGATCCGCGTGGTATATGCATTGTCGGTCCATCTACATGGAATGAAAAAAATTGTAAGAAAAATTTATGAAAGTCAAACCATTTAAATATTATTACAATAATTATATATATATAATTAGACAATAATTATATACTAATCCAACATACATAATGTGTTGTTTTTAAAAGTTCTTTTAAAGTTGTAAACATAAAATTAATACATTATTTTAAAAGTTCTAACTATTTTAACGATCTTTAAATTACCTTATTTTTCTAATCTACTATCAAATCTTTTATATTTTTTCCTTTGTCATCTATTTTATAATTTTTTTTGTCCAAAAGTTTTTCTCTCATCATTGTCATAAACATTTTTTGAAATAAAATTATTACGTAATAAATTCCTACAAATGTAACGTGCTAAGCATACTTTTCTTTCTCTTTATTTTTCAAAACAATTTTCTCAACACAATATAATGTGCTTAGTAAAATAATTAGTCCCAAACAAATTTTCTCTCTTTTTATTTTTGCATAGCATATCTAGAGATAAAAATATATAGAAAACAACCATAAAAAGTAAATTGCTAAGCATAGATCATAAAAGGAAGAAGTTGCTAACCTTGTAGATAGCAAAGATTTATGTATTATCACCAAAACGAAATCATAAAAAAATTTGGCAGCACTTCTCCTCTAGCTAGAGCAAAAGTTTGAAAACAAATACAGCTGGCTCGGGCTAGAGGAGAAAGAAAAAGTATAAAAAGCAACTCCATCTTTAGTCCCGGTTAGTGTTAGCAACCGGCACTAAAGATCATACCAACCGGGATAAAAAATAGCATCTTTAGTCCCGGTTGGTAACCCTGACGCTCTGACATGTTCTGATAGGAATATAACCGGAACTAAAGGTCCTAAAGAGCCGTTGCCTTTTTAAACCGAGACTAAAAATATTTTTAGTTTTGATATAACTCTAACCAAAACTATTATGAATTTTAGTATTTCAACCAAAAGATTGTTTCTCTATTAATGTTTTTAGGTTGTTGCCTTTGCCTTGGGCGCTGGCGGTGGAGAAGAGAAGGAGGAGAGGGGTAGGGAAGAGATAAGAAGAGGGAGAGTGATGGGATGGAAGGGGATGAGATGGGAGGGAAGGCTCTGG
Source organism: Oryza australiensis (assembly GCA_019925245.2). NCBI lineage: Eukaryota > Viridiplantae > Streptophyta > Magnoliopsida > Poales > Poaceae > Oryza > Oryza australiensis. Next base: position 448,915 of record JAIFGZ020000289.1, on the reverse strand, counting down.
AGGAGAAGAAAAAAAAGGACTGATGCGGTGGAGGGAGAGGAAAAAAGAGCGGGAAAATATATGGTCAGTCCGAAGGTCTCGTGGAAAATATCGATTTTATTGTAGCGAGCATTAATGACGGTGGTTGCCGACTTTGCCGAACGGCCGGCGTACCAGGCAGCTAGCTCAGGGCCGTTACGGCGTGGCGAGGTGCATGCTCGGGACGAGGGGGGTGGGGCCGTCGCTGCCGCAGCCGGCCACGCAGTTGCGAGCGCCAACCGAGGCGGGACGGCCAGAGGCCAGTGGCACGCAGGCAGCCGGCCGGGACGACGACGCGTCAGGCCCCGGCCGGCTCCCATTCACGGCTCTCACGCATAGTCGGCCGACGCGTCGTGTCAACCAGCAGTTCAGCACGTAGTACCGACATATCTTTCTCTATCTCTCTCCTCTCCGGCCATCGCTATCAATGTGGCCGGCCGGCGTTCAGCCGCTGCAGCCTGACGTGAAAAGACATGCCCAGCCGTCCGGCGGTCCGGCCATGATCCGGGGCGAGGAGGCGGTATCTTGGTCAGACAGTGCAGAAGCGAGAGGAATGCATCGCCCGTCTTGCTTGTGCAGGAGGACGACGACGATACCGACAGATAGCTAGGGCTGAAAAGATACGGCGAATGCGGAAAACTATTTTAAAAATTATAACTTTACATGTCATTTAAATAATTATAACTTTTTAAAAATTTAATAAAATAAATTAATATATAATAAATCATTTTTATAAATTACAATAAAAAAGATAAATTTTATCATAGTTTATTTTTATAATACAAGTTGAATTTTACATTTTTAAGTGATCTGTCACATATTAATTTATATTATTGTTTTTATCAATTTTTTTCATAACCATTTAAATAATATGAAAAAGCGAGGGAATGTCCTCTCACTATTACATAAAAAAATCTTTCTATATAGTCAAAACTAATTTTTTCATGTGGTTGGGCCATCTGTGTGCCCGAAGATGTGTGTAAAAATCGATTATTTTGCATGCAGCGGCAAAACTACAAGAAAAAATCAATTTTTACGTGTGGTCTCTTATGTCATCCGACTGCAAAAAGAAAAATCACGAAAAAATATAAATTCCCAAAATCGCCTTCATCATGGCCGCAGTTTAGGAGCCGAGGTCTGCGAAAACACTAGCTCTCCCAAGCCACTGCCATCGCTGAGGTCGTCCACGCCATCGGATCCAGCCTGAGGCCGAGGTCCCAAAGCCGCATCCACACCCATCGAGGTCGCCACGACGGGTTGGCACCCGTGAAGGTCCCCCATGCTGGATCCGCCATCAATGAGCTCCCTGCCGCCATATCAGCTGCCCAACGAGCACCCTACCACCAGATCCGCCGTTACGGAGCACCTCGCTGCCAGATTCGTTGCCACAGAGCACCCCATCGCCAAATCCGCTGTCGAGGAGCACCCTACCACCGGCCGCTCACGAGCCTACCATCGTCGCTTTCGCCAGCGGTCGGCCACTGTCAAGCCCGACGTCACAGCTCCCGAGTCCGCTGCTTCCTCCCGACACCGCTGCTCCCATGCTTGCATGAGGGAGCCATCGATGTCGCCGCTGCCTTCGCCACTTCTCGTAGCTACCGCTTTCATCGGTCGAGGATGCGGGTCACCCACGTGCGAGGAGGTGGATGGAGTGGGAAGAGGAGATTAGGAGAGAATAGGGACAGAGATGGATTAGGGAGATTTTTTAAGGTGGAGGGAGTGAGGCGGCCGGCTGGTGGATTTTTCGTAGGCAGACTTTTTAACATGCTCGTCACTGAAAATATATTTTTGCATATGATCTTTTAATCGTTTTAATTATTTTTGAGAGAGTGATTTTTTATATGATTGACTCTTGTCCAAAACAATTGATATGCGGGAGTGCCTCTAGAGTTTAGAATATATACCTGAAAATAAAAAACTATTCTAAACTCAAGAATACCAGTACTATTAGTAGTGTTGTGCAGGCTAGCTAGCTAGATATCATATCTAATATCATTCCCGGGCGGCCCCATGTGCTCGATGCAGCTCAGCTCGTCGCCGCCCGATCGTGCTACGTACTCCTCCCAGACAAGTGGTTTTCGTGTACTCGATCGACAAAGATGGAGTACGTTGAGAGGCATGCATGGTGTACGTGGCAGAATGCAGAGTGACCAAGGTATAACGATATAAACGTGATGCAGTTTGACCACGTGGCTACGTGCTATATGGTCGATCGGTATGATGCAAAATCAGATCATTTGACTTTAAATCATTTATCATTAATATATAGACTCGTTAAATAGAGAATTTATATTAGTGACTTATGTCAAAGAAAAATATGAAACTCACACTCAATCTGAGATCTTAATGCGCATAAAATGCTTATATATGCTTATGCACTAGTGGAGAAAGAGGTTTTTGTCTCGGTTCGTAACCCACTGTTATCTTGGTTCTCGAATTGCGACTATGAAACCAGGACAAAAATCGCTTTCTTTAGTTCCGGTTAAAATAACCAGGACTAAAGATGGATCTTTAGTCCCGTTGGTGTTACCAATCGGAACTAAAAATAGATACGTGCTACGAGGCCGCCAACCTTTTTATTATTTTTTCTTTTTTCATTATATTTTCCGCTTATTTTTCCACGAATGAATCTCCAAACAAGAACATCTGCAACTTCATTCACAAATCTACAGCAAATACACCAAATTCATTCACAAAATCATTCACAAATCTACAACAAAATCATTCGCAAAAATACACCAAATTCATTCACAAAATCATCCACAAATAAAAAACACCCGCGACCACCACCCCGTCGCCCGCGCCCGCCGCCGCCGCCGTCGCGCGCCGTCCTCGCCGCGCCCGGATCGAGAGCGAGGAGAGGGAGGAGCTGCCCCACATGGGGCCGCGCAGATCCATGCCCAGATCCGTGCGGGGCCGCCGCCGCCCGACACCGCCGCCGCGGCCGCGGTTGTCTCGCGCTCACGGCCACCGCCGCCTCGCCCTCGCGCCGCGGCCGCGATCGCCGCCGCCGCCGCCAGCCCGCGCGCGCCGCAGAGAGAGAGGAGAGCGGAGGAGAGCGCGAGGAGCTGCCACTATGCGAGGCCGCGCGGAACCGCACCCGGATCCGCGCGGGCGCCGCCGCCGCGCCGCCGTCCGCGGCCGCCGCCGCCTCGTTCCGTGGTCGCCGCCGCCGCCTCGCGCCACGCCGTAACCCGGGCCCGTCCCGCCCGGCCGCTCGCATCGGCCAGCCCGCACGCCCGCCGCCGTCGCCGCCGCAGCCCGCCCGCCGCCCGCTTGACCGCCCGCCACCGCCGCGCCGATTGTGAGAGGGAGAGAGAGGAAGAGGGAGAGGGCGAGGGAGGAGGGAGTAAGCGGCGCCGCTATTTGCGATAAGACTGAGATGAGAGAAAAGGAGAGGGAGAGAAATTAATAAAGGCTAGCTGCAGCTGTTCGCGGGAGACAAGGAGATAAGACCGAGCTCACGCGATGTGATTTTTTTCTTTAGTCCTGGTTCATATATAAAAGACCGAGACAAATGTTGATTTTTAGTCTCGGTTGGTGTTACCAACCGGGACTAAAAATAATCCGACGTTTTGACAGCCTCTGACAATATTTGAACCGGGACTAAAGATGATTGTCATGAACCGGGACTAATATTTCTAGAGATTCGTAGACTTTTTAAACCGGGACTAGAAATATTTTTAATCCTGGATACTATTTAATCTGAAACTATTGTAAATTTTAGCACTTCCAAAAATGATTTGTTCAGTAGTGATGTCTTCTATGTGTACAAAACTCTCCCTCTCACAGAGAGAAGTTTTGTGTTACTAATTCTCGTCTGGTTCTGGCCAAGTGAGCTTCATTTGTAGATGTGTGCACACTTAATTTCTTTACGCGAAGAATCTGCAGGTAGTAGATGTGATGTGTACCAGCTTACGTATCGCTACGGCGCCTGCGCATGCTACGCGGAGTTCCCGTCGCTGCTCACCCGGATCAAGCAACTTCAATTCCGGAGTACAGAATATAAATGTGAGCTATATTCCCCTATTTTCTACCTCTATATATCACTTTCGATCAACCGGCACCAAAACCAAAAGATCTCGATCCTCTGTAGGTTGTGGACCAAAGCTATACAAGACCATAACTCTCGAAACTCTCAACTTATCTCACCCGTATCTACGTGGAAAAAGCAAGCTACCTGTGGGCGCATTTTAAGCATAAGTATTATTAGTGGATATATATATATATATGACCATTTGTCCTTGTCTTTTGCAGGTGATATACTTTCTTTGATTCCAAATACATGTTATTTTATTCTTCTCAACTTTTTTATATGTATGCATATAAATTATTTTTTAAAATTTCCAGGGTGTACTTTTTTATATGTTCTTTTTATGTTTGCCCTTGTCTAACAAATATTACTCTGACGAATAAATATATGCTTCATCTTTTTGAACGTTGTATAAATGAATGGCAACAAAAATACTAGTATCTCTTAATTTCTTTATCTTCATGCACAAGTATCAATGACTTACTTTTTATTTGGAATAAGAGGAAGTAAATAGTTAAAATTATTAAATAATGTGTTGGCATTAATTATTGTATCATCTCTATCAATGTAATGTCAAATAATGAGATGATATGCATATGAAGAAAAAAATAAATACAGCTGTACATATGATTGTACTTTTTTCTTTTGATTTATTTTGTCCACCATACGTACAATTATTTGACTTTATATTTTTGTGCAGTAATAGATGTTACCGTTTTATATCATTTAGGATGTGTTTGATATAGCAGTTGGGCTAAGCTAGTTAGTGGCACAGAAAACGAGACGAAATAAATCATTATCGAATTAAATATTATAAATTTAAAAATTAGATTAATTTAATTTTAAAAAAATTAGTTTATATACAAAACATATAATTTAGCATCGAAAAGAATGCTCGCGATAAAAGAGGGATTGGCCCAGCCTAGCTAGCCCCGCTTCCGGAGGCAACCTTACTCTGCTTCGTACTGCCTCTGTTTTATCTAAAACAAGTCATTTTAGGTTCGATAAATTTTATAAAAAAGTAATATTTATAATATTAAATTAGAGTTTTATTGAATATAGTCATAATAGATAATATGTTTATTTCGGGTTAAAAATATTATCATGTTTTTAAAGTGATTTCTATATTATTGTTAAAATAGATATATTATGAGTAATGACGATGTCAGAATAGATATTTTCTCAGGATATCATCAGATCGATGCTAGCTTGCTAGATTGCCAGTAGTGTATACTGTATTATTAAAAACTTCTTGCATATAAGCCCTATGCTAATTGTGCGGGGCGAATTTATCAGCATTTCATAACAAGTTTTGCACGTACTAATTAAGCATGCATGCATAGTTGCATCCCTCTCTCTTTAAACAAGACCTTCTAACTTAAATCACCTGATTTTAAGTCAGTCACTAACAGATGAGTTCGTTTAAAAATAAATTCACCTATCAGTGATTCAAATTAGATGGCTTAATGTCAGAGGATCCCCTCCCTCTCACCTCTCACGGGAGAAGTGGAATATACTCTTTAAGTAGGAGTCTGTACTTGAGTTTGTCGTGCAGTCACGAGTGCTAGCTCCAGTAAGACTGCTGTTGCTGCTGGTGGTAGTACAGCATAAGTCAGAGATTCTTGTGGACTTCAGACAAAATCTGCAGCACGAAATAAGGGTACCATTGGTTAACAACCGATAAAAAATACCTATCAGGTGTAGGGAGCAAAGGAAAATCCACTTTATTAACGGCCAGTTAGAACCGCCAAGTATTTCTAAGATCAATAGAACCGCCAATTTAATAAGTAATATTGGCGGTTTTATTTTGACCTAAAAATTAATTGGCCGCCATCAAAATTAAGGTTTCGTAGTTGAACTTATTCTACAATTTGGGCAAATATAAAATCAACTATATATCGAATCAAGGGTAAAGTGCTTTAAACTTTTAAGGGATGTCTCTTTGTTTATTCAAATGCTATCCAAATAGTTGTTACATGTTCTTTTAAAATAACAAAATTCATTAATTATATATATATATACGCACACTAAAAATCAAGTCAAAATGAAATGTAAAAAATTGAATCCAGTATATGAATAGGAGTGGTTCTATTCACATCTAATTTTTGTCTTTTTCGTTTTTCAATATGTAAACTAAAATTGAATATGATTTTTGGTGCAGTAGATGTTAGTATACTATGTATATCATTTTCTATTTTTTATAACTATTTATATTAAATTTAAGAGAAAAAGTTATACGATAAACGAAATAACGTAGTACTGCTGTATTAAAAAAATTAAGCGGTAAGGGACATCCCGACGGATTAGAATCCTCCCAATTGCCAAGAGAGCATAATTTAAGTGGTGTGTTCATTTCATTAATTTTGTGTTCAGTCCTAGTAACAACGGCTGTATTAAAAGAAAAAGTAACAATTGAAGCTGAACTTGTCCCTTAATTTAATTTAGAAGCAGGACCTAAGTCTTTGTGACCCAAGCTAATTAATTGATTAACCTCCTCACCTTTTTATGGCCTCTATCTGCACATTTTCCATTTGGTGTTGGCAAACTTATTACTTAGATGGTTTTGATGTTATTTTTAATTGGTTGCACTACGGGAAATCCCCTATTTGCCGAGTGTCTGGGACACTCAGCGAAGGCTGTAAAATACTCCGAGAACACTTCGCCGAGTATTATACTCGGCATAGCTCACACGGTGAACTATCGGTTGACAAAGAGCTCTTTGCTGAGAGTTTTCCATCGAGAAGTCGGCAAAATCTTCACCGAGTGTTGCTTCGACACTCGGCAAAAAAAATACATGTTAGGTTGGGTGGACGGTGACGGAAAATGTCGCTGAGAGCCTAGAAAACACTCGGCAAACTTTTCACTTTTGCCGAGTGCCGACAAAAAAACACTCGGCGAAATTATAAACTTTGCCGAGTGTTTTCGCAAATGCACTCGGCGAAATTATAAACTTCGCCGAGTGTTTTTGCAAATGCTCTCGGCGAAGAGAGGAATTTCGCCGAGTGCTTTTGTCAATGCTCTCGGCAAAGTTTGGGCACTCGGCAAAGAGGGTTCCCAGAACCCTCAGTTTGCCCTCTTTGTCGAGTGTGTTGGCCATTGCACTCGGCAAAGGCCCTCTTTGCTGAGTGTTACACTCGGCAAAGTGACAATTTTAACCCTATTTCATTTGTTCATTGGCATATTTCACAAATTTTTAAAATATACATCACATTCACAACCCCAATCATTCCACAACCCCATAAGCATCATTCCATATCCCCAATCATAACCCCAATTAGCACAACCACATCGACAACCACAATCACAACAACCTTAGCCATAATTCACAATCCACAAGACATAAATATAATCCACAATCGTAGACACAATCACAATCCACAAAACATAAACATAGTAGTTCACAGTACGTAGTCCACAATTCGCAATCGAAATTCGAAGAAAACATAGTAGTTCATAGTAGGTAGTCCACAATTATAATTGTTCAAAGAAAATTACCGAGGTGGCCACGACGCCCAACCTACGTGGTCATTACTAGGGTTATTTGATGCCGCCGACTGAGGCTGCACAAAAGAAAAAGATAATAGTATAGGTTGTCAAGATAGTAACATTCGCAAATAAGAAAATTAAATGCGAGGTTAAGTGACTCACCGGAGTGCCTACAACAGGATGTGGAGGAGTAAATACCATAGGCTGTGGTGGCGGTATGACAGGAATACTCATGTTCTGACTGATTGTTTGCACATAGCTGTACATCTCAGTCATCCTCGTCTCAATCTCCCGCCGTTTTCTTCTCTCCTCTTCCAACTCGTCCTACAATATTTCATTCCAATGTTACAAAGTGAAGCAAACAATCAGGAAATATTAATGAATTGAGAAAAAAAGAATTTTCTAACCTGCCATTTCTTTCTCTCCTCTTCCAACTCGTCCTATAATATTCCATCCCAATGTTACAAAACGAAGCAAACAATCAGTAAATATCAATGAATTGAGCACAAAACCAAAAATTTCTCACCCGGAGTTGCTGCACTTTGGTCTAGGAAGCAGTCGGCCATGTGCGTATGGCCGGGCTTTCGCTCGTGCTCCTTGCTCGAAGCTGGGATAGAGTGGGTGTATTGGCTGTGTCGATGAGGTTGTCGCCAATCCAGTACCGCCCATGCTTCTTGCCTCCTCCCACCCTCATGACGACTTCTCCATCAATATCCTGGGTAGTAGGATCGAAATCCTCCCCATGGAGCTCCCTTGCCATCGTGGTGTATCGACCGAGGGCCGGATCGGGGCTCTCGGCAAAACCAAACTTTGCCGAGTGCCCCGCTTGGCACTCGGCAAAGTATTCCACTGGGTTTTTAAAAAAAAATTCCCGTGTGTATTTCCTTTGCCGAGTGCTACTCTCGGCAAAAAAAACATTACATTTTACGCTTCTAATTATTTAAAAATTATCAAACTGATTCAAAAAATTACCAGATTTTTCCATAAACTAATATAAGCTAATTATTGCCTATGGAATAATTTCTGAAATCAAACGACAATTCGCCCGTCACTTTCTCTCCAAATCTAACTTATCCTTCTCAACACTTATAATCTTCTTCGGATAATCCTCGGTTTTGTGAACGTCGTAGCTGATAAAATATTTGAAACCTTCTCAATTTTTTACCAGAGCCTCGACATATAATATCATGACATTCAAACAATTTTCATGATTTTCCGACTTCGTTTGCTATTTTTATATTTTTAAAATCATTTGGTGAATAGGTTTCTAGTCATGTTCCGTGAAGAAAATTTTTGAATTTAATCTCATTTTGAGGATCATGACTCAGACGGGTCTAAATAACATCAAATATAATTTTTTACTTATTTTATTCCATTTTTATCACTTGCAGTTCAAATTTAAGACTTGACAAAAAAATATAAAAATAAAATAAATCAAATATATATAGCAAAACAAATTAAAAAAATATCAAATTTTATAATTATGATTGACATGTTGTATTTACATACTAGAGAAAGTTTGGAGGGTGGGGAGAAAAAATTTAAAATTTTTGCCGAGTGTTAGTGGAAAGCACTCGGCAAAATTGCCTTTTTGCCGAGAGCTTTGGGAAGACACTCGGCAAAGTAGAAAATTTGCCGAGTGTCCAGACCTTGTACTCGGCAAAGACCTTGAGAAAACGCCATTTCGGTCCTTGGGTGATGGCCGTTACATTTTTGCCAAGTGTCCCAAATTGGCACTCGGCAAAATTAACCTTTTGCTGACTGCCTGAGGACGACTCTCGGCAAAATGTAATAGATGACGAGTGTTTATTTTCGCCGAGTGTAAACACTCGGCAAATATCATATTTTTCCGAGTGTTTTTGTTTGTCGAGAGCACTCTCGGTAAACGTATATTTCGTCGAGTATTCAAAGGAAAGTTGTCGGCAAACAGTAAAACACTTGACAAACAAGAGCTTTCTCGTAGTGTTATGCCTTCAAGAAAATTGTGGATTCTTGTAGTAGTATACTGCTAGCTTTGTTTCTGTTCAAAAGAACAGCATGCATCAGACATATCGACCTTCTGCCAAGAATCCCGAGCCTGGTTTACAATCCGTTGCATGTTTCGAAGCTGCCCCTGTTTTGGTGTAGATGATTGGGATTTTATATGCGATAGCTACAGCTGGTAGCTAACTAGATAACAAAACAGATAACCAAAAGTAAGAGATTTACAAGAGCATTGATTGGCCTGGTTTTCTTAAGTGAGCTGAGAGATGTCAAGTACTGAACTCGTTCTTAATTTACAATGGATCACATGCATTATTGTGACCACTCTAGGCTACAAAATATGACTACTTGGCGTACATTATAATGACAAATGGAACTACATAATCATGTACCTTCTATTACGTACAGAACATAACATTGGTTTAGCACCCAACATGATCAATTTTATAGATGTACACCTGAACAGTAACAGCACAGCTGCAATAATCTATGAACCAGAACCCAACATTAATTGTTTAGATAATGAAATAAACAAAGAACCGAACGTAACAAAGAGGCACTGAAGTATGTCTACTACTTGCCACAGAGATTAGATTAAAGGAAAACACTATTTTGAATGAAGAAATAATAAATTGTATAAGACAGTCCTTTGCACAGTGCATCTCTGCATCTACAAATTAATTAAACAGAGAAAATAGAGTGTGCTGAATATATTGTTAATGAAAAGGATGCATATTAGTTCAGGCAAAATAGAGTGGGTGTGTTCTTTAATTACCACTCTTTTTAACTTATATTGTATTATGTTTTTAGCACGTACGTTTACCAAATTGCTAAAAGATATGTTCTTTAGAAAAATTATAAGAAAATTGCTTTAAATTATTTTAGTTAATGCTTAATTATATGTTAATGGATTGTTTTGTTTTTCTTTTGGGAGGTAATGTTCCTAACCTTCACCTCCAAACACTGTGTCAAAACATGCCCTGCACATGACCAACTCTCCCATATGCATGGAGGAACTCTGGATCCTACCGGCCAGCACACACATATGCGTGAATGGTTCAACACCACCACACATCACATATCATACGTTCCTGCGTTGCATGCGTATGGTGTTGTGCGAGTGTTTGGGGTTATTATTTGGTTTATAGCTGATAAGCAATATATATATATATAGTAATAAATAATAGTTTGTATGTAAAATTTTGATATTTATGGTTTCAAAGTAAATGATAAAAAATAAACTACAATGAAAAAAATATAAAATTAACTTTTTGCAACGGCTTATGCGTTGAAAGACAAAATCCGGGTTTTATAGTTCATGTACTCGCATAATAAAGCCATAAACAAATTTGTGTCCCTTGATTTTGTGAGCCTAAACTTTCCGGAAGCAGACACACGTCGTTCACACAATCTAGACAATATCACAACGGTCTTAATCTCGTCGATCACCGTCGACTAGCGAGACAGCGACTAGCCTCCAAATTAATAATGTCGATTCATTAATTTTTTAACTGTACTAAGTCAGTAACCAGTACTAGTTATTAAGTAACTATGAGTAACTACCAATCCCATTTTATAAGTTTACAAGCCACTATACACATATATCTCTACTTCTATAAAAACACAGGCGTCCTCCTTAATTCTCACCTCTTTCCTTTGTGCATGTGCAGCACACATTTTTTTAGAACTATAAAAAACATAAAAATATAGTTGTCCTACTTCCCACCAGGATTTTCGTTTCCGCAAAAAACCGCCACGGTTTTTACGGTTTTTGTCCGTTTTACGGGGGTGCGGCACGGCATCCTCGCGGTTTCATTTAAATAATTTTGTGAGAATTCAAAAAATTAAAAAACATTTTAACACAAAAAATATAATTTTTATAGAAAAATATAAATTTCGTGATATTTGCCGCGAAAACCGCGGTATGTGGCGCGGTTTGAGCGAAAACCGCGGCACGACGCGGATTTAGATTTGGTTCAAATTTAAATTACGGTTTTCACGTGTTTTGCATGGTTTTCGCGGTTTTTGCGCGGTTTTCACGGTACGCATGAAATCGTCCAAATTCAAATTTGTTACAGTTCATCGCCGACCGGTTTTCGTGGTTTTCGCACGAAATTCACCGTGCCGGCGAGGGCGGCACGGCATAGGCTGACGGAAAGGTGAACCCTGCTTCCCACCCCTCTCTCTCTCATGCACAACGCACATTAAAAAATCGTGAGAATAAGATAAGGCGGTTGCCGCATACTCCAACCAAAAGAAAGCTAAACAAAACAAACAAAAACAGAAAAAAAATGGTTGGATAAAAAAACTCTGCTTTATACTACATCGCATTCAGACCATAGTCCATTTATATTGTTATGGATCCATTGTAATGCGCAGGTATATTTCTAGTATAGCATAAATCAAAACGGTTAATGGGTTGCCATGCTACTGCCTCATGCAGCTGGACCTACCGATCAGCTGGCAAGAGGAAAAAAGGAAGAGAGAGAGAGAGAGAGGAAAAAAAAGAGAAGAAAAGCAATACAACCCCTGATGTAGACATGAGAATTTCTTTGGGCGGGGCCAACGATTCGGGCTTAATCTCTGCACCTAGCTAAATCTTAAAAACAAAAATTATACATACCATGATTATATATCACGTGCCAAAAGGTTATATGTGACGATGCGCCAAAACTGTTATGTGTAGCATGAATTATAATATTCCGAATTTTATCATATGTAGTCGGAACACAGCTATATTCTTTCTACAAATCATAAAGTTGACATGTACTGTAATATCTACAAGTAGGAGCTAGCATGAACCTGGTCCTTGTACACCAATGAACCTCAAGGCCTCTGATCTCTAGCTCGTATGACATGCATGATTGGTTGCCACGATCGATCTCCTATAAGTACCCACGCTTCGCCCTCGACACCTCGCCGCACCCCAAGAAAACTTCCGCCGCCGCGCGCGTAAATCCGCCACGCCCACGCGCGCTCGATCCGGCCATTCTCTAGTGTATCTAGCTACCACCTCTCACCGCTACTGCCATGACGAACCAGGACGTGGTGATGCCGGACATCGCCGCGGCGGCGGCCATGCCGGGCCGCGCGCCGCTCTTCGCGTGCCGTGGAGCCGCGGCCGCGTCGGCGGCGTACCAGGCCGCCGTGGCGGCGCACGTTCCCATCAGGCCGTGCGCCACCAGCTGGGTCGTCGAGGCCATGCGCACGTCCTCGCCGACCCGGTCCCCCGCCGCCGCGGTCGACGACGCCGAGCACGACTCGTGGACGGTGAGTCGTCGCGCGCGCTCGTGATCAGTCTCTTGGTTTTGGTTTGTGTGTGATCTTAGCGTTGTGATCGAGCCGCGTCGTCGTTTGTATGCGCAGCAGAGGAAGCACCCGTCGGCGCTGGGCAGCTTCGAGCAGGTCGCCGCCGCAGCCAACGGGAAGCGCGTCGTCGTGTTCCTCGACTACGACGGCACCCTCTCCCCCATCGTCGCCGACCCCGACATGGCCTTCATGTCCGACGAGGTAACTGATCACCAACTGACACGTACAGATTCTCTCCTACTCGTAGACGCTGACATCTCCGGCCATTCTTCAGATGAGGGCGGCCGTGCGCGAGGTGGCGGAGCACTTCCCGGCGGCGATCGTGACAGGACGCTGCGTCGACAAGGTGCAGAGCTTCGTCGGCCTCCCGGAGCTCTACTACGCCGGCAGCCACGGCATGGACATCAAGGGCCCCAGCTCCAACGTACGCCACGCCATGCATCAGCTGTCGCACTCCTTCCCCCTTATCGCTTCACCCACACAACAACTTACCCAATTCGATCGCCATCACCCTCTTCGCTATCATTGCTTCCGCTTGCACTCCATCGATCTTTGTACTTAATTACTAGCTGCTACTCCTCCCATTTTCCAGGAGGAAGGAGACACCAAGATCCTCTTGCAGCCAGCTCGCGAGTTCCTCCCACTGATCAATGAGGTGATTAACTAACTAATCACACACGCTAATTAATCAGCCTAATTTGGGCATGTAATTCTTGGTTAGTTGAGCCATGAGGAACTTACCAGCTTCTACGATTTATCTAACTTATTTTTTAACAAAAAAATCAATAACGTTCAGGCTTACAAGGCTTTGATGGAGAAGACGAAGAGCACGCCCGGGGCCAGGGTGGAGAACAACAAGTTCTGCCTCTCCGTGCACTTCAGATGCGTCGATGAGAAGGTACGTAATTAACCAATCCAGTTCTTACATTACTAATTTGGAGATCGTCGAGCTAATTAATTAGCAAGATGGTTTCAAGTTAATTACCAAGCTAATCGCATCACGTGAGATCTTGCAGAGATGGAACCCGTTGGCAGAGCAAGTGAAGGCCGTGCTCCGGGACTACCCGGAGCTCGAGCTCACCCAGGGCAGAAAGGTGATGGATGAATCAATCAATCAATCAGTCAATCCCAGCTTTGTTCATGTCCATGACGCCGATCAAACGGCGATCAGCTCGATCGATCGCTCACCTCACACTTCGCCATGGCTGACGACGACGAATTTCGATCACGCAGGTTCTGGAGATCCGTCCGTCGATCATGTGGGACAAGGGCAAGGCGGTGGAGTTCTTGCTGAAATCTCTCGGTAAGATCGATCTAGCTCGCTCCGGCCTCATCGTCCTTACTTTCTCCGTCGTCTTCCTCCTCTCGCCGTCATCGCTAGCTCGCTCACCGACGTCGTCGTCAGTGAAAACATCTTCTTCTCTGATCGCTGACGGGTTGTCCGCTTGCTGTTCCCTCTCTCTCATAGGATTCGACGACGACCGCCGCGACGTCCTGCCGGTGTACATCGGAGACGACCGGACCGACGAAGATGCTTTCAAGGTGATTTTTTTTGTGTATATATATATACACTAGTAATTATAATATGTATGTTTCACGTACAGGCAGCTGGTGATTTCTACTGTTTTTGTTCGTTTCAAAAGTATAAATTTGGGTTAATTATTACTAGGTGTTGAGAAAGAGAGGTCAAGGGCTGGGAATTCTTGTCTCCAAGTGTCCCAAGGAGACTGACGCCTCGTACTCTCTCCAGGACCCAGCAGAGGTACACATGGTCTTTGATATATATAACTATATATATGTAAACATCCAGCATGACATGTTCAAATTAGTTTTTTTTAGTTAAGTAAACAATAACATGCATGTTCAAATCAGTCATGGCGTCATTTTGGCGATGGCGATGTGCAAGAAATGCTAACAAAATGAGCTGTAAATTTCTCGAAAATTTCCAGGTCATGGAGTTCCTCGTTCGATTGGTGCAGTGGAAGCGTCGGCGATCATCGTCAGCGATGCGCCCGAGGGTTTAGCACACTGACGACGGATCATATATATATGACAGTCTTCCCTGCTAAGCTAGCTCTGACTTCTGAAGAAGTTTGAGCATGTTTAATTAGTCAATCAATTAGTTAATTAGTAACTAGTTAACTAGTCATTTATACAATGTAATAACCCTCCATCATGTCAAACCCTAGGAATATGTATTGTAATTAAGGCATTGCACCTGTGCAAATTAAGCTGCAGCCTAACCACCCTTTAGTCCTTTACTCAAGAATGTGTATAATCTCCTGTATGACTAGCGGGACTTGTCACTCCTGTAAAATGTAAGGTAGTTAAGAATCTTAATATAGCTAGTGATCAATTCGTTAACTCAATATTAAATTTTCTTCATGTAATTAACTTGTATGCATATGTGTATTCTGAACAGATACATTGTATGCATATATAAGGTACAGATGCATATCCTCTACGGTACTGCTGCTAATGTAGTAGTGAGTCCGGACCTGTATCTGTTACTGCATCAACAATCCTGTAGAGTGAAGACAATCCCCACTAATAAGGCACATCTCCTAAACAGGAGGCACAATGCGGATGTGCTTTCCACATTCTGCCAGCAAGATTCTTTGGTAGGGAGACCTGATGAGACCATAGCAAAAGCTGGCGATTTCTTTGGATAACTCACGTGATCTTGGATTCCTGCGTCCCCCTGACGAAGCCCTAATTTACTGGTAATGTCTCGATTGGACGTGTGATCTACCCATCATGATAATAATCCATTGTGCAAACTAAGCACACGCACATGGACATGCAGCTGGATGTATGGTTGTTTTCTTTCAGACAGAAGAAACACCTAATCTGTTTTGACCGATTCTAGTCAATGAGTATAGTGACACATCAGTCACATCACTGTGTACATGATACTTGAAGCCTGAATTATACTATCAATTAGGGGTTTAGGTAGAAAGCATCTGGCTTGTTTTCAGTTACTGTTTGTACTCTGGGAAACAGTTCACTAAGATGACAAAATGTATCAACCGGATCTATTTGTAATCTGTGTGCACATATATTCTAAGTTCCCAACCAGACCGCCTTATTGATTCCATTGGATGATATGCGTGTTAGCAAACTCACCTTGATCAAACTGATCAGCTGTGCCTTTTCTTTTTCACTTTGCATGCTCCTGTCCGATGTGCTCCTTTATCTTTTGTTGTGTGTGTGCATGACAATGTACTTAATTAGTTCTTAGTTTTGTAATCCTGCTTTTGGGTTAAAGTCCTGATTTGATTTATTGGATTTGCTAAGCAAAGCTGCAGAAAAAATTAAAATTGCATACAAGCTAGAATGCTTGTGCATGGTGATGGTGGGGTAGCTTGAAAACATCACAGCAGTGAGATTTATATTCTGTACTACGTACGTGCATGATAGCATTTTCTAGATACGTACCCGTCAGTGAAATGGTAATCAACCGGTGCACGCGTGATTATTGCATCGTGTAAACAATGTTGTTGCCCTCGCATGCTTTGCTTTTAAGGACATCCCAAACTTCTTTAGTTAGGTACTTAGGTATCTCTTGCGTGCATGCGTAGGCCGATACTAACTAAAAAAACATGTTTGGATGTACCTAAGTACCTAACTAAAGAAACTGTATCACAATTTGGGATAATTATGAAGAAACATGCTCAAATAATTAAGAAAAAATTATGAGTACGTTGAGAATTGAACACGACGTCTCCGGTTAAAACCACCACCCCTTACATTGTCAAGTGCATCTCTAAAACATACATATATCACCAGTGCACCACAAATTATGAATGAGAACTAGTTAGCGGGTTTTTCTGATTACTTTGCATGGGGCTAACTTTTTTTAAAAAATAAGATTGGGTTTGATATACAACTCATGCTTTAATTTTGTTTCTATAAATGTAAATTTGTCTTGTATACAATCGATATTGTTATAATCTGGCCTGCCGTATTGATCCATATCTTACCCTTTTTATGCGAAAAGTGACAATTTTTAGGCTTTGAGAGTGAATATTTTGGTTCTATTTACCCTCTATTTATAATATGATAAACTAGAGTAGTTGGTCTATCATCGAATTGAAATTCAATACGTGAACATAAGACAAAACTTGCCAATGCAGCTTTTCTACAAGGAAAGTCAGGGGCTCAAGGCCTTTCCATGATGAAGTATATATATTGGAATAGTTTTTCTCCCATTCTATCAATCAGCTGGCTAGCAGAAAGTTTTGGCACAAGTGAACAGCTTAACAGTATATAACTATATTTGCCAACCTGATGAAACTAGGTTAATTAAGGCGTATCTCCCCTGGGAAATGATTCTTCTACTCACTCAGCCAATATATCCAAGGCACTCTCATGTGAGTGTGTCTGTCCATTCCTGGAGCACTCCTATATTCATGTTTAGCACTGAGAGAAACAGCTTGAAATGTTAGTTTGATTGTCTTTAATAAAACAAATCATGTGCCAATAGTTTGATTCTTTGGGGACCATGTATAGTAAAAGGAATCTCATCAGCTATATAAAAGGAATCATCATACAGTTTCCTGCCCAAATAAAAAGATTCCTGCGTGGATGAAAGAGGTAGATGATACTGTGAGAGGTATCAGCTCCAATCAGATACAAAGAAGCAGCATCTGGTCCATTTCTATGCAGTTCATGATTGGAGGAGTAGTGCAATATTGTTCATGATTGGGGAGACAGAGCAATTGTTGCAGTTCCTACTTGCATTGATCCAAAAATTCTTAATCGAATACAAATTAATTAAGCATACTTGCGTCAACACACACAGTAGACTGGTTCTCTGCCAGTCTGCCTACCAACTGAAGAAATTTCAACGATCGATCCAACATGTCCGGTCTACAGCTTTATGTGGTTGAATATTTGCTTGTAATTTATCTTTGTGGAACATTAATTGCCAACAAAGCTCATTGGATTTTTCAAGTGTCACTTGTTACCATTAGAGTAGATCGATAGGGAGATGAGTTAGCATGCATACTAAGCATATCCTGTAGAAGAACAGGGAAAGATATTAGCTTTTGCTGTGATGCCAATTAAGCATCTGTGATCTTTTGGTGTTGCATGCATGCATATATCAATCCTTCTTGCAATTTTCACGCCTGATCTGTATTTCGATTGGAGCAAGGTAAATACTCTGCCTGTATCTGGTTCAGGCGATTCAGCCTGCATATATAGCCACATGTGCCAAAAGATTCAGGCCCCTTGAGCAGCCTGTTTCCTATTTACACACACAAGTGTCCAACTACCAAGAACCATACTAGCTATATATCATTGGCCCAAACTTGTTGATTGTCATATGCATCAGATGATGTTGATGGAGAGTAGGCTCACGCTGTCGAAATCGCAGTGGTGGATGCATGTATTATATATGCATGCCCTGTGCCGTTGTCGTACCATGCACCTACAGTAATATCAAAAAACATATTACCAGGTACAGGGTTGAGGTACAATATAATATATGCCTTAGTTTTAAATTAAGTACACTACTGGAGAAATGATTTTTCCATGCAGGCGGAAAGACATTTTCCCATGCGAAAGGCATGCCCGCATGCACGAAAATGTCTGGGAAAAGATCATTTTCGCGTGCGGACGGCCCAACCGCACAAGAAGATCGATTATCCTGTGCGACCCACTTTACCAGACCGCACAGGATAATCTATCTTCCCGTGCGGTCCGTTAAGTTGTTCGCACGGGAAGATGGTCTCCCATGTGCCCATTATTTTATGTACAGATCTGTAGCTATATATATATTGTCCTCTCTCTCTCCTCTCCTCTCTGTCCTCTCTTTCTCCTCTCCTCTCTCTTCTCTCCACTCTCTCTCAGTAATATTATCGGTCAATTGATAAGATGCATGTATATATATATTTTGTATAAGAAAAAAAAGACATTTAATTATATTATTTTCTCATAAAAGATATAAATGTACACAGATCATGCATTATATACATATCAAGTTTCGTCTCGTAAATATTACAGAAGTCTAGCAACAATTTACAAATCTTTTGAAGTCTAGCAACAATTTAGACAAATCATTCATGGCGGTGCTCTTTTTTCTACTCCCTAAGTTTTTTGAATTTATCGTCCATCGCAAGCTCGCTCTCCGGATCGTAGAAATCGCCCAAATGGTTGCAGACATCGCGACGGATGAATCGGCAAAGATCTGCAACCAAGTTAAGCATGGTTCGATTGTCGAACCGGTTCGCTATAATTGGAGTGAAATCGATCTGTTTAAGGAAGAATACACATACATACGATTAGAAAAATTATACAAGATCGATCTTAACATGTAGAAAGATATTTTTTCTGAACTTACTTGTTCAAACTTTGTAGTGTATCTTCCGTAGATTCTTAGCATCTCGCATACGTAGTAGCCGCATAGGCTAGTGCCTGGTGGTTGCTTATAACACTATGTTGAATAAAATTTATTATGTACGTCAATATTTGGAATTAAACACAGTATAAAATGTCGGCATATAGCGAGCATATAATTACCGACCAATTTGTCTTCACCAAAAGCTTCTTCTTTTGTGGATCCTTGACCAGTCCACCGTTTCTTACATAATTTGCTTGTGCTCTATGTAGACAAAATAATTGTTTCACTGAATTTTTTATTCGAGAGTAAAAACAGACAAAACTTCTTAAAATGGTGCATGATAGTACTTACAAATTTAACACGATGAGAAACTCTTTGAATGTTTCCTAGCTGTAGTGTGCCGGATCAAGCACTATGGCCACGTGGTCCTGCGGATATACCAGAAATAGTATGTAGTGATCGCTGCGATAGAAAAGATATGTTAACTGTAGGTGATATCGTAGTAAATATCGGTTTTACGGACGAATATTATGTACCGCAACGCATAAGGGACCATGAGGACATTTTTGTCTCTGTGCTCCAACATAGCTCTGCCCAAGTAGAATGCTACCACGATCATCTTGTCCTTGTGTATTTGTTTGATGATCGCCTCTTTTTGTTTCTTCGTTTTGCCTTTGAGCTCATCGCAATCTGCACGAAGATGAACCTCGTGTTCTGTCCAGCATATCTTTGTTGGGTTAACGTATGCAGCTGGATAATTGGTCTTTTTCGTGTTTGCGTATTGCATCCTAAGTAATGCAACGAGTAATTAATTATTCACAAGTTAGTTTGCAAATGAATTCATTAATGACATTAAGTGCGATTGATACTTACAGGCAAAACACAACAACGAGATTTATATCCATTTTTTCATCTTAAATAATGCGTGAAGGTCGTTGAAATCGATGACCAGCATCCCATTTGGGCCACTGGTGAAAGTGTTATCCGGGACCTTCACCGTAAGCATGCTGAGCCCCAATCTGGACGCCTTTAGGTACCAGTCGTGCATTAGCCTAATTTCTCAGGACATGTCTTCCATGACATGCCACAGCAGGAACGGCTTGTCGTACTCGTACTTTGTTGGCACTTCGTCCGAAGTCCAATGTTGTAGGTCCTCCACTTGGTTCTTCACCGATTGTTGTGACTCTGACAACTTTGACAGTTGATCCTGCGGCTTGTCAGTCAGCCTCCTCCCCCTGAAAGCTAGGAACACTAAGTTTTTCTCGTCTTTGGCCATTAATTCCTTATTATAGTTTGATCGAACCATCTTTGGGATAATCTGACGAGGTTGAAGCTTGCTCGAACTTGGAAGGATTTTTTTTCAGAAGAGGCCTTTGAGGTACCGCCAATGTTGACTGTGGTGTCGGAGGAGATTGGTGAATATGTTGGACATCCGTTGGAGGCTGTTCTGCGATGACTTCAGGGACTGACAGCATTGGCGAATCAGGACCTTTATCCTTAGGATGGGAGCAAGGTGGGGAAGCAGGCCGAGGTGGGGAGCGAGGTGGGGAAGCAGGCCCTGGTGGAGAAGGCGGTGCAGGTGCAGCAGCAATCTGAGGAACCGGTTGGACTGGGGATGCTGACTGTGTACCGACCAGAAGGATATCTCGTCGATGCCATAGAATGAACTGATTCACCGCATCCCCAAGCAATTCTATCCCTTCAGGTGCTGAAATGTCTAGCTCTAAGCTGTTATGCTCTGCATGCACCTTGGCCACCTGCACCCTTGCATATTCCTCAGGGATTGGAATGTTGTGAAATTGTCGCCCTGGTATAGCAAGTCCTGTACCCACCTCCTTTCTCTTCCCGACCCTTCCTATCGGCACGAGGAGGCTGCACGGCGTCAGGCCAGTTATGGCATCTACTGGATAGGGTGCGGTGTCAATTGACCCGACGCTGCTGGGCATCTGTACTGTGGGTTCTTCGGATTGCTGAAAGAAGTTAGGAAAGGCTTGGCGATTCTGTGCAACAAGAGAGTAGAAATGCTCTTCAACTTGTTTTGCTATTTTTTCTTCAAGTTTATGTTTGTACCTGTCCCTTTTCTTGTAACTTGCAGCTTCCTCAGAAAACCCTTCTTTCCAACTTGTCTTTGACGATACACCCCTTACTCGTCCAGAATGTTCGGGGTTGCCCAATACAGCTGTCAACTGATCGTGTTCCCTCGTAGCAATAAATTCCCCAGTCTTCTCCTTTTCAGCAATGTCTTTTAGACTTGTGGTCACATGCTCTATATCCGGATCCTCGAAAAAGGATCTCTCCCTCGTCGGTGACTTGTCCTGTGCTGCGTGCCCATACCCAATTTTTGCTTCTTTCTTTTAGTGCATCTACAAACAGGGGCTTTCCTTGGGCGGCAAACTGTTCTTCGGTTGCTCGCCACTTCTCTACGTGGCCATCGTAGCCGCTAGAGCCCAACCGGTGCAAGTACTTGTTCCTTTTCGTGAGGTCGGACATCTTCTTCCTCCGTGCTAAGGCTTCGGGGCTTGTCATCTTCACCACGAACCTATCCCATTCGGTGGGCGTAATATCACCGTAGTCTTCGAATGGGGACTTGTTCTTTTGCATGTAGTGAGTGTTCAAGTCCGATTTCCACTGCCTCCACCTCCCCCCAATCGTTTTTAAGGCAAACTCTTTTCCTGCATGGGACTTGTTCTTTTAAGGCATGGGATAATATCCCGTGCGGTCGCTTAAGTGGACCGCACGGGATAATTGATTATCCCATGTGGTCCAATAGCCGGCCCCCTCGGGACCGGTTTTTCCGGGCACGACCACTTATGACCCGCCTGGAACCTATTGGGGGCCTCGTCTAGGAAAATCATTTATCCAGTAATGGTAGTCAAGACTAGGGTTTAACATTTCGCGCAAGTATACCGTGCCGCCCTCCTCAGCGGTAGCGTGGTTTTCGCGAAAACCACGATGGAGTGAATAGTAGTTTTTACGACGTTTTACCGTACCGCGGTTTTCGTCTAAACTGTGCGAAAACCGTGCAAAAAACTGTGAAAGTCGTGCCAACCATGACGTAAACCGTGAAAACCGTAAAAACCACAATTTAAATTTGAACCAACTTCAAATTCGTGTCATGCCGCGGTTTTCGCTCCAACAGCGCGAAAACCATGCCACAAACCGTGGTTTTCGCGGCAAACCGCGCCAAATTTAATTTTTTTGGTAATATATATATATTTGTGATAAAATAAATTTTTGTAATTTTTTGAATTCACATGAAATTATTCAAATGAAACCGCGGGATACCATGCCGCACCCCCGCGGTACGCGCGAAAACCGCGACGGTTTTCGTGGTTTTGCATACTCCGGTCAAGACGACCTATCCTATGGTTAATTAATTTGTTCCATGCATGCATATGGCTGGGTGAAGGAATTATTGCTGATTTATTTGCTACTGCTTTCACTAGCATCATCGCTAGATGAGACTCAATTATAGGATCCACTGCATAGTTTTGGCTTCAGAGTCTGAAAAACTTGATCTAGTCATCGGATAGAAGTCATCATTCTCTTATCATCAGTATGTGTTGTGTGCCTGTGTGTGAGGAAGAGAGGGAATCTGATAGTTTTTAAATTTTCTAAAATGAAGTGTTTGGGACCAAGTTGTAGGGGATGTCACCCTGGGGTAGCCCACGCCAAGAGAATAAGGTCAGACGAGTCAGATTTGGAGGACTCGAGCTGGGATTGGAAGCCGGGCTTCGGGCAAGGACAGCCAGCCTGACCTCTGCTCCTTGACTCGACCACGGCTCCCCTTGGCTCGACCTGCGTGCACAGCTCTGACCAGAAAAGGAGCAGGCCGTCCTTGGGAAAGAGGCTTCCTTAATAAGTCTCACAGATAAAGCAAGAAGGGGATGCCGGCAGAGGATGATGTCACCTGACAAGATTGCACACGAGATGCCTGCAGCGAGCAGATCCCGAAGCAATTCTGTTGTACATTTTCAGCATTGGTATGTACTTGCTTTTTACTTTATGACTAAGCTTTCTTGCGCGCCAAGCCCATTATAACTGCTCCCCTTGAACTATAAAAGGGAGGGAGAGCGCGCACGCAGTGGAATTCCTTTCATCTTACACCATTGTACTCAACCCTTAATCTCAAATCACCCTAACAAAGAACACAGGAGTAGCCTTGTTATCCTTCTGGAGGGCCGAACCTGTCTAAAAAATCTTGGCTCATCGTGTTCTTGAGTCTACCATCAGGCCCCTTGGTAGGACGTACCAACCACTTTTTCACCTCTTCGGGTAACCCCCTTGGAGGACTGCCAACCTGCACGTTGATACAAGTGAATTGAAATACTCCTGCCTGCACAATGAGGAGCCTAGGTCAGGTCAAAGAATCAGAAATTCATAATGCTTGCATGCATGATTGCACCACAAAAAGGAGTTCATCCGGTTCAGGCATTCACTATACAGAAATAGTAATGGATGTCGGTTGGGAAACCTCCTTAGGTGCCGGATGTTTCAACTAGAACTCAGCAGGTGGCGCGGCACCTTTGACTCCACCTCAAAGGTGTCGGTTTAGGAACCACCACCTTTGAGGTTTCAGGAAAGCAAAAAAAAAGTCTAGCTCGATGCACTGAGCGCATCCACCCTGTGTCGATCCCAAAATCAACCACGATTTTCCCCCCGAAATCAATCCATAACGAACTCCCAACAATCAACATCGCCATTATAGATCACAGAATCATAGATCATAAGTAACAGAATCGACATAACAGAAAAACAACAACAACTAAAAACAAAGACGAAAGGAAAATAACAACAACATCATCGTCGAAGAACATTGACGAGGAGCGAAAGGAGAGAAGGCCGTCGCCGCCATTGTTCCCTGTCATAGTTTGTCAGATCCACTCGCAAGGGAAGTCACTGACGCCGGATCCGCCCGCGGGAGCCTCACCGTCACTGGATATGCTGCGGGGGAAGCCACCGTCGTTAGATCTGCCACAAGAAAAGCTTGGGTGCGGAGGAAGAGGTGGAGGGGGAAGAGGACTGCCAGATTCACCCGTCGTTGCCGCGATGGGTATGTCCCCGGCGAGGGAGGTGAGAGGGTGGGCGACGAGGAGGAGGAGAAGTGGTG
The DNA here is from genome assembly GCA_019925245.2 of Oryza australiensis. NCBI lineage: Eukaryota > Viridiplantae > Streptophyta > Magnoliopsida > Poales > Poaceae > Oryza > Oryza australiensis. The sequence goes on along the minus strand of JAIFGZ020000289.1, from coordinate 424,630 downwards.
GGGAAAGAAAGGAGAAGTGGGCGACGAGGAGGAGGGAGGTAAGAGGGGACGGAGGGAGGCGGGGAGGGGACGGGGGAGAGCGAGCGAGAGAGAAAGAGAGGGTGGGTGCGGGTAGGGATAAGGACATGAGAAGATATGGGCGTCGCTCGATCAGCTCGGTCGGTTTTTTTGGTGTCGTTTTTTTAAACTAGTACCTATAATATTATAGGTGTCGGTTTTTTAATTAACTGATACCTATAATATATTATATATGCTGATTCTTTTGAAAAACCGACACCTTATAATATCGGTGTCGATTTTTCAGCAACTATAGTTGCCAGTTCTATATTTTTTTCACCCCACAGGGATGGGAAAAGGTCTATAGGTGTCGGTTTTAGCTGTTCCGACACCTATAGTGTCGTCTTCTTTGTGCATTTCTATAGTCGTGATTTGCGTTGCTTCCCCTTGCATCCGATGCGCACTTGCCTTTCTATCATTCTACTTATAATCCCTACACTTTTATCAACGCTTAGTTTGTATGTATACTAGTCATGCAGCGACAGGATATGACCTTAGAGTAATACTATATCTTGGTGTAATTGTCTAAAATTAATAAAAGTTTTCTTTATGTTGAAAACTTTTTTGTCCTCATCATTTCAAAACACCTTAATTATCAATGGTGGTATACATGTTGAGTCGAAACTTGAACGACCTTACATTTGGCCCCGTCAGGCTATGGCCTGTTTAGAGAGCACTGCAGATTCTAAAAAATAGCTAGCGAGAATTTGGAGAAGTTAGTGTTACCCAGCTTCTGGCTATTACTCCCCCGTTTGAAAATATAAACATCCTTGTTTTCCTTGTTTTCTGCAAAGTCAATATTTAATAATCTTGAGTAATAATTAAACTAAAAACATATGTGTTTAGTGCCATCACTACGGGACACAAGGGGTTTGTCGAGTGCCTGGGGCACTCAGCAAAGACCAAAAAAACACTTGGCGAAGTCTTCGCCGACTGCAGCACTCGTCATAGCTCACACGACACACTTCTTCACAACAGACAGCTCTTTGCCGAGTGTTTTCTCTCGGGCACTCAGCAAAGACTTTGCCAAGTGTCGGACCGTCACTCGGCAAAAAAAAGGTGTGGTAGCCGAGAGGAAAACTGCTTCTTTGCTTTATTCTTTTTGTTCATAAACTCCTCGATCTAAAGTTAATTATACGACATGTTTTCATCCTATATAAGTCCAAGTTTCAAATACAAATTCTCGGTTTCTCTAAGCCGTCATGCAATGGGTAACCCAACAAAGAAATGAAGAATTGGATGCAATGTCGCTATCACAAGCTTCGAACAATGGGTAAACTACAAAATTTCAGAGTAATTTTTTCTCGGATCGTTCAAGCAACTTTGTCAAAAAAATTGACGTAACGGCACATGCGTGGTAGATTCGGCTTGATATTTACCTGTCATCAGTCAATGCGCGGTATATGCGGCGGGGCGGGGGAGGCGCGACATGGGCGGGAGGGGCGTGGCACGGTAGGAGGGGTGGCGGGGCGCGGCGGTGGCGCGGAGGCCGCGGCGGCGGGCGGCGGCGTTGCGGCGGGCCCAGCGGCGGCGGGTGGGCGCGGGAAGGCCGCGGCGGGTAGGTTTTGGGTAGGTTATGTCCGCGTGGCGCCGAGGATAGGGATGGAGGGGATATAAAAAATCTTTGCTAAGTGCCCATGATCGGCACTCGGCAAAGACAGCCTTTGTCGAGTGCCGGATCACGGTACTTGGCGAAGACACCTTTGCCGAGTGCTAGGTCATGGGCACTCGACAAAGTTTTTTTATTTTCCAGCTACACAGTTAAAAAATTTAAAATATATTTATGTAAAATTTGTCGGGTGCTTTTTTTTCGAGTGCTACGTTCGGCAAGAAACTCTATATTTCATGCAACTAATAATTTAAAAATTATCAATCAGATCCAAAAATTACTAAAATTACTAAAAATTACTTCAACCGACCCTTCTCAACACTTCTAATCTTCTTCGGAGAAGCTTCGGTTTGTGAGCATCGTATGTGAAAAATATTCGAAACCTTCTCAATTTTTTACCATGGCCTCAACGTATGATATCATGACATCCCGAAAAATTTTATGGTTTTCGAACTTTGTTTGCTATTTTTACAATTGTTAAAACCATTCGGTCCATATTCGTGATCGTGTTTCCTAAATAAAATTTTAAAATTTCTTTTCATTTCCCGGATAATGCCTCAAATTAGACTAAATAACATGAATATATTTTTTTTACTTATTTTATTCCATTATTTGATTCACTTGGCAAAAAATTCCTATAAATACAATAAATCAATGAAATATAGCAAAACAGATCGATAAAAATACCAAAATTTAAAATTAAGGACCACATGTAGAGTAGAAAAAGTTTGGAGGGCAGAGGAGGAAAATTTTTTAAAAGTTTGCCGAGTGTCGAGAAAAACACTCGGCAAATAGGCTATTTTGCCGAGTGCCAGGGTGGCGCACTTGACAAATAGGCAATTTTGTCGAGTGCCTGGGAAGGATACTCGGCAAAATAGTCCAGGAAACGACGCTACTCTGATGGTCATTACGCTTTGCCGAGTGTCACTAAGAGGCACTCGACAAAATTTATTGTTTGCCGAGTGTTTGCGTAGGGCCCTCAGCAAACAACTCATTTTGCCGAGTGTTTTTTTCGAGTGTAGGCACTCGGCAAATAGCCAATTTTGCCATGTGTTTTTTTGCCGAGTGTCTACTCGACAAAAAAAAATGGTTTGCCGAGTGTCCGATTAAATGCACTTGGCAAAGACTCGGACACTCATCAAATTAAGGGTTTCCCGTAGTGCATATGTATGTAATATCACTACTTTATTTGAAAATATGTCATATGTGATGTTAATTTTATAGTTGTTGATAATATATTGTGAAAGAAACTAATGCTCACAGTATAACGTTAGAGACCGTGTAGAAATCTAACACGTATTATTTTAAAAGGAGAGGGTAGTGCATTTTCCTGGATTCTAGCTATTGAGTCAAATTTAGGAAGAAAATATGTTGGAGGAGTCGGAGATTCTGTAGTAGCTGTAGCCGTACGTGAGAAGCCTGTCAAAAAGGGTAGCTAGGCTACTAGGAAGATTTTTCAGCATAAGCAAAACAAGGCAAGGCAAACTATTAGCATATTAGTGTATGGTTAATCCACTCTGGAGAATAGCACATTTGTCCCGGTTGATAACCCCTTACAGTCTCGGTTGTCAAACCGGGACTACGAATCCGGGACTAAAAGATTGCTATCTTTAGTCCCGGTTCAAATAACCGGGACTAAAGATGTATCTTTAATCCCGGTTGGAGCCACCAACCCGGACTAACGATGGCGGCGCCACGTGGCTGGCTCCGCCATCTTTAGTCCCGGTTGGTGGCTTCAACCGGGACTAAAGTTTTTTAATTTTTTTAATTTTCACCTGCTCTTAGCCGCTGATTGTTTAAACACACGTATATATGTATATTTATACATATATATGCAAATATGCATATATATATATGTGTGTGTAAATACATAACACACATATATATAACACATCACATACATATGTATGCAAACAACATCGAAATTATTTTTTTAACGATCGAATACAACAAAATGCAACAACAAAACTCACACATATATACAACAAATTGTCCACAAAATCGTCCACACTATATATACAACAAAATACAACAACAACAAGTATTTTTCGCTCGCCAATGTCGCCGGCTCTCGCTCGTCGCTGCCGGCTCTCGCTCACCGCTGCCGCCAGCTCCCGCTCGCCGTTGTCGCCTTTGTCCTGCTCACCGCCGGTGAGGAGATGGCGCCCCGCTGCCGCCACCTCCTCCCTCGCCGCCGCCATCTACTCCCTTGCTTGTCGAGGGGAGAGGAAGAGGGAGAGGGAGAGGAAGAGGGAGAGGAAGAGGGAGAGGGAGAGGAAGAGGGAGAGAGCTGAGGGAAGAGGGAGAGAGATCTGAAAAATGTGCTAAGTGTTGGATCGGTGGAGAAGACAATGCGCGCCGGGGATATATATAGCCCTGAATTTTAGTCCCGGTTGGTGTCACCAACCGAGACTAAAGATAATTTTTCGCTATTTCAATTCATCTTTAGTCCCGGTTGGTGTCACCAACCAGGACTAAAGATAATTTTCCGCTATTTTCAATTCATCTTTAGTCCGGTTGGTGGCACCAACCGGGACTAAAGATAATTTTTCGCTATTTCTAATTCATCTTTAGTCCCGATTGGTGCCACCAACCGAAACTAAAGATAATTTCTCGTTATTTTTTCAAATTTATTTGGTCCCGGCTAGGGTTAACAATTAAATAATTAGTAAATAGGGCCAAATTAAATTCATTAAATATAGGTTTAAAACAACAATATTAAAATTTAATCAAACATAGATAATCCTAGACATTAATGTGCTCTTCTAGATACTGTTCTTCTTTTACCCCTCTCTATTTTTCATATTCATCTAAAGTTGTTGTGTTTTGGAAAATTTTGACTTTTTTGTTTTATTTTTTTATATTTTTATGGACTTAGGAGCACACGAGAGGTAACCACAAAAAATTTGAGCATAAACAAGCAAAAGGTGTGGCATGTGGAAAATTCAGAAGACACGCTCCGAATCGGAAAAAAACTTCCGGGCTCGAAAAGGCAACCTTCTGAGCTTTTTTGGGGAAAATAAAATCGTCCAACGCAGCAAAGCACGAACGAACGCATCCAAAATTTTTTTCTGATCGATTTTCATATATGGAACGTCTCGATCGGAGTCCATATGCGAAAGTTATGACCGTTTTAAAAACCGACTCTGAGTTAGAGGACAAAATGGAAACAATGCACGTAAAACTTGTTACGCGCGCATAAACTAGACGTGACAGCCAGGGTTTAAATGTTCTTATCAATATATAGTTATCCCTCCGATTTGTATATTATCTCCAAAAAATTTTACAAAAGATTTTATATATTGAGAATCATTAGTTAATAACAATATGATGATATGTAATTACAATGTAATGATTAAATTAAAGCTTTCTTCTACCTTCAATCATCCACCCCCACACAACACCACACTCTTTGAAATTATAGATCTCCTCAAATTAATTTTAGGCCATTTGAATCATGTAGCAAAATTTGTATATTTTTATTAGGTTCAGTTAAAAAAATAAGCACATTCACTTTTGTCCCGGTTGGTGTTACAAATTGGGACTAAAGATTTAAATGATCTTTAGTCCCGGTTCGTAACCCCAACCGGGATAAAAATAGGATCTTTAGTCCCGGTTGTTGTTACCAACCGGGACTAAAGATGATCTTTAGTCCCGGTTCGTGTCACGAACCGGGACTAATGTTCCTAGAAATCCGTAGACTTTTGAAACCGGGACTAAGAAATATTTTTTTAGTTCCGGGTACTATTCAAACCGGGACTATTGTGGATTTTGGCACTTCAACCGAAAATGGTTTCTCCAAGAGTGATCGAGTATTAATTATTATAAAATTTGATATTTAAATTAATTTCTATGATAAAATCATACTAATAAAATTCATCTTAATAAAAAATGGGGCCTAGCTAGTACTCCATAGTTAGCTAGATAGAAACTACGAGTTAGCTCAGAGTTCAGATAAGCCAATTGATATGGGTTGTGTGTGTATTATTGCATGTGCATTCGTCTCCTTTTTCACCTGGTCATCCCATCAGATCAGCACGCAATGGAGGGCGCTTCACTTTTGCATGTTCGTTCATGCATGATGCATAGCCGATGCATAGCCTATAGTTAGCTCGCAAGAGCTAGCCAGGAATCAAATACTCCCTCCGTTCGCAAACACATGCATGTATTTATAGCTAGGTTGTTCAACAAAGAGTAAAAAAGAAAGACTATAACGTATCTTATTCAATAAGAGATATATGCTCGTCGGTTCGAGGGTGAGATCTTAGGAAGAAATCTGAATGAGAGATGATTAATGATATTAGTAATACTCTAACAATGCTTATATTGTTTATCGAATTTGAGTTGTAGAAATTCAATCTTAGATCTATGAACGGGCATTATCTATATGTATTGTTAAGGTTGATATATGTGCTAAGAAAATAGGTGAAAATAATTGAAAGAATATTTTGATAAGTTAAAAAAAGCAAATAAATGAAAATCTTAAACGGAGAAATGGTTATTGATCATTGATTGAGAGGAAAGATAGGAAAAGAATAGCTTCATTTTACTGTGTTGAAAAAAGCTCCATTTTCATTTTAGAATGGATTTTGGGACGGAGGTAGGAGTAATCAACGGCTAGTAGTTAGTAGTAGCTAGCTAGGTCCCGGCCGGTGAGCTGAGGCTACGTAGGCGACGCAATGACGACGTAGCTAGGGGCCGTCCGGACGCCGGGTGCGAGCTCGATTGTCCATATGCGCATGTCCCGCCCTCTACGCAAGCCGGTGGCGTCTACTCCAGGCTAAAAACTCCCGGCTAATTTAGCCGGCCGGCCCATAGGTGGTGGCCAAGTTGCCAAGAGGAGGCATCGATCGATCATGTGGCAGACGGCCGCACGCCGCTCGCTCGAGGACGAGGAGAATCCCGGCTATGCCTGCTCGCGCCCGCTGGAAACGCTGGTTCCCGCCGCGGTTTGGCCACGCGCCGATCGAACAATGCAACCGGCCCGGCCGGCCGCGGTGCCGTCTCGTCGTGTTCGTGGTCTCTGGCATTTGTCCCGGCGACACACATGCGGGGGCTTTCACGTGCATGCATGCCATATAATCCCTCTGTTTTATATTACGACCAATCGTTTTGACATTTTCTTCTTAGCTTATTAATTAAGTTTGTAAAAAAATATAACAGCATTTGCAACATAATCTTTCCATCTCACTCACTATGACACGGGATACAGTCTTCAAAACTAATTTTTAAGTTTTAATTTCTCATATACTACAATTAGCAAAATCATAATCATACAAAAGTAAATTTAAACAACAATTCAATGAAAAATCATAATCATACAAAAGTAAATTTAAACAACATTTCAATGATACTGTTTTTATCACATAAAATTTAATTTATAATAAATATTTATTGGTTAACTATCTAAAGAGTTAAATTTTAAAGTACGTAAGCGTTGACTGAATGAGACGAAAGGAGTATTATTAAAATATATGCAATGTTATATTTAATCACTACTAGAGAAATGTTTTTTCTGAACGAGACCCCTGATAGGTTCCAGGCAGGCCATAAGTGGCCGCGCCTGAAAAAATCGGTCTCTAGGGGCCGGTTGTTGGGTCACACGGGAAGATGCATTATCACGTGCGATCCACTTAAGGGACCGCACGGGATAATATCTCGTGCGGTCCACTTAAAGGTAAATCAAAGTCCAAAAAAGAAGCGACCATCAAACAAATGCACAAGAAAAAGATGGTCAGTGTAGCACTGTACTTGGGCAAAACGATGCTCACGCACAAAGACAAAACTATCATCATGGTCCCTTATGTTTTGCGGTACGTAATATTTTTTTCGTACAACGGTTATTTCACTACAACATCACCTATAATTAACATATTATTGACGAGAAAAATCAACACGCCGGTTTGGGAGATCTGCTTAGCTCCAGTGCAGGTCCTAGAATCGATGAAGCGCGGGCGTGCCAGTCAGTTTGATCCTACCACTAACAAGTTATGCAAAACAGTAGAACATAAATCACATCAGCCGATAGACCGATACCCAAAAACTAACTGATCGGCTGATAAGCCAATGGTGCAATTTCAGCCGATGCCGATGCTAGCTGATGGTGTTAGAGTTTGAATCCATTGGCTTGAGCGAATATTTATATAAAGGCGATCGACCGATGATAACATGATGATATAGCAATGTAATATGACACAAAGCAATCACATGATATAATAAATACTGATTTAAAGGTTAAAACATACATCGGCTGGAAGTCCGATGTCATTAAATCCAAATGGTTAAATATTCAATGAAGCCTCTGGTGCAATCGGCTATATCCAACTTGTGTATATTCCTTGCAAGCCGATGCGATATCCAAATAGCTCATCAGCTAAAACCCCGATGAAACCCCTAGTGGCAGTCAACAGGCAGGCTAGAGATTACGGTTCTAATCATGACTTAATAGATCAAACTGATACAACACTAAGTATGAAAAGAAAAGCAATATCTAGACAATCAAGCCCTTGGCTGATTTTCAGGGTGGTAGATGTCTAAACTAATCTAATCTACTAAACAGTTTAGCCAATAACGACAAAGACCCTAAAACAAGAGATAGCCGATAGGGCTAAACTGAAATACTAAGATTAGATTAATAGAGACATATGATAAATAGTCAGGTAAGCATGTTAACTAAACCGGAGAAATCCAAGAGATCGAACGTACTGATGCAGCCTTGGACATCGTCGACGTAGTCAATATGATCGCCTGATCCGACAGAACGTTGGACTTATTCCTTTGCTGGAGGTCGAACTTAACCGATGCAGCCTAGCGCTGGATGCCAAGTTTCGCTGGATGTTGAACGAAGATGAAGAATAAAAGGGTGGCGATGCGCCGAATTGTATTGATCGAGAGATATGTTACATGAACCCTAGGCTTACATATTTATACCCGTAGGGTGACAAAGATCCTAACAGATTACAATTCAAACTTTTCTAAAGATAAAAGGAAACTAACAATCTCTTCCTAATTAATAGATACAACCCGTATCCCCCCTGGACTCTGTTTCTTTTGGATAAGATCTTTTCAAACCGAATCTAACAAGAATCCGACTGCTGGAGATATGGATAACAGAAAACCCCCATCGGCTGATGGAGAACCCTAAGCCGATACTGACTCTGAGCCGATCCTAACCCTTAGCCGATAAGGACCTCGGGGCTTACCAAATTTTGGCGTTAACACATATCTTTTTTACAGCGATCACTATGCACTATTTCTGGTATATCCACGGGACCACTTGGTCGTATTACTGGATCCGGCACACTACGCTAATGATACATTCAAAGAATTTCTCATTTTGTTAAATTTATAAATACTTTTATGCACCATTTAATAAGTATTGGGTGTTGTACTCTCACACAATTGACTCAAACAATTATTTTGTCTACATAGAACACATAAACATTATGTAGACCACGGTGGACCAATCAATAATCCATAAAGGAAGAAGTTTCTCATGAAGACACAATGGTCGGTAATTACATGTCCGCTATACTGACATTTCTTATATATAGTTGTTTAAATAAAAATATTGACGTATACAAATTTTATTCAACACAGTATTATAAGCAACCACCAGGCACTAACTTATATGGATACTACGTGTGCGAGATGCTTAGAATCAACGGAAGATACACTACAAAGTTTGAAGAAGTAAGACTAGAGAAAATATCTTTTTACATATTAAGATCTTGTATAATATTTTTCCTAACTATCAATGTGTATTTCTTCCTAAACAGATCCCGTCCATTTCAGTTGTAGCGAACCGGTTCGACAATCGAACCATACTCAACTTGTGTGCAGATATTTGCTGCTTCATCCGCCGCGATGTCTGTAACTATTTGGGTGATTTCTACGATCCGGAGAGCTAGCTTGCGACAGAGGATACCTTCAAACGACTTAGAGAGTAGAAAAAAGAATATATGTAATCATTTTTAATTAAGTCTATATTTTATGTGCTTTCGAACAACTATTTTAAATTACGAGATGATACATGATATGTATATATGTATATATATGATATGCATGCTGCGTACATTTATATTTTTTATGAGAAAATAATTAAATATCTTTTAGTTCTTCATACGTGTGAATTGTTGTATATATACTAACGACAACATCAATCGATAATATATTATTGAGAGAGAGAGGAGGAGAGAGAACCCTAAACAACATGCAAATGTGCACATAAAATAATGCGGAGAGAGAGGAGAGAGAGAACCCTAAACAACATGCAAGCGCACACATAAAATAATGCCGCACGGGAATATCAATCTTCCTGTGCGGTCAACTTAACGAACCACACGGGAAGATCAATTATCCCGTACGGTTGAGTAAAATGGCCCGCACGGATAATGGATCTTCCCGTGCGGGTCGTTTAAGCCGACCGCATGGGATAATAGATATTCCCGTGCGGTTGGGCCGCCCACACACGAAAATATTCATTTCTCAGATCATCTCAGGCGTGTGAGCAGACCTTCCGCACGGGAAGATGCTTTTCGATCCGCACGCAAAAATCGATTCTCCCGTAGTGAATTAAATAAATTTAGTGTTCTAGATGTTGCTAAATTTTTTTATAAATTTAGTTAAACATAAACAAGTTTGATTAGTAAAAAAATTAAAACGGTTTACAATTACGGAGAGATCGACTGGGCCATCGGTCATCGCCGAAGATTTTCTTCTCCTGCACTCATTCAGTCGGAGACGACCGAACTGTACAGACGACTGACCGAATATTATGTTGAAACTAATATAACTTAAGAGTTTGCACTGCCAGGATAGGTGCGGCGTATGATTTATTACTAGAGGTTGGGGTGCGCCAATAGCACGCCTCCTACACATAGCTTCATCGAATAATTTGATCGGAGTGTTGTGGTGATTATATGTAATTAACCAAGAAACTTTACATGGCAACGTAAAAAACTATAGTACAACAGAATTCGGGTGCAACAAGTATTCACGCCGGGCCTATACAAGATCAGTTTGAAGATGTCGTTTGAAGATGTCACCAGAAATCTCTCCGATGGCTTTCAATATTTCGCTGTAAGCTCTCCAAATTGGATAGCTCAATTCTTGAAATGCTCATTACAAAATGCAATATTGAATGTTGTTACATCTGTGCATTGATGTGCATTCATGTAATATATATTGATGTACTTTGCCTACAATATTACAATAGATGCATGAGTTAAATCCAATACACATGCATGGTCGTCTGTTCCAAGAAGCACCCAAGCTGCAAAATTACATACCTTAACGTTGCTTACATCAGAGGTATCTGAAGTTTTGGAGTTCTACAAAATGTAGAAGACATGTGTCATCAGTCAGGAGGAAAACTCAGTGAGGTAATTATCATATAGTCTAAACTTGACTATTCTTTCGATAGCTTAAGCAAAAAATATTAAATGTACATCTTAAAGTTTTCTTTCTCGTACTCTGGTAGCACCTCATCTTTCTCATGAGCAAAGTCCTAGATTGGAACAGAATGACTCAACATAAGTTCCTACATCAGAGCAAAACAACCAAATCGGTACAAACCTCATAATCATCCATCTCCCGGTCAAAGTCACATACTATAGATCTGCAACAAGCAGTACAGAGTAATAAACATAATTATTAAGCAACTTCTTCGGCTTAGATGATGGTGAGACACTTAACTTTCAGTTGCCAATAGTACACGTTCAAAAGTTTAGAATAATAGTGAAAATTGAAAAACTTAGCACTGAACTTTCAATTGTCAACAACACATGTTCAGAAATTCATAGTGAAGATAAAAATTCAGTTTTTTAAAGAAATAAACCAATACTGCACCTTTGAGCCCCGTAGTGACTTTCAAATTCCAATAGTACATATTCAGAAATTCAGAATAATGATATAAAATTTAGAATTCAGCATTCAATTTTCAAGTCTCAACAGTACATGATAAAAATACATACTGATGGTAAAATTTAGATCTTGTTTAAAATAAAAAACTACTGAACTTCATAAATTCATTAGTGAACTTTGAACTCTTAACTTTGATTCAGAAATTTCAGCATTGAACTTTGAATTGTTGAATGGCTATGTGGGCTACCTGCTGGATTCCTTGAGCTCAGTTGGTCTATGGCATGTTGTAGTTGAAAACCCGTTGGTACCGCCTTGAGCGGCAGTAGAGATCATTCCATTTGATGATCAGTGAGAAATGACCACCATACTTCCTATAGTTTTTGTTGTGTTTTAATATCATCAGGGTTCCTTCATGTCTCTATGTTTTGTTATTTCAGTTGAAGTCCTCTGAATTTGCATATTGTTTCTGAATTTGTTAAGAGGGTTGGTAGTGCTGAAATATTCTAGAACTTGCTTAAGCCACATTGTACATTAACAATCTCAAATAATTAATCTAAAAAAACAATCTCAAATCATGGGGAAGGACAAGGCGTCAAGCCCTTGTTCTCTTCCTTCTCCCTCCACCAATAGATCTCTAATGAACCAATATTAGTCAACAAGTTTATGAACGAAGGGTTTGAAGTTTCCCCGGTGAGCAGACAAGCATTAGCAAAATTCTATGAATCTTTGTAAAGCAAGCAATTTAAAAAATCATAGATACAAACTACTGCTACTTGATCAACGAAATTATAGATCAGGTTGACTAAAAACATTAACATATCTGCTGCTAAATAATTTTAGATTTATCTGCAATAGCCACCTCGTGTTGCTAAAGTAAACCCACAAAAGAAGTATAGGAGTTCTCTTTTCAAATTAAATCAGGCTTGTTCTATAAAAGTTTATGCTCACAGCTAGTAATCAAATTAATGAGCAATTGGCAGGTGTTCTATTGATTTCAAGATTCAATGCCTATCTTTGGATCCTTTAATAGCAATATGGAATGAAATAAACTTCCTTAGTATGATCGATAGCACAAATGCCAAAGACATTTGCAATCCTAATGACAAAATATAATGGCAAGGTCTATACAATATCCTGAACAAGATGTAACTTGAACTTAATATCATTATATCATAATGACAAACATGTGCAAAATGGTGTTGTAACACAAAGCGTAAAATAGGGTCCTACCCTCCAAATCGAAGCTATCATCGCATAAAAGCAATCATGTAACCAACAATGCAGTAAAACTTAAATCAATTAAATGAAACACAGCTTGTCCAATCAATCCTAAACCCAAAAGTAAGTAACAAAATCATTCAAGAAATGAGGATAGGACTCACAATGCTGTCATGGTGCATCTCCTCGAGGAGTGAGGTCCAATAAATGTTCACTGCCTATAAAAGCAATTAAATTAGAACGCTTCCAACAAATCATCCTTACCCTAGCTCAAAAATAGCAATTCATTGGTAACAAGAGATGAAATCCATAGTCTGCAACTTTGGCCAACTTTCCTACGAAACAAAAAAGCACAAGGACATTAATGGGCTAACAATATATGCTTTGATATCATCGACATATCAACTGTTATTCAACAAGTACTCAAAAACACAATCATGAAAGAAAAATGATATGTGGTGTGCAAAAAAAGTAAATGAAAGTATAGGATTTGCAGTTTGAAAAGTAAGCACTAAAGTTTATGATGAGAAAAGGACAAAATTGCATTTAAAGTTTGAAATCAATTTTATACTCAAGCTACTTGTGATTTAGACAGTAGAGTATTGGACTTTGCACCCGTTGGTTTCACAGCTGCAAAAATCTTTTCATAGATATCTTAGACAAATGAAGAATGGCATATACCAATTGGTTACAGGAGAGTTTATCTACAAAGAGTTCACCAATTTGATTTGCAAATAAAGGTTTGTTAGAAGTAATATCTTTCATAAGTGGCTTCCAGGAAATAAAATTACCAGAAGACAAGAGCAAGTAAGTAAATCAAAAGATCTGCATAGGTACTTACACTATTCCTACAACATGTGCTAGTGGGAATAATAGTATTAGGAAGCTTGGCCGGTACAAAATCTCCAATTTTTGAAAGTAATTTCTTATCAAGCAAAATGTTGTTGGCCTTGATATAATGGTGAACAATGTGTGGTTGTGCTTCCTCATGAAGTATGCAAGGCCAAAAGCAGTTCCAATACAAATAGCTGCTCTTCTGTGCATGTTTAGTGGATAACATCTACTCTTTGGTCGTGATAACAAAAGTAACTTTAGTACATTAGCTGGACTTTATGTGAGTACGTCAGTATTGAAGCTACCAAGCAAAGCATGTGCCAAGCTATTATTCTATGCAAATTCATACACCACAAGCATCATGCTCGATCTGAATTATTAAATGAATTATTGAAATAAAACAGAGGTAATACCAGTCACTCACTTGTAAGCATATATCAGCTAGTCCTATCACTTAACTTCCATTTGTTATTTCAAATATCAAGTACAAAAGTCAGAAACATTTGTTCCCCCCCCCCCCAAAATCCAATTATGATATGCAAGGCTGATTCGGAGAAATAATTGAAATGGTGTAATTATCATATAGTGCAAACAGGTGATCTAGAGATCTAGTGTAACTGTTCAATCTCCATGAATACTTGTTGTAGGGAATCTATTTGTGTGCTACCAATTCCCAACAGCATCAGCTAGTGGTTTCTTTTTCTAATTATAGATAAATGTACACCCATGTTGAAAGTTAACAGGTTCGATGGTAGTAAGAGTTCAATTGGAAGCACCATAGCTAGCTGTACAAGCAAAGAACAAAATAAGTACTATGTGCTTTCCACTACTGAGTCAATACAGTGTTTAAGCATCCATTAGCATATACATTTATCTTGAAGCATATCTAGAATAAGAGTAAGTAAAACACCAGACCCTTGCAATTGTTATCAGCTTACGATGTGCAATTTCCTTGCTTCAAACCAATGAATAGATCAACCAAGATGATGGAGAGCCAAATGATCATGACGACACCCATCATGATGTAGCAAGCTGCCAACGGCGCGTGGCGTGATTAGGTAGATGACTGTAGAACCCCAGAAGTGTCACGACCATGATGTCGGATCGCCCCATTACAACATCCAGACATTGCAATGCCAGTGCATCATAGCTAATCTTACATTGTAGAATTTCATTTACTGCATACATTCAGACATTGCATCTTGATGAAAAGTTAGTATAAATGTACGCATTTACTTAGGCACTAAGTATCTGAAGATGCAAACATTCACTACTACAAGAAGGCTTATTGGTGTCGTCCCAAAAGGTGCCGGCCAAAATAAATCCGGCACATATAATGCATATAGGTAGCGGCTAAAGAATAGGTGACGGTTTTTGTTAAGAACCGCCACCTATAGTCCCAAAAAGGTGTCGAGTGAACAGTAAAATCAATACCTATACTATAGGTGATGGTTTTTAATTGGAACCGGCACCTATTCTTCCCGAATAGGTGTCGGCTCAATAGTAAAACCGGCACCTATAAAAATTAACCGCCCGAACCACCTTGTTCTTATCCGAGCCCAGCACCTCGTTCTTATCCATCTGGCATCACTTCTTCTCTCTCCTTATCTTTTCACTCTCTTCCTCTCCATCCTCCTCTCTCCTTTCATTCTCTTTCTTTGGTCTCATCTCTCAGGCGACAGGCTCGGCGGGTGGGTCGGTGTCGGGAGGAAGGGGCGCGCAGCGGCGGGAGGGGTGGTGGCGGGTGGGCCGGCCAGCGCGTGGTCCGCCACGGCCCCCGTGGTCCGATGGCCTCCCTCCCAAGCTTCTTCGTCTGCCGCCCGTGACGCTTCGCCGTGGCCTTCGTCGACGCCCCACAGCGCGGGCTCCCGTGGCTGCTCCTCCCGTCCCGCGATGTGCCGTCCCAACAAGCTCCCAACAGGGAGGACATCCTGGTGTACGCACCCCACGCCCTCTCATCCTTATCTCTTCTTCTCACTCTCACTCTCTCACTCTCCATCTCATCCAGGCCGGGAGGCTGGAGGGGCAGCGGGAGGCCGGATCTCGCCGGGCGGCGGCGGGAGGAGGGAGGTGGGAGGGAGGCGGCGGAGGAGGGCGACGAGAAGGGAAGGTGGCCGGAGGAGGGGATGCGTACGTTCTCTCGTCCTTATCTCTCGGATCTCACTCTCCTCTTTTCTCTCTCAGGGGGCAGCGGCGGGAGGCCGGGGGACGGCGGGAGGCGGTACACAAGGATATTCGCGTAAGGCTTCGGCCGCCACTCCCCTCCTTCCTCTCCTTCTTCCACTCATTCTAGCATTTCCAATGCAGGATTCGCTCGCGCACAAGGATCGGCGCCTCGGGGAGCTGCTCTCGGACGATGAGCTAGGTCTGATTAGATCTGTGTGTTTGTGGCATTGTTTAGGATTCGGAGGAAGGGGAGGACCTCATGAGGATTTGGCTGATGATTGCGGCAACGATGAGGAGCTTTGGTCCTAGGTATGCGACACGAAGCGATGTTGAATGATTCTTTTTTCCCATATAAGTGCGATGTAATCTATTGGCTGATTATTTACTGCTTCGGATGGCTATTATCACAATATCATGTTCTAGTGTGAGGTTGATAGTCTGATACTCTGATTGTGTGAGTGCATCCTTCAGCTTTCCAGAAAATAGATCTCAAGTGGTTGTGATCCTTGTTGTGTTTCCGAAATTTGATTTTGATACCACACTAGACAAAGAGGTAGGAGGATATGTAGTCCTTTAGAATCTTGAATCATGTACAGAGCTAAATCAAAATCATAGTTGCATGAATAATTTCTTTTAGAATTATTCATGTTCATTCAGAGTGCTAAAATCAACTTTTAGATTCATGTTCATTCAGAATTTCTTTTAGAGTGCTACAATTATTCATGTTCATTCAGAATATTTTTTAGATTCATTATCTTTTGCTGAGAAATCAACTCACGATGACATATATTTATGTAAAAGAAAGAGGTGAGCTCTAAGTAGCCAAAATCTCTTTTTATTGCTGTTGTTTTGGGGTTAGGATTAGTCACTATGGGAGTCATCCTGAACAGCATCACCATTTGGGCATCAATTAGAACTTAACGGAAGTTGATAGATGAAGAGAACACACATATATATTTAAAATTTATATTAGAATATTGTCAGTGTTTTACAAATTTTAAGTTATTGAGATATAAAATTAATCTCTCTCAATTGCCTCTAATCTCTTCTTTGGGGAATTAAGTTGGCAGATGTCTAGAGCCGCATCAACATCAGCGGTAGCTAGTGTGGGACTGCATGCTGGGCACTGTGCTTGTGTAAGGTGGGGGAGAGATGACAACACTTGGAATGTTATGGGGTTAGGAATATTAAGATTGCATTGCAGTTGCAGTGGTGTACATATATTACATATGCAACGACACACTGCACTGCATATGCAACTATACATCTTGCTATCAACTCACAATGATCTAGCTACTCTGCGTGCATGACACAGCCAGTCTCTCTTTTGCCTGCCTCCATCCTCCACCATGGATGCATCTCTCTCTGTTTTTTCTCTGCAGTGCAGTGCAATGCGATGGGTCGTGGTTGATAGCAAGATAAACCCAGACCGCATTGAGTGCTATGCTGAGAGGACTACAAAAGGCAATGTTCTGGAACCACAAGGGTTAATTGAGATCAAGTTCAGGTCAGAGGAACTCCAGGCTTTTGTTGCTTGGATG
This sequence comes from Oryza australiensis, assembly GCA_019925245.2. NCBI lineage: Eukaryota > Viridiplantae > Streptophyta > Magnoliopsida > Poales > Poaceae > Oryza > Oryza australiensis. The sequence goes on along the minus strand of JAIFGZ020000289.1, from coordinate 407,341 downwards.
GATAACCCTGAAAACTACAAGGATTATATTCAAGATCTTAAGACTGAAAGAGTATCCCAATCCCTCTCAAGTCTTTTCAGACTCCAGCTCAGATTTGCAAGCTCTGCCACAGGGTCTTTCCATGCTACTAGATAAGGTAATTAGCTTACTGATTCTCTATAAAGTGGATTTACCTGCGTCCTTTTTTCTTTGGTAATAGCTTATATAAATTCTTTTTTATTGCATATTGCTGGAGAAATATCTAATCAAATAATGATTGTAAATCCTATTGTTTTTTACGCCAATATAATCTTTTGAAATTTTCTTCTTTGGACACTTGTTTAGATGGATCCCTCTAGAAGGGCTCAAGTTGTTGAGAAAATCAAGAAGGTACTTGGTTGAATCATATGATGCCAAAAACTATTATTTGAGGCAGAAATAGCTTGTGGACCCTTGATGAGTGTATATTGGATTTGTTAGTTCTGTCAGATGAATGTGCAAATATTTTTGTGGACCCTTGATGAGTGTATATTGGATTTGTTAGTTCTGTTGGATGAATGTGCAAAGCCTGAGGATACCGTCAATGATGCTAAATATTTTTTTCTTTTGGGGAATAGGTGCCGGTTCTTAATAAGAACCGACACCTATTTGGCCTAATTGGTGTCGGTTTGTAATAAGTGTCGACACCTATTAGGTCAAATAGGTGTCGGTTCCTATTAAAAACCGGCACCTATTTGGTCCAATAGGTGCCGGCACCTATTATAAACCGGCACCTATTAGGCCAAATAGGTGCCGGTTCTTATTAAGAACCGGCACCTATTTGTCCGAATAGGTGCCGGTTAAAGAACCGGTGCCAATGACTTTGGTCATTGGTGCCGACCAATAGCTGTCGGGTCCGAAACCGACACCTATTGGGAGTTTCGAACCGACACCTATTAGGCTTTGTGTACTAGTGATTTGATGTGAGCTTTGCCTAGCACTTCACAAAACAATTATACAATATAGTAAGACCTAGATCAAGAACAATGCAACCGTGATTAGAAACCACAGAGAACACAGACAAAATCTCTTCCAAGAAAACAAAGGGGAAAGAAAGAAAGGGAATCCCCAAATCATCCATCCAGTCCAGAACTTAAAGCACATGCAACAGAGTGGCTAAATAAATTTCCAATAATTGTATTTTTAGTCATTCCTAAAAAAATTAATTCCCAATACAACATCTCTCATCCAATAGAATTCTTAAAATCTGGTTTCCTAAAAATTTAAAATTGTTTTGAGCCTAATTTCATTGGTCCATGTATGTTGTCTGGCTCATGTATGTAGTCTGAGCCTATCGTATGGTGCAAACCCTAGCATACTATGGCCCATGTATGGTGCAAGCAAACAAGCATAGCTTGCTATAAAACAGTAATCTAACCATTAGCGATTAGCACCGCCACTGCCAGGTGAACATAAATATAGGTAACCACATTAATGCATTCATTCATTCATTTATAAAACACACATTCATTCATTCATTTAAAGTATAGGTACCACATTATCCACCTCCAATCTGAAATATTTCCTGACAAAAATAATTTGAACCTATCAGCGAAGCTACAATTCTAAATTGATACAGGTGAACATAAATATCAGTGCAATGATAAAAGAAGGCATAATGTTCACCTTTGAGTTGTTACATGGATGGTATATATCTATTGTTCATGGAAAACCCCAATTCAATATTCGGTGGTAGAGGAGGCGGGGGAGGATGTGGCGGCGGTAGAGGAGGCAGCGGTGGTAGAGGAGGCGGGGGAGGATGCGGCGACGGGGGACGGGCAGGGCCAGGTGCGTGATACCAAAAACGCGCGCGTGGGAAGAAGCGCAATGGCGCGATGATATTGGGCGCCGGACTCGGTTAGCTATTTGTGAAGAACAAAAATGATGGGAAAGGGAACCAAATTTTTTTGGAATGAGATAGGCAATCTATTAGAAGATAAATTTTATTCAAATTAGTTAAAAATAGAGATTTTAGAGGGTATTGGGCAGCTGTTGCATATGCTCTTATGAGATTAACAAACAACCAGAAAGATCACAGCAGGAGGAGGCGAAAGGCGTGTGCACCAGATTATCTTGCCGGCCGGAGGAGAGCTCCGCTTCACTCAACCACCAGATCCTAGTGGCGAGCACCCTGGCGAGCCAACAGGTGGTGGCGTGAATCGAGTCATTTGCCTGTAGGTCAGCCAACAAACCTCCTCCCCCTGCCGACGTAAGCTGGAGTTGGCACGCGTATGCCGCACGGAGAGGTCCCAAAATATGGAGATGAGTTTGCGGTAGAGGGAGCAGAGCAGGCATAGGTGGCACGCGCGGTCGAGGTGAAGCCGACGACCCTGCTGATGACGACCATGTGGATCAGGCGACCCCATTGGAAGTGGAGCCGTAGCACGGCCGGCCAACCCCGGTGGCCATCTAAAGCTGTCGAGCCCTTCCACTCATGCTCCCATCTGCTGCCATTCGCATCGAGTTGAAGCGGTCGACGTCAAGGTCGTCGTCGATGCCGCCACGATAGTCGAGGTCATCGTCATCACTGTCATGGTGGTCGAGGTCGTCGTCATCGTCTCTGCGGTCTTCTTCTTCCATGCCGGTGGTCATAATTGTCTTCTCTTCCATGACGCCATGCCTACCTCCTTCCTCGTTGTCGTCGCCATCGCGGTCACTTCCCCGATGGCAGCGGCGATGACGCGAGGCAAAGGCAGAGTCGAGACGGAGACGGTGGCGACGGAGGGGATAGATGCAGCCAACGGGGTTTGTCCTTCAACGCTTTCTTCGACGACGGTGGTGGCGAAGGGCGCCGGATCTGATGGTCTAGCGACTGATGAAGGGGATGGTTAGCAACGGCGACGATGGCGATGTGAGCCGGATGTGGGGACGGGGGCACAGGGCGATGGCGTTGGCGGTGGGCAATGGAGGCAATGGAGGGTGGAGGGTGGACCAGCGGCGGCGGAGGAGGATGGTTGAGCAGCGATGGTAGGGGGTCGAGGGAGAGGGAGGAGGGGATGTGGGCAGCGACGGCTAGGGTTTGGGGGCTAAGCGGGTTAGTGGGAGTCCTTTTGCGAAAAAGCCCATCGGCTTCCACCTTTTACAGCATGGCGCTAATTCATGGTTTTTCTCTCATTCGCATGGAATATCCGGATTTTCAAAAGTCCTATACATAAAATATCATCTTGGAGGAACTGTTCGTGAGGTACCTTGATCGACCTACCCATAAACCGAAACTTGATCGAACTACATGTAAACCGGAGGAATTTTTGGCAAAATTTCATGGGCATGCACAGTAACTTCGGCATGGTAAAATCCGACATGGACGCGCTCAGCAACCACGCCTTATGCGGTTCATTATGTTCTCTAATACGACCTAGTGGAGGTACCGGTACACACAGCTAGGGCGTAGGATCGGCTAGGTTACCCTGCATGCATGTCTGTTTGATCAATCATGGTACGGCCCTATGTGAATATGATATACCTATATAAAGAACCAACCGATGCTAGTAATAATTAACCATACAGTGGATTGGGGTTGTTTACTTACCAACCATGTTTGTCGCAGGTGAGACAAATTTAACCAAGTTGATAGCTGTTAGATTGCAGCTATAGTTATGATAAAGGTTCTCTTCCAACATAATAGGTCTCATACGTCAATGTCTAAAACTTAGGCTTGCTAAAATATGGTTAAAAATTTAATCGTCTTAATTTAGATAAGTTTAACAATATTTATTGGTAAATGGTGGTAAAGTATGAAACTAAATACATGTTGTGCGGCAAAGGCACAAAGCGTGACAATGTTTTATTGGCCTATACACAGTAACAAATTAAGTCCAAGTCAGGTGTTTGTTTGACTGAAAGGCTCGTGAAGGAATAGATTCCTTATCTCTAGGTGAATATGTAGAATAATCTCAGGAGAGAAAAGTGTCCATATTATTTCTCTAACTGAGTATAACTAAGTGAAATGACCAACATATCCGATTAGCGAGGAGGTATCGGATACACGATTATTATAAGGGCATGATCCGAAGACTTTGATAAAACCCATGATAAAAATAAACTATCTATACTAAGATAGTAGTGATTATAGTAGTGTTGGTGTTGTTTCTGTTGTCAGCAACCCAACTACTATATGAGAAAAAATAAAAGAAAGATTTTACATTTTTTATCCATATAAACAAGACTAAAAAATATATTAACCGAATATGTTTATTATAAAAAATTTTATCGGTCTATATTATAATAAATAACTCTTGTAAAGGCTTTAAAAATATTTAAAATTATCTTTTTTAAAGAAAAATTTGGTGTTGCAACGTAATAGGTATTATGCTAGTATAGAAAACGACACGATAGTTTAAGCGTGATCATTGATGCAAGCGTGCATCGCTATTTTTTTTCGAGGAGGTGCATCAGGTTTTTTATCTACTCCTGGTTAGAACAGTGAACACCATGTAGCCAAAATTAACCGCCTTCCGAGGTTCAATGGCTAGATTACTCTTATTCCAACGCTGACATCGTTAATTATCTTCGCTCTGTCCTATCCATTCCAAATTAGTTATCGCTTTAACTTTCTTCTAACTTAAACATTTATATATTTATTATTATTTTTAAAAAATTCACATAATTTGATATCGTAAGATTTATGTTTTTAAGAAGCACTATTAAAATTGCTATCGTAATATACAGTTCACGTGTTGGTGAACTACGGCCATGGCCCTGTTTAGATCCACTGCAAAAACTTTATACCTGTCACATCGAAAGTTTGGACACATAAATAAAGTATTAAATATAGAAAAATAACTAATTGTACAGTTTACATGTAATTTACAATACGAATCTTTTAAGCCTAATTAGACTATGATTTGACAATATTGTGCTATAGTAAACTTATGCTAATGACGGATTAATTAGGCTTAATAAATTCGTCTCTCGTTTACAGGCGGATTCTGTAATTTGTTTTTTATTAGTCTATGTTTAATACTTCAAATGTGTGTCCAAAGTATTGATGTGACATTTTGACAAAAAGTTTTACTGTATCTAAACACAGCCTACATTAATTTTTTTAAAAAAAATTGAGAGCCAAATATAGAAGTATGTGACTCAGGGCAAAACTATAATTTGAAATGAAAGAAGTAGCGTTTTAACTTGTGCTCTCTCCAAACTTTCTCGGTTTAAAGAGATTAAAGTTTTCACACCCTTTGGTGTATGCCTAATGGTCAAAATTTTGCTCACACGGTAAAACTTTTAAATTTTTTTCCTTGGTAGATTAATTAATCCAACTGAAGTACTACATATCAACTCCTACAAAATAAAATACGTGGGATATGGGAGACAAATCTTAAAGTAGGAATGGAATCATCAATATGTCCAAAAATATATGGATTCACTGTACGAAGATAATTTCCTTGGATTTGTCTCGCAAAAACACTTGCGTGCTACTCCGTATACCACCTTTACGATTGAAAACCGCCTCAAACGTAAAATAGTGTAGCTTAACTCGTTAGATTATTTATAATAAAACCTATCTACTGGATATTACGTGTGTATTTATAGAGGTGAGTGTGTACGTATAAGTAAAAAGAAGAGTCCGCCTCGAAAGAAAGATCAAATTTGGTTTGTTCTTGAGGGGAATAAATCTATTTAACCTCCCTCATCTCTTACCCTTTTATCTCCTTCTCTTTTCCTTTGATCGAATCGTATCTCTCAACCATAAAATCAAGTATGGAGCATCTCTCAACTTCTAAAACCAAGGCAAACCGGGTCCCTCAATGGTATTGAGGATGATTTGGGCTAACATGGTATCCTATTCAGAAAAAAAGCATTGGGACCATGTATAAGTAGCCACCTCACCTTTTTCCTCCATCTTCCCCTTTCTTTCTCCTTCTCTTCACCCTCTCCTCTATCCACTCTTTTCTCACCAATCAGGATGAAGCAGCTCCGGCAGTTCGCCGAGGTGATGGGCAGCCTCAACGGGCTCATTGCGTTCGGGTCAACCTCCGTGTTAACTCGCGGCAGTGTCGTCTCCTCGCTAACGCCTACGTGCACACGCTGGCCGCCGTCACCAAGAGGTTCGCGCCGAGATCCCCTTCGCGAGTTATGCCATGGCCATGGCGTGCGGCACCGAGTGCATGGAGCAACACCTTCAGAACGTCCTATCCCATGTCGTGTCATATTACCGGGATTATGGTCTATTATAGAACATAGATTGATGAGCTACAACGACGAGGGCTTTTCATCGAAGAGGTCGCAACGACGACCACGAGGTTGTGGACTCGGGCGCCGCCCACCGCGATGCCATCTTGGGAGGGGCAAGGAGCCGGAGTAGGCCACGGGAGTAGACATTGCAGCTAGTGACGTTCTTGAGGACATGGCCGCATCCGGTGGAAGCGACCAATAGTGGCGAAACGACGCACGGATGTCATCCATCTATGTAACACTCTGAAAATCAGAGATTTAAAAATCAAAATCCAAAAATTAGAACTTACATAAACTAGTTTATGGGTTGTTGCATCTTGTCGTGTTATTTGGCTCTTATTTGCAAGTTATAAATAAAGGAATATTTATTTGAAAGTCAAAAAAGTCAGAAAAAGTTTCGAAACCCTAAAAGGAAAAGAAATTACAAAATAAATAATAGAAATAAAATAAAAATTATAAATATACAATTGGAAAAGCTGAGATTGATAACATTTTCTTTTGGGATCAAAATTTTATTTTTGAGAAAATGTAAAACAATTATTTAATTGTAAATAAAGAAAGAAAAATATATAATGACAATAATAAAGTTGGATAAAAGATTAAAACTTTAGAATTTAATTTACATTTATGATTGGGACCAAAATGTTATTTTTAAATTTTATTGGTGAAATGGAAAAAAATAAATAATAAATGAAAACATCAGAGAAATCGGAAAGTATATTGTTCATAGCCTGCCAGGTGTTCGATGCCAGTCTTGCCGTACCGCGCGCACGTCGCCGCGACACCATGCGTCGCACGTGCGCGTTCCCGGGGCCCGCCCCAGCGTCAACACGCCGTCCCGCGCCGTCGCGTCGCTCGCCCTGTGCCGCGCTGCGTCGTGCGTCGGCCACGCCCGCGCCCACGCCGTCGTACCGGCGCACGTCGCCAAGCCCATGTCGTCGTCCCATCGCGCCTCCCGTGTCAACGCCGCCGTCGAGTCACCGCACTGTGCCACGCCGTGCGCCCACGTCGCACGCATCAGCCACAGCGCCGCGCCACGCCGCCCGCGTCAACGCCGTACGCTGCGCCCACGCCGCGCGCGTCAGCCACACCTCCCCGTGCCCATGCCACCGTCGTCACCATCCTGTTCCCATGCCTCGCCGTCGTCGGCCACTCGCGTGCCACGCCCGTGATGCACGCAACAGTGTCGCGCCATGCCCACACCGTCACCGTGGCCTCGCCATGAAAACGGTATAAATAGGCCTCGGTAGCTTGAGCTCCAAACACCAAACTTGATCGCCTCTTTTCCTCTCCAAAACCCCTCAAAAATCCCCAGATTCCGTAGCCTGTGCACTGAGAATTTCGTGAAAAAATAAAGCCCGGTCGAAAGAACCCTAAATCGGCCGCCCGGAGCAAAGGATCAAAATTCATCATCTCCAATCTGTTTCCTCTGCAATTAAAGGTACGGTAGCAATCTATGGAGCCTTAGACTTCGTTTCCCTAGGTTTCCCGAGCCAATGGGCCACCGGAACTTGCCGGCGACGAGCGCCGTGAGCCCCCTATTCGGCCGCCGCCGCCGGAACTCACCGGCGACGAGCGCCGCGAGCCCCCTATTCGGCCGCCGCCGCCACGCACGGTGCCAGGCCAACCCGAGCCCTATCCGAGCAAACTAACCACCTAGGGATGATCCTTGTAGTCTCTAGATGCTCTAAAGCGGGAAAGTTGGGTTCAATTGGGGCCAAAACCAACCGGCGACGAGTGTCGCCGTCGCCACGGCCGCCTCGCCATCGTCGGACCCCTCCGCCGCCTCTCGGGCCCGGCCGAGCCTTGGAACGAGACCCTTACGTCACGTAGATGGTGTAGGACTAGCTAGATTCCGAGCTCGATCCCCTCGCCGCGTCCGGCCGTGCCCCACCGTCGGCTTCGCCAGGGAAGAAAGAAAAGAGAGAGGAGGGAAGAAAAAGAAAGAAAAGAGAGAGAGGGAGGACAAGGTGGGCTCGGTAGCCCAGTGGCGTGGGCTGAGCCGAGAAAGAGAGAGGTTTGATTCCCGGCCAAAGCAAAATTTTTGAATTTTTTATTTCTTTTAAGAAATTAAAATTAGTAGATGCCTAGTAAAAAAATCATTAAAAAATTATATTTACTCTTTGAAACCCTAAACTTTATTTACAAAGAATTTTGCATCTTTTCAATAGATTATTTATTCATTCATTTCTAAAAATTTCTTTTACAAATAATTATGAATTTTATAATCAAACTTCTTAACCTATCCCATCTCCAAAATTCCTATCTTTCCTGAAACCCATTTATTCATCTAACATTGTATTTACAAATAAGAACCTTTATAAGAATTTTTAAACCATCTTTATAAATCCTAATTAACCCTTTACTATATATATGTACATATATATATATATATATATATATTTGATGGTTTTGCTCCATAGAATCCTTCCCGATCCATATACTAATGAACCCCGACACCCAAGCTCACCTAAGAAATTAGAGATCGACCGAAATTCCAACGTAAACACTCTAGTTAACCCTAACCCAAATAGATGTCCTTAGACCCTTAGTGATACTGCTTGTCTCTAAACTTACATTAACTGGAATAAGGTCACCCCATATAAATTAAATCAAAGAAAACCTAAAGGTTCAAATTAATTCAACTCGCTCGTTTCGACGCGGACTTTAGCAAAACTCAATCATTAATCCATTTACGACCATAGATTCGCCTTAGAAACCGCTTTTACGATTTATTTGGTTTTTGATGATTTTTATTTGAATTCTGATCGAATTCAATTGGATCTTTCGCACGTATGTATAGAATCCGGGTGAGCCATTGAGTACGCTGAAGACACAAGTCAAGAAGGTCGCGAGCAAGGCAAGTCATCACTCCCTTTGAACATATTGATCCTATTTGCGAACTTGTGTTGATTCAAAAATTAAAATGTGCATGCTATACACAAAAGAATACCTATTTTTGTTATGCCATGCCTTGATGTTGATTACCTTTAGTTATACTATTTGTAACTCTCGATATGATGTGATCGAAGGAAATCTTCGGTAAAATGCTTAGCCATGCCATGATTAGATTCAATGCATATTTATACTTTTACAAAAGAGCTACATGCTTGGAAAACTACCTTAGGGAAGGTAGTTGACATACGGCAAGTGGAGACATGAGCGTCACATTGCCATGAGAATGATAAAATGTGTTTGTTGAAAAGTGAAAATACAAAACCAATGTTTTTGACTAGGGCAGCTGGATGATTTGGGTGGATTCTGGCAAAGGCAAGTACCGTCCCTGGTTAGCTAAGGATCGAGCCATGAGACTTATAACATGGAACGAGCCAGTACAACCGTTCTTCTCGAATGGGTATAGACCTAGCGGATTAGATAGCCGAGCAGAGGCAGTATCCCTGCATAGTGGTTCAGGTGTTGAGTTGTGGTTGGTGTTGTTGAGATGGGGCTACGGCCTACGTATTGAGTGATGAACGAGGATTGAGTGAGTTTTTTCCTTACCCCGGGAGCGCCAGAACTCCTCACACTGCTAGGAAATGACGACTAGAGTGCAAGAGGATTGAAGTTCATGGAGCGGGTACTGCCAAAGTAAGGTTATTGAAAAGCTTTGTCGTGACCGTCTCATGTGTTGGGACGTAGTCTCATTCGTTGGGCAGTCATGAAGTACGGGTAAAGTGTACATCCACTGTAGTGTGAGTAAATCAATCTATTCGAATAGCCGTGCTCGCGGATATAGAGCGGCTTGACAAGTTTCTCTCTTGGCTAGACTCATAAAAACTTAAAATGATGGGATGGGCATGCATGATCATTTTATGTGCTGGGGATCCTCTGCTCGAACTGCGAGAAGGGGGTAGACTCCCTAGAAAACCATGACGAACCAGTGGCGGGAAGCTATCCTTGACATCACAATGGATGGTGGACAGAACCGTCGCCGACTTAATGAACTATGGAAATATAACTTGATCTGGCTAGATGTTAGGGTTGTGAAAAGATTTACAAAATTGGCTTTGTGCAAATGAACCACAACCATCCTTTGAGAATCCCCTATTATATGCATCCTTGCTGTGTTGGCTTGCTGAGTACGGTTGGTACTCACCCTTGCTATACGCACAAACATTCAAATGTGGATAATCTAGACCCTGAAGACCCATATGCATACTACCAGGTGGGTGTGGAAGACGATGGCGTCCAATAGGTCTTAGCTCCGGTCGTTACCTATGGCAACGGCGTGCCGCTGCCTTCTTTCCGCTGCCTTATCTAAACTCTGTTTTTGATTGTATTCCGGACCGTTTGGTCCTAAGTTCTAGACATTGCCTTTGGGCTCTATGTTGTAACATTTTGTGTGGGTCAATGAATGTATCGTGCACCAGATGATTCAGCAATGTATTCGTGGGTACCAAACTACTCGATCCAGCGAAATGGTACTATGAACACGAATAATTCCCATCCTCAAAAACGGGGGTCGACAATCTCCACGCCTACTTGTGTCACCACCACTCGAGTCAGGACCACCGCCGGGAGTGGTGCGACATAGGGGATCCGATGGCTGATAGCGGGATGTAGAAGTCAACGATGATGCAGAAGGAGCCGGAGGCCAGGGGCGAGGCTGGGAGGCAGATCCAGACAGTCGACTGGACAAACCCAGGGCGATGGCAAGAGAGCTCGGGATCTCGCCGATCGCGTCTCCTCCTTCTCGAGCGACGGCCACAGCGGCCTAGTGGCTGGCGAGCTCATGGTTGCGCAAACAAAGCTTGGGCTCCCATGATGGAGATGGATGGGAGTGGCACGTGCGACATGTCATGGATCTCAACGATGTGATGGCGTCTGTGGATCTCAAGCTCGAGGACGCGGAGGTGGTGGCGGTGATATGGGGATGGTCGTCAGGGAGGAGCGTGGAGTGGCGGGGCACGATGATGGGGTTGAACAGGAAGCGATCAGCGATGGTGGCAGCAGCATGGCGGGCATGGCGGCCAAAAGGTGCAGGCAGGGAGGGAGCTCAGCAGATCTGGTACGAGGAGAGAGAAGAGGGAGAGAGAAAAGGGGAGGACACATGGGTCCCACTATATTTTTTAGTTTTTCTCCTGCTGACTCAGCGAGTCAACTACGGTCAACCTGTCATGTCAACATAAATCGCTTTTCAAACCATCGAAGAAGTCAATTTACACTGATTTTTGAAGATGAGAAAGATGTTATATCCGGTTATGGTTTTATGGTTGAAAGAGATGATTAAATCAGAAGCAATAGATTAGACAGAACTTATTCCCTCTCAAGGGCACAATGAGATTGGCCCGAAGTCTGTTTAGCTCGACCCAGATCGACTGAATTTTTTGCTTTTTGGCCCAAATTTGCAAAGATTCTCACAAATAGGTCCCTGAAGGTTTGAATTGTAGGAATGGACCCCAAGCTCGGCGTCAATAGTGATGGCGCGGAGTTTACACTACACTCGGCGCCAATACATTTGGCGCCGAGATCTTGCGCCACATCGGCGCCGAGGCCGACATGGCGCGACGTGGCAATCTCGCGCCGAGCTCCGCTACAGGTGGATCCCGTCTTCCTCGTCTAGCACATCTCATTTGGTCACTCCAATCGTGCCCGTCGTCGCCCAGCCGCCGCTCGCTCGCCACGCACGACCCCACCCCGCCTGCCTCGGCTCGGCGGCGCCGCCCGACGACCCCCGGTGGCCGGCGCCACCGAGGAACCTCTCCCCGGCCCTGGCGACGCCTCCCCCCCCCGCGGCATGTCGTGGCAAGCTGCCACCGCCCGGCCGTCGCCCACTGTGCCGGTACCGCCGGCGGCCGCCGCGCCCGTGCGTGCCCCCTCCACCCGCGCCGACTCCCCTTCTTAGCAAGGTAAAATGAAAATTTTAATTTTTTGAATATGGTATTTTCAAATATGCAATGTAGCTGAAATTAAAAATTTAGAATGTGCAATATAGGTAAATTTTAGAAAGTCAATGCATGTGAATTTAGAATATGCAATGTAGGTAAAATTTGAAAATGCAATGTATGTTAATTTAGAATATGAAATGTGGGTAAAGTTTAAATAAGGAATGTATCTAATATTAAATTTTAATATAGGTAAAATTTAAAATTCAATGCATGTGATTTTAGAATACGTAATGTAGGAAAAAAAATTAAAAGTGCAATATACGTAATTTTACAATATGTAATGTGGGTAAAATATAAATATGCAATGTACGTGTATTTTGAATAGGTGAAATGTAAAATGTTGAACATGTAATATATAAATTTTCTCATCTTTTTTGTTGAATAAATGGTATCTTTTATAATTTTGATTAGTTTACGAGATTGGATTAGTTTACGCGAAGGTAGATCTCATAAAGAAATCGCATGATTGGATAATTTCGTACATGCTAGAGTTTCCTTTAGAAAGTTTTTGTGTCTTAAAAACTATAGTGGATTGGATAAATTGAGTACTATATAGCAATTATTTTGGACTGAACGAAATATATTTGTAATTTTTTCGAACTACTAGATGAACAACCTAGTGATCATATATCATGGAGGCACCATGGCAAGAGATTGTTATGGATATGTCAAGTTTGTTGACATGCAAAGCGACCCTATTCTATTCGATGAGAAGCCAACATTTAGTGAGTTGCTTTCTAGGGCTCGGGAGGAGCTACATTGCCCTGGAGATGATTCCATCATAGTTGAGGGTGTACTTCACATAGTATCCCCTTCCAACATCCTAAGGAGGCTGATCCTAATAGGTTGTGCAGATTAGTGGGAGAAGTATGTGAGATCGGTTATGAAGAGTCATTTCCCAAGCTTGGAGGTGGTTGTGTGTTGGGTGGTGGTTGATCCCATTCGTCATGAGTTTTCCCCACCGATGGCTGATCAGGCATACCTTGCCATAGATGTTCTGAAACCACTTCGGTTTGTCGAGGTTGCACATAGGTTCCTAATGCTCAATCTTCCCCCAATGAGGTCAAAATTTTTGAGGCAGATGGAGATGCTTGTCTGATGGATGGAAATGTGGCAGGTCCTCTTCAGGAGATCCCTTTGACACAGAATCATCCGAGTAAGTTTGAATATTGAACCGTTTCTTGTCATCATCCATCCTTCTTTTCAACCGCTAATATCTTGCTTTTGTCCTATTTGTGCATATGTTGCAGGGGACATTCCTGACAATGTGGGTGGTCCTCTTGTTGATGCTCAACCGCATTGTGTTGACAGATTCCAGGACTCCAATAGTGTTGAAGTTATGAATGATTTAGAGTCTTACGAGGTCGCAAGAGCTATTGATTCCGATGATGATCGACCAGTTGGAGAGCTGACGGAGAGTGGCGTTGAGATGTTTAGGCGTATCTTCCCCGGCCGTCGTGATCTTAGAGTTCACGAGTTGAGTGATCTTACTCATTCTGATCAGGCGTTTGTCGAGGAACGTGATGATGAGCTGCTGGAAGCTCCAGAGGCGGGTCCTAGCATGGAATTGGCAAGGACAGGGTTTTCAATGACCTTCCTGCATTGAAGCGGTGGTTACAGGCATTTGCAGTGATACATAAGATCATTTTGCAAGCTCTTTCAAGTTTATATCTAATACATTGCAATCTTTGAGATAAGTACTGAATTTTGTGTAACAGAGAGTAGTACGTCGCGCGGCTGCACGTTGTGGTTGCAGGACAATCACGAGGCAGGACATGCACGTGCCATCTGCTTCCCCAGGAGGTGGCGGTTCCTCAAGCCAGGCACGGACGGCCTCCATATGCACTGCCTCCGATGAGGATTTGAGGAGGAGGCGCTCCGAGGACCCGATGAGATTGGGTCATCTCAGCTGCAGGATACTCCATCGACTCAACCTACGCAACAGCTTGGGACTAGGAGAAGGCACCCACCGGACCCTTTCACTGCAGGCAGTGACGCTCTTGGACACAAGGGCAGGGGTAAGAGTAGGAGACAGTGAACCTTGATGTACATATTGTGCTAGATGTATGCATTACCCTTGTAGACTGTATGGAATATTATTATGTCTTGTATGGACTATTATTTTGGACTGTATGAACTATTATGGACATTACGGACTGTTATGAACTTTGTGGTCTTTTCGTGTTGTCATGTATATGGGATGTGGATGAATGTGGTATATATTTATTGATGTCATATGCTACATTGATATTTATGTAAGCTTTGAATAGATAAACAGGGGAAATTCTGCCAAATTTTTCTGCTCTAAGTTTACAGGAGTGTATACTTCAATTAGGATTGACTCAATCAAAACTAACAAAATGAAGCACATCATATTTCCATCCACCTGTTGCGCCCTTCGTACTCGCTCATGCTCAGTCACAATCAACTTTTGGCGTTGCTCGTGTTGTCACATTCACTGAATAAATGAATCATGCTAACGACTGCTCATGTTGTCACATCCATTGTTAGGGCACGTTAAGGCGCAAGCTAGGAGGGGTAGGGGTAAGAGGCATCGCCAGTAGACGTGTACGATATGCTACGATTGGTCACTATCAGCTTTTGGCGCGTGATAGACGTGTACGATATGTCGCTATCATCTTTCGACGCTTGAAGGCATCCCGACTCAGCTTTTGTTGATGCTTTCTTCGACAGAATCCATCAATTACTGCTGGCGTATGAACATGTTATCACATCCATTAAAGAAGTGAACTCACGTTAGCTGGAGACATGCCTCTACTTTCTCCACTATATATTACACCATCGGAATTCGAACTCTTCATATCTTCGATCTGTTTCCTACACTTCAAGGTAGAATGAATCATCCATTTTCTGAGCGTCTCGACTGGCGACTCCATCTTTTGGGCGGTTGGATTTCCCTATGGTGTGACCGTCCATTGTGTCATTGTGGGGATGCCTGTGTACTTACATCGTCCATCAACTCAGAAACTCGAGGGAGGCGATTCTTCCAATGCGCCAACATGGATCAGGTATGACTTTTGTGCTCCAGTTTGTAATACCAATTCTTAATACACAAAATGCTAACTTGTTCCTACATCATGGTAACATCTTAAGCAGGCATATCATCGGGTGTGCAACTTCATTGAGTGGATAGGTACGGAGAACCCACGAACCGACAGAACACGTTCCTACCCACTTAGCGAAACAAGGTCGGACTATCTTCGGCGGAAGGCTAAGTACCAACGTCGAATTGTTGCGGAAGTTTTGGATTGGCCTCTAGATCACCTCGCACTACCCACATGGCGGGAACGTCCAGAATGCCATTCTGGTCTCCGTTGCCAGGTGATAAGGTCCATTAGACAAGCAACCCGAGGACACAGATGCTTCGTGTGTCCTGAGATTGTCGACGATGATTTTGTTGTGAGTACCAATTTTTCCCGGTAAAACTAATCACTTGTTTCATTGTCCAACCCCTGCTGTCACATATGTACAACCAGGAGGATGTACGACAGTGTCGATTCGAACAGTGGATCGATACGGTGAGACCTGCTTCCATTGGTCGGACGGTAATCCAGCCTGAGCCGACCGAACAATTCATCCAAGCATGGATAGAGTACGTACGTCGAAAGCAAATCACAAGCTTAGATTGGAGGAACAACCCATCTGGTTACCCTGAATGGTCGGAGCGTCCCAGGTGCGGTTGTAGAGATTGTTGCAAGATGGCTACCTTCTTTGAACCCCGAACATATGCCAGGAGATATTTTATTTGCCCTAACTTAGACGACGACTTCGTTGTACGTCTTTAAGTTTTTTTCAATTCCACTAACGTCTACATAGTTTTGCCACTCTAACTAACTACATATGTTTCTTTTTCAGGGCATTCAAAGAAGGTGCAGATTCACTATGTGGATCGACAATGTCATTCCCCAATATAACGGCCTAAAGATAACTGAATACGAAACACAAACAGAGTACAACACCGAGAAGGGCTGGGAAAATGGAACATACGTTGAACATCGTAGAAGAGGTCCGTAGGAAAGCTGAGGCTCGACTCGTCGGGTCCGATTAGTTTGTATCATGTATGCATGGCATATGTTCCGTGGTTTAATTACGTGTAATAATTCTTATAAAACATATGTCATGTATTGTATCATTAATATATGCTGAGTTATGCTTCTATTACTACAAAAGTTGTTCAGCGTGTCAACTACGGAGCATCTACTGTCTAACTCATTCTTTTATAAGTTCAGATTATGAGCACATGAAATATAAACAACAGAAGTACGATAGCTCCAATAATAAGGTTCATTACACATTACGATAACATTTCAACTACGATACAACAAACTAAATAGCATTTCAATTGCTCAGTTACGAGGCGAACTCTGAGTGCTGAGCTAAGTTACGATTATGAACACAGGTAAGTCAAAAATACGACTTATACAAACTGAACTGATGTGCACAAAACTAGGAGGGATGAGAGAATACCTTGCACTAACAGATCCACTGCTCAAAACTCAATTTTCCACGGTCCAATATATTGATTCGTCAGGAAGGGCGAAGGGGAAAGAAAACACTGGAGAGAGTTGAAGAGAAATTGGAGAAGATTCAGATATATGGTATTGCATGATTGATAAACCCTGCAATTTATCATTAAAGTCCACATCTTGGCTTGGAAGATGTACCGGTAGGCTCCAGTCATTTATCATCTGCAATATTGGACGTTCGATGAAGGCTGATTGGGAAGTAGGGCTTGGCGCCGTCGATCTTAGCGTTGAGCTTGGTGCCATAGGTATTGGTGCCGAGGTCGGCGCCAAGACTCATGGCGCCGAGCTCGGCGCCAAGATCGACGGCGCTGAGGTTGTCACGTCAGCCTCCGCGCCGACGTTACGCAAATATCTCGGCGCCAATACAATTGACGCCGAGTAGTGTAATCTCGGCGCCATCACTATTGACGCCGAGGTAAGGGTCCATTCTTGTAATTAAAACTGTCAGGGACCTAGTTGTGAGAATCTTTTCAAATTTGAGCTAAAAAGCACAAAATTCGACCCAGATCGATTACACGACGGCCGGTGCGCTTCTGCCGTCCGGCACAGAGGCCTTTTGCGGGGGACTCCGGCCCACCATGCAGAGTCTACGGATGGGCTGCCATTTGCCCCCAACGACTGGGCCGCGTGCTGAGCTCGGGACGCGCCCTGAACGCCTGGAACGCACTCAACCTTTGGATCACCTCATACAGCCGAGTACTGCCAGGAGACGAAGCACCACGGCACACTGCAAGCGTGTCACTACGTTTACAGTTTACATGGCATGCACCACGGCACGTCATACTTTGTCCACAGCACCGTTACACACGGGGACATCGTTATCGCCAACGACGCCAAGCACATTTGTACATATGAAAACACCATCGATCGCCAAGCTCAAACTCCTCCGGAGCTCTCACCATGGCCCCAAAAATCCCCCTCTTCTTCTTCCTTTTCGCGCTGGCTGCCGGTGTGCAGGGCAGCATGTCCTCTGAGACCGGTGTCGTCGTCGGCGACGTGGACTACAACTGCGTGTACACAGTGTTCGTGAGGACGGGCTCCGCGTGGAAGGGTGGCACGGACTCGACGATCGGCATGGAGTTCGCCGGCGTGGACGGGCGCGGCGTGAGGATCGCCGACCTGGAGCGGTGGGGAGGTCTGATGGGCGCCGGCCACGACTACTACGAGCGGGGCAACCTGGACGTGTTCAGCGGCCTCGGCCCGTGCCTGTCGGCGGCGCCATGCTGGATGAACCTCACCTCCGATGGCGCCGGTGCCCGCCACGGCTGGTACTGCAACTACGTCGAGGTAACGGCCACGGGCCCGCACCGCGGGTGCGCGCAGCGGCGGTTCGACGTCGAGCAGTGGCTCGCCACCGACGCCTCGCCGTACCGGCTCACCGCCGTGCGCGACCAGTGCCGGGGCGCCGGGGCACGCGCCGCGGCGGCTTGATGACGCGGTGGCGCAAGCGCACGGCGGTTTCTGGGCATTATAGTAACGTAAATAAAACGGAGAGCTGTTCACGCGTGTAGGCTTGTGTGTGAGCACGCGTCGATCTGTTTGAGTTGGCTCTGTGGCACGAACTGATGAATGGAGATCACCGAGGCCTTGATGCTGTTGTCGTCTGCGAACTCTGTTCGTCTGCTATCACCTTCTTTGCTTGGCCTATGCGCACTTGATAACCAACAGCATGAATGCATGATCAGAAAAATTACGGCGATAAACACAAAAAAGGATTGAAATATGACCTAGCAAAAAGTTGCAAAATAAGTGAGGTCCCATGAGGCAACGCAAATTCACTATGATTTATTTCATCGTCACTGTTATGCAAGCAGCAGAAACAGTACCGTACACTGGAAAAACAACATCATAATCACCACGGCTGTGTCCCCTGCATAACAGGTTTATTCTCTGATATGACATGATCATGTTTAGTGTGTGACTGGACAGATAGGCATGGCTCACTCCTGACCCAGAAGAGCAAGAAGCATCCTCTCATAGTCTCCAGAGGTGTCCCCTGCGACCGCACGCTCCAGCGGGACACTGTTCCTCTTCTGGTACGCCTCCTTGACCAGCTTCAGATCCACCTCGGCACGAGTGGTAATGATCCTAGTTAGGGAGTTCTCGTCTGTTCCCATGCCTGCGATGGCCAACCTGATGACTTTCTCAAAGTACCTGTCAGGGCAACAGAAGCAGCGGATGATTGCACACAGCGTGGCAAGGAACTCGTCCTTGGGATCAGCCTTCAGATCCTGTAAATGGAGTAGGAGCATGTTAGAATGAAAGCCTTCGATGGAGATGGACACAAATTTCAGGGGGGAAATGGTTAACACTGCCTGTGATGAGTATAACCTCTGCAGAACTTGCAGAAAAATAATCTTTAGAAACAAAGCAGAAACAAATCGTATCACAGCAAGCACTTCTAAAAGATTGTTCAAATCATACTCATGGTCTTAAAGAGTAAATTTTAAGGTTATAACAGTAACAGAGGTTTATGAGAGCTCTAACATTCTAACAGTTGCAAAGAAAATGCCAAAAAACAACATTGATAAAAGTATAAACTTCAAATATATTGCCAGACCAATGAAGAGCACTAGCCAACTTTATTGTAAATATGTTTTTAACTTCATTTGAGTAATGAGTAAAGGTAATGTTTGTACCAATAGATCAAATAAAACCAACTCAGGGTCAACAATCAGCACATAACACCAACCGTATCTCTCAGTTCTCTTGAATAAGCCGCACGGAAGCAACTCGTCCAGATGACAAACAAACAAAAAATGACTCCAAGAATAAGTACAACATTACATATGGATTTAGTGGGCTTTAACAGAAAATGAAACAAAACGAGTGAGAACAGGCCTTATGTTAAAGGTTCACATTAACTGAATGAATACATCCAACCAATTGATGTATCAGGAAGACAACATACAGAGTACAGAAACTTGGAGGGATGCTTAGTCAGTTCCCTTCATATCTGAAGGTAAATAGGTAATGTTAACATCATGTGAACTGAGAGAACATACTACAATGTATCTTGCCGGACAATAGAAATTAACTTTATAGAACGATAACAATATAGCACAAGTCAGCATGATAGGTATAACAGAGCATGAGTAGGCCACTACTTAAGATACTTTGACTACAAAAGAACAGCAGCAGGCCATAAGATTAGTATGCACCTTGTTGATTGGGTGACCGTATTCATCATTGTAACGATTGAATGTCGCAATCAACTGAGCCTTGCTCCTAGTGGTGAGAATTCTGATGATCTCATCATCACCATAAGCTTTATGCTGGATCTTCTCATGCAGAATTTTGGCTTCTGAATGTGCCAACCTTGTGTCGACTTCCGTTCCCTCATAACGATAAGCACTTATAAGTGGCACCAAAAGCTGATATGAAAAAAGGGGATGTTAAGATCTAAAAAAGAATCACCAATATTCTGTACTTTTACACTACCCTTCTCCAATACTAATTCTGGAAAATAATCGGCAAAAACAATCATGACATTCATCTCTGAAGTAGAACCACCTCAAAGTTTAGAAATGTTCTGAGGGGAGAAACTATAACTGAAATCACACACTTTTTGGGGGGGGAATACACAAAAGGCCTATGTATCATTGCATAAATCACATTTACATTTCATTTAGTGTGAATGTGTCATAAGCCTACATGATTGCAACATTAGAGATCAATATCATATGATTTAGGTAAAAAAGAATTTTGTACGCACAACAGATCCATTAAGTAATAAATTTATCAATGTACTATATCCGAGAAGCAATAACTAGCTGCATTTTTTCTTTGTTTGAGGAGTAAAGCCGATGCAGAAGAGGAAGGCCTAATTCACAGTTCAGTGTTTAGCACTTTAGCCTTGAAGAAGTCGCCAGTCGACAATACTATTACAACGATGCATCAGTTTAGAAGATTATGAGACTGAGCAACAGACGGAAACAAGTGAAGCAACGGATCACCTTGCGGAAGTCACCGGTGACGTGCGCCGCCACATCCTCCTCGAGCGAGCGCTTGAAGCGCTCGTGGTATGCCTGCCTGACCGCGAAGAGCTGCGCGGGGCCGCGGGTGCACGCGATCTCGACTAGAACGCGGCTCCCGGGGTGCCACTTCCTGGCGACCTCGTTGGCGAGCACCGCATCGCGCTCCGCCGGGTCCAGTGTCCACAGGATCACGGCCCTCTGATCACCACAAAAAGCAGAGCAAGCGGCGCGGCCGCGATCTCAGAGATCTGGGGGAACGAACGAACGAACGAACCCGGACTGGCGCGAGCGCGTGAAAAGGGAAGACAAGGCGAGCTCAAGCGGGGGATTACCTCGAAGTCGCCGGAGATCTCGTCGGTGATGCTGCGGAGGAGCTCCTCGCCGTATGTGTCCGCGTAGGCGCGGCGGATGGCGCGCCGCTGCGCCGCGTCGCGGTGGGCCAGGATGGAGATGATGAGCTCCTCGTTCGTGCCCCACCCTTCCCGGAGACCAACACGAAACAACCAAAGCAGATCACTCACACGATCGCGTCACGACTCACGCCCACCGGTGGCGCGGCGAGAAATGCGGGGAGCGGAGGCGAGGGAGGGAGGGGCGAGCGAACCTTGGAAGGCTTTGCGGAGCTGGTCGCAGTCGTCGGCGACGGGCGGGACGGCGGAGGGGACGGTGAGCGTCGCCATGCGGGGATCTCGAGATGGGCGACGAGGAGGCGGAGGCGGGTGATCGAGTGCGCGTCGGCGGGGGAGGAGAGGAGAGGAGACCGAGACCCCGGACGGACGGGAGTGGGTGAGGAGGAGGCAAAGGCGGTCGCGGGGTTTATGGCACGTAATGGTGGGGTGCGACTGCCTGCAAATCGGGTAATATTTGATTGTTTTGATAAAAAGCTCAATTTCAAATTAATATATAGATTTGATAAAAATTTGGGCGTGTGATTTGGAAATGATGTCAAAGCTGGAAAGATGTAACTAGTGGAGTTATGAAATATAATAAAGGCTCCTTTTGAGATAGCTCAAATCGATGAATAATATGACATTTGTGATAGTTATTTGAGGTATAAACGAATAAATTATTACAAAGTTGTGTTTAGAAAAGTGTTCAAAATCTATATAAAAATATTTACTCGAAAACATTATTCAAAAGTTGAAAGCATGCAGAGAAAATGGGACTATATCTATAACTATTTATAAAGCATAATAGTGTTTTCATCAAAAATTTTATTTCGTTTGCTATTTTGCGGAAATCCTCTTAAATTTTTTTCATCAATCAAGCGGAAATCCTCTTAAATTTTTTTCATCAATCAAGTCATGTCTGATACAAGTTTTTTTTCCATAAGTACATATGAAAATTAGGTCCTATAAGAGCATCCCAACAAATTCTCAAAAAATAATTTTCAAAAAAACTCATTTAGAGAATTTCTAAAAAGTTTAGAGAATGAAATCAAAAATTGATACGGTAGATTCTCAAAATTGATTCTCTATTTTTCCTTTTCCAATCACAAAACTCATGTTTGCACATCGGTATTCTATATCCATAGAAAAAATGAATAGGCTTGGAGATTTCACTATGCCCGAATAGTAGCGACCGATTTTTTACATACACGGGTGACTAAACCGAGTAGCCAACCGATGCGACGGTGACATGCACCAAGATGCAGCGGCAAGCTTTTTCGGCGAGATGTAGGATGGCGGCAGGCGGCGCAGGCACCAGACGATGCAAATATGTTTTTTTCATGTAGGTCTCGTAGTAAAATAATTCTTACGGTGACATGAGTTATTTTAGTGAACCAAGACTCTATTCTTAGTTTTGAGCATGAGATTTTGATTTTAGAGAACATATAATATTTGAGATCCATATTGAGTCTCTGTTGGAGTTAGTTTTTTTAAAAAAATTCTCCAAAACAGAATTAGATCCATTTAGAAATACTTTTGGAAATGCTCTAAGACCGGTAGGCGGTCGCTACTCGGTCCATCGAAGCATTTGTTCGGATGCACAGCCCACTTCCCCCTGTCTAAAAGGCTACAGTCCTTTTTCAGATCCATGGAGTATATGCATGAACTTACCGCCATTAAATGATTAATTAGATGTGCCTCAGCAAAACCAATGGAAGTGGCAATGTCGCATAAGAGAAAACGTGTATACTCTCAAGTGTTTAAAAACTTTGGAGTGTTTTCATAATTTTTAGGACTTCCTCTGTCAACCGTCCGAAACAATCGTCACCCGTTTTGATCTCACATGCTGTATTTATTATGAGGTGAAATCATGGCGAGAAAAATAAGCAATTGATATGGTTTCTATCCGAAGCAATTGTATATAAAAAATATCCAAAAATAATACATGATTATTTTGTGGGCACTTGTTGTCTTTTCTTTTAATAACCACTACTCACAAACTGATCTTTCGTCGATCAGCTAAAAACACAAATATAATATTTTTTGTTATCTTGAAAATTATAAAATTGATAGATTGTGAATCATATTGAAATAATTTAAAAATAAATTCAGCCTTGTCAAAATATTGCAAAATAATTTGTTAAAAATAGTAATGACCTTTATTGATGTTTATATTATTATAGGATACAATGATACATGTTGTCTCGTTAAAAACTTTGTCATATAAAAACTCATAGGGAAAAGTAAGAAAACCATGACAAAGAAAAGAGTATAGCTCAAAGGTCAGAACTATTTCTAACAAAATTCTACTGGGGTTGGTCTGGATCCAGGTAGAGTTGCTCAAACTGGGCCGCCAATTCTTAGTTGTCCGCAGTGTATTGAGCATGTTGTCAAGCAATGTAACACCCTGAGGTGTTTTTCCCTTTTAAAAATCCAAAAGAAAATCGTAAAAGAAAATCGTTGAAATTAACTGGAGACAATAAATAATTTTAAAAGCCAAATGCTAAATGGAAATGGCATGGTAGGATTTTTCATAAATTCTACATGTCAAAATACACTAACAGAATTTTTAGAGCACAAGAAATAATTTTAACCAATTAAAATCAAAATCGGAATAAATAAATCCTCGAAAAAATCGGCTTTCTCTCTCTGTCCTTTCCTGCCCATTTTCGGTCGTGGGCTGCCGGCCCGAGCCGACGGCCCATCCTCTCCCGCGCGCGCCAGCCGATCGGCCCAGCCGATCCGACCGACGGCCCAGTCGGTTCCCACCCGCGCGCCTCTCTTCTCTCTCCTTCGCGGGCCGGCCAAAAGGCCACGGCCCGCCAGCCTCTTGCGCCCGTGGGGAAAAAGTCCACCCTCCCCTTCGCCCGGACGCCGACGATGTAGGGCCCACTGTCGGCCGTCATCCCGACCCCGCCGCCCGGGCCATTTTCGCCGCCGCGCCGCGTAGATCTCGCGCCACCAGCCACCCCGCGCCCCCAAACCACGTCGCCTTTACTCCACTCTGCCCCCGCCGGTCAGTGACGCACCCGGCCGCCTCCTCCGCGCCTCTTAATGGCCCGATTTGACCGCCGGCCATTATTTCCCTAAAAATTGCGTCGGCGAGCAATTGCGCTCTTATCCGATCGCCGCCGACCTCCCCGCGACCTTTAAAAGCACCCCCTCGCCCTTCCCGTGCTCCCCACACCTCCACTCAAGCCTCTCTCTCTCGGTTGCCCCCGCATCGTGTGCCCTCATTTTGGACATCGTCGCCGGTCTTCGGCCGCACATTCTCGCTGTTCCGAGGCACCCCGAGCTCCGCCGACGCCTCCCTCCTCGTCGTCGGTGCCCGCGCCACCTCAGCCACCCCTCCCCGCGAGCTCCTGCCATCTTCCTCGCCGCCGTCGCCGTCGTCTCCCTAAACTTCGGCAACACCGCGGTGAGCCGCTCCTTCTCGCCCTCTCGGCCGTGCTCGCGCCGCTGCCCGGGTACACGCGGCTCCGCCCGCGCGTAAATCCGCGGCATCCTGCCGCCCCGCGCCGCCGCCCGAATGGCGTCAGCCGGCCTTCGGCCACCAGCCGCTGCCGCCGACCGACCGCGTCGATGCCCTTTCCTCTCGGTCGTCCGATCGGCTTCGTCCGATCGGCTTCGTCCGATCGGCACCGTCCGTCCCCGCTCGCTCACGTGGCAAGCCACGTGGTCGCCACCTCGGCACCACGTGTGCGCCACGTGGTGCACCGCCCGGTCCGACCGTGGACCGGTCCACCATGGACCGGCGCCCCTCGGCCGCCCGGCGTCGCCTCGGCGCTCGACGCGCCACCTAGCCGGCGCCTTCCCTGGATTTATTACGCAATAAATCAATTAAGGATTTTTCTGTTTAGTAAATAAACCCAGAAAACTTCTAAAAATCATATCTTTTCAATCCGACCTCCGTTTTAGACCATTCAAATTTCATTAAATTCATAAAAATTCCAAGAATCCATTAAAATGGTTTTGTTCCCTGTTTTAGTAGGTTTTTAGCCTGTTTTGTTGAAGTGCTTGTTTGCCGTATAGATCCCGGTAGTCCCTTCGTCTCGGTTTACTTTCAAGTCGTCGCTGAAGTCCCCCAAGCCGAAGAGCAAGGCAAGTCATACTATATTATTGATCATATTGCTCCCATTTTGCTAAAACACCTGTTTATTATGTGAAACTGCATGTTTTTTATACTATCATTTCATGGGGAATAATACACCTTATGCTTAGTTTATGCCTTAGGTTTGACACTCCAGACCCTTGACTAAACTTGGGAAAATAATATGATTAGATTCAGGACTAGGTTATGCTTAGCCTGGCTTAGATTCACTAGCTCATTAAATGGGTCCTTCTCACTTAATATGCCTCTCCAGGACATCTGTTCGAAGGATTAATAATTAGTTTTAAGTGAACCGGACTAATAACTAAAATATGACAAATGGTGGGCTGTGGGCGGGTTAGCTGCGCCCATGGCAATTAAGGACCGGTTCACGGGACCCCTCGAGAGAATGACCGTGCAAATCACAAGCCGAAATGGGTAAGGTAGGTTCCGTAGTGTAGCCTCTCCTAGCTGACAAACCCATCGGCAAGGGTGAGCGGGATGGAGTTTCAGTCGGCCCTTGGTATAAGGGTTGCTGGGCTACCGGATTCACCGAGGCACTCGGGGGCTGCCCATTCCCAGGGTCCGGGAGTGGGGGCGAAACCTTGGTGGGGTTCGCTTGGTTAGTGGGGGGTTATACGAAAGGTCCTATCACAGTTCCCTTTCCGGGGTACCACGGTGGTATTCTGGCGCACGGGAGACCGTGTTGTGGGGCTGTGTCTTGTGGGTACAGTTGTACGCCTCTGATCAGAGTAAACCTATTCGAATAGCCGTGCTCGCGGTAATGGGGCGATCAACCGAGCTCTCCGTGATTAGTCTCACCCTTTTTCACCCTGTTTAAAGGAACATGACTAGTATAGGTGGACGGTTTGGGCCTGTGGCAACGTAGGGATAATGTTGGACAGTGTTGGTTTTCAAAATGCTTAAATTACTTAAATTAGTATTGTGTTGTTTGTGTTCAAAATTTCATTTGATTGGAAAACCCCTGCTGTTTGCGCAAAAGCAAACCTTAGCCAGACCCTTGTCTCCCCTGCATTCATTCCTCTCCTCTTTCGGTGTGACTTGCTGAGTACGTGGAAGTACTCATCCTTGTCTCTTCACCAGAACCTGAGCCAGAAGCTGAAGAAGAACACGAAGTGGGGTAGGCTTGTTCTACACTCTGGAATCTACCTGTGGAGTGGTCGAAGCCGCGTGGCCAGCGTCAAGCTTAGGCTTAGGCCCCTTTTTGTCTTTTTCCGCTCCTCTTTTGTAATCTTTTTGTAATGTTTTTAAGACATGGAACTGTAATACCAGCAATTGTTGTATGTGTACCCTGGCTGGTCCTGGACAGGGATTTTAAATACACATATAGCTTCGGAAATTCGGGTCTGAATTTCTGGGCATGACAAGTTGGTATCAGAGCCAATTTCCAGACCGTAGGAAAAGCCAAACGAAAAAACCCTAGGAGCCCTCTGAATCTTTTCATATGCATAAGCCCTGGCTTTTGAAGTAGTTTCGAGAAAATGGGTCTTGTTTCCTCGGGATTGGGAAAATTTTAAGTCTCTCTCAAAACATTTTGAAAACTCGGTCAAGTCTAAGTGATAGGATTTTAGAGTTAAAATTTGGAAAAATCATTTGATCTCTTATTCAGCCACCAAGTTGGGATTTTTCTAAGGGATCAAAGTTCTAAGTCAAGATAGGAGGGAATGGTCGCCAATTTTATATTATAACTAAGCATCTATTTTGCAAAGATCATCTAGGGATGTCCTTAGAAGTTTTACTTAGCCTCATAAAAATGTTTCTCAAAAACCCTCTTTTTCTCGTTTACTTTACTTGAGTCCTTTATCGTTTATCTAACTTGGGTTTGAGCATGCATTGATCCCCTACCTTGTCTTCTCTAGATGGCAGGCCGTCCAGTCACCCACAACGGTCAGGGCTTGAAGGGTTTCGTCGCAGAGTTGGCAAGGATGGCCTTGGCAGTGGGCTATCCGGATGCGCCCGAGTACACTGTCGTCTCACCGTTCGGTAGTGAGTTGCCTCACCAAGTCCGCCTGAAGGTGCACGGGTTCGTCGGCACCAACATCCCGAACATGGTGGTCGCCGCGTCGGGAGGAACAGATGAGCATGCCCGCCAAGAGGCGGCTTATCCGATGTTGGCCGGGATGAGGGAGATGCATGACTACCATCTCCGCCACTCGCCTACCTACCATCCTCGGCGGGAACTTCATCGCAATCAACACCTTCCATCGTTGAAGGGAGAACGACACCACCTTCTCCCACATGAGGACGGTGATTGAAGGTCTGGATAAGATGCATGCAGATCTCCACATGGCGACAAAGGCTCTAAATGACCAGAAGATCCTAAGGATCAAGAGTTTGAAGGATGAGGTGGATCGTCTCAAGAGAGAGATCGCCAGTCTAAAGGGACTTCCACCTCCCAACATCCTTCGGATCAGGATCACGCCGCGAAAGAACACCAAGGCTCCGGTGCGGATGCAGCTGGCGCCCAAGGTTCCACCTCCTGCACCGCCACCTTCCCCAGTCCTCGCCCCAGAGCCAGATCCTGCTCTTGCTCTGGTCCCTGCCCCAAGCGGAGGAGGAGGATGGATCTCGGTGTCCAGAAGCAGCAAGGGCAGTGGCAGCGGCAGCTCCAAGAGCCCCGGTCGGAAAGAAGAGTTAGCAAGCTCTTGAAGCCGCTCAAAGGAAAAGGAAGATGGGAACTCCCTTGGGAGTGGGTTCGACTCCTCCGACCGCGGAAGCCGTTCCGACCCTTAGAGCGTCGCCACCCTTAGTTTATTGTTTTCCTAGTTTTCCTGTTTGCTTAGTTGTGTGTTAGGAGTGCCGTGTGTGGGTAGTGGTCAACCTGTATCAAGTGTGGGTATGGGTTGTCCAATTAAGGATGTTGAGTGTGTTTTAAGTGTTTAAATTAAAGAACAGATCAAAACAAGTAATAAAGATCAGCTTCTCTGTCCAATCTGTTTTACTCCTTCTCCCCGCCTTGTTTGTTCCGCTTCTTCAGATGGTGAACACTAGGAATGGCAGCATCGGCACTGAGTCAGCCGAGAACAACACCCGTGCTAATGCCAACAACCTACCTCCTCCACCTGAGAACATCACTTTAGCACAAGTCCTAGCCAACCAGACCCAGATGATGGCTGCAATGATGCAGCAAATGCAACAGCAGCATCAGCAGATGCAGTTGCAAATGATGCAACAGTTTCAACAGCAGAACCAGCATCAGCACGACCATTTCGCACCACCACCTCCCCCAAACAAACTGTCAGAATTCCTTCGAGTCCGACCCCCTACTTTCTCCAGCACCACCAACCCCATGGAGGCTAATGACTGGATCAACGCCATAGAAAAGAAGTTGGACCTTCTCCAGTGCACGGACCAGGAGAGGGTGTCTTTCGCCACCCACCAACTCCAAGGCCCCGTCTCAGCCTGGTGGGACAACTTCTTGGTTACCCGTCGGGCGGACGCACCCGCAGTTACTTGGGCAGAGTTTTGCCACCAATTTCGGAAGGCTCACATACCCGGAGGGATAGTAGCCCAGAAAAAGAGGGAGTTCAGATCCCTGGAGCAAGTCACGCGAACCGTCACCGAGTATCTACATGCGTTTAATCGCTTAGCGCGATATGCTCCAGAGGACGTACGCACTGACGCCGAGCGTCAAGAGAAGTTCTTGGCCGGGCTGGACGATGAGCTAACAGACAAACTCATCTCCGGTGAATACGCTGACTTCGAGAAATTAGTTGACAAAGCCATCCGTCAAGAAGATCAACGCAATAAAATACTCAGAAAACGGAAGGCTACCCAGTTTAGGCCACAATCTCAGCAAGGGAATCCTCAGCGGCCGCGTTTCACTCCGGGTGGTCAGAGTGGACCTACCACTATGATTGTTCGTCAACATCGCCCGTTTCATCCCGGGAATTTCCAACCCAGCAGAGGCCGTCCCGGACAGCCGCAGTGGAATCCGGCCCCGCGTCCGCCAACAGCGCAACCGCCGCCGCCATCCAAGCCAATGCCACCAAAGAAGGACTCGGGATTCAAACCGGGTAACTGTTTCAACTGTGGGGAACCTGGACATTTCGCAGATAAGTGTCCAAGACCAAAACGCGCGCCCAGGTTCATCCAAGCAAGAGTGAATCATGCTTCAGCAAAGGAGGCACAGGACGCACCGGATGTCATACTGGGTATGTTTCTTGTGAACTCCTTTAATGTATCAGTCCTGTTTGATTCGGGTGCAACCCATTCTTTCATATCAAAAGCATTTATGGGAAAACATGGGTTGTCAGTGTTAAAACTTAAGATACCCATACAGGTCCAAACTCCCGGGAACCATTTGAACACTGCCCACTTTTGCTCTTCAGTGGCAATAAAAATCCAAGGATTCCCCTTTCTAACCAATCTTATCCTTCTAGAATCAAAAGACTTGGATGTCATCCTTGGGATGGACTGGTTGACCCGTCATAAAGGTCTGATAGATGGCGCAAGCCGCACGATCTCCTTGACCAATGACAAAGGGATGAAAGTGATTTACCGCTCCCCTAAACCATTGAGGATAGTGGCAAGTATGAATCGGATCTCGGTTAAGGAGAATCCCGAAGGGAAAGGAAAGGACTAGACAAAATTAGAAAATATTCCTGTGGTTTGTGAGTACCCGAAAGTCTTCCCGGAAGACCTAACCACAATGCCACCTGAAAGAGAAATAGAGTTTCAGATTGACCTAGTCCCTGGCACTGCCCCGATTCACAAGAGGCCCTATAGAATGGGAGTCAATGAGTTGGCAGAGGTCAAGAAGCAAATAGATGAATAGTTACAGAAAGGTTATATCCGCCCCAGTACATCGCCCTAGGGTGCGCCAGTCATTTTTTGTGGAGAAAAAGGATAAGACCAAAAGGATGTGCGTCGACTATCGCGCACTCAACGAGGTCACTATTAAGAATAAATACCCTCTTCCTAGGATTGACGACCTGTTCGATCAATTAAAGGGAGCAAGGGTGTTCTCAAAGATAGACCTGTGGTCAAGCTATCACCAGCTAAGAATTCAAGAAGAAGATATTCCCAAGACCACTTTCATCACTCGGTATGGTCTGTACGAGTGCACGGTCATGTCCTTCGGACTTACAAATGCCCCAGCCTTTTTCATGAATTTGATGAACAAAGTGTTCATGGAATTCCTAGATAAGTTCGTCGTAGTGTTCATCGACGACATCTTGATCTACTCACAGTCAGAAGAGGAACATGAGCACCATCTCCGGTTGGTACTTGAAAAGTTAAGAGACCACCAGCTCTATGCTAAGTTTAGCAAATATGTTTTCTGGTTGAAGGAAGTGCAATTCCTCGGCCATATCATGAATGCCCAAGGAGTCGCAGTGGACCCTTCCAATGTGGAGGCAGTAACCAAATGGACTCCACCCAAAACCGTCACCCAGGTCAGAAGTTTTCTAGGACTTGCGGGGTATTACCGTCGGTTCATCAAAAACTTCTCAAGGATTGCCAAGCCATTGACACAGTTGTTAAAGAAGGATGAAAAGTTTATATGGACTGCCGAGCATAACCAGAGTTTTGAAACACTCAAGAGTAAACTGGTGTCCACGCCCGTATTGATCTTGCCAGATCAAACCAAGGATTTCCAAGTCTATTGCGACGCATCTCACCAAGGGTTAGGCTGTGTGTTGATGCAAGATGGAAAAGTGGTCGCTTATGCTTCCCGCCAGTTGAGACCTCATGAGTCTAATTACCCAACACATGACTTGAAACTAGCAGCAGTAGTCCATGCTCTGAAAATATGGCGACATTACCTTGTCGGTAATCGCTGTGAAATATATACGGATCATAAGAGCCTGAAATACATCTTCACCCAACCGGATTTGAACCTTCGTCAGCGACGATGGTTGGAGTTGATCAAGGATTATGATCTCAGTATACACTACCACCCTGGCAAAGCTAACGTGGTAGCTGATGCCTTGAGCCGAAAGAGTTACTGCAACTCTATTCACATAGAAGGGAGATGTGAATAGTTACTACAAGATCTAGAGCACCTAAACCTGGGAATTGTTGAACCCGTATTTGTGGCCGCTCTTGAAGCCCAACCTATACTCTTAGATCAAATTCGCATAGCTCAAGCCTCGGATCCTGACATAGCTGAGCTTAAGAAGAATATGAGAGTGGGAAAAACTCGTGACTTCACGGAAGACGAACATGAAACCATATGGATGGGCAACAGAATATGTGTGCCAGAAGATAAGGAATTGAAAAAGTTAATCCTTACTGAAGCACATCAGAGTCAGTACTCTATCCATCCGGGAAGTACCAAAATGTACCATGACCTTAAGGAGAAATTCTGGTGGGTTAGCATGAAAAGAGAAATAGCAGAGTTCGTGGCACTATGCGATGTATGCCAGCGAGTAAAGGCAGAACACCAGAGACCTGCTGGATTATTACAACCACTTCAAATTCCGGAATGGAAGTGGGAGGAAATCGGGATGGATTTCATCACCGGTTTACCCCGAACATCGTCAGGACACGATTCTATCTGGGTTATAATTGACCGCCTTACTAAAGTGGCTCATTTTATCCCAGTGCTTACCACCTATACGGGCAGAAGGTTAGCGAATTGTACCTGACAAGGATTGTGTGTCTTCATGGGGTACCCAAGAAGATAGTATCGAATCGTGGTAGTCAGTTCACCTCCAAGTTTTGGCAAAAACTATAAGAGGAACTTAGCACCCGGTTGAATTTTAGCACGGCCTATCACCCACAAACCGATGGTCAGACGGAACGTGTAAACCAGGTTTTTGAAGATATGCTGCGAGCTTGTGCTCTGGATTTCGGAGGAGCTTGGGATAAGAGCCTGCCCTGTGTAGAGTTCTCCTATAACAACAGTTATCAAGCCAGTTTACAGATGGCACCTTTCGAAGCACTTTTATGGACAAAAGTGTCGTACCCCGCTTTTCTGGGATCAGACCGGCGAACGTCAGTTGTTCGGGACTGAAGTGTTAAGTGATGCTGAAGAGAAGGTCAGAATCATAAGAGAAAGGCTGAAAGTTGCACAGTCTCGTCAAAAGAGTTATGCAGATAACCGCCGCAGAGAGCTAGTTTTCAAAGTCGGAGACTATGTATATCTTTGTGTCACCCCACTTCGGGGAGTGCACCGATTCCAAACCAAAGGCAAGTTGGCACCACGCTATGTGATCCATATCGATTCAAGAGCGACGAGGTGAAGTGGCATACCAACTCGAACTGCCACCCACCATGGCGGGAATCCATGATGTTTTCCACGTCTCCCAACTCAAGAAGTGTTTGAGAGTTCCGGAAGAACAAGCCAGTCCAGAACAGATCGAAATCCAGGAAGATCTGACTTGTGTGAAAAAACCAGCACGGATCCTCGAAACCAGTGAACGGAGGACCCGGAACAAGGTTATTAGGTTATGCCGAGTTCAATGGACTCATCACTCCGAAGAAGAAGCAACCTGGGAAAGGGAAGATGAGCTAAAGGCCGCTCATCCCTATCTATTCGCCACTACCTTCAAATCTCGGGGTCGAGATTCCGTTTAAGGGGGGTAGGTTTGTAACAACCTGAGGTGTTTTTCCCTTTTAAAAATCCAAAAGAAAATCGTAAAAGAAAATCGTTGGAATTAACTAGAGAGAATAAATAATTTTAAAAGCCAAATGCTAAATGGAAATGGCATGGTAGGATTTTTCTTAAATTCTACATGTCAAAATACACTAACAGGATTTTTGATTTTTAGTGGAATTTTCGAGCACAAAAATAATTTTTAACCAATTAAAATCAAAATCGAAATAAATAAATATTGGGAAAAATCGGCTTTCTCTCTTTGTCCTTTCCCGCCCACTTTTCGGCCGTGGGCCGCCGGCCCGAGCCGATGGCCCATCCCCTCCCGTGCGCGCCAGCCGATCGGCCTAGCAGATCTGGCTGACGGCCCAGCCGGTTCCCGCCCGCACGCCTCTCTCCTCTCTCCTTCGCGGGTCGACCGAAAGGCCACGGCCCGCCCGCCTCTTGCGCCCATGGGGAAAAAGTCCACCCTGCCTCCCCTTCGCCCTCGGACACCGACAGTGGGACCCACTGTCAGCCGTCGCCCCGACCCGCCGCCCCTGCACCATTTTCGCCGCCGCGCTCGCGCGGATCTCGTGCCACCGGCCACCCCGCGCCCCAAACCACGTCGCCTTTACTCCCCTCTCGCCCCCGCCGGCCGGTGACGCCCGCCGCCTCCTCCGCGCCCTTAATGGTCGGATTTGACCGCCGGCCATTATTTCCCCAAAATTGCACCGGCGAGCAATTGCGCTCTTATCCGGTCGCCGCCGACCTCCCCGTGACCTTTAAAAGCACCCCCTCACCCTTCCTGTCCTCCCCACACCTCCACTCAAGCCTCTCTCTCTCTCGGTTGCCCCGCATCGTGTGCCCTCGTTTCGGAACTCGCCGCCGGTCTTCGGCCGCACATTCTCGCTATTCCGAGGCACCCCGAGCTCCGTCGACGCCTCCCTCCTCGTCGCCGGTGCCCGCGCCACCTCGGCCACCCCTCCCCGCGAGCTCCAGTCGTCTCCCTTGTCACCGTCGCCGTCGTCTCCCTCAACTCCGGCAACACCGCGGTGAGCCGCTCCTCCTCGCCCTCTCGGTCGTGCTCACGCGCTGCCCGGGTACGCGCGGCTCCGCCCGCGTGTAAATCCGTGGCATCCCGCCGCCCCGCGTCGCCGTCCAAATGGCATCGGCCGGCCTCCGGCGATCGGCCATCGTCGCCGGCCGACCGCGTCCGCGCCCTTTCCTCTCGACCATCCGATCGGCTTCGTCCAAGTGCCACCGTCCGTCCCCGCTCGCCCACGTGGCAAGCCACGTGGTGGCCACCTCGGCACCACGTGTGAGCCACGTGGTGCACCGCCCGGTCCGGCCGTGGACCCGGTCCACCGTGGACCGGCGCCCCCGCGGGCCACTGGCGTCAGCCCTCGGGCGCTGACGTCAGCCCTAGCCGCTGACGCCTTCCCCGGGATTTATTGCGTAATAAATCAATTAAGGATTTTTCTGTTTAGTAAATAAACCCAGAAAACTTCTAAAAATCATATCTTTTTAATCCGTTTCAGCCCATTCAAATTTCATTAAATTCATAAAAATGCCAAGAATCCATTGAAAATGGTTTTGTTCCCTGTTTTAGTAGCTTTTTAGCCTGTTTTGTTGAAGTGCTTGTTTGCCGTATAGATCCCGGTAGTCCCTCCGTCCCGGTTTACTTTGAAGTCGTCGCTGAAGTCCCCCAAGCCGAAGAGCAAGGCAAGTCATACTATATTATTGATCATATTGCTCCCATTTTGCTAAAACACCTGTTTTATTCTGTGAAACTACATGTTTTTATACTGTCATTTCATGGGGAATAGTACACCTTATGCTTAGTTTATGCTTTAGGTTTGACACTCCAAACCCTTGACTAAACTTGGGAAAATAATATGATTAGATTCAGGACTAGGTTATGCTTAGTCTGGCTTAGATTCACTAGCTCATTAAATGGGTCGTTCTCACTTAATATGCCTCTCCTGGACATCTGTTCGGAGGATTAATAATTAGTTTTAAGTGAACCGGACTAATAACTAAAATATGACAAATGGTGGGCTGTGGGCGCTATGGTTTTGGTTAGCTGCGCCCATGGCAATTAAGGACCGGTTCACGGGACCCCTCGGGAGAACGACCATGCAAACCATAAGCCGAAATGGGTAAGGTAGGTCCCGTAGTGTAGCCTCTCCTAGCTGACGAACCCATCGGCAAGGGTGAGCGGAATAGAGTTTCAGTCGGCCCCGGTATAAGGGTTGCTGGGCTGCCGGATTCACCGAGGCACTTGGGGGGCTGCCCATTTTCAGGGTCCTGGAGTGGGGGCGAAACCTTGGTGGGGTTCGCTGAAGGGTTACGCGGAGGCTACGCTAGCCGAAAACAAAAACTTTTCTACCGCGCAAACCAGGAACATTTGCATGTAAGGGCCGATAGATCGTTACCGATTGGAGTATGCAGCGGAAACAGCCAATCAGGGCTATCCGATCTGGAACAGTGCAGCCGATTCCCGAGCACCGACAGCCGATTCACGGGGACAGCCGATTCACCAATCAGTCGATTCGCCAATGTCGCAGCCGATCCAAGTCGTCGATCTGCCGTAGTCGCCTCGCTCCGATTGCAGTCGATTCGTAGCCGATCAACAGCGCGCAACGTAGCAGCGCCTCTACCGGTATCCACACGTCCGGGAACAGAACGCCGAACACCCGTGTGCTAGCACGCGATGCAAGGCTAGGGTTTTGGCTCAAAGGTGGGGAGGGTTTTCGTGTAGATTGATCTCGCCGACTTGTTGCGGCAAATCAGATTGGTTCGGTTCAATTCAATTGACGTGCAGCAGCTCTCCAACCTTCCCTCCTTTATATAGAGTTGCCGGTTGGGCCTAGAGGCCCATCGGGACTCTATTTTGAATCGGATCCTATTCGAATCTCATAGAGTTGGCCGGCAGGACTTCGTAAGCCCATAGGACTCTATCCGATCGGATCCCTATCCGATCGAGCCGTATCCGAGTCCAATTCGAATGCCTGTTCTTATCCCCTTAAGCGTGCGACCCTATAGGTTCAGGTATACTTGGTTTCGGCTATAGTCTAACTTAGCCGATCTTCGGCTCGAGTCCAACTCAGCCGACCTGTCAATAGCGGCGCTTAGCAGCACATATTGACACCATAGTATACAAGAATATAATATCGGCTCTGAACCTGTAATGTGTACACAAATCCCTTTGCCTCACGATACCAATTAAGCTATAGGCAAGATGTGTGTCATCCCTTCAATAGCTTAACCATTCACTCGAACCGTATTGGATTATCTGTCTGTTGATTGACTCCTCAATCAACTTAGCATGGCCATGCATTTCCATAATCCATTACCTCGAGGGGCCCAGCGATATCTCTCAAAAGGAGGGGCAAATTCCATCTTGATCACTCACATCCCACTCCATGTTTCATAGCAAACCTAAAAATTACCTTTATAACTACCCAGTTACGGAATAGCGTTTGGTAGTCCCAATGTAGGCTACTACACATGTTAGAATCCATGATGATCTCAGGTCTAAGGACTTTGTACCAACACTACCTAAGACCAACTAATGGCACATTAATTCCTATAGTGTATCATGGTGGGTCTATCCAACAATATGTTCTCTAACAAATATGTCCATGTTTATTGATTTGGTATCTCCATACCCATGATCTATGAGACATGATCATCAATCAATAAAGATGTCGATCTTAGAATCTTATTTGTTCCAACAATATGACATATGATCAGGGATCGTTTAGAAATAGATTCATACATAAAGAGTCTCATAAATAAGTCACGTACTTATTGATCAATACAAGATGTCTATTTCATGGAACTGAATAACACTTTATTCATTTATACATAAACATTGACAATGATATCCAACATCTCCATGTTGCCTCGAGGGCATATCATTAACATTCACTTGGTTAGTGGGGGGGTTATACGAAAGGTCCTATCACAGTTCTCTTTCCGGGGTACCGCGGTGGTATTCCGGCGCACGGGAGACCGTGTTGTGGGGCTGTGTCTTGTGGGTACAGTTGTACACCTCTGATCAGAGTAAACCTATTCGAATAGCCATGCCCACGGTAATGGGGTGATCGACCGAGCTCTCCGTGATTAGTCTCACCCTTTTTCACCTTGTTTAAAGGAACATGACTAGTATAGGTGGACGGTTTGGGCTTGTCGCAACGTGGGGATAACGTTGGACAGTGTTGGTTTTTAAAATGCTTAAATTACTTAAATTATTATTGTGTTGTTTGTGTTCAAAATTTCATTTGATTGGAAAACCCCTGCTGTTTGCGCAAAAGAAAACCTTAGCCAGACCTTTGTCTCCCCTGCATTCATTCCTCTCCTCTTCCGGTGTGACTTGCTGAGTACGTGGAAGTACTCATCCTTGTCTCTTCACCAGAACCTGAGCTAGAAGCTGAAGAAGAAGACGAAGTGGAGTAGGCTTGTTCTATACTCTGGAATCTGCCTGTGGAGTGGTCGAAGACGCGTGGCCAGCGTCAAGCTTAGGCTGAGGCCCCCTTTTTTTCTTTTTCCGCTGCTCTTTTGTAATCTTTTTGTAATGTTTTTAAGACGTGGAACTGTAATACCAGCAATTGTCGTAGGTATACCCTGGCTGGTCCTGGACAGGGATTTTAAATACACATATAGCTTCGAAAATTCGGGTCTGAATTTCTGGGCGTGACAAGAAAGCTCCCAGTCTTTAATACTTAGTAGCATTTCGACGTGGTCGCTGTTCAGAGTCGTCCTCTAGTCTTTGATGATTCGGCCGCTTAGACTGAAGGCCGATTCGAAGGACACCATCGACACGGGCACCGTCAACACATCCCGTGCTAGTTTTGAAAGCACGGGATATGCTATCTTGTGGTCATTCCACCACCGAGGACGTTGATGTCTCGTGTTTCGTGGTGGATGGCGTCGCTGTCCAAATAACCGGTCAACTCTTCAGCCACACCCTGCGAAGAGCTGTCTCCACTTGTAGCCGACGAACTGCCACCACCTTGGCTTGAAGACGATCCACCCCAAATCCTACCCCACTGTATCTTCTTCTTACCTGTAGTAGGGATAGGAGGGGGTCTCTACTGTTGAACTCCCTGAAACTTTAGTTCATATCTTCCAAAAATTTCATATAATTTACCCCTAACCTCAGTATAAAAAAACTATAATCTACACCTACAGTAGCACCAAGAAGTGATAAAATAGTAGACAATCCCCTTATTTTACACCTAGGATCTAAAACAAAAGAAAAAGCATACAACATAGGTATATTTTTTCAATATTTAAAATATTTTTGTTTCATGCAAAAGATAGGTTCAGTTAGAACATCATTATTTTTATATCTATATCTATAATCTATAACTATCTATAAAGCAAGTAGTGTTTGCACCCAAATTTTGTTCTGCTTGACTATTTTGTAGAAAACCCCTTGAGTTTTTTCGAAATTAGCCATGTCCCAGCCCGACTCCGCCCAAATCCAGGCCTAAACCCTCGCCCAGACGACAGCTCCTCGCAGCAGCCGCCGCTGCCGCCCCCCCAAAAGGAGGATGGTTCCTCTATTGACACGCTCGTCGCCGAGCTTCCCGGACGCCGCGCGCATGCGATGGATCTCCTCCGGCTCCTCGCGCCGGCGCCGGCCCTCCCCTTGATGCTTCACGGCGACGCCGCCATCGGCAAGACACGAGCCCTCCTCCTGGCGCTGCGGCACCTCCGCCCCAGCCGGCGACTATGCCGCGCTTCGTTCCCTCCCATCCCCTCACACCCTCTTCGCTTCTCTCCTCTTCCAGCTCAGCGCAACGTCATTCTCATCTTCCTCTCGCCAGCGCGTCCCTGACAAGCCCTCCGACTTCAAATATGCGTCATCACCGTCCGCGCGTGGACGACGGCGGCGCTATGCATGGCAATCTGCGCGTGGGTCCGTGTGAGCTCGCACTGCGTGACGTGAATCTGGTCCTGGAGGCGGTTGATGACGCCGGTGCAGCCGTACACCGGGTTTTGCACCCGCCGGTACGCCTCTGCCGCCATCGACTCCGCCGCCCGCCCACGCTCATGCACCAACAGTTGTTGCATGCAATGCAACCATAGAACTGAGACACGTGCCTAATTACAGGTCGTTTTATACTATAGTCGTTTTGGTTTCATATTATATAAATCATTTTGATTTTTAGTTAAATTTTTAAGTTTGATCATTTTTTAAATCTAATCACATTTATAAAAGAAGTTAGTAATATCTATATATCAAATCAAACACAAAAATATTCAAGCTGAATATTCTTAATTTTACTTGTGGCCACCGGCGTCAGCAGTTGATTGATTGTATTTCTCACCAAGAGAAACCATGGCTGATAGCACAGCTTGATGCTGCTTGATGTCATCTCCCTGCTGCTGGGCCAGACCGCCCATTGGATATCGAAAATCTGCATTCCATTGTCGCACTTGATGAGCTGATTCTACAATTGCTGAGCTACATATTTTCGATGTATTACATTTAGATACACCACGTTCATATTGCTGTGACCTCAAATTAAACGGAATTAAAATCACAACAAATGAACAAAATCCTACCAGCTGCCAACAAATGGTAGCCGGCAGGAACAACCCAACCTGCCTGAAATGGAACCGCAAAAAAAACGGAAACGTGGGCTGCTCGCGCATCTGCTTCTTGTTCCTGCATGCATGCCGTTGCTTGAGTATTCTTTTTCTCATGCAATTATTTAACTAATCATAAATAATTAGAGAGTTAATAATTTTTTCCCATGCAAAATACTCCAACCGTTGCCACACTTCCATGTAGAGACGTATCCACCGTCTCGTCTCCTCTTCTCTCACATACGCACACATAGAGCCGGCCATGGATTGCACCCCCTCCCAAATTCCAATCTCCCATGCAAAATCTTCCCAAGATCCACGAGATCCTCAACCAAATCTCCATCTCCCCTCCGTGAGATCTCCCGCTAGATATCATGTCCCTCGGCGAAGACGCTGTGGAAGCCAGCAACAGCGACGACGGCGCCCCCGCGACAAGGCGTTGCGCCACTTGCAAGTTCCTGCGCAGGCGGTGCTCCCACGACTGCGTCCTCACGCCCCATTTCGGCGGGTGCGGAGGCGGCCGCGGTGAGAGAGGCGACGAGAAGGCGTCCCGGCCGATGAGGCGGTGCGGGGAATGCGGGGACCCGAAACTGCTGCGGGCGGCGGAGCCCGGGCTGCCGGCGCCGGACCTGCCGTCCTCGTCACGGACGCCTCCGACCCGGCGTCCCTGCTGAATTTGAATCGAAATCCATGGTGTGTCCGTGTTGAATTTTTCACTGACTCGAAATCCACGTCGATCTCTTTTTATGTATACATACCATAGAGGGAGCAATGTCGACGTGGAGGGAACGAGAGAACAACCGGCGGCAGGAGCGGCGGCGGGCGATCGTGGCGAAGATCTACGTCGCGCTGCGCTTACAAACTACTGCCCTCCCGAAGCACTGCGACAACAACGAGGTGCTCAAGGCGCTCGCAACGAGGTCGGCTGGACCGTCGAGCCCGACGGCACCACCTACCGCAAGGTCAGTTCAGTCTTTGTCTTCTTCCTCCCTCTTCTGCGTCATTAATTTTATAGATTATAAAGCAAGT
This sequence comes from Oryza australiensis, assembly GCA_019925245.2. Lineage (NCBI taxonomy): Eukaryota > Viridiplantae > Streptophyta > Magnoliopsida > Poales > Poaceae > Oryza > Oryza australiensis. The sequence goes on along the minus strand of JAIFGZ020000289.1, from coordinate 367,080 downwards.
AGTGTTTCTACCCAAAATTTTCGTTCGTTTGACTATTTTACAGAAAACCTCTTGAGTGTTTATAAAATTAACCTGCAGTTCCAATGCTGAAAAGAAAGGGAGGGCTTGGATGAAAAATATTTTTGTCCGCCTGGCTATTTTGCAGAAAATCCCTTGAGTGTTTATAAAATTAACCTACAGTCTCAATGCTGAAAAGAAAGGAAGGGCTTGGATGAAAAAAAAGACCTCCTGCGTCCCTCTCTCCTGTCCTCATCCGTGCCGCGCCGCGCCCCGCTCCGCGCCTGCGCCCCTTCCTTCCGTCGCTGCTCGAAGCTCCCACGCCTCGCGCCGCGCCTGCACCCCTCCTCCCGTCCCTATCCGCGCCGCGCCCCGACTTTACCCGTTGCAACGCACGGGCATAATTGCTAGTTCTTTAAACAAAGAAGCAACTTCAAAAATGTTGTGCAAAATTACATTATCAGTTGGATAATAAACTTGTGACAGAGTAAGGTACAATCATAAAAAGTTTCTAAAAATTTATAAAATCTTTGGACAATTGCCCATATATGCTCATTCAGTACTGGCGACCCGTCACTGTTTCTTGGGCCACCACGTGATTGAACAAAATCGCCGTCTGAACCGGTACCTCCTCCTCCACAGATGGTGGAGTTGGAGCCGATCCGACGGCATCGTCAAACCCCGACATGTAGTTGGGGTCGAAATCACCCAAAGTGAACGACGGCGACGGTATGGATAGTTCGGATCCATTCGAAAATTTAAACCGACATAAACAAATTTTAGAATATTTATTGAATTCACAAACACAATATAAATAATACATAAATTTGAATATTACTTACATCTTTCCAACCGCGAACTCTTCAAACTTCTTCGATCAAACTATTGAACCATGAAACTAATTTTGATTTTTGACAAAATTTGAGCAAATTTTGTCAAAATCAAAAAATAACACTTGAGAGCAAAGAGAACACTTTAGAGCACTTAAGAGCACAAGATGAGAAGTGAGGGGTGAGGAGAAATGGTGGGGTTCATGCCCTATTTATAGGGCAAAATTTGAGATTTTTTGAAACTTTTTTGAATTTTTTATGAATTTTTTAGCCCCCAACGGCTATTAGGGGGTACGTGGCGCTCTCTGATTGACCACCCAGGAAGCCGTTGCGCGCCGTCAGTCCGCTAGGGCCACGCGTTGCGCGCTGATTCGCCACCCCGTGCCGCGTGCCGTGCCGTGCCTACTACAGTAGCTGTGCCGTGCCGTGCCGGCCCATGAGCTCGGCCAGCAGCCCAAACACAGCACAGCTACTCGTGCCATGTCGGCACGGCCCGTTACGCTCCCAGGCCGTGTGTTAACACTGAAATTTGGTAATGGAATCCCCAAATTTGCAAAGACAAAGCAGAGTCAGATCGGCTGGAGACAGGGGTTGAATCGGCTAAGGAATGATCGGCTGTGAGGCCAATTAGCTAAGGATGGATCGGACAGGGGCAGCCGATAGCCGATTCCAGGTCTGAAAGAGATGAGACCGTTTCTAATACACAAGTTTGAAGATAAACAGAGGATTTGGTTGTTAATTGCGCGTTAAATGGTATTGCCACTTATGGATAGAGTCCTGTAACGGCAATTGTATCTGTAATCTAGGGGTTTGTTTAAGCTGTTAGTTGTAACATGGCATGGGTCTCGCTCAAGATAATGTTGTGTTTTTAAATAGTAGTTTAGATAGAGTCCAGGGTCTGTACAGATAATTGTATCTTGGGTATAAATAGGACCCGAGACCCCTGTAAATATCGATTCAGTTCAATCACAATCAATCTTTCGGCGCATCGCCAACCTTTTCTTCAGACGAGCACTTTGTTTGGCTACAAGCTGCATCGTTTCGATCCCCAGATCTAGGTAAATGCTTGTCCTTAGTGGTATGATCTACTGTTTCTAATGCTTCCATCGTAATGACACATTAAAATCAGGAGTTTGTACTGCGCCATTTATCATATAGCGCATGTAAATTAGATCAATGTTTAGATCTATCCTCCCATTGGTGAGTTCTGTCAAGAACTTGTAGCCAATAAGGTTAGATCTAAAGGTTGACTGGTTTATATGTGGTATCCACCGTCTCAAGAGATATAAATCGGCTACAGAAGATTGGGTTGTTCTTTTTATACTTAATGCTGCATCATGTTTGAACTATTAAGTCGTTCTTAGAGCTATCAATGATCTGTTCGGATGGATTTATATTGTTTAGAGACAGTGCCGGGGTTTCAGCCGGCCTTATCTGCCCTGATATGTATCTCTTAATATATTTATTATTAGATTTGTATTAGGACTGCCTCTTATGTTAAGATCGTATTCTTGTCGGATGTTGCTAGCCGGAATCGGCCTACTGTCAGCAGCCGATGGCCAATTTCTAGGCTAGTTTCAAGATTGATATCTTCCTATAAGATTCGTCGGAGTACTAGCCGATTCATTGTTAGCTTTCCAGTATCGGCTAGGTTATCGATCCATATATCCATTATTCTTTGCTGTATTTGGGTTAAGCGGCTGATGCTGTCTCGGTATAGCCGATCCATTCAAATCGCTTGGCTTATATATAGTTTAGAATAACATATATATGCTCATGGATTCCCTCAGCCGATCCCATGGGGATCTAACCTAACACTTAACGCATATTCCCTTGTTTTTCTTGTTGATTAACGGATCAAATCAACTAGTATGCCCTGCACAGCACAGACAGCCGAAAAAGACCTGCACTAGAGTCAAACAGATCTTTCAAGCCAACGCGTGAAAAATATTTCTCGTCAACACGTGCCGAGCCGTGCCTGTTACAGCCATCGCCGTGCCCGGGCCGGCCCGCAGCAGCACGGCCCATCGGCCACCTATACCCAAACTGACACGCCGCGCGGCCGGAACAGAGAGAGACGGAGACATGCGCCTCACCCACCGGCCACGCCAAAAAGGACCAGGAAAACGTCTCTTCCCTTCCGACCTCCGCGCCTCACCACTTCGCCACTTCTCCTCGCCTCGAGGCCACCTCTCCCAGGTATCGGTCCCTGCAGCGGCGGCGGCGGCGGCGGCGACGGCGGAGGAGGAGCCCATGGTGTCCCACGGCCCCATCCCTTGTGCTGTCGGGTAGGGAACCTTGAGAAAGCGCAGACCGTCGCCGGCGGCGGTCGCGGAGAGCAAAGGAAAGATGGGGTACCTGCCGTCGCTGGGCGGGAAGGCGGCGCACCTGGTGTCCGACCTCGCCACCGTCATCCTCAACCCCGTCTCCGAGCGGGAGAGCCAGCGCCACCCCTCCCACCTCCCCGTGAGCTCCTAACCCTCCCTCCCCCTCCCCTCCTTCTCGGTAGATTTGCTCGTCCCCAAATTGTGGTTCAGTTTCTGGTCCTTCCTGCTGCTCTTAGTCCGTGCGATAGGCCGATTGGCGAGCAGAGCTGGGGACTCCGGGTAGAGATCACGGGGTGTAGGACCTGCGTCTTCGTGGAACTGCTGTTTGACGTCCATGGGTTCTACTAGGGTTTGAGGGCTTGCAGTCTCCTACCTGTCGTGAATTGTGGTGCTAACTAGTAGCCGAGAGTTCGGATATGATACAGGTTCTACTATTGAGACATGATCTAGTTGGTCAAAGATAATAACTAATAAAGTAGTAGAGCAATGATATGGGCCTGTGTTGCACCGGAGTGGAATTAGACCAAGATGGCATTATAGCAGTGTGCCTTTAGACAACACCAGTCATGGATTATCGTGAGTTAATAGCTGTGTGCCTATGTTCAATCGGGTGCTTGAAAATGGAGGGTCCTGACCCTGAGAATAAAAATTGTGTTACCTTAATGTCTTTTTCAGTTTTATGTGATGTTTTGGTTTGTGAGTTGTTCTTTCATACGAGTTGCCCTTCTGAGACGAACTGCTACCTTTTGCATTGATCATAAGTTTAAAATGGCAGTTTATTTGAAAGAAAAGAAACTGAAGCTACAAACTCTGATGAATTGGTTTGTTTGTGAGCGGTTGACAACTAGAATGCCAGTTTCATTTCGTTGGCCATACCATGGTTAGAAAGCTTAAAATTGTCTTTATCTCTTGTAGGAGGCCACTGAAGTGCAAGAAAATATCTATGATGATGACGATGATGATGATTCGGTCAAAAATTCTGAGATTCCTAATGGCCCTGACACATCTTCCTTCAGAGCATTTCTGATGTCATTTATGTCGTCATCAAACTCCAGCAATGATTCAATGGATATCATACCTGAGCACAATATGAATATGGAATATCCAACTTTAACACCTGTTGGGAAGGGAAGCAATGGAAGGAAGGGCCTGTTTAGCAGAGGGAAGCATTCCATTGGAAAAATTATTAACAAAGCAGGCAGAATTGGTGCTTTCAGACAAAAACCCAGCTACAGCATTGATGATGAAACTGTTCAAACAGAATCTGATGCACCTGGATTGGAACTTAAGGGATCAAAAGAATCTGCTTCACATGATAAGTTACCAGCCATGTCTGAACCATCGATGCTTTTGTCTGAAACAATGCGAACTGTTCTTTATACATCTCTTCCTGTACTTGTCCAAGGAAGGAACTGGATGTTGGTATACAGGTTAGAACTTCTGCAATCAAATATGTCCAGATTATTATCATATTGGCTATATACATGATTGTCTACTATCTATTTTGACAATTGTGCAGTACCTGGAGACATGGAATATCTTTATCTACTATGTATAGAAGGAGCATGCTTTGTGCTGGCTACTCACTTTTGGTGTGTTCCGTACTTTCTTTTTATGTAGTGTTTTCACTATTTATCCTTGCATGAAGTCCAATCACTCTGCTTTTGCTTGTTTCTTTGTATTGTATAAATGATGCATATGCTTAAACATATTTCTGCTAGTTCAACTGCTACATCATGCCATGGTGCCTCTGTAAAAAAAAAAAATTTAAACTGCCACTTTTGTGGTGGTCAGAACCTTGCAATCTAATTTTGAATAACCAGATGTCCAGGTGTTTTCCATATTTTAAAACTGTGTTGTATACAGTGGACATCAGCAAGCTTCAATGTTATTGTCACTATGTTCTTAGCCTGATAACTCATCTACTAACATATAGTTGAAAAATTACTTATGCTGATGGTGATTCATGGGAGTAACAAAGCATGCTCTATCCAAAGATTTGATCGTATACATCACTTTCCAGCATGTTCTATTCAAAGCTTGATCATGCATTTATGATGGCATTTTAGTAGTAAAATGTAGATGACTCTGTTATACTGTTATTTATTGCTAATGTTGAAAATACACTATTTTGCATGTATATTGCTAGGGAAAGGAGTAGTATCATATTGTAAGGCTGTGTTTGGCTTAGCCAAATGAACTGAGCTAGTTTGGCCACAGAAAACGAGGCAAGCCATTAACGTATGATTAATTAATTATTAACTATTATAAACTTGAAAAATGGATTTATTTGATTTTCTAAAGGAACTTCTGTATAGAAATTTTTTGCACGAAACACACTGTTTAGCAGTTTGAAAAACGTGCTCACGGTAAACAAGGGATTTCCCCAGCCTAAACTCACTTATGAACGTAGCCTAAACCTGAGTTATTATCAGCTTATAGGATCGGTTACATTCTTATTTATCGTGAGCACGCTTCCCAAACTGTTAAATAATGTGTTTCGTGCAAAAACTTTTTATATAAAATTTTCTTTAAAAAATTAAATAAATATATTTTTCAAGTTTATTATAGTTGATACTTAATTGATCATGCACTACTTATCCGTTTTCGGTATCCATGCCACTAACTAGCCAAGCCGAAAGGCTTTATCCAGCCTAAGTCGAGAGCATGGTAATTCTGCCTAATAGTTGAATTGTTTATAGGAGATGGCAACCTTATGAATTCATGAATACTCTATGACAGCTCATGGGCAAAAAACAAATTCTTTTTTTATTTCACGGTACTTAGAGTTCTTAGATGTTTGTGAGCAACATTGAGGTCTGCTATTGAAGTTGCTGTACATAGATAATCTAATCTGGCTTCCACAGTTCCACAGAAGCATCCCATTTATCACATAGAAAGAAAATGAATTGTCAACATCTTTTTATTTTATGAGAAAACATTTTCCCTCCTGTGCCTGAATTTGTAGGTATTGCAAATCTGGATTTTTTTCCTGCGATGTAGAAATAATTGTCTGGAACATATGATTCTTGTTGAAATTTTGTGGAAAATCTCATATCCACTCCAAATAGATGATTTATTTCCTTCCCCACAAAATTCCTATAGAATTTCTACCTTCCGTTTTGGCCTAAGTACCGTTATTATTTCAACTAGGCATAATACTCCTCTAGGTACTATATTTCTACCAATTTTGTTGCTAATGTCCCCAGTGCTTATATACTGTGGCAGATAGTTGGGGATCGAAAAGGAGCTGTTTTTGGTGGTTTGGTTGAGGCCCCATTGCAGCCATTAATAAAAAAGAAGTATCAGGTTTGTAGCACATAGGCCAATAACCTTTTTTTAATATCTATTCAATCTTTACACTGATTATAGTCATCTTTCAGGGGACCAACAACTGCTTTGTGTTTACCAATATAGCTGGCCGTTCTGTTATATATCGTCCAACAGGTACTTTATACCTATTTCTTCCACATGATTTGCCTCGATTTTTGTAGCAACATCATATGCCTCTAAATTTGCTTCATTGGGATTATTCTGAATTTTGAACTGCAGGTGCTAATAACTATTTCACATTTTGCTCCACTGATTATTTGGCAATGGGAGGTGGTGGTCACTTTGCACTTTATCTTGATAGAGACCTGTAGGCTCAATCCTTCCTTCCAACCCTTCATGCTAAAGTTCTAGTTTTACTAAATCTTTCAGTCTTGTCATGCTAAAGTGCTAATTGCCATCTAAGCCTGTGTGTACCTGCACGCATTTACCACCTTTGTTCTCTTGATCTTTGCAGTCTGAATGGTTCAAGTTCCACGTCAGAGACATTTAACAACCCATGCTTATCATGTTCCCAGGAGTTTGAAGTCAAAGATGTCGAGGTACACTCTCCACCACCATTCCATACCCTTCAATTTTCATCATCTCTCTTGATGGAATCAGGTAGTGATAAGTTTTACCAAATTCAGCTGTGGGGCTTCGTCAATGCTTCCAAGTATGATGAGATGCTCACTATCTGCCGTACTGAGAAGCAAGGTATCTGGAATCTGTGACTGTCTGTTTACAATTGGCCTATGTTTAGTGCTTGGTGCCAACCCATCCTGGCTTGTACAGTTTTGTAGTAGTATATAGACCTTGTGGGAGTTCTGTCTGTAAGTATAGTAAAATGCCCCTTGTAAAACTAGTTCATCAACGGAGTTACGGAGCTAAAAATGAGTAACTCTGGAACATGACTCGAGCAACTGCCAAAGTTGATGCTTGTAAATATTGTACCGTACCATAGCTTCCTGACGAAAATGCAGTGGAATTCAGGCTTTTGTCGTGCTTGTTGGAGTAATAACAAGTGAAATTAAATTCTCCAAGAAAAAGAAAGGGATAACTGTTTTATAATGATAGGAAAATACTCCTAAATCGCGTTAATGTCATTATGGGCTTTAAGATTTTGCGATGTTTGATGTGCTTAAATATAACGATAGTGGGCTCAGCTTCATGATGTTTGTGCGAGGAAAAAGTCTAATTTTTTTCTCAAATATAGGTTGTAGGTTGGATTCGATTTGTATTTTTCAACCGTAAAATTGTGTATATTGACCTCTCCAACTTGAAGCGGTTTTGGTTAATGTGGCTTCTCGGTTATTAAATAAATTAAAAAGTAAATATGGGCCTCCTATGCAAGTGACTATGTGTCATCTTCTTCCTCCCCCATTCCTCTCTCTCCCTCCCTCCGTAGTTCTTGGATGCTAGGTTCTGGGTTGGTTGTGCCAGCCTCTGAGAGTCCCAATCTGTCATGCCTCTCGTCGTTGACGGCTAGCAGCATTACTGAAGAAATCCATACTAGTTTCGGTTTGGAAATCCATACTAGTTCCGGTTTGTAACCTTTAGTAGTCCCGACTAAAGATGGACTATCTCTAGTCCCGGTTAAATAATCGGGACTAGAGATGCATCTTTAGTCTCGGTTGAAGCCACCAACCGGGACTAAAGGTGGCGAAGCCACGTGGCCGGCTCCGCCACCTTTAGTCCCAGTTGGTGGCTTAAACCGGGACTAAAGATGCAATTTTTTTAATTTGTGTCATTTCTACAAAGATCGCTATATATATATTTACACACATATTATATTATACATAATAAATATATAATTTACACACATTTAAACGAACTTAAGAAAGAAAATATACATATATTACCAAAATATGTACAATATTCATACATGTTTTCTAGCTAGCTTATAAAAAATTGTCTCTAATCTACTTTGCTATGGTTTAGCTACTAAAACTAATGAAGAACTCCCCAGCGGGATCAACGACTGCTCGTTAATAAATCCCATCAAATCTTCTGAGCGGCTTGTATGAAAGTCTCGTGGGGAGGTCGTCTCTTACTCGCATAAGCTGTCATTAATTACAATAAATAAGAAATAAATATATGAAGTAAATAAGAAATTGAGACGTAATGTATGAATTGGTGTCATCGACAGTTTTAACTTCGGTCACAAAGCGGTGAATGTAGTCGCAGACGTAATATCCACATAGGTTGGTGCCCTGCGACTGTTTTGCACACTAAAAGAGAAACGACGACATATTTAATATGCATTTCATATTTTAGAACATAATAATGATTCAACTCAAATGAGGAGCAGGCATGTTACTCACTGGAAACTTCATCCGCACAGAGAGCTTATCTTTCCAATTTCCGCGAACATTACCCCGAAATCGTTCCCATGCCCTACGTGCAGTTGAAAGTTAGCACGTAATTATCCGAGAACCGCATATATGCAATAGAAAGAAAGATGACATTACCTGTTAAACAGTTCAAATATGTGGGAGTACGTGGACTCTGGTTTATCCATTGAGTCAAAGACATGGATCTTTGACTGACCCATGTCAAGTACTAATAGAATCCAGTGGAATCTGTAAATTGTTTTGATGACACATATAAAACTTTATGTATGCACGGGATTGAAATTGGTTCGAAAAGAAAGAAAAAACTTACGCAGTATTATAGGACAAAAGGATGAAGGACCGGAAGGGTTGCTTCACAAGCGCGTTGTATATGTTGTCCACTATGTCATTAGGAAACTGATCAACCAATGGCCGTTGATTTTCCGTGGATCCATGAATCCATGCTTGGTGCATTCGTGCTTGTTGCAGTATTGGATCGCCATTCTACAACGGTTAAAAATAATTTTAGTCAGCTAAATTCAAGGAGGTAAGAAATGAAATAACCGTGCGATACTTACAAAACCCGCGCGGTTAGAAGGGAGACGTCGAGGGCATCACGTTGGTACAGGTCGAATATATCTTCGAATCGGATATAAAGGTAGTCATCTCCATCGAAGAAGTAGTCAATTGAATATTTGCATGTTATCATGTCTTCACCCTTGCTGGATCGTTGCATGTACCACTGATGGAAGCGGTACATCTGAGTTGGAAGCCTTTTCACGAGATCTGGCTTGACGAGAGGCTTTCCAAGGTTGAACTTGTATTTAAGCGGAGCCTTCGTCAGGGGTGCACGCCCGTGTAATTGATCCATATTAATTTCAGCTTCTTGAATGAATTGTCTTAAATCAGGTCTAATATTTGGGATCGTCTTGAACTCCATAGGCTTCGTGGCTGCATGCCAAGTCAGGGTACATCTTTGCCCGCTTTCTTCCCCCCTTGAGGCCGACATCTTTGGTGCGGGTGGCGGCGTCTTCTCAATTCTCTAAGTCTTTCTTGGACGACCGCTTGATATTGACGGCGCGCTCTTGGATGATGACCGTTTAGGAGTCGGTGCTCGTTGTGGCGACGGAGGAGGGTTGGAAGGCGGTGGAGTTGGAGACGGCCGTTTAGGAGTCGGTGCTCGTGGAGGCGACGCAGGAGGCGGAGGAGGCGAGGAGGCGGAGGAGACGACCTATGTGGAGGCGAGGCGGTGGAACGATAGGAGACACTTGTTCGTCCGGGGAATTTTATGTAGATCTTCCTCCGAGAGAAATATCCATGAGCCGTTTCTTCTAGCGTCGTCTCCCGTCTCCTCCGGGATATCCAGCTCCGGATCTTCATAGCCGCGTTCCACTGTTCAATTTCAACCTTCGAGTACGAAGGTGGAACGGGCCAGGAGTGGTAGGTGCCATCTCGGGCTACTAGAATAGCCATGCCCGACGCGACCTGTTCGAGAAGATTGCTTATTAGTTAATAATGAACGTTGATTGACAAGTTAATCAAGAAAATATACGTACAACATAAAAGTACGAACATACCTTTATTGTTATGTTTTCGGGATGTGCGGATCGGACGGGGTCCGTGTGTGATGTCATCCACGGGGCATGGTGGACCAGGTTAATCTTGTGGGGCCAGCTCGCCTTCATTTCCGTAGACGCATAGCTGCTGCGCTGTTGTTGGAGTTGTGCGGTTGTTCTTTGGATCCGCAGCTAACTCACTAGCTCCGCTCCTCGGCCAACCTTACGGCCAACCTTTCGTCGACAATCTGATCGATTATCGAGAGCCTCATTTCCATTTCAGCGAATCTAGCATCATTCTCTCACTTTGACCTCATTCGGCTCCCGTATGTGTCGATGTCGGCTTGGAACTGTATTTCGGGGGACGACGCCTTTTCCTCGCGTACGCCCGGTGCTCGGGTTTTGGAGGCCGAGCGTTAGCTCGTCCTTCTCTCTATCGGGCTGAACGAGCCCGAGGAACCCCACCGCCTCCTCTAACCTCCGTCCGGCTTCTAGAATTTCATCACCAAAGATCGTCTTTTTTGCTGCATTGGCCTTGTTCTTTTCTATGATAGATTGCGCTTCTTCACTGGTCTTGTGCTCAACAAAAGCATCCCAATGATCTCTGAGCTTTGGGAACTTGTCAAAGTCTGGTGTCTGGCCCTTCAGGATATATTTCTTGTGTAACTATTTCTTGTAGTTCCTGAAGAGCTCTGCCATTTTCTTCAATGTCCATTCCTTGACCCTTGCCTGATCTGAGTCTGGGATGGTGAACGTCTGCAGCATTGTCGTCCACAACATCTCTTTCTCTGAGTCTGGGAGATAGCTCTCCTCCTCTCCTCCTTTGGTAGACCGCCTCCAGTTGGCAACGCTTATGGGCACGTCATCCCTCACCACCCATCCGCTGTGCGCCACAAACTTCTTTGCGGCGTCTTCTGGGGCAATTGGTCGACCGTCAGGTGCCACCTCCGTTATGACATGTCGACCCTCTATTTTCTTGCTGAGGCCGCGTGGCCTCTTCTGTCCAGCGGAGGCGGAGGCGGAGCCTTCATTCCTCTCCTCGTTCCTCTGCTCGTCTCCGCCCTCGTTCCCCTCCTCGTTCAGGTACTGATCTGGATCTTCGTGTCCCTCCTCGTTGTAAAACTCTGTTCCTCGTGCGATCTCATCAAGGAGAAACTGTTCCTCGTCACGATCTGCCATTTGATTGATGTGGGTTGAGGACTTAATCAAAGAATTCTGAAAAAAAATTATTGTCGGTTAATACATGTACCAATTATTTAGGAATGTCATGTATGTCTACGTAAAAAACATAGTCGAAAAGAAGATGGAAAAAATAGATGAAATCCGATAGACACCATATCCAATTGTGCACATCCACAAATGGTGATATTTTTTTAGAAGTCACTTCTGGATTACATCTACACCGAACGACCGAACGAACAAACGGCCGACCGAACGACCGACCATTCGTTCAATCTATCGTTCACGTCTCCGTTACGTCGTTCGTTCGTTCACCCTCAACCCTAAACCGTAAACTCTAAACCCTAAACCCTAAATGTAGTTCCCTAAACCCATCCCTAACCCTAACCTATCGTTCGTTCACGTCCATTCGTTCGGACCCTTAACCCTAACCCAAACCCAAATCCTAAACTATCGTCCGTTCGTTCTAACGTTCGTTGACGTCTGTGAGTACGATCATCTGGAGAAGAGGAGAGAAACAGATGATCATGTATGTGAGGGAGATAAGGTCAAGAGGAGAGGAAGTGGAGAGGAGAGGAGAGAGAGGACGTTGCATGCCTATGTACGTTGTAACGACCGAACGACCGACCGACCGAACGAACGAACGACCGAACGAACAACCGAACGAACGAATGAACGAACGCACGACCAACCGACCGACCGAACGAGTGTTCGTTCGTGAGTCCGTCCGTTCGTCCACGTCCATACGGCCGTCCGTCCATTCGTCCGTCCGTCCGTTCACATCCGTTTGTTGATTTTATCGTTCTCGTTCGTTGAAAAATACAAACTTCACAAGTCACATACACATTCAAATTTAAATCTATTCATGCATTTAAATTTAAATACACATTCAAAATTCTAAGTTCACAATATTCATGCATTAAAATTTAAATAAACAGTCCATTTACATATAAAGTCCATACAAATTTACACATAAACATCGAAATCAGATTCACAAATTTACACATACACATCGAAATCATATTCAAATCCTCCTCATTCATTCACATTCACAAAATTATGAAAATTCACAAAATTCATTCACATTCATATATAGCACGACAGCGGCGGCGGCGGCGGCATGGAGGGGAGGCGACGGCGGCGACGATGATGCAGGCGGCCGGTCGGTCGCGTGGAGGGGGAGGCAAGGTTTAAGGGTTTAGGGGGCGGCCGACCGACGTGGGGATCGGGAGTGGGCGGAAAGGGGAGGGGCGCGCGGCGGCGGCGGCGGGAGACGACAATGGTGGCGATGGCGATGGCATCGACGGCGGCGGCTAACCCTAGCGCATCACGGAGAAAAAAGGGCGCGGCGGCTGCCTGCGGCAGCAGCGGCGACGGAGACGAAGACCTTGGCGCGGCGGTCCCTCGGCGATGACGACGGCGACAAAGACGGCGGAGACGGCGTGCTGCGGCGGCATCCTTGTGCTCGGCGACGGCGAAGAAGACGATGCAGTTGTGCGAAAACGACTAAGTGTTTGGATCCCGATGAAGCCCTTGCTATATATAGGTACGACATCTATTGTCCGGTTGAAGCCACCAACGGGACTAGAGATGATATAGTCCCGGTTGGTGGCTTCAACCGGGACAATAGAGCATACCTTTTGTCGATGTCGTAGATCGACACGCAGGGATCCGGAGGACCCCCTTTTTTGGTTCGGCACGGGGAGCGGTGTATCCTGATTTAAACTCGCAGAAAGAATGAAATAATGCAGGTGTGGCGGGAAGAAGAGGTTAAAATTGCGAGACACGGGGTTATACGGGTTCGGGCCACCGACGTGGTGTAATACCCTACTCCTGTTTGTATGTAGTATATGGGGCAAGTTGCCAAGAACAATGGGAATGTTCCTCTCCCTTAGACTCGTGGTGGATGAGAGATTTCGCGGGCTAGCGAGAGGCGAACTGGAGCGGAACCTATTTTTCCAGAACCCCCTCTATGACGGACTTGGGTCTCCTTTTATAGGATAAGGGAACTCCACAGTAGTCCTAGCCTCTCTCTCTTCCACTCCATGTGAGGGAGTAGTTTTTATCTTGTCTTGTCGAAGAAGCCATTCCATTCCTACTCCTTCCTGTTTGTTGCGTCATGGAAAGCGAAAAAGGAGTAGTCGTCGTGGTAGCCATGCCGCTAACGTGATGATGGTTTGCCTACCCGGTCCAACGGGGCCCACTGGTCAGAGACCCATCTCGCGGGTAGGCACTGGCACTGTGCCTCCTGCGCTCGCACTCTCTCTCCCACGCAGCCGCCCAATACATTAAATGCGACTGGACAGGGCGTGAGGGAGGCGTGCGCGGAGTGGGTGCGCGGCCATACCGCGGTCTTAGTCAAAGACTTTTATCCCCCTTTGCATGGTGATAGGCAAAAAGGGGTGATGATGGGTGCAACTGACAGCCACGCCTCACATCGCATTGAATGCGGCGAGGCAGGTGCTCAGCTCCCCTCCATTTGAGCATTAAATGGGTTGGTTGGTAGTTGGATTCGCCCCTCCTCAGAGAGGTGCGGGATGAAGGATGGGGTCCGAGTGATCCCGGACCCTACCGTCCGGGGGTCCGGGAGATCCCGGACCCCGCCGTTTGGGAGTATGGTGGCCTCCGGGTAGCCTCCGGGCCAGCCCCTTCTGGGGCGGTGTGGACCCCCGATTTTGAGTCGGGAACCTTTCGTGTTCATAGTACCATTTCCCTGGATCAAGTAGTTGGTACCCACGAATGCAGATCTTGGATAATCAAGTGCACATGCACGAATAGTCTTACAATACCATTATTACATAAATAGGCCCGAAGGCATTGTTCATCCACAGGACCTTATGGTCCGAATACAACATAAAAACGAGTTTAGATAAGGCGGCGGAAAGAGGCGGCGGCTTGTCCATTGCCACGTGCAACGACCGGGACTAAGGTCTAATATGCGCCGTCGGTTCCTTCGCCCTCCGGTAGTACGCGTAGGGGTCTTCGGCTCTTCATTTCCATCACGGAGGTTTGTGCGTATAGCAAGGGTGAGTACCAACCGTACTCGGCAAGTCAACACGAAATTGATGCATATGGTAGGGTTATTCAAGGAACACGGCTAGAGTTATTTTTGCGTAAAGCCGTTTTCACAATTCTTTTCACAAGCCTACCGACTAGCCAAAAACCAAGTTTTAATTTCATAGTTCATTAATCCGGCGACGGTTCGTCTACCATCCATCGTGATTCCAAGGATGGCTTCCGTCTCCGGTTCGTCATGATTTTCGGGAGTCCACCCCTTCTCGCATTCTCGAGAAGTTGATCCACCAAGCAAATGAAACCATCATGCAAACCCATCCCAGATATTTTAAGTTCAAAGTCTAGCCAAGCGAAAGTCTTGTCACGATGCTCAATATCCGCGAGCACGGCTATTCGAATAGATTGATTCATTCACACTGCGGTGGATGTACACTTTACCCGTACTCCGCGACAGCCCAACAAATGAGCCTACGTCTCAACACATGAGACGGCCACGGCAAAGCCTTTCGATAACCTCACTTTGGCGTACCCGCTCCATGAACTTATGCCCTCATGCACTCTAGCCGTCCTTTTCTAGCGGTGAGAGGAGTTCGCGCACCGGGGTAAGGGAAGACATTTCCAATCTTTAAGTTTAATTAACGGTAGTTTAATTTCACCATTTATAACAAAGGCCGCAGCCTCATTCTCATCCCATAACCACATCATAGAGAACCATCTATGCAAGGATACGCCTCCGCTCGGCTACCTAGTCGGCTAGGTCTATACCCATTCGAGAAGTACGGTTGTACGGCTCGTTTCCGCTATCTCATGGCTCGGTCCTTAATTGACCAGGGTCGGCACTTGCCTTTTCCGGAATCCACCCAAATCATCCGGCCGCCCAGTCTAAAACATTTGTATAGCACTTTCAATTTCCACCAAACTTAGTTCATCATGGCCATGTGGCGCTCATGTCTCCACATGCCGAATCCCAACTACCTTCCCTAAGGTAGTTGCCCAAGCACAAAGCTTTTTCATAAAGTCATGAGTATGCATGGTCTAAGTTTAGCAGGGCTAAGCGGTTTACCGAAGTTATGCTTCGGTTATTTGTATCACATCGCGAGTTACAAGGAGTAATTCTAAAGGTAAACAATAGCAAGGTATGGCATAACAAGTATAGGTAACCCGGTAAAGCATGCATGTTTAGAGTTTAAAATAACATCATTTCGCAAAGGGGATCAATATGTTCAAAGGGTGTGAAGACTTGCCTTGCTCGCACACTTGAGGGTGGGATCTTCGGCGGTGTCGATGCCGGTTTCTTCGGACGCTACCCGTACGTGCGAGAGATCAATTGAATTCAGTTAGAATTCAACTAAACACCGAGAGATCGAAAAGAACCACAAAAGCCATGAAAACCACTTCAAAGAGTTTTGCCGAAAATTCTACTCGAGTTAGGACAAGGGTTGCGAGGAAAATCCGGGTTTTTGGAGTCGAGTTGGTGTCCTAGGGTTTTCGCAGAGTCGTCGATCGCAATTAAATTTGGAACTTATGTTTGAAAATATCAGCGAGAAAATTCGTGCTCGAACTTTGAGGTTTTGAGCACAAAAGCGAAACCCATTTCGATGGCGGAAAAGAATTAAACGGAATCCGGATTGAAAAACGATGCGAAATAGAATTCCGGAAAACGTCCGATTCCGATTTTTCAAACTTTGCACGAGAAAACATGCGAGAAAATAATTTATTTTTGCCCAAAATTTTACTCAAATCATCCCAAAATATTTTTCCAAATTTTCTAAAATTTTTCCTAATTTTTCCCTATTTTTTTTTCTTTTTTTCTCTGCGCACTGTTCCATGCCCGCCAAGTGCTCGACCGGTGCCGGAGGAGAACAGAGGCGGCGCGAGAGGGGAAAAGCGGCGCAACGGGGACTTACCGGCGACGGTGGCTCGGGAGGAGCAAGGGGGCACGGGACGAGCTGCGCACGGCGGCGACGGCTAAACGGCGGCGGCCCTTGGCGGTGGTGCTCGGGAACGGCGACAACACGGCGGCGGTGCGGTGAAATGTGGCGCGGGCGCGGCCCTTTTATAGGCGTGGCGCGGCGCGGGCGCGAGAGGAGAGGGGGGGGACGGCTCGGGCGTGCGCGGCGCGGTGCGACACGCGGCGCAGCTCGGGGCGGGTACGGCGGCGAACGCGGCGGCGAGGGCGCACGGCGCGGCGGGGTCCGGAGCGGCGTGCGCGTGCGGCGTAGGGGCCGGAGCGTGGCTTCGGCGCGTGGCGGCGGCGCGCGCGGCGCGTGGGTGGGCCGGCACGGCGGGCGCAGCGCGGGCGGCGCGGCGCGCGGGCGCGGGTCCGGCTCGGCGCGGGCGCTCGCGCGGCGCGTGGCGCGGCGGCGCAAGGCGTGCCAGCGCGGCGCGTGGCGCGCGCGGTGGCGCGCGCGGGTGGGCGCGCGGGCGCGAGGTATGGCGCGGCGGGCGCTGGGTATGGCCGGCGCGCAGCGCGCGCGCGCGGCCGGGCGCGTACGGCGTCGAAGTGGTGGACCGATGAACAGTGCGACTTGTTAATTTCCCGATTTTCTATTTTCTTTTCCCATTTTCTATTTTCTTTCCTTCTAAAAATTCCAAAATAAATCCCAATATTCTAAAATAATTTTTAACTTTATATTTTAAACTTTTTCTTGACTTTCATTTTTCCACAATTATTTTTCATACTTATTTAAATTCTTTTTCCTAATTTTCATAATTCACCCATTTTTAATAAAATAAAATTCCCAAATTTCGAGTACGCCTCCCGAGAATTTTATTATTTATTTTGTGTTTTAATTTATCTTCTCCCAACCAAAATTTTTATTTTATATTACTCGAAATGCTTTCACAAATCCGCACTTTTCCGGATTCTTTTAAAACCCCGATGCGACTTTCGCACCATCATTTTGTCAACTCCGAAAACTCCAAATACGCCGAAAAGGGAATTGACCACGACTAAATTTATGCAACGAGCGGCAAATAAGAAACAACAAACCCGAGAAGAAGCAATAAACCAAGGTTTTTGAAAGTTCCGATTTTTACGTTCCGATTTCGGTTCTCCGATTTTCGGATGTTACAAACCTACCCCCTAACAATAAATCTCGTCCCGAGATTTCTTACCGCTTGAGTAGGTGTGGATATTCTGTCCTCGGGAACTCTTCGCTTTCCCGGTAGCCTCTTCTTCCGTGTGATTGCTCCATTGTACCTTGTACATGCGCCATGATTTGGTCCGCGTCTTCTTTTACGCCTCGTCTAGTATCTTAATTGGATGTTCCGGTAAGTAAGATCACTGTGGACGTGGATGGCTTCTAAAGGAGCTTGCTCTTAGGTACCCGCAAACATTTCTTCAGCTGCGATACGTGGAATACTGGGTGGACATCGGAGAGATTCTCGGGCGGTTCCAATTGGTAAGCCACTTCTCCTCTCCTAGCGCTTATCAAGAATGGGCCCACGTATCGTGGTGCGAGTTTCCCTTGACTTTGAATCTCGAGTTCCCGTAGTGGTGAGACTTTTAGATACACGTAGTCACCTTCTTTAAATTCCAATTCTCTTCGACGGGTGTCCGCGTAGCTCTTTTGTCGTGATTGAGCCGCTTGTAGTCGGTCCGGATCGGCGAACCTTTTCCTCCGCCTCCTTGATTATGTCGGGCCCGAATACGGTTCGTTCACCGGTTTCGACCACATTAGTGGGGTTCGACATCGGCGACCAAATAAAGCTTCGTTTGGCGACATCTTCAAACCGGCTTGGTAGCTATTGTTGTAGGAGAACTCGGCGTACGGCAAACATTTCTCCCAATCCTTGGTGAAATCCAACGCACGAGCTCTCGGCATGTCTTCTAGCACTTGATTTGTCCTCTCGGTGCCCGTCGATCTGCGGTGGTAAGCGGTACTAAAGGCAAGATGACTGCCGAGTGCCTCGTGAACCTTGCTCCGAAATGAGATGTGAATTGGGTACCACGATCCGATATAATCCTTTTTGGTACACCGTGGAGACACACAATCCTACTCATATATAATTCCGCTAGCTTGGCACCGTTGTAGTTAGTTTTCACGGAATAAATCGCGGTCTTGGTGAGCCGATCTACTATTACCCAAATGGAATCGTAACCGCCGCAGTCTTAGGTAGTCCTACTATGAAATCCATGCCTATCTCGTCCCATTTCCATTCGGAATCTTGAGTGGCTGCAGCAAGCCGTGGCCGTTGATGCTCGGCTTTCACCCTTTGGCACACATCGCACACGGCTACGTATTCGGCTACATCTCTCTTCATATTAGGCCACCGTATTCTCCTTTCAAGTCTTGGTACATTTTCGTGCTTCCGGGATGTAACGAATATGCCGATTCGTGGGCTTCCTTTAAGATCAATCCCTCAAACCGCCTTGTTCAGCACACGATTCTTTTCTTGTACCACGGATTCCCTTGTCATCTACGAAAACTCCCGAGCGCGTCCAGCGCCATGCGTTCCTTGATTCCCGGGTTTCCTCATTCCCTCTTTGGGCTTCCTCTATTTGAGTTCTCGGTAGGGCTTGGATTTCCGTGAGTTCACTTCTCCGTGAGGGATCGGGTGCGAGATTGAGTTTAGCCCTTTCTTCTTGAAGTTCGCGCCATATCTCCCAATCCCATGTGGTTGCATTGGGCTTTGCGACTCAGCGCATCGGCCACTACATTTGCCTTGCGGGATGATAGTGGATTCCTAGATCGTAATCCTTGATCAACTCCAGCCATCGCCTCGTCGTAGGTTAAGATCGGCTGAGTAAAGAAATATTTTAAGCTCTTGTGATCGGTATACACATCACGGTGGTTCCCGATCGATAGTGTCTCCGGATCTTCAATGCGTGTACCACCGCGGCTAATTCCAGGTCATGTGTGGGGTAATTCTCTTCGTGGGGTCGTAATCGCCGAGAGGCATACGCTACGACCTTTCCATCTGCATCAACACTCCTCCCAATCCTTGCCGGGATGCATCACGTACATCACGAAGTCCTTCCGTTGTCGGGTAAGGTCAAGATTGGGGCGGTGGTTAACTTTTCTTTTAATTGGTCGAAGGCTTTTGGCACTTCTCATTCCATTCAAACTTCTTTTCCTTCTTCGAAGTTGAGTCATAGGTCGGGCTACGGTGGAAAACCCTTCGATAAACCGTCGGTAATAACCGGCCAAGCCCAAGAAACTCCGAACTTCCGTCACCGACTTGGGTGCCTTCCATTCCATAACGGCTTCGACCTTGGCGGAGTCTCACGCTACTCCTCCGGCTGAAACCACGTGGCCGAAAAGCGACTTCCTTGAGCCGAAACTCGCATTTGCTGAACTTGGCATACAGCCGGTGCTCTCGTAGCTTTTCCGTACCGTCGTAGATGCTCCGCGTGTTCCTCATCGTTCTTGGAGTAGATAAGTATATCGTCGATGAACACCACTACGAATTTGTCCAGGTACTCCATGAATACCTTGTTCATCGGGTTCATAAAGTACGCAGGGGCATTGGTCAATCCAAAGGACATCACGTGAACTCGTATAAGCCGTATCGTGTAGAGAATGCCGTCTTAGGAATATCTCCGGCTCTAATCTTCAACGATGATATCCCGACCGTAGATCAATCTTGGAGAACACCCGCGCACCCTTAAGTTGATCGAATAGGTCATCGATTCGAGGTAGCGGGTACTTGTTCTTGATAGTGACTTCGTTCAGCGATCGGTAGTCCACACACATTCTCATGCTCCCATCCTTCTTCTTGACGAAGAGCACTGGAGCCCCCGGGGAGAAGAGCGGGGCGAACGAATCCCTTCTCTTGTAGTTCCTTTATTTGCTTCTTGAGTTCCTCCAACTCATTGGCGGCATTCGATAAGGCCTCTTGGATATGGGGGCGGTGCGGGCATTAGATCGATGATAAACTCTATGTCGCGATCCGGGGCATTCCGGCAATTCCTCGGAAACATGTCCGGGTATTCTTGTACTACGGCATTCCGCCTAGAGGTAGCATGGTGAACACTCCCGCAGCTTGTTCACATAGCTTTGGGTTTTGATCCATAGTTATGCTCATCGGTGATCCCCACGGGGTGGATACCGTGACTTCCCTTCGACTGCAGTCTATAATTCCATTATTTTTGGTCAACCAATCCATTCCGAGTATGACATCTATGGTTTGGGGAGATAACACCATAAGGTTTGAGAGAAACACCACGTCTCTAATCCGTATGGGCACATTAATGCAGGCATGGGGTACGGTTATGTCTCCCCCAGGTGAGTGTACCAACATAGGCCTCTTAAGTGCTACTTGGTGTAGGTGGTGTTGTTTGCTTACTTGGGAAGATATGAATGAATGCGAGGCTCCAGAATCGAATAAAACTTTAACTGGTGTAGAGTTGATAGAGAACATACCCATCAATACGCTCTGGTCCTCCTGTGCTTCTTCTGCCCTCACATGATTCACTTGGCCACGTCGAAACCCGGTGGCAGCCTCGTTGGGTAGCGGGGTCCTGAACAGACCTCGTCCTGCCGCAGGGGTGGGGGTTCCTCGGACGGGTGTTGCATTGGCGCCAGTGCGCACAGGGGTGTTGCGTGGTTTTGGGCAGCTATTGGAGTAATGCCCGAATTCTCCGCAGTTGAAACAGCTCACATTCCTTCTTCCTGGAGCGGCTAGGGTTGGTGTGGGTGTACGAAGCTGTGGTGTAGCTGACCTGTTGACATGGTCGGAAGCGAGAGGACGTCCAGTTGCCGGGACGTTTGGCTTCCATCCAGACGGGGTGGCTCCCTTGGGGCGTTGTGGCGTTCCCTGAAATGGGCGAGCCATAGCGAGCCTCCTTTTGCGGTTATTGTCCACCACCTTTTGGTCATGCTCAAGTCGGACGACCTTGTTGATGAGGCTTTGGAACCGGTGTGATCCCGCCCGATCATTGGTCCCCTCGGTTCGTCATTTAGTCCCTCAATGATTTTGTCTATCTTTTCTTCTTCGTCCCGCGTCACTTGGTGGCGTAACGGGCAAGCCGGGTAAACTTGTTCGATACTCCCGTACCGAGGTGTTCCCTTGACGCATCTGCGGAACTCGTTCTTCTTCATCCTCATTACTGCAGTGGCACGAAATTCTCACGGAACGCAGCCGTGAATTCCTCCCATGTTGGCTCGCCGCGTCTTCGGCTCGTGTCTCCTTGTAGGTGTCCCACCGTCACTCGCGGGACCCTCCAACCGGTTAGTAGCGAAGACAACTCTATCCGCTTCTCGGACTCGACGAGGGTTAGCTTCTTCTCTATCACTCTTAGCCAATCTTCGGCGTCCATAGGTTCCTCGGCCGTGGAAAAAGTGGGCGGCTTAGCTCTCATGAATTCTCCCGACTCGATCCTCCTCGACCTCCTTGATTATTGGCAATCGCTTGGAGTAGTTGTGTCTCGCATAGCCATGACCTCCGCCGGGGTGGAGGGGTTAGGTTCTGGCGGGTTCTCGTGGGTCGCTGCGGCCCTGCGGCGATGTGCCATCGGAAGAAGAGAGATGAATCCAGAGATCGGACTAGTTTATGTCATAGTACACGGGGAATTTTTCTTCAAGCTCCTTCGAATGATCTTCCATCAACGAGACAGGTGAAATAATAAGCATACGAATCAATACGTCTCAAGGCGATGCCCGGTTCATCATATTACATAAAGGGTACATGGACTGTACACACACAGTCCTCCATGCCAGATGGCAATAATAATTATATCGTTCAACTAGATCAACTAATTAAGGGTAAATAGGAAGTCTTTGCTGGGCGGGAAGGTCCTTCCGCCTAGTCATCCAACCATCCGCAAGAGCCGGGCGCCGGAAGTGGGTGGTCTGCCGCTGAAGCAAACCGAAGTCCCCACGGCTCGGAGGTGGTGGCCTCGAGTCACGCCGAATCTTCCGACTCGGTGGCCGCGTACTCTTGCGAGCGATCGGCGGGTGAGGGGGCCTCCCGTGTGAGTCAAGCGACGAGGGGAACTTCCTCCTCCATTGAGTCGGTGTCGCTAGACTCCCATTTGATCTCCATGGGCTCGCCTCGGACTCCGTATCGGTGCGATCTGGATGGGGTTACCCTCTCCCGATCCCGGCTCGGATGGTGCGGTTCGGAGCTCCGGTAGGTCCCACGGATGTAGCGCAGTGGGGTCGACCAGGTATAGTGCAGGCTCTGTGCTCAACATGAAAGCTTGCTCCATCATAGCTTGAAAAGTATCAAAGCTTGCTGGAGTCATATGGTAATAGTGGTCGGGCACAGGGGCAGGATGTGATGGTACAGGCTCAGTGGAAGTACCTTCAGCGTAGACAGGACGAGTGCGCAGCTGTTCCTCTAGCTGGTTGATCTGCTGCTTGCTTTTCCTGAGCTGCTCTTCCAGCTCCACCAGAGCCTCCCCTCGGGCCATATAGCGGTCCGAGAGTTGCTCATACTGAGCACCATTGGCTGCGGCTGTTCGGCATGCTTATCTGGTCTCCACGGCCTTGGTGGCGTCGACCGGATCATTGAGCGTGATGCCGATCGTTGATTTCGAGCGGGGCCTCCTCGTAACGTCGTCTGTCTGTCCTCCGCCCAACGCGATAAACGCGTGACCATCGGGTTGTAGCAGCAGGGGGTAGCTTCCACGGTGCACCGGGTTGCCCTCTTCGCGGTAAGGATGATGCACGAACTCTGTCATTGTGAGTTCGGCACGGTGTTCCGCATTAAGGCGAAGGAAGGCCACGCGAGCCGCATCTGAATAGCCTTCGCTAGGTCCGTGGTAGCGAGTGTGGAAGCGTAGGGATGTCTCACTCCCCATGCGGGCTTCTATGGATACGGCTGCCTCCAGGCTGGATACATCTCGGAGCCATGTCTCTTGGTGTGATAAGTGGGCGGTTCCGGGTATCTCAAGCACCATAGTAGAGACTCGGAGTTGTACCACGAACCCCTCGTCTCGCGGGATAGTGACTTCCGGGTTCCGTCGTGGTTTGACATCTCGCTTACAGGGCAACTTAGGGTTAGCGAGAGGGAGCTATCATAATCATTTGGTAAAAAGAAATACGGATGTAGAAAAGATATATTTGCATTTTCGGAAATAACAGTTTAAAACTGATCCTACCGTAGGGATATTTCCCTTTAGCCATCTAATTAGGGGTAGGGCGCCATTTGGTCTTAGCCTACGGTCGCATGGCTCGATACCAGCTCTGTGGACCCCGATTTTGAGTCGGGAACCTTTCGTGTTCATAGTACCATTTCCTGGATCAAGTAGTTGGTACCCACGAATGCAAGATCGGATAATCAAGTGCACATGCACGAATAGTCTTACAATACCATTATTACATAAATAGGCCCGAAGGCATTGTTCATCCCACAGGACCTTATGGTCCGAATACAACATAAAAACGAGTTTAGATAAGGCAAGCGGAAAGAGGCGGCGGCTTGTCCATTGCCACGTGCAACGACCGGGACTAAGGTCTAATATGCGCCGTCGGTTCCTTCGCCCTCCGGGTAGTACGCGTAGGGGTCTTCGGCTCTTCATTTCCATCACGGAGGTTTGTGCGTATAGCAAGGGTGAGTACCAACCGTACTCGGCAAGTCAACACAGAATTGATGCATATGGTAGGGTTATTCAAGGAACACGGCTAGAGTTATTTTTGCGTAAAGCCGCTTTTCACAATTCTTTTCACAAGCCTACCAACTAGCCAAAAACCAAGTTTTAATTTCATAGTTCATTAATCCGGCGACGGTTCGTCTACCATCCATCGTGATTCCAAGGATGGCTTCCCGTCTCCGGTTCGTCATGATTTTCTCGGGAGTCCACCCCTTCTCGCATTCTCGAGAAGTTGATCCACCAAGAAATGAAACCATCATGCAAACCCATCCCAGTATTTTTAAGTTCAAAGTCTAGCCAAGCGAAAGTCTTGTCACGATGCTCAATATCCGCGAGCACGGCTATTCGAATAGATTGATTCATTCACACTTGCAAGGGATGTACACTTTACCCGTACTCCGCGACAGCCCAACAAATGAGCCTACGTCTCAACACATGAGACGGCCACGGCAAAGCCTTTCGATAACCTCACTTTGGCAGTACCCGCTCCATGAACTTATGCCCTCATGCACTCTAGCCGTCCTTTTCTAGCGGTGAGAGGAGTTCGCGCACCCGGGTAAGGGAAGACATTTCCAATCTTTAAGTTTAATTAACGTAGTTTAATTTCACCATTTATAACAAAGGCCGCAGCCTCATTCTCATCCCATAACCACATCATAGAGAACCATCTATGCAAGGATACGCCTCCGCTCGGCTACCTAGTCGGCTAGGTCTATACCCATTCGAGAAGTACGGTTGTACGCTCGTTTCCGGCTATCTCATGGCTCGGTCCTTAATTGACCAGGGTCGGCACTTGCCTTTTCCGGAATCCACCCAAATCATCCGGCCGCCCAGCTAAAACATTTGTATAGCACTTTCAATTTCCACCAAACTTAGTTCATCATGGCCATGTGGCGCTCATGTCTCCACATGCCGAATCCCAACTACCTTCCCTAAGGTAGTTGCCCAAGCACAAAGCTTTTTTCATAAAGTCATGAGTATGCATGGTCTAAGTTTAGCAGGGCTAAGCTTTGCAAGTTATGCTTCGGTTATTTGTATCACATCGCGAGTTACAAGGAGTAATTCTAAAGGTAAACAATAGCAAGGTATGGCATAACAAGTATAGGTAACCCGGTAAAGCATGCATGTTTAGAGTTTAAAATAACATCATTTCGCAAAGGGGATCAATATGTTCAAAGGGTGTGAAGACTTGCCTTGCTCGCACACTTGAGGGGTGGGATCTTCGGCGGTGTCGATGCCGGTTTCTTCGACGCTACCCGTACGTGCGAGAGATCAATTGAATTCAGTTAGAATTCAACTAAACACCGAGAGATCGAAAAGAACCACAAAAGCCATGAAAACCACTTCAAAGAGTTTTGCCGAAAATTCTACTCGAGTTAGGACAAGGGTTGCGAGGAAAATCCGGGTTTTTGGAGTCGAGTTGGTGTCCTAGGGTTTTCGCAGAGTCGTCGATCGCAATTAAATTTGGAACTTATGTTTGAAAATATCAGCGAGAAAATTCGTGCTCGAACTTTGAGGTTTTGAGCACAAAAGCGAAACCCATTTCGATGGCGGAAAAGAATTCAACGGAATCCGGATTGAAAAACGATGCGAAATAGAATTCCGGAAAACGTCCGATTCCGATTTTTCAAACTTTGCACTGAGAAAACATGCGAGAAAATAATTTATTTTTGCCCAAAATTTTACTCAAATCATCCCAAAATATTTTTCCAAATTTTCTAAAATTTTTCCTAATTTTTCCTTATTTTTCTTTTTTTTTTCTTTTTTTTTCTATGCGCACTGTTCCATGCCCGCCAAGTGCTCGACCGGTGCCAGAGGAGAACAGAGGCGGCGGTAGAGAGGGGAAAAGCGGCGCAACGGGGACTTACCGGCGACGGTGGCTCGGGGAGGAGCAAGGGGGCACGGGGCGAGCTGCGCACGGCGGCGACGGCTAAACGGCGGCGGCCCTTGGCGGTGGTGCTCGGGCACGGCGACAACACGGCGGCGGTGCGGTGAAATGTGGCGCGGCGCGGCCCTTTATAGGCGTGGCGCGGCGCGGCGCGAGAGGAGGGGGGCGGCTCGGGCGTGCGCGGCGCGGTGCGACACGCGGCGCAGCTCGGGGGCCGGGTACGGCGGCGAACGCGGGCGGCGAGGCGCACGGCGCGGGCGGGGTCCGGAGCGGCGTGCGCCGCGAGGTAGGGGCCGGAGCGTGGCTTCGGCCGCGTGGCGGCGAGCGCGCGCGCGCGCGGGGCTGTCGTGGCGGGGCGCGGCGCGGCGCGCGGCGCGGCGCGCGCGGCGCGCGGGGTCCGGCTCGGCGCGCGCGCTCGCGCGCGCGGCGCGCGCGGCGCGGGCGCGCGTGCTGCGCGCGCGGGTGGCGCGCGGGGGGGGGGCCGAGGCGCGGTTGGCGCGGCGCGCGCGTGGGCGCGCGCGGCGCTGCCGACGGCCGGCGGCGACGCGCGCGCGCGCGGCCGGGGCCGGTCGGCGTCGAAGCGTGGTGACCGATGAACAGTGCGACTTGTTAATTTCCCGATTTTCTATTTTCTTTTCCCATTTTCTATTTTCTTTCCTTCTAAAAATTCCAAAATAAATCCCAATATTCTAAAATAATTTTTAACTTTATATTTTAAACTTTTTCTTGACTTTCATTTTTCCACAATTATTTTTCATACTTATTTAAATTCTTTTTCCTAATTTTCATAATTCACCCATTTTTAATAAAATAAAATTCCCAAATTTCGAGTACGCCTCCCGAGAATTTTATTATTTATTTTGTGTTTTAATTTATCTTCTCCCAACCAAAATTTTTATTTTATATTACTCGAAATGCGTTTTCACAAATCCGCACTTTTCCCCGGATTCTTTTTAAAACCCTGATGCGACTTTCGCACCATCATTTTGTCAACTCCGAAAACTCCAAATACGCCGAAAAGGGAATTGACCACGACTAAATTTATGCAACTGAGTGGCAAATAAGAAACAACAAACCCGAGAAGAAGCAATAAACCAAGGTTTTTGAAAGTTCCGATTTTTACGTTCCGATTTCGGTTCTCCGATTTTCGGGATGTTACAGCGGCCACGTGACCGCCCGTGGCCGAGACTTGCCTAGCCTTTCAGGGCATAACTTTGACGCTCCTTGATGGACAAGGGCGCCTTCCTTTTTCTTAAATGCCATTCCCCCGACATACCCCCGGGCCCATATCACCGACAGTAGCCCCCGGCGTTGACCGGGGCGAGTCGGGCTCGGGCGCGGTTGACGCCATTTTCTTGAGCGTGTGGGCCCGGGCATTTGGGTGCTTTTGCTATGGCAGGTGGCCGGTGCGCGACAACCGATGTCGCACCTGGCCAAGCTTTTTCTTAGGACGGGGGGGGCGAGTTTGTTTGGGCCACGCGCACAGGGGCCATTCAAACCGCCTGGCACTCTCCGTCCCGCGTAGTGCGCCTGGCGGGCGCGGAACCCCAGGCGACACGAAATCCGAACGGCGCGGGAACCCAAGGGGATGCGAAAATCAAAAGGGCGAGGAGCCGAGAGGGCGCTTCTCGTGGTAGTGGGGCGAATTTAATGCCATGGAATCCGAGGGGGCGGTGATCGCTTATAAAACCAGACCCGTATGAAGGGGGATCGGTTTCTACGCTTTTCATTGCCATCACCTCTCACAGCCATTTCGCCCTTCGTCTACCCAGCACCCTTGGCCCCGTCTGCTCTCTTCTCTCTTCGTGCTTCTGCATCCACCCTCGCGATGGGTCGTGACTCGCCTCTGGAGCCGGGGAGTGTGCTCCCCAAGTCTTTAATTTGCACTGCGGAGGCTCGCAGCCTCTTCAACAAGTTCTTGCCGAGCGGCACGCGCAGCGGCGGTGATGTCCCGGAGGAGGGGCCCCCCTACGAAGATGGTGTTCTTCGCCTCCTTCGCCATGGTCGGGCTGGTGCTGCCCTTCTCCCGCTTCTTCCTCGACGTCCTGGAGTTCTACGACCTCCGGCTGCACCACCTCACCCCCAACGCCGTCTTCTACCTCGCCGTGTTCGCCCATACCTGCGAGATATTCGTGGGGGTGAGGCCTTCTCTTCACCTCTTCCAGCAGTTCTTCTGGGTATGCCGGGCTGGCTCCCCCGGCGCGGTCAGGTACGTGGCGATCCACCACGGAACGACAGGCGGTCGGCACTCCCTTCATCGACATCCACCCCGCTCCAGGGGAGAACGGAGGGCGTTCGGTTCTACACCGGCTTGGGCGACCACCCCGCCTCTCCCTGCCGACGGGGATCTCGGTGAACCGAGGAACCGGGCGGCGCGCCGCGAGCCGGGACGGAGCCGGATGGGTGGTCTGGACCGGATCATCTACCTTCGGTGGGGAGGCTTGTCCAGCCACGTGGTCTTCCGCGATTTCCTGATGAGGCGCATAGCGCCGCTACAGGAAAGGCCGCGCCCCGCCTACATGTACCTAGGCTCCAACGACGACATGCGGACCCATGTGGGCGCTGCCTTCGACTGGGATGAGAGGGACCTCGGGACCCTGGTTCGCTACAGCCTCGGCGTCACGAAGATGGACCTGACGCAGCTCCCGCCTGGCCTGGTGCCGCTGTGCCAGGACTCTGCACGCCCGGAGATCCTGCACCTGCTGCAGGTGGTGGGCGACGGCGTGGGCTCGTTGTCGGCCGCACCGGAGGCTGCACCGGAGACTGCTCTGAGGGGCGGAGGCGGAGACGACGATGATGACGCCGACGATCACATCTCGATCGGGCGGTTGAACCGCCGGGGTCCGGGCCGAAGCGACGGGGGGCCCCGGACCTAAAGGGGAAGAGGAAGAGGCCAGAGGAGGACCCCTCTCCTCCCGCATCTCCACCACGTGGCGGCGGAGCGGAGCGCGCTGCATCCCCCGCAGACAAGGGGGTCCGCGGGCGGCGGGCCTATCCCCGGGGGCCACCGCGCCGAGGGCCAGGCCGGCCACAACGGCGGCAACAACGACGGCGGGGGAGGCCCAAGGCGCGTCCCCGGCGAGTACATCGGCGGCGGGGGAGGCCCGGGGCGCATCTCCGGCGAGTACGCCGGCGGCAGGGTCTGCCCGCGGGACTCCAGCATCAGGGGACACGGCGAGCAAGAGCCCAGCGAGTCCTCTGGGCCACCCCGCGAAGAAGAAGCGGGCTATCTCTGGGATCTCCTGGGACATCAACCCCGCCCGCAGGTACGCCTTGCCGATACGTGGGTGCCTATTGGGGTCTTACATTTTTATCTTTGTTTCATGATTTCCTTGTTGTGTTTTTGGTTCTGCTTCCAGCCGTGAGCACAGGCATTTTCGTCTGAGGGTTGTACCCAAGGGCGGTTCTGCCTCGGGCTCAGGGGACGGCGCACAGGAGAGGCTCAGGGCAGCCGAGCCCCCCAGGTCCGGGTCACCCCCTACGGGTTCGGTCTCGGATCCGACGCAATCTGGGAGGGGGGCCCACCTAGAGGCTGGAGCGCCGGTCGCCCATGAAGGGCAAGCCACGGACGGCGCCGGCACAGAGGGGGCAGCGAAGGGCAGCGGAGAGCAACCCCAAGGGTCCCCTCCGCGGCAACCATCGCCGCCGCCACAGCAACCCTCGCCCGCGCCGCACTCAGCGGCGTCGTTGCCCCGTCGGCTACCGTTAATCCTGCCGACGCAGGCCTGCCGTGAGCCCCCAAGGCAAGGGGCGGGCGGCGCCGGCCACGGGGGATCCTCGGCGGCTCAGCCTGCGCAGGGGGCCGATCCTGGGCCGAGTTCCGACTTCGAGTCTGGGGGCGCCCGGTCCGGGTTCGTGGCCGCCCTGGACACAGAGCCTCTCGTCCGGTCGCAGGAGCGGGCGAGGGAGGTCGTCTCCAGGGCGCTGGAGGAGGCCAACGCTATCTCCCTGGAGGGGCTCCGGTCCCAGGTGCAGGCCTTGGCCGCCAGGGAGGTCGAGGTGGCGCGGCGGGAGGCCGAGGTCGAGGAGGGTCGCAGGAGCTGGCGGCCATGGCGAGGGCGGAGGGCCTCATCCGCAGGCGGGAGCTGGTGGAGATCGAGCGGCGCCAGGAGGAGCTCAGCCAAGTGTTTGAAGACACCGTCGCTGAGCGGCACGCCGCCGACCTCCGCGAGCAGGTCGCCGCCACCGCTGAAGAGAGGGTGCGCATCACCGCCGGGCAGTTCCTCCGTGACCTCAAGGAGCGCGCGCAGGGCCTTGACGAGCGCAAGCGCACCCTGTGCGACGCTGAGGTCGTCGCCGCCAGCACTGACACTGACCTTCAAGCCCACGAGGCTGGCCTGGCGGAGCGGGAGAGGGCCCTTGAGGCGGCATGGTGGGCGGTTGAGAGCCGGGGGCCGCCGTCGCCAGGGCCGAGGAAGACTCCGCCGCGCGGGAGGCCAACGTGGAATTGACATGCTCGGCATCGTCGCACGAGGTCTGTTGCGTCCTCCAGCGCGGTGGGCCAATAGAATCCTTGGCGAAACGCCTTTCCCACCAAGGTTCGGGAGGCTGAGTGTGCCCCGCATTCGCCTTCATGGATCTCGGCTAAGAGCTCGAGACCCTGTTCTCGAGCAATGCATTTCATGAGCACTCCGTTGGCGCCGCGTCGGTAGAGTGTCCCTTCTACCAACACGTACCTCTTGGAGGTCCGGGCAATGCGTTCGCTTTCCTCGCGTCGCTCGGGCAATGACGCGTCTTGCAGGTACGCCGGATTTCAAATCCAAGCCACTGGCGCGTGATGTTGGTCCGGCAGGCAGGCGTGGCTGGCCCGCGATCCGGCGTCGGGACCGGTCGATTCCCGCTGCAGGGCGGTTCGGGGTGCGCCGCGGCTCGTGAGACTTTCCTCAAATGCACTGACGGGGGGGCTCGTGCGACGCGATCCTAGATAGCTCGTCCGCCAGAGAGTTGTCTCTTCTGGAAATATGGCGTAGCTCGAGGCCATCGAAATGGCGCTCCATACGCCATACTTCCTTGACATAGGCTTCCATTTGGGGGTCGGTGCATTGGTACTCCTTGGAAACCTGGTTTACAACCAGTTGGGAATCTCCGAGGACCAGCAGACGGCGGATGCCCACGCCTGCTGCCGCTCGCAACCCCGCTAGAAGCCCTTCATACTCGGCCATGTTGTTGGTTGCCCGAAAGTCGATCCGGATGATGTACCGAAGAACGTCGCCCGCTGGGGAAGTTAGCACCACGCCCGCTCCGGCTCCATGCAAGGTGAGTGAACCGTCAAAGTTCATCACCCAAGTGCGGCTCCATGGTCACGATCCTCCGCACTCTCGGGTTCCCCGGAGCGGATCGCTTCGCCGCGTTGGCGTCCACTCCGCCACGAAATCAGCCAAGGCTTGGCTCTTGATTGCGTGCCAGAGCTTGAGTGCAGATCAAACTCCGACAACTCAATGGCCCATTTGACTACCCGTCCGGTGCCCTCTCGGTTATGCAGGATTTGTCCAAGAGGGTAGGACGTGACTACCGTTACCCGGTGCGCCTGGAAATAATGGCGCAGCTTCCTGGAGGCCATGAGTACGGCGTAGAGCATTTTCTGGGCCTGCGGATAACGTGTCTTCGCGTCCCGTAGCGCCTCGCTGACCAAGTAGATCGGCCGCTGCACCTTGGTGCGGGCCTTGTCTACTTTCTTAGGGGCGACTGGTTCGGGTACACCGGGGCGGGTCACCTCGGTGTCCGGGGCTTCCGAGCCGTCGCCCCCACCGGGGCCCTCAGGGTCACTGCAGGTGGAGGGGGCTTCGGGTGCCCTCGGACTAGGGGGCCGGGTGGCTTCCTGAAGCTCGGGGGGCCAAGGGCCACCTCCGGGTTCGGGGGCCTCCTTGGCCAACTCCGTTCCGGGGCTTCCTGCCACGAGTGCTTCGGGGCGGGTCATCTCGGTGTCCGGGGCTTCCGGGCCGTCGCCTCCACCGGGGCCCTCAAGGCCACTCTGGGTGGGGGGGCTTCAGGTGCTCCTGGACTAGGGGGCCGGGCGGCTCCTGAAGCTCGGGGTGCCAAGGGCCACCTCCGGGCTCGGGCGCTTCCTCGGCCAGCTCCGTTCCGAGGTCTCCTGCCTCCGAGTTTGACATGGTTGGGGGCGACCCAGAGCCTAGCTCGTCATCGTGCTCCACAACCAAGGCCGCACTAATCACTTGGGGGTTCATCGCCAAATATAAGAGGAGGGGCTCCGCTTCCCGGGGGGCCACCAGTACGGGCGGCGTGGAGAGGTAGCGCTTAAGCTCGCTCAAGGCTTCCTCTGCTTCGTCTGTCCAAGTGAAGGGGCCAGTTCATTTTAACAACTTAAATAGAGGAAGCGCCCGCTCTCCTAATCTGGATATGAAACGGCTCAGAGCAGCTACATAACCAGTGAGTCTCTGCACGTCCTTGAGCTTCCTAGGGGGGCGCATCTCCTCTATTGCCTTTATTTTAGTGGGGTTGGCCTCGATGCCTCGGGCAGAGACCAAGAACTCTAACAGCTTGCCCGTCGGTACCCCGAACACGCATTTTTCTGGGTTCAGTTTCATGCGGGAGGACCGGAGGTTATTGAATGTCTCGGCCAAATCCGGGAGCAAAGTTCTTTGATCCCGAGATTTGACTACGAGATCATCGACGTATGCCTCAACATTGCGCCCTATTTGGTCCTTTAACGTGATGCGGACACCACGTTGAAAGGTGGACATGGCATTTTTTAAACCAAAGGGAATAGACATGTAGCAAAAAGTACCCACAGGAGTGATAAATGAAGTTTTCTCCTCATCCTCTACAGCCATGCAAAATTGATGATAGCCAGAATACACATCTAGGAAGCATAAAAGGTCGCACCCCGCAGTGGAGTCGACTATCTGGTCTATTCGGGTAGAGGATAGGGGTCTTTGGGATATGCCTTGTTGAGGTCGGTGTAGTCGATGCACATGCACAGCTTGTGGTTGGCCTTCGGGACGACCACCGGGTTTGCCAACCACTCCGGATGCAGCACCTCCCTGATGAAGCCAGCCTCCTGGAACCGTGCCACCTCCTCGCGGATGAACGCCTGCCGCTCCGGGGCCTGCCGCCTCACCTTCTGTCGGACCGGGCACGCGTCCGGCCGTACTGCAAGTCAATGCTCGATCACCTCCCTGGGAACCCCGGGCATATCCGACGGCTTCCAAGCAAACACGTCGGCATTTGCCCGCAGAAAGGAGACGAGCGCGTCTTCCTATTTGGGGTCCAAGTTGCCGCCAATGTTGGCGGTCTTGGACAGGTCGTCACCCAAACGGATAGATTTAATCACCACCTCGTCGGCAGAGGTGATGCGTTGCTTCGGGGCCCGGGAACCCGACGACTCCCCTTGGGGGTTCTCGGGTTCAACGCGGTCGGCCGCCGCGATGTTGTCCACGCGCGCTTCCGCGCAGTCTAGCGCGGTTTTGACATCGGCGTCGACGGTGATGGGGCCTCCGGGGCCCGGCATCTTGAGCTGGCGGTAGGCATAATGTGTAGCCGCCATGAACTTCACCAACGCTGGCCTCCCGAGCACGGCGTTGTAGGGCAGATTAAGATCCACCACATCGAAGTCAATCCGCTTAGTGCGGAAGTTAGCGAGGGCTCCAAAGGTGACCAGCAGAGCGATCTGCCCGAGGGGCCACACCTTTCCGGGTGTCACCCCAATAATGGGGTGAAAAGGCCCGAGTACCATTCCCGGGGCCTTGATTGCCTCAAAAGCCTTCGGGGATAGCACGTTGAGGGCCGCACCCCCATCAATTAAGACTCGGGCGACCTTGACGTTGCAGATGGTGGGGGAGGTCACGAGGGCCAAATGGCCGCTACGTGCGACGCTCCCTGGGTGGTCGGTCTGGTCAAAGGTGATGGGCACCTCTGCCCAGCGCGATCTCTGGGCCACCTCGTGAGACGGCACGGCTGCGAGGAGCTCGCGTCTCATGGACTTGAAGCTCCGGCGGGATACCTGGGCGCCAGCACCGCCGTCGATGGTGGCGACGACGTGTTGGGGATCCTGGTTGCCCAGGTTGTCATCGTCGTCCTCGGCGGGGGCCACATCCTTGGCCTCCTCTCGCCGGTTGTCCGGACGCTCCGCCAGAGCCTTGCCCTTGCGGCGGATCTCCTTCTCGTTCTCCCTCCGCTCCTGCTCATACTTCTGCACTCGCTCGGCTAGATTTTTGACCGAACGGCACTCAGAGAGGTTGTGGTGGGAGGTTTGGTGCACCATGCACCATTTGCCTTCGGCCCGGCCCTGGGGACGAGGGTCCGGGGACCGCCTGTGGTTACCCGCGGGCTTGCCCTTCCTAGAGGGCTTCTCGGCTCCGTCAGCGGCGAGGACGTGGCCCTCCTCACCACCGCGCGATGGCCTGCGCTTTCGTCGCCGTTCGCGTCTCTCTTCACGAGACGCGGAGGGGGCAGTGCCAGTGGAGACCGGGGTAGGATTCCTAGGATTCCAAACCCGAGCCTCCTCCTTGCGGGCCACCCGGTCTGCGAGCTCGAAGAGCTCCGTGGTAGTCCGGGGGGCCTTGGATTCGATCTTCTCCAACATGACGTCGTGGCATACGCCACTCCAGAAGGCGAAGATCACTGCATGGTCAGCGATGGAGGGGATGGTGTTGCGTACCTGGCAAAAATGCTGAATGTATTTGCGCAGGGACTCGTCCTCCCCTCGTCGGACCACGTGAAGGTCTGCCTCCACCCCCGGGCGGGGTATGTGCCCTGGAAGTTGGAGGTGAACTGACGGCACAGGTCGTCCCAACAGGTGACTGGCCGGGCAGGCAGGTTCATTAGCCAGGAGCGAGCCTGGCCCTTGAGCGCCATGGGAAAGAAGTTAGCCATGACGCGCTCGTCACCTCCAGCAGCCTCAATGGCTGTGGTGTAGATCTGGAGGAACTCGGTGGGATTGACCGAGCCGTCGTATTTCTTTGTAAGGGCCGGCCTAAACTTGCTAGGCCAGCGCACGTTACGGAGGTCGACGATAAAGGCCTGGCAGCCGTTGCCAGCCGTAGGGGCGACATCGGCTGCGGAGCCTCATTGGGCGCCGCGGAGCTCCCCGCTTGCGGCTGGGCCATTACGGCCGCTCGCCGTCCGTCGAGGGGCTCCATTTGCGGTGGAGCCGCTGCGACCGCCCGCCGAGTGGTGGCGTCTCCCGACGAGGAGGCGCAGTCCGACGCCCGTCCTAAGCGGCGCTCGTCTCGGCGCTGCTCGATGCGGAGGCGGGCGTCGCGCCCTGCGTACAGCGGGTCCCGGGGTGGTTTCGGTTGGGCTGCCGCCGAGAGGCTCCCCTCCGCCCTTGCGGTAGCCGCTGCCCTTCGAGCCCGTCGCCGGGAGGAAGAGCTTACCGCGGCGTGTGAACCGCACGGTTGGCGGCTGGAGGAAGCGAGGTCAGCGGCCAGCTGGCGCTGGGCCGTGCCTACGAGCTTCGCCATGTTGTCGAACCACCTCTTGGCGTTGGATCCCTCGCCAGGGGTGACCGGGGGGTGGCGCAAAAGAGCTTCTGCCGCCTGCAGGCACCCTCAGGAGTGCCAAACTCCAGGCGGCGATGGACGTCGCCTCGGCGGGGCTCGCCGGTACGCCCGCTAGAGCGTGGTCTGGGTCCCGTAGGGGCGTTGTCAGTCCTGCGGGATGCATGGGCCCCTCCGCCCTCAACCGCCGCTTCTGTGGGGGGCAGAGGGGATGGCGCGGGCGCTGCTGCCGCCGTCGCCACTAGCGGTGGTGAGGGAGACGAAGATCCTTCCCCCCTCGAGCGGAGGTGGCGAAAGTTGGGGCTGTGCCTGCCCGCATCGACCTCTTCCGCCGCCTCGTTGGCCAGGTCACGCTTGCGCGTAGCGAGTGAGCCTGACGCGGAGCGTAGGACGTGGCCGTGGACCATGGCGGGGTCGGTGAGACAGGATTCCCGCCAGAAAATAAGAGGAGTGTAGGAGTTTAAATTAAAATGCAGTGCGCTCCCCCTACCTAGCGCGCCAGCTGTCGATGTCGTAGATCGACACGCAGGGATCCGGAGGACCCCCTTTTTTGGTTCGGCACGGGGAGCGGTGTATCCTGATTTAAACTCGTAGAAAGAATGAAATAATACAGGTGTGGCGGGAAGAAGAGGTTAAAATTGCAGAGACACGGGGGGTTATACAGGTTCGGGCCACCGGCGTGGTGTAATACCCTACTCCTGTTTGTATGTAGTATATGGGGCAAGTTGCCAAGAACAATGGGAATGTTCCTCTCCCTTAGACTCGTGGTGGATGAGAGATTTCTCGGGCTAGCCGGAGAGGCGTAACTCGGAGCGAACCTATTTTTCCGTAACCCCTCTATGACGGACTTGGGTCTCCTTTTATAGGATAAGGGAACACCACAGTAGTCCTAGCCTCTCTCTCTTCCACTCCATGTGAGGGAGTAGTTTTTATCTTGTCTTGTCGAAGAAGCCATTTCATTCCTACTCCTTCCTGTTTGCTGCGTCATGGAAAGCGACAAAGAAGTAGTCGTCGTGGTAGCCATGCCGCTGACGTGATGATGGTTTGCCTACCCGGTCCAACGGGGCCCACTGGTCAGAGACCCATCTCGCGGGTAGGCACTTGCACTGTGCCTCCTGCGCTCGCACTCTCTCCCACGCAGCCGCCAAAGACATTAAATGCGACCGGACAGGCGTGAGGGGGCGTGCGCGGAGTGGGTGCGCGGCCATACCGCGGTCTTAGTCAAAGACTTTTAGCCCCCTTTGCATGGTGATAGGCAAAAAGGGGTGATGATGGGTGCAACTGACAGCCGTGCCTCACATCGCATTGAATGCGGCGAGGCAGGCGCTCAGCTCCCCTCCATTTGAGCATTAAATGGGTTGGTTGGTAGTTGATTCGCCCTCTCTCGAGAGGTGCGGGATGAAGGATGGGGGTCCGGGTGATCCCGGACTCCTACCGACCGGGAGTCCGGAGATCCCGGACCCGCCGTTTGGGAGTATGGTGGCCTCCGGGCAGCCTCCGGCCGCCCTGGGCGGCCACGTGGCCGCCCGTGGCCGAGACTCGCCTAGCCTTTCAGGGCATAACTTTGACGCTCCTTGATGGACAAGGGCGCCTTTCTTTTCCTTAAATGCCATGCCCCCGACATACCCCCGGGCGCATATCACCGACACCTTTTGTCCCGGTTGAAGCCACCGACCGGGACTAGAGATGGCGGGCAGCCACATGTCCTGTAGGTGGACATTTCTAGTCCCTTCAAGCCACCAACCTGGACTAGAGATGTTTTCCGCCACGAAATTCACCTCTAGTCCGGTGGTTTCAAAACCGGACTAATTATTACAGTGCCCAACTATATTGTGTTATATTCATATATAATTATAATTAACATATGTTCATATATTCATATATAATTAACATATGTTCATATAATTAACATAAAATATTATAAATTAAAATAATAACATATAATTAACATTTGTCATATTCCAAACTATTTAAAATTTAAATAATAATATATAATTAACATATGGCCTATTTGAAAAAAAAATTAAAATAATAACATCTAATTAACATTTGTCGTATTTAAAACTATTTTAAACCATAAACCCTAAACCATAAACCCTAAACCTTAAATCTAAACCCTTTTACCATTAACCCTTAACCTAAACCCTAAACCCTATTTTAAACCCTAAACCCTCGTGCGGCCTGCGTGATTGGCATGTAGAAATACTGCGACACGACTGGAACATCAATGCCTTCTCCTCTGATCTAACATTGTGTCTCATGTTCTTGGAGGCTGCTCCGTTCTCATCACTGTAATAGAGCAATGGCAATCTCCTCACTTTGTTCTACCTTGTTCTCCGATTGCTTCATCTCATCCCAATACTTCAGCACATCATCTTCAAAGATGACACCAAGCTCTTCTGCATGGCGAGAAACAAGTGTCTAAGCAACACAAATCCAAAAGCACCATTCCTTTTCGATTAGAAAAAAGAGAGCATCATTCTTGCGTTGATCCGAGTAGAAAGAAAAGAATTATACCTTATAAAATGTTGCTTTGCATGACAGTAGAGCAGAATGGCTGGGGATGGAAGCTCGGGAAGGAGATACTGGAGAAGAGAGCTTCCTCCTCAAGCAGGAAACTATCAGGCCAAAGGCTAGTGCAATAAGGCCACCAACTAGTTAATGAAAAAAATGGTTAGATCAATAACAGATAAACAGATAAACAAAGACAGTCTTGCAGCCAAAAGAAGCTACTGCTATAAAATTTTCTCAGCGATGAGCATGGTTAACCATATGCATGAAGCAATGCAAAACTGCATTTACCTATGTTTTTGGCTGGGCTCCATTATTTCGAGAGACATAAAGCAAATCTCACACTCCAATGAGTCGGGATCAATGAAATAGCTTATCTTAGTCGTCTCGTCCACATCCGCATCTAGTTGCTCCTGATGATCCGTGGAGAGGCCCCGACGTTTTCTTCCTGCCTTCTTCACCGATCTTGGTCTCTTCAACATGTCATGATCGATCGTAGTAGCTTTCTTCACCGATCTTGGTCTCTTCAACATTTCATGATTCGGATCACGGTCTTTTTTCTTGCTTTTCTCCCTTTGCTTCATAATCTTTCTGTCTTGCTCTCTCTTCGACCACGACGTATAAGTACTCGTGTATCTCCATCAAACTTTGAATAGCGAGAGATATGGCAATGATTGGATAGTGCGGCTGTATATGGCAATGATGGCTTGCCTCCCCCGTTCCTGTCTCAATGCCTCGGCGGCGCCATGGAAGTCGCCGGTGACGCGCACGACGACGGACTATCCGCCTGCCATGATCAAGCAGTACTACCGCCGCCGCCGCCCCAGTCTTTTCTCCCGCCGCCACCGCTGCCGCCGGTCTCCCTGATTTAGAGGTGTGCTTTCTCTGTGTTTCAACGGCAATGTTCAAGTTCTCGTTGCTAATGTCTTTTGCCTTATTCTCATGAATTGCCACATAAGCATTAGCCGTTAGAGCATTATTGTCCTGACCACAAGTTAGGATCTTCTGTGAGTATGGAGCATGTCGACGGCCGCCCTCCTCCTCCGCTTGTAATTCTCCCTGAGGACTTTTTCGTCGACCTCGGTCTCACCCTTTTACCGTTTTTATTCATAGCTCCCTGCAATTGTAATATGATCTAGGGGAATTGACTATGAATTCAGTGGATGGTGTTGGTGCCTCCTCCAACGTGGTTCCCCTTGTTCACTGTCCGAGGGACTGTTCAGTGCCTGATGACGTTAGAAAACAACCGTTGGAGGAGGAAGAAGTTTATCAGGCACTTAAACGGAGCAGCCTCCAAGAGCATGAGACAAGATGTTAGATCAGAGGAGAAGGCATTGACGTTCCAGTTCGTGTCGCAGTATTTCTACATGCCAATCACGCAGGCCGCACGAGGGTTTAGGGTTTAGGGTTTAGGGTTTAAGGTTTAAAATAGGGTTTAGGGTTTAGGTTAAGGGTTAATGGTAAAAGGGTTTAGGTTTAAGGTTTAGGGTTTAGGATTTATGGTTTAAAATAGTTTTAAATACGACAAATGTTAATTAGATGTTATTATTTTAATTTAAATTTTTTCAAATAGGCCATATGTTAAATATATATTATTATTTAAATTTTAAATAGTTTGGAATATGACAAATGTTAATTATATGTTATTATTTTAATTTATAATATTTTATGTTAATTATATGAACATATGTTAATTATATATGAATATATGAACATATGTTAAAATATAGTTAACTAGGGCATCAGTAATAATTAGTCCCGTTTTGAAACCACCCGGACTAGAGGTGAATTTCAGTGGGGAAAACATCTCCTCATGTTTGCATACGAATCTAGAGATGAAAATGTATATAAAATAAGCGCAAAATACGAAGTGCTAAGATTGTAGATAGCACATGACATGTAGATAGCAAAATGTATAAAAAACAACCGCAAATCTATAAGAGGAAGAAGTTGCTAACCTTATAAATAACAAATATTTGTGTATTATCACCAAAGAAGTTGCTAACCTTGGCAGCACCAGACCTCTAGCTGAGAAAATTTTTGAAGATGTACAAGTGTGGCTGGCTCGGGATGGAGGAGGGAGGAGTATATAAAGAAACTCTTTAGTCCCG
The DNA here is from genome assembly GCA_019925245.2 of Oryza australiensis. Classification (NCBI taxonomy): domain Eukaryota; kingdom Viridiplantae; phylum Streptophyta; class Magnoliopsida; order Poales; family Poaceae; genus Oryza; species Oryza australiensis. The sequence goes on along the minus strand of JAIFGZ020000289.1, from coordinate 327,025 downwards.
GTTGGTAACACCAACCAGGACTAGAGATGCCATCTAGTCCCGAGGCAACGGTATAAAAATTTCAACGGCTCTCTAGGACCTTTAGTTCCGGTTCGTTTCAAGAACCGAGACTAGAGATGACGGTTCAAATGTTGTCAGAGCGCCGGGGACCATTAGTCCCGGTTGGTAACACGAACCGGGACTAGAGGTAGCATCTCTAGTCCCGATTGGTGTTACCAACCGGGACTAAAGGTTCCCAGCGCTCTGACACGCGCTGACAACATTTGAACCGGGACTAGAGGTGATCTTTAGTACCGGTTCTTGATACGAACCGGGACTAATGTTCCTAGAGGGCCGTTGAATTTTTAAACTGGGACTAGAGATCATCTCTAATCTCGGGTGCAACTCAAACCGGGACTACTGTGCTTTTGCCACTTCAACCAATGATGGTTTCTCCAAGAGTGCAGGTAGCCGAGTTCTCCACTCCGATAGCCCGCTTGTTAGCACCGATGACCTCTCCATGTCTTGCCCTCTCCCACCGCCTTGTCGTCCCACCACTAGCAAGTCAAACTTGTTGCTCATGGCGCGCACCACCAACTCCATTCCATCCCTGTCCTCTACCATCTTCTCCACGTACGCCACCCTCTCCCCTCCATCCCTGCTACTGTATCTCTGAACTCTCGCAACACTTCCTCGTTCCTCACCTCGTCGTGCCCTCCCATCCACACCCAGTTTCGTAGCTTCAACTGCATCACCATCACCGTCATGCTAGGGATGAAAACTCACCTCGTTGTGCCCTCCCATCCACACCCAGTTTCGTAGCTTCAACTGCATCACCATCACTGTCATGCTAGGGATGAAAACAAAACAGATACGGACGGATTATGCTTATACCATATTCTTTTTTATTTTTTTATCGGATACGAAAACGAATACAAATAGCTCATATACGAAAACAAATATAGATTATCTCGAATACAAATAAAGATCAAATATAATCGGATACGAATACAAAAACAAATATTTCTCGAAACATAGAAACCACCTCAACTTCTAATAGAAACAAATACCATCATATATAATCAGCTCGTTTTATATAATAAGTTTGATCATAAACTAAACAATGCTAATTCGGTTTCACATGTATAACAATATTAATATAAATACATATCTAACTCGATATTATAATTTATAAAATATAGTACAATTTATAAAAAATAAATGTTTAAATAATATTAATATTTGGACTAGTATTTAGAGATGTGCTACTATTAAAATCTAAAAAGGTAGATTTAAGATTTAGAGTTAGAAAGAAATAAGGTATGTCTTATGCTTTCAGCGGATATCCGGTAGCACTGTTCACTGGATATCTGTATCTGTCAAACACTCTAATACCATATATTCATATCCATATCAAAAAAATATCCGTATTTGTATTCATATCCGAACTATCCGTATTCGTTTTTCTCCAGAGGTGATGAAAACTATCCATTTTGTTTTCATCCCTATGTCACGCCGCACTCCACCATATGCACCAAGTACGCACGCGCCTCACATACGGTCTTCCACCCCGCACAGGAAGTACATGACCGTTGGAGCGTATGACATGCTCCCCATCGGCCCAGTGCTTCCGTCCAGCGACGAGGCCAAGTACATGGAGTGGCTTGACACCAAGTCGGCCGGTTTAGTGGTGCATGCTGCATTTGGCTTCGAGGGCATACACTACGGGAAAAGACCTAGTTTGCTGAGTGCCTAGGACACTCGGCATATCTCACACGACGAACTATGTGTCGCGAATAATTCTTTGCCAAGTGTTTTTCGTCGGGCACTCGGCGAAAACTTCGCCGAGTGTCCCTTCGACTCTCGGCGAAAAAAAGGTACCCGGTTGGTGGGTCGATGGTGACGGACGCTTTGCCGAGTGCCAAAAAACACTCGGCGAATTTTTTATGATTTTTCCGAGTGCCACTACAATACACTCGGCGAAATTAACATGTTTGCCGAGTGCCAGCGAAAAACACTCGGCAAATGGGGAGACTTCGCCGAGTGTTTTTGCAAATACACTCGGCGAAGAGGGGAACTTCGCCGAGTGCTTTTCGCAATGCACTCGGCAAAGCTTAGACACTCAGCAAAGATGGTTCCTAGAACCCCTTGTTTGCCCTCTCTCGCCGAGTGTTTTGGCCATTGCACTCGGCAAAGAGCTTATTTGCCGAGTGTAACACTCGGCGAAATGACATTTTTTTGATATTTTTAATTCGTTCGTCGCATATTTCACAAAAATCAAAACATACACAATTCACAATTCACATCCACATCCACATCCACAATCACAATTCCAAAACGACATCAACAACCACAATTCCACAACGACATTCATATCCACAATTCACATCCACATCCACAATTCACATAACATAGATAGTCCACAATCCACAGTAGCTAAACATAGTCCACAATCCACATTTAGGTATTCTAGTTTTGAACACAATCACAAAGTGAAATATATTTTACCAAGGTGGAAACGGTGGCGAACCTCCGTGGTCAGTGGTGGGGTTATTCGATGCTGCCGACTGAGGCTGCACAAAATAAAATGGCTTCGATATCGGTTGTCACGAGAATGTCATTCGGTAATAAGAAAAGAACATATGAGGTTTTCAAGTGACTCACCGGAGTGCCTACAACAGGGTGTGGAGGAGTGAATACCACAGGCTGTGGCGGTAACACAGGAATACCCATGTTCTGACTGATTGTTTGCACGTAGCTATACATCTCAGTCATCCTCATCTCAATCTCCCACCGTTTCCTTCTCTCCTCTTCCAACTCGTCCTACAATATTCCATCCCAATGTTACAAAGTGAAGCAAACAATCAGTAAATATTAATGAATTGAGCAAAAAAAGAAATTTCTAACCTGCCGTTTCCTTCTCTCCTCTTCTAACTCGTTCTACAATATTCCATCCCAATGTTATAAAGCGAAGCAAACAATCAGTAGATATCAATGAATTGAGCATAAAACTGAAAATTTCTCACCCAGAGTTGCTGCACTTCGAACTGTGAAGCGGTCGACCGTGTGCATATGGCCGGGCTTTCGCTCGTGCTCCTTGCTCGAAGCTGGGACAGAGTGGGTGACTGGCTGTGTCGAGGAGGTTGTCGCCAATCCAGTACTGCCCATGCTTCTTGCCTCCTCCCACCCTCATGATGACTTCTCCATCAATATCCTGGGTGGTAGGATCGAAATCTTCCCCATGGAGCTCCCTTGCCATCGTGGTGTACTAACTGAGGTGGCTGTGGACGGTCGCATTGGTGTACGCCAAGGGCCCGTCCTCTGGGTTATAGTCGACGTCGGACGTCGCTTTTCCCTTGTGGGCCAAAGCCCATGCCTTGAACTGGGAGATAGGCTTCCCATCATGCGACGCAGACTGCGAATAAAACAATAGTATGATTAAGAACTATTGAGCCTTGGTCGTTGAAATGAAAAATAGAATTCATGTACCCATCTAGCTGCATACTGGTTGAGGCTAAGGCTGCCTTGGTGGTGTGATGCACCTGGCATCATCAAACGCCGCTCCCGGCAAGCGGAGTGCATCTTCTGCCACTCGGCAGCGCACCACCTGTCCACCATGCGCTCCTAGCAATCGAGAAGCTGGCCACACCACCAAACAGGCACCTACACGTCATCAAGTATAAGATATATACCTAGATCAAATCAAATGTACTTAATCGTTCAAAAATCCGATGTTAGATTTACATGCATGTATTGTTCCTTTGTCAGAGTCATGGTTCTTGCTTCGGTTTTGGTGATCTTCAGGTTGTTGTATGCAGCGTTATATGCAATGATGGCCTGGACACGCGCCTCGTAATGTATGTCAGTCACAAGTTTGCGACAGGATTTGTCAGTCGCCGTAGCCGCTCTGGCCTCGTATTCTGTCTGACATCTAAAAAAATCATGCATAAACACATGATGTATTGAGCCATTGTTTCAATAATGTGCAATGAATGTGATGTATTGAGGGACGTGGTTTGGCAGAAGACTTACCCACAAGTCGGCCTTCACCCGCTCCGCCCTGTTGTTGAATATCCTTCCATCTCGATCAGAAAAATCGGAGACGACGATGTAGTGGTCAAACGTGTAGGCAGGCTTCGATTTTTTGGCATACTGAACAAGGCCAGGAAAGTGTACTCTGCACAAAAGACCTAGGATGTCGTTGACATGGCGTTTGTGATCACCTGCTCTAATCACAGTCGAACACCTGCCAAGTGAAAATAAAATGAATTATTAGTTTCAATTGTAATTTTAACAAATCAAATGGAAAAGTATTGACAACATCCAAGGTTACTTACCGAGTCCCTTCAGGCTGAATCAGCGGGCGTCTCTCGACAGGTATCGGTCACCGTGGGAGGGTCGAGGGACCTCGCAACCAAACCGTCGGCAAACCCCCGGCGGAGCCGGACCCCCGGCGGAGACGAGCCCCCAACGGAGGCGGAGACCCCGACCTCCACGCTCCTCCTGCTCCTCGCCGGAGGCAGTAGAACCCCCAGCCTCCTACTCCTCCTCCACCCGCTCCTCCTACTTCTCGTCACTAGAGGAAGCTATAGGGGCGGGTACCCCCCTCGACCCCTGCCAGCACAAACCTTGCGTCCACCCCTGCCGCGACCCCTACCGGACCCCTCAGCTGCATCGGACCCTCGAATGGCATCGGCCACTCTCCTGAACACCGACGCGCACTTCCTCAAATCACCCACCATCTTTGTTCAATCACCTGCACTTAGAAAGAGTAAACCAATTAGCACAGATATACAAAAATACGAAGAGAGAGATGCAAAATAAACAGAACATAGATGCAAAATAAATAGAACATAGTTAGTATGGTGCATACATGTATTAGAAATAGTCATCATGATCGGGATTAGTTGGATTATAATTGTCATCATCACTATCAGCCATGTCGATATAATCATTAGGTTCCTCCTCGGAAGGAGGAATGTTGTCGTCCCTCTCATTTCCTAAATGTAACCGCTGAAATAATTCTAAGTCCTTCACATTATGAATCTCATCTCCAGCGTCCTCATCAACAACCATTTCATTGCCTACATCCATCCCCATCGCTTCGGTTAAGTCTATCTCAAAACTTCCTTATAGCCCATCTTCTTGAAAGAACTCTCCGTCATATGTGTTTGGGTCCATGTTGTAGTCTTCATTGTTTGGTACAGGTAGTTTACCGTGTGGCGATACCTTGTACACAACATCCCAACCCTGAAGATGGTCATCTGTTTGGCATGGGTATGACAGATAATAAACTTGTGTCACCTGTTGAGCAACGATATACACATCGTCTCCTGCTAGGACGGTTGACTGTCGAATTTCGACTAGCCCAAGATTAGGAGTCTGTCTCACTTGAGCAGGATCAAACCAATGACATTTGAATATGATAGGATTAAGAGGTCTACAACCATGAAACTTGAGTTCATATATTTCTTCAATTCTTCCATAGTAATCAACCCCATCGAGCCCTGGAGTAAAGACTCCAGTATTTGTGGTTCTTCGATTAGGTCGACTCTGCTCATGGCTTGTTGTGTGAAAGCGATATCAATTCACATCATAACCGGAAAACGACAACCCTATAGGAACAGCCACCAGAAACTTGTCTCAACTCGACACTCATAGACGCATCGTTTTGGCCCTGCAAGTTAAAGCAGGTTGTAAAGTCAAACTTCTAAATTTCAAGCAAAAAGATTAAGCTTAAAGCAGGTTGTAAAGTCAAACTTCTAAAGTTTAAGCAAAAAGATTAAGCATAAGTTTCGATAGTACCTTATTTTTGAACCGAGGAATGAAATCGGGCATTCCATTTCCCGCACCCTGCCTTAGAATGTTTTCGACTTCTTGCGGGGTAGGTTCCCTTGGTTGACGCCAGAATTGATGTTGAAATTCCCTGTACGAACGAGAACAAGGGGGTTGATCAACGAGAATAGTGACTAATTGGTAACAAGTTTGTTGATAACTTACTGCATGTACTGCTCCACTTCATCGAGGTTGGTCAACACGTATAGCATGATGTTGGCGCCACTCATGATGATTCAATGTATTGTTGGTCGCTTCACTCGCACTTCCAAGTTGCCCTCGAAAAAGACTGAGGTTCAATTCATCTTCGCCAGCATTGTAACGAGGGGGTGGATTATGCACGCTAGGAAGGTTATCAGCATAGTATTTTGATGTGAAATTTGAAACCTCCTCCAGAATTATTGCCTCTGCAATGGAAGCTTCAATCTTGCATTTATTTTACATTTCATTCTAATAACCTTCAGACATCTCTCAATTACATAGCACCAACGGCACTGCACAGGCCCCCCCATTCGGCACTCGTGTGGGAGATGCAGAATCAAATGCTGCATCGGATTGAAGAAGCTAGGAGGAAAGATCTTCTCTAACTTACATAACAACACAGGCACCATTCTTTCCATTTCGTCAATCACAGTCAGAGATAACTCCTTAGCACACAGCTGGCAGAAGAAATTGCTCAACTCTGCAAGGACTAGCCAGACATGCTCAGGGACATAGCCACGAACCATCACCGGGAGAAGCCGCTCAATCCATATGTGGTAGTCAAGACTCTTGAGCCTGTTGATTCACATGGTAGATAAGTTCACTCCCCTCTTCAAATTGGGGGCATACCCATCAGGGAACATTAACGTTTGGAACCATTCGAGTACTTCCCTCCTTTGAGCCCTCGTCAGAACAAAATTGGCCTTAGGCTTTCTCCATGACTTGCCGCCTCTGGGAGGCGCCATGTCTAGCTTTGGTCTATTGCATAACATAGTTTGATCCACTCGAGCCTTTACGTTGTCTTTTGTCTTATCAGGAATGTTCATGATTGTAAAAAAAAGTGCCTCGGCGACATTCTTTTCGGTGTGCATCACATCAATGTTATGTGGAAGAAGGAGATCTTGAAAATAGGGGAGCGTCCAGAAGGCCGATTTCTAAGTCCAAGCATGTTGCTCACCATATCCCAGAAAACTGAGCACGAACCTCGGCACCTGTCATCATCTGTGGTGCAGCCTCGGTAACTATTACATCTTTTAAAGTTCTTGATGTCCCGCCTGAATGGATGGGCAAGAGAAGGGTTACTGATGCCGGCGGCATATGCCGTGCCGCCCCTCGGCGGCACGGCGAATTTCGTCGAAATTCGCAAAAGCCGGCGGCAATGAACAGTAACAAATTTGAATTTGAACAATTTCGTGCGTACGCGAAAACCGCACGAAAACCGCGAAAACCGCACAAAAACCGTGGAACCGTAATTTAAATTTGAACAAAATCGAAATCCGCGTCGTGCGCGGTTTCAAACCGCGCCATATACCACGGTTTTCGCGCAAACATCACGAAATTTATATTTTTTATAAAAATATATTTTTTTGGTGTTAAAATGAATTTTTTCAAATTTTTAAATTCCCATGAAATTATTTAAACGAAACCGCAGGGATGTCGTGCCGCACCCCGCGAAACCACACTGCGAAAGCCGGTCGGCTTCGCGGCATCGGTAAACCCGGTCAAGAGGAAGGAATTGTCGATGTTTGTTAAAAGAAGAATATTTACCACCCTTCACCAACAAGATGAACTTCAGAGCTGCCTTGCATACTGGACATGGAAACTTCCCGTGAACACACCATCCGTAGAATATCCCATAGGCCGGCAAGTCATGCAAGGAGTTATGGTACCAAATATGCATTTTGAAGTTTGTCTTTTTAGCTCGGTCATATGTCCATACCCCTTCCTCCCAAGTACGGACGAAATCATCAATCAAATACTCCATGTAAACACTCATATTCTTCTCCGAATGTCCAAGAATTATCAACAACAAGAATATATTCGGTCGTTGGAAGATGACGCCGGGGGGGGAGATTGAGGGGGATAACGAACATGGGACAACATGTGTATGGGGCAGCCGCCATTCCATAAGGATTGAACCCATCCGTTGTCAACGCAACCCGTACATTACGAGCCTCTAGAGCTTTCCCAGGATGAATCACATCAAACCTTCTCCAAGCTTCACCATCGAATGGATGTACAAGCTTCTCAGGATTGTATCGACTTCCATGCTTGTGCCATGTTATCTGTTTCGTGGATTCCTTGGTCATGTAAAGCCGTTGGATCCTCGGTATGAAAGGAAGGTACCGTAAGATCTTCATGGGGATAACGAGTTGCCTCTTATGACCATCACCAAAGTCTACCTCTACGAACCTAGAGGATCCACACTTTGCACAGTACTTTGCTTCCGCATGCTCTTTCCTAAATAGGATACGTCCGTTCGGACAAGCATGTATCTGCTCATATGGCATCTTAAGTGCACGAAGGAGTTTTTGTGCCTCATATATGCTCTTTGGCATAATGTGAGCATTCGGAAGCAGGCTACCAACAACTGTCAGCATAACATCAAAGGCCTCTCTACTCCAGCTAAACAGGGACTTTACGGCCATTAGTCGTGCAATGGCATCCAGTTGAGAAACCTTTGTATGCCCATGAAGGGGTTGCTGTGCCGTAGACAACATGTCGTAATACGCCTTTGTGGTAGGCTCCGGCTCCTCCTCCCTACATCCTTCATCGAAGTGTGCTTCATCATAGTCATTTAACATGTCTCCTACCTCGGCATCAGAATCAAACTCCTCTATGCGTTGTCGGACGACCTCGTCTCTCCCACGGTAGGCTTCACCATGGAACGTCCACCGGGTATAATCAGCTGTAAAACCATTCTTGCAAAGGTGTTTGCCCATGATCTCTTTTGTTTGTCGCTTCATGTTACCACAATTGCTACAGGGACACTAAGTGGTACGCGCTCCTTTAACCTTGCCAAATGCAAGTCTCAAAAAAGCATCGGTCTTCTCGATCCATTCATCGGTCAACGAACCGTGACTTGAGCGGCACGTATACATTCACTCACAGTCATCTATCCTCTATCATATCGAAGAATCATATAAATATTATTTGCATATACCGAGTGCCTATACTGTCTAATAGGTAAAGATAGGTCCTAATCCCACCCAAGGATGTGTAGATGAGTTTAGTTCCCATGCTCTAGTACTCCGCTCCGAGACATAATTTTGGCAGCACCTCTCCGTTGTTCTCCAAATACACGTCCCGACAGGGAGATTGTGTATCCGGAGAACAACTGAGAGATACTGCCAAAATTCTGAGTCGGATCGGAATACTAGATCATGGAAACTAAACTCATCTACACATCCTCGGGCTATCCAAAAAATGTGGACAATTCGAAACAGATACGGTTAAAGATATGCAAGAAGGCGCATATTTTCATCCGTATCTCTTTCGAACATGAGACGCCTAAGGTTACGTTATGCACAGACAAACGACGGTGAAGGCAACGGCACCTGCAAAATAGGGAAGCACGGCTCGATGGCCGGCACACAAGCGACGGCATGGTTGTGCGATGCGACTCCATTCATCATCTCAAAAAAAAAGGCTTCGAACATACGTGCATACAATAAACTTCAAAATATATACGTGCATATAGCATAGATGATTTTTTAGTAGATGACTAGCAAAAATGCGAATATTCACAACATTTTCTACTCAAATAAAAGAAGATAGACATTTCCTACACAATATATTTTGCCATTTCCTACTCAAATCAATATTTCCTACACAATAGATTTTTCCATTATTTTCCTACACAATAGATTTTGTTATTTCCTACTCAAATCAACATTTCATACACAAATCAACATTTCCTACACATTTTGCCATTGTTTTGTATGTATGAAAAAAGAGAGACGTTTACCTTGTGACGCTGCCGGAAGGTGCGGAGGGAGGGGGAGTCGGCGGGGGGGCGGCGTCGGTCGGGGGCGGCGTCGGCGGGAGGAGGAGAGAGGGCGTCGGCGGGGAGAGGAGGGGGAGGGCGTCGGCGGGGAAGGCGCCGGGGGAGGAGTCGGCGGGCGTCGCCGGTGGGAGGCGGCTAGCCGTGGCCTGGCCGCGGCGGCGGCACGGAGGCGGGCGGCGACGGGGCGTCGGGAGCCGGGCGCCGGTGCGTCGGGTCGGCGGTAGTGCGGCGTGGCGCGGCGGTGGTTGCGGTGAGGCGGCGGCGCACGTTTGGGGAAAATTTTGTCTAAGTCCGAAAAGCTTGGGCGGGAAGGAGTTGCCCTATATAAGATGGTTCGCCGAGTGCCCTGTATGCCGAGTGTCCCGATCTGGGCACTCGATAAAGACTTGCTTTGCCGAGTGCCAAATCTTGGGCACTCGGCAAAGAGCGCCCCTTTGCCGTGTGCCGACTCAGACACTGCAAAAACCTAATTTGCCGAGTGCCCTACACCGGCACTCGACAAAGTGTTCCTCCGGGTTCTTTTTAAAGTTTTTGCCGTGTGTATTTTCTTTGCCGAGTGGTACGCTCGACAAAAAAAACATTTTATGCTTCTAATAATTTAAAAATTATCAAACTGATTCAAAAAATTACCAAATTATTGCCTTTGGAAAAATTTTGAAATCAAACGACAATTCGGCCGTCTCTTTCTCTCCAAATCTAACCAATCCTTCTCAACACTTACAATCTTCTTTGGAGAATCTTCGGTTTTGTGAGCGTCGTACCTGATAAAATATTCGAAACCTTCTTAATTTTTTACCACAGCCTCGACGTATAATATCATGACATCCAGACAATTTTCACGATTTTTCGACTTCGTTTGCTATTTTTATAATTTTAAAATCATTCGGTGAATAGGTTCCTAGTCATGTTTCGTGAAGAAAAATTTTAAATTTAATCTCATTTTGAGGATAATGACTCAAACTGGTTTAAATAACATCAAATATAATTTTTCACTAATTTTATTCTATTTTTTATCACTTGCAGTTCAAATTTAAGACTTGGCAAAAATTTATGAAAATAAAATAAATCAAATATATATAGCAAAACCAATTAAAAATTACCAAATTTTATAATTATGTTTGACATGTTGTATTTACATATTAGAGAAAGTTTAGAGAGTGGGGGAGAAAAAAATTTGAAATTTTTGCCGAGTGCCAGGGGAAGGGACTTGACAAAATTGCCCTTTTGCCGAGTGCCTTAGTTAGACACTCGGCAAAGTTTCTATTTTGCTGAGTGCCTAGCCCTGACACTCAGCAAAGACCTTGAGGAACCGCCGTTTCGGTCGTTGGGTGACGGCCGTTACATTTTTACCGAGTGTCCCAAAGTGACACTCGACAGAATTAACCTTTTGCCGAGTGCCTGAGGAGGGCACTCGGCAAAATATAATATATGCCGAGTGTTTTTTTCGCCGAGTGTAAACACTCGACAAACAGTGTATTTTACCAAGTGTTTTTGTTTGCCGAGTGTGCACTCGACAAAATTGTTGTTCGCCGAGTGTCCGAAGGAAAGCTCTCGGCAAACAGAATTGCACTCGGCATACCTTGGCTTTCCCGTAGTGATAACCATCATGGCAAAGGGTGAACTCAACGAGTTGCTCCATTGGCCACGGCCTGGACGAGAGCGGGAGGCCGCCATACCTCTGCATCGTGCAGAAGGACAACAAGCGAAGCTCGTGGAGAAGGCCACCGTGGCGACGCGCAAGAACGACATGGCGGTGGACTGGTGCGATGGCGTGCGCGTGCTGTCGCACATGGCGGATGCATGCCTGGCTCGTCGAGTGCGACTGGCGCATCGATGTGCGTGCAGAGGCGGACGGATGCAGCGTGCTGCACGCGGCGAAGCATCGGCAGCGCATCGAGGAGGTGATGGGAGGGGGCAAGGCGACGATGGTGTGGAAGCGAGCGGTTGTGGATACCAACCCAGAAGGCCAGAACGTGGCCTCTGGGAGCAGCGGGGGAGAAAGGAGAGTGTGGGAGGAAGATGGCAATGTAATGTACTCACTTACCCATGGGTATTTATCAGATGACTGGGCTATCAAGATTAACGAAAAACGCTTTTAAAAAACTAAGAGACTAATTTTGCACGGTTTCAATAGTTGATGGGATTAATATATTCGATTTTATGGTTGAAGGATATGTATTGGATCCGACCTATATTGGAGAGTTAAATTTGGCTTTTTTCCCTTTGGTATAAGTGGTGGCCTAAAATTAGACTAAAATACTGGCCCATCCATAAAACAGGACGTAATTTCGTAGACGCAAACGAGGCCGAAATGGGCCGGGATCGCGGGCCTCGGAACGATGCTTACTAAGCCCACACAGAAGTGTCGAACAACCGGTTAGCGGTTACCTACCTTTGGTCCTTTGCTACCTCTCGCCGCCGCCTTCCCCTCCCCTCTCCCCGCACGGCCACCGGCGGCGGCCGGACTCATTTCGGCCGCGTGGTTTCCGGCGTGGACGTCTGGGAGGGAGGGATGGAGCAGGAGATGGAGCGGACAAGGCAGATAGGGAGATCAGGCGGAGGCCTCCCTCTCCCCCTCGAGCGCTCCGCCGGCGAGGTCGTCGAGCACCGGTGAGTTTCCGGTAGGTATAAAATCCGTCCCAAGTTGCAATACTGTCTCCACTTTGGGCTAATCGGTAGGATCCGTTGCGAAACTAGGGCAATGTTTCTGTTTGCTGCGGATATCTCTTCACCTCGCGTGGTTAAGTTCAGATAACGGCAATGTTATCCTGAATCCGTGATGTGCTGATTGCTGTAGTGACTATACTTACAAATCGCCATGATTCCATGGTGCCAATCGGTTGGGCGGCGCGAAAGTCTCAGGTGATGGAATTGTGATTTTGGTTTTACTTCTACCATAGCTGAAAATGCCATGCTGTAGTGGCGTGTGATATCTAAATATTTCAGTTATTGGTGTACTGCTAGCACCTACTTTTAGAGGCCAATTCCTGCTTCCGTTGCATGTCAGGGAGATATATGTGGCATATTTCCTTGTCTGCCATTTCCTATTCAGACAGGTTCCCTTAGTACCTTCAGAATAGTTTGTACTTCAGGCAAAGTGAACATAGCAATAGCATTGGGATTTATAAAGCTTTGAATCAAAAGGAACATGGCAACTCTATTTTCGGCTTGACAGTTGAAGGTGCTATGTAAACAGAACTTTTAAGCAAGATAGAGTTACTCCAAATAATAAATGTAGTTGCAACAAAAAACCATTTGCCAGAGCCCATGGGCAGAAGAAAAAATGTTTTATGTGCTCCGATATAATATCTGTAGTTTCCAACCATCTTCTGCTCTGGCCAATATATAGAAGCTCATAGAGGTAAATGCATCACCTGCTTCTGCCAATTAATATTTCAGAGATGCCTTCATGGGTTCACATCGCAATTCACGGAAAATCCTCTTATTTAAATAATTGTTCTATGAATAAGTTCAACAGAGATGGATGTCTCTTATCAAGTATGAAGGCTATTGGGGGCTCCAGTCAGCAGCAAAGTTACACTATCTAGGTGTCCTATGGACTAACTAGTGGCCTGCAGTAGTTTTTTTTATCAGACATCACATTATAATTCTTTGTCCAACATATAGTGATGCCAATTCTCTGATTCTTCTTTATATCTATTGTCTGCTATATGTCATCCTAGTGCTGCTAAATGTTGAAATTCAGTATTTTAACTATTAGGCATGTTTTTAGTAGTCAATTTCGTGGAAGGGATGAATTCCTACCTGCCCATAAGAAAGCGTGGTAATTGAATAAAATAAGTTGTAAATAGTTTTAGGCTACAGCATGTTTGCTCTAAGACAAATACATGATGACACTGGCTGAAGAAAAAACAGTAGTAATGCTTCAGAAGTTGGTGACCGATGTATGATGGTTACAATATAATATCATTAGTGACAACACCATGAGTTTTTGGCACTTGAGTCATTCCTATAATTCCAACCTGTTGGTTGACATGACATATTAGTAAACGTTCTAACTGCTTGATACAACAAACTTCTTCACTGTAATAGGTGATAGCCGTGGTTATACTTTTCTCGCATTGTCGGTAATAGCATATATAAGGTTTTTCTCGTTCTTTATTAGCTTGCATATATCATGAGCTTTTCTTGTGTTTCTTCTGGCGTCTAATGCAGTCTGGCGGTATGTTTGCAATGATTGTAATCGCTTCAAATATGCTCTTTTGCAAGCTATATCACCACAACATTGTATGGAATTATGGAAAAATACTTTTGACCAATTAAGGCAACAAAGAATTCCAGCAATATAGGAGGCATATGTATAAGTAGAAGTAACATCAAATCTATCTTTATATTACAGGTATATGTGTGTGCAGACACCTGCATTGGATTCTACTCAAGCCCCGAAAATGGTGCATGAAGGTAAAAATGAAGAAGAGGAAAAAAAATGCAAACAGAGGGTAGTAAATAATTCAGGCAAACTCATCCATGAGTTCTTCATCAAGTAGGATTTCAGACCAACTGGGCAGTGGAATACTATTGCTGTCGTCACAGTCAGGCGTGCTGATAGTATTACACAAATTGGGCTCTGGCATGTCAGTGAGTGGTGGAAGGGAGTTTTCAGGAACCAACAGGCTTTTATGGCTACTGTTTTCTGCCTCCATGCTGCACCACGCATTGCCATTCATGATGTTATTTGAGAGCAGGTTGGTTTTGCCAATTTGCTGATCAAATGAAGTGCTAGGCATTTGGCTGTGAGGCACCTGGCCAGCTAATTGAGGGACACTTGAAGAAGGCACCTGTTGAGGGCTCGGTAGGTTGGTCTGCTCCAGTTCGGTTGTGAAGGTGTTTAGGCTGCTGCTGTTGGTGGTGGGGCTGGTCACAATGGACACTGCAGAATGTAGCAGTGATTGCATGTATTCGAGCTTGGCAGCCTGAACTGCCACAGTCTGCAGCCCCTCGATATGGCCATCCCACGGTCGTTGCTCGATGATCTGGCGGAGGTTGGCAAGTGCAATGAGCTGCGGGAGGGACTGAAAGAAGTCTGTTCTTGGGCGGTGGGTCATTGGATCAATGCCCATCTTGATGAGTTTCTTCCTGAGGTGGGTGTTCCAGAAATTCTTGATCTCATTATCTGTCCGTCCAGGGAGATGCTTTGCAATAGATGACCACCTGGTTTGGTTACAGATTAGCCAAAACACTTGCTTTGAGAATTATGAAATGTCAGCTAGGTTCAGGTATTACTTGTTGCCAAGGATGGAGTGCAGCTGGAGGATGGTTTGTTTTTCCTCACGCGAGAAGTTCCCTCTCTTGATGTCTGGTTTCAGATAGTTGGTCCATCTTAGCCTGCAGCTCTTACCACATCTGTTCAGGCCTGCAAAAATAATATATGGAGATAAGACTTCTTTACAAGAAACTGAAATACATGTTCTGGAAGACATGCATGAGAGAGATGTGTAAGCACCAGCAAGTTCAGGTAAGACTCTCCAGCTTCCATATCCGTGTTTCTGAATGTAGCTCATGAGCTTCTCATCTTCTTCAGGAGTCCAGGGGCCCTTCTTGAGGCCATTCTCATCACAACAAGGAGGCCTCCCCATTGATGGATAAGAAGTAGAACGGCAATGACTGTAGGGGATGGGAGATGAGTTGCCTCTCCTTGGTCCTGAGCTTTTTCTCAGGTCATTGATCACCAGAACATGGTTTATATATAGTGGTGGTCTGAACCATGTTAAGGAACAGAACCATGTTTAAATGAGAAAAGACTAATCTGCCCTTGTTGCTGGTGCATGCAATTGCATGTCCATGGTCCTGGGTAAGGACTCTAGTTGACTGTGTGCATACTTAAATGTATATGGGCCTTTGATTCTGCTTAGGAATTCTATCTATTTGGGCAATCAGTAGCACTATCATGTGATGTGACAGAAACTTCACCTAATCCTTTTTCCCTACCTTTGTCTTGTGCTCGTAGTTGTTTTATATGTGTAATGTTGTGCTTGGTTCTGTCAGATACAGTTTTTAAAGAAGGTTGGGTGATAAGAGGTTTATCAGAACACTTGCTTCTGCACAACCATCGTATTGATTCCTGGTATAGACACTTTTATCTTAGGCAGAAAGGTGGTATTGAAGGTAACCACATGATTGAGCTGTAATTTTGTATTATTTGGCTTGAAGCTTATTTGCTTGGACTTCTGTGCTTATTCTGTGTTCTTATACTGAAATCACAGAGGATATGAAATAACAAAAAAGAGGTTAGAAGGAAGAACGTGAAGGATCCATGTTCAAGGCAAGAACTTCAACAAGTAGAAAGGAGTAACCTAGAAACTTATTACTAGCTACTACCTAATAACCTGGCATATATGTTGCATGCAGGTTGTTCTGTGGAACTACATCTGCCCTGCTTACTACCAGCTTCCACTTGCAGGACATCCAATTGGACAACACCGCTGAAGTAGGGAATATCGGATGCTGAACCACACCATGTTTTGAACCTATGACGTGGCCCAGATCACCTTCATCAGATATTTCCCACGTGCTTTGCCAAGTGTGGGTTCCTAGTTCTTACCTCGGAAAGACATCCATGCACACAACTGATAAGAAAGCAGCCGTCTCGTCACCTTCTCTGCCTTTCTCCTACCATTTTCTTGAGGATCATAAACAAATGGAGAAGACACAATTAGCAATATATCCTTGAATCCATATTATTTTGCTTTGACAATGGCTCCACCATATAGGGGCAGTTTGAAAAGGTAGGTATTTCATAGAAAATATTTATTGTTCTCTGAAGAGATCCATGATTATCTTACTCTATTGTTTTTATCGGCCTAGAATATTCTAGGTTCTTTCTGGAATTAACTTCTGCAGCTGCTGAAATCGATACATAGCTTAAGAAGACGGTCATTCCTGCCTGGTAATTGCTCTCTTGATTAGGGTGGGTCTGGCTCTGGTGAGATCCTATGGTTCAGATTTGAGACGAAACTGAATTTTTATCTTAATTGGGCTGCTAGTTCCAATTTGGTCCCTATGTGTACTTGCATAATTGCATATCTTATTAGGTTTCCTGCCTTTTCAACCATAGAAAATTCCATTGTTGCAGTCAATTTTGATCAACTATGGTGCCCTTGATTATCTCATTTCATCTGAGAATCCAATTTCTGCCTTCTTTGATTAAGACACTCTGGGAAGATCTTCATATATTGATTTTAAATCATGGTACACGCGTGATGATGTTACAAAAATAGTATCGCATATCAAATATACCTTTTTATGTTGTGCTTTTGTTTTTGAAGTTAGGTGTGAACATGATACACGAGTTTGCATTTTTATGAATTTTACAAACATCCTTTTCACAGTGCACTCTGGAAGAGTATGAACAAGCACGATAATGTTTCGGGTGGGGGAGGGTGCAAAATTTTCATGCTGTATCATCATGGTCCCACTTTTTTTTTTGTTGGGGGCAAACTACATAAGCACACTATTATTTTTCCAATACTGCTGTCTAAAACAAATTTGGATGCTAATAAACATGCAAAGGCAGTAGCTTATATCACCTGATTCTTATATTAACTTGAAGATAAAAATTTCTTGTCTTCAATGGGTTATAGGCTTCCAACGGCTTGAAAGCTCAAGCTCTCACCAACTATTTTTCCTGTAGGTTCCATTTAATCCTAATCCCGCAAGATCTTTGCTGATGTCTACTACCGGACGAATGCAAATCATGTGATGGTTCAAGGTAATATAGAACTCTAAAGGAAAGGGTAAAGTACCAATTTTTGTTTGGATATAGGTTTTGCTATACCCCATTGAAGACGAAAGATGTCGTCTCACTGTTTACGGTGTTTTGTTGGACCTCATGGACAAGCCTAGTCCAGGTATGTAGGAACTTGCCCCAAGGAAGAACAGGTGAGAGGTGACTCTGACTTCTGAGTGTTGCTGCATAAAAAAATGCCAACTTATAAATTGACTGATCTGCCATGGCTGCATAGGAATACCAATCATTGGGTTTACACACAAGTGATGAGATAGTGTCAGAAAAAATGCTTAGCGATCGTGGTTGCATGGTATTATTCAGACAATCAAACACCCATAAACTGAAATATTCCACTGTTTGTGTTACATGGCAGATGCATTCATGGCTAGTAACGCACATTTTCTGTGACCGGAGTCCGGAGAAGATCAGGTGAACCACTTTAAAATCGAGACATGATGATGGCACCAATGACACCAGCCTTTTGACATGGGTGGGCACTTGAGGAGTTGGTGTGCAGCAAGTAGGCAACACTACCTGGAGCTTCAAGTTAGTTTATCTGCTCCCAAACAAGACAGGTCCTTCATCGGTGACGAACTTTGCCGCTCTCGACACTCTTTCAGGCAGCTGCCATCGTTTGAAACGACCAGATGCCTCCGGCCACGCTGGGCTGCCAGGCTCTCTTGGACGCAAGTCCTGTTGAGCCATGCATCGAAACGCGTCAAATCCATGGTTAACACGCCTCCATCTGGCAATCTCTTCTATGAAAAGCTTTAGTTTTTAGAGCGTTTTGTCTGCTATCCTCACCTTGTGTCCAAGTACGCTTATTCCAGACATCCAGGGGAGCAGAGGCGGTGCTCGGTTTTTATTTTTTATTTTATTTATTAAAATATGTACGAAAATAATTTTTGATTTGAAAATTTTAAAAAATTAGTTGTCCATCACCCTCTGAGAGGGCGAGAGGGCGATTTATCTGACGTGACAGACGACGCAGCCGTTGGTCATCATCTAACGGCCGGACGTCGAAGAAGGGACATTTTGTAGGTGACCCTCTTGCCGCCCTCTGTAAGGGCGTTTTTTCACTATACGAGAGGTCGCCCGCAAAAAGTCACCCCGTCTAGTAGAAAATAGTCCTCTGTAAGGGTGACAAGGGCCGCTCGTAAAAAGTCATCCCCTTCCAGCCTTTTTTGGGTGGTCTTCTGACCAAAAATCATCCTCTAAAAGGAAAAGAGTGATATTTGGCGTAAAGGCCCACGTAAATTTTCGTCATCCGGCGAGTGTAAATTTTCGTCATCCGGCGAGGGTCAACGGTCGTCGCCACGTCGGATAAATCCTTCTTAGAAGGATAATTTTTAAAAATCGCCTCTCGAGAGATGAGCGATTAGTTTTGTAAATTTTTAAATCAATTTTTTTATAATAAATATTTTAATAAATATAATTAAAAATAAAAATCCTCGAGCGACGGAAGCCCAAAGAGCGAGAGAGGGCTTGGGGTTCATGGGCTTCCATCTAGACCATGTACCCTTTTTTGGCATTTTTAATTTTTTTTAAAGATTTACAAAACTAATTTTCGAATTTCGAAATTTACACATCTAGTCTCCTTCCGCCTTCCGCCTTCCGGGAGGCGTGATTGGAAAAACGCCTCCCGAGAGGCGTATTATCCGGCGTGCGGACGGACGTTGGGTGCCGTCTCGCGCGGAATTTTACAGGTGGCCCTTCCCGCCCTTGGTAAGGCGGTTTTTCACTGTGCACGGGGTCGCCCTGCAAAAGGCCGCCGTCCCCGGCATTTTGCGGCGGCCCCCTTCCCGCCCTTATCAAGGACGTTTTTCACTTGTGCATACGGGGGCCGCCTGCAAAAATGGGCGGTTGCCGTGGCAATTTTGCGGCGGTCCCCTCCCTCCTCCTCGGAAGGCGTTTTTACCAGCGCAAATATATAAGCCGACAGTCAATGATTTTGACCTCATTTACACCTTCCCAAATCCAAAAAAGAACAGAGAGAGGTGAGGAAGAGGAGGAGCGCGGCGAAGCCCTGCTGGATTGCGTACTTTATCCGAGGTAAATGTAATATCCCGTCGTTATTTTGTTTGTTAGTTAGTATGTAAATGCAATATTAGGAAAAATATAAATTTGTAATATTTGAATAGGTATTGAATATTTTGTTATAGATTTGTAAAACAGATGATTTAATTTAGATCAATTTAGATAATTTAATCGATAGTAACATAGATAGAATAGATAGATCAACAAGGATAATTTAATGGACATTAACATAGGTAGAATAGATAGATGAACTTAGGTAGAATGTGTTTGGATTTAAGTGTAAATTATGTGAGTAGATGGTAAGCACTATAGAAAATCGTACGTATAATTTCGTTAATAATCAAAATTTGTTTAGATATAAACTACGATTTAATTGAATTTAGTTTACAAATTTTGGCAAATTGAAATGAACGAGGTACGATTGACGGTAGATGAAACGAACAAATCAATTCGGGATAATTTAAGATGTAGACCAGAGAACATATTGTTAAAGAAATTAAGTTAGGCACAGAATCATCTAGGCAACATATTCGTAGTATGAAATAAACTCAGTTTCAATTTGTTTGTCAGGCACTATGGCAAGTAAGATCATATTTCAGATAGTTCACGGTGAAGGCAACGTTAGATACGGTCCAGAAGGTGTAGATTTGTCAGAATTTATGATGAAATCAAAGGGCATCGATAGGCCAGGCGAGAAAACATTTGAGTCAGTGTATAGTTGGTTGCTACGTGGATTTAAAGTGGATACAAGAGTGAACACAATGTCTCTATCCGTTGTAGTAAGTCGTGCAACAGAAGGATATTATTGGGAACTTATGCCTATAGATAACACTGAGTCGTGGAGACGTTATGTGGACATGACACTTGAAAGGTCCTGGCCCCTTGTTATTTTTGTGGCACTGCACGAAATCGATAGCATTAATACAATGCAAACAGAGAATGACGAAGGTCCGAGCAATGAAGCAAGCTTGGAGGAGGCGATTGGCGTGGCGGACGAGGGGAGAGAATTGAAGCAATTGTTGATGAAATGGAGAGGAGGATTCGAAAATGAGCAGGCGGAGGGCGATGAATCATCGGACGAGGAAGAAGATGTCATGCCGTGGATTGGGAAAAGCTGATTTCTCTCGGCTTGTTATCTCGGAAGGACAACATGTTTCATTTGAATACAAGGATAACGAGGTCATCCAGGGTGCTAGGTATGCTCATAAGGAAGACATGAAAGAGGCAGCGAAGCATTGGGCGATGTCTTTGCATAGAGAGTTTAGGGTAGTGAAGTCTACGAACTATGTGTATGATGTGAAGTGTATGAAGGATGATTGTCCGTGGCGCGTTCATGCATACAAGGGGAAATGGAGTGACTATTGAAAAGTCAGTATTGTTGGTGAGCACACATGTATGTTGTCTTTCGTATTGGTTCTTGGAGAGAGTTCGATGCCAAGTCTTTCGTATGAGGCCCAATGTTTGTCTCATACATGATCGTCATGCCGGCATGCTGAGGGCAATCGACTATCTTCAGAATGGTTGGCCGGAGAGGGGACTTTCAGCTAGGTGGCATGATGTTCGGAGTAGGTGGTGCATGCGGCATATGGGAGCCAATTTCTATAAACAATTCAAGAACAAGCACCTGATGGATCTATTCAAGAGGCTATGTGGTCAAAATCAAGAGAAAAAAATTCAATGAGATGTGGAGAAGGTTGGATGAGCTGACAACAAAGCAAACCGACAAGCAATCTCGTTTGCCACAGGTTGACGAGCCTGCAGTACCTCTTGGTCCATTGCATAATGACCCGCCAACAATGAGAAGGAGGTCTGCACCATCAATACGTAATTTCTCCCACTGGATAGAGAATGAACCAAAAGAAAAGTGGTCTCTGTTGTATGACACTGACGGAGCTCGATATGGTATAATGACCACGAACCTGGCCGAGGTGTACAACTGGGTGATGCGAGGAGTTAGGGGGCTTTCATTGGTGGGTATTGTGAAATTTATCCTTCATGGCACTCAGGCATATTTTAGGGATAGATTTAAGAAAATATCCCCTTTAATGGTCGATAACAACATTGTATTTGGCAACGTTGGTGACGAAATATATGCAAGACAAAATTCTAAAGGCTATGAAGCACAGAATAATCCCCCAAGGAACCCAAGTTCTTCGGTACGAGATCATGTGTGTCGACAGGAGAAGGCGTGGCATCAACCGTGTTCA
Source organism: Oryza australiensis (assembly GCA_019925245.2). Taxonomy (NCBI): domain Eukaryota; kingdom Viridiplantae; phylum Streptophyta; class Magnoliopsida; order Poales; family Poaceae; genus Oryza; species Oryza australiensis. The sequence continues at coordinate 305,232 of JAIFGZ020000289.1, read as the reverse complement.
AGCTGTGCAGGAATGTGTGCTTTATGCGGATGGTGGTTTGTAGCCGGAGAGGCTGTCGGGCCTGTGGATGCTATTGGTGGATGGAGGGAGGACATCACTGCACGATTTGCTCAGGTGATGAGGCTACCGGGGCTCCCAGCTGTTCAGGCGATCTACCCTTACGCGACCACCGGGCCTACGAAGACTTGGATTATGCAGTTCACAGTAAGTTAACTTGAAGACTTCGGTATTTTTCATTACATCTTATGTTTGTTAACATGGTTTTCTTCTTTGTAGGTGACAAGCTCCACCCCAACGCCGACGAGTACTCCGTGTGACGCTCGTTGGAGGCGTACCTTCTTTGGTTGTTCGGTGGGTGATGTTCACCAACACGTCGGGAACACCGTAGAGGGGGCGATCCACTACGCTCGGCTCGGTGGAGCACCTCTACCACGAGCGGGACCCGCCACGGAGACGCCGCGTCGGATGTCCGTGCTAGTCGTGGCGTGCCCCGCAGACAGGCGACGTACTCTCGGGGGCACGTCGAGCACACCTAGGAGGGATAGGGGTAAGAGGCCTCGTTAGTAGCTTCGTGTGCAATTTGTACAAATTATAATTATTTACTTTGTGTTTGATGTTTGTATATATCTATGTCATTCGTCGCACTCACATGTCACGAGATCTTTCCGTATCGTTCGCCGCATGATACTCTTACTAACGACAAAAAAACTTTCGGCCCGATTAGACCCGCACGAGACATCGCTATCGGCTTTTGCCCGTGATAGTCCCCGCACGATACGTCGTTATCAACTTTTGCCCCGTGACAATCCTACACGATACGTCTCGTTCGGTGTTGCCTCGTGACGGACATAAACGATACATAGATGTGAACCTTCACCTCCCTGCACTATATATTGCCTAGATCCGAATACGAGCTCTTCAAATCTGCATTCTCTTTTCTACATTTACTCCTGCAATGAGATCTTCATATCATCCATTCCTTGAGCGTCTCCACTGGCGACTCCATCCTTTGAGCGGTATTATTCCACCATGGTGTGACCGTTCGTTATGCCATTGTGGAGATGGCTGCATACTTACGTCGTCCCTCCTCGCTGAAACCAGGGGGGACGATTTTTCCAATGCGTCAACATTGATCAGGTATAACTTAACTGCAATGCTTTCATCTACAAAATCTTCACGAAGAAAACGCTAACTTGATTGTACATCGTGTTAACACCTCATGCAGGCATATCGTCGGGTGTGCAACTTCGTTGAGTGGATAGATACGAAGAACCGACGAACCGACGGAACACGTTACTACCCACTTAGCGAAACAAGGTCAGACTACCTTCGACGGAAGGCTGAGTACCAACGTCGAGTTCGCGCTGAAGCTTTGGACTGGCCTATAGATCAGCTAGCACTATCCACATGGCGAGAACGTCCAGAATGCCACTGTGGTCTACGTTGCCAGGTGGTAAGATCCATAAGATAAGCAACTAGAGGACAAAGATGCTTCGTGTGTCCCGAGATTGCGGATGACGATTTTGTCGTGAGTATAATTTTTCTTTCTTTAACCTTTTTGTTTGTTCCATTTTCTAACCCCGAACATCAAAAATATGCAACCAGGAGGATGTACGTCAGTGTCCATACGAAGATTGGATCGATACAGTTAAACCTGCTTCGATCGGTCAGACGGTAACACAACCTGAGTCGACTGAACAATTCATTCAGGCTTGGATGGAGTATGAACGTCGCGTCGAAATCGCAAGCTTAGCTTGGAGGAACAACCCACTGGGTTTTCCTAAATGGTCGGAGCGTCCTATGTGCGGTTGTAGGGATCGTTGCAAGATGGCTACCTCCTTTGAACCACGAACATATGGTCGGAGATATTTCATTTGCCCCAACTTAGACAACAACTTCGTTGTACGTCTTTCATTTTATCAATTCTGCAAACATCTTCGCTCTAGTGGCTCTCTAACTGATTACATGTGTTTCTTTACCAGGGCATTCAAAGAAGGTGTGGATTCACTAGGTGGATCGACAATGTCATTCTCCAATATAACGGCCTAAAAGTAACTGAATGTGAAACTCAAAAGGAGTACAACGCCGAGAAGAAAAGAGAAAATTGATGACAAGCTTATCGCCCTTGAACCGTTCCGTAGGTAGCCGAGCCTTGACTCGTCGGGGATGAGTTAGTTGTATTGTATCATCCGTACCTAATGGGTTATGTAACACTGTGACAAACAACTGGCTAACCATTGCAACTAAGTTAACTTGGTTAAAACAATATGTTGACAGGTAATGCAAACAACATATGTACGATACCTCGAACATTTACACTTGCAACAATATTTACATTTGCAACAATACGACGATAACATTTACATTTCAAACAATACGACAAATCAAATGGACGGTTACATTTGCAACAATACGACAAATCAAATGGATTGGTTACAATAGCAAAAAATACAACGATAACATTTTACATCTCAAACAACACGAGAGAGGGTCGGTCGATGTCGATTAGGTGTGCCGATTAGGGTTTAGGCAAAAAAACGCCCTCTGGAAGGACGGGAGGGGGGCCGCCTGCAAAAGAGCGAAAAAACGCCCTTGGTAAGGGGGGAAGGGGCCGCTTTGCAAAAATGCCGGGCGGCGGCCTTTTGCGAGCGCCCCGCGTGCACGGTGAAAAACCGCCCTTACCAAGGGCGGAAAGGGCCACGTGCAAAATTCACCCGCGTGGCAGACGGCACCCAACGGCCGTCTGCCACGTCGGATAATACGTCCTCTGGGAGGACGTTTTTTCCAGTCACGTCCTTCCAAAGGGCGGGAGGATACTAGATGTGTAAATTTCGAAATTCGAAAATTAGTTTTGTAAATCTTTAAAAAAATTAAAAATGCCAAAAAATTCCTTCCTTCGTTTTTTTGTTTCGTTTCAAAATTAAGACATTTTATTTTATTAGAATAAGGCTTTAACCAACAATTGTTCTATTATGGTATATTTTTTTGATAGAAAATTGAATTTATTAGATTCTTATTTAAAAGTACATACTTATGATTATGCTTTCGATTCACATAAATGATATCCAAATAGAGCAAGTGCTATTCAAAGTTATGTCCAAACGAAATAAAATACGCTTTATATTTATATTTAGAAATGGAGCAGTATTATTGATGGCGACCAAACCATTTTTGCCCTTTTTTTCTCATTGATTCCTTCCGTAGGTTTAATCTTAGACAATTCTGATGAGGTTATCTTAGTTGATCTATTGACTATTATTGAACTTATCATTAATCTATTCATATATTTGCAAGAAATTGCCACAATTGTATTGATTTTTTTTCAAGTGATACAAGTAGTACTCATTGTTTAAATGCCGTGGTGGGTACTGGGTAGAATTTGGTTTGTTTAGACCTGTTTAAATGCAGAACAGGCTCCGAATCAACAGTCTACAAGACGAGCCCGGCTCAAAATCTCAAAAACCCTTTCGTCAGTTTTTAAATTAAATAATATAATTTTGCTTTATTATTCTTACATAAAAATGTATAAATATTAATATTTAATTTATTTTTAGGCTTGATTGGGCTTCCGGCCTAGTTTTCAAGATGGAAGTTGAGGCCCAAGCCTAGAGCCTGACTAGACCGGGTTGAGCTGTCCATATGAACAAGTCTAGTGTGCGTGTGTTGGGCAATAGATCGATGTGAGCATGACCCTTCTATATTTATAGTTGGGCGTCATTTCTGTTGTTTATTTTATCGATTGCAATTCATTATGTGATGTGTCAATTGGTCCACGCTAGAGTTTATTCGATTGATTTTTTGGTGCAATGTTCATAAAACTGCAAAACAATTGGCTTTTGGAGTTTGATTAGATTGTTATTCTTTGCTGACATATCTGAAGAGCTGCAAAACAGGTTTGAATTTGCAGGCAGTACATCTTTGCTTTCACCCTATTTACGAATTTAGAAAAAAATGCCCGACATGTCTATACATCGTTTTGCATTTTTATATTTATTTTTTTGCCTTAAGATAGCTCACATAGGAGTGCCATCTAAATTTTCTGCCACTGGTCGACAGCATCAACCTTGCCACTTCGCTCCAATATAATTCACCGACTTGAAAAGCACACCCCTTGTCTCAAAATAAGCCAATTTTTGGGTATTAATTTGGACAGAGGTGATCCGTAGCCAGAAGTTTTTTTTTAATTTACGGAGAGAGTAGTATTTTTTATTGATGAACCGATAACCGTAACCTCCAAGTACAAATTAACTTAACTGCAAACTTGATGATGTATGTGCATAGAACCAATATAATATGACAAGAATTGTAGAGCGCGTCAGTTTATCTCATAATCTCAAGCTGTCAAAGCAAGCTTAGTTACATGCACATAAGCCAGCCAAATTAACAAATATGATGGCAACAGGCAAGGTTACCAGTGAAGCTATAGAAGTTGGAGCGATTAGCCCACTAGCTTAGCTAAGAAAAATATGATAAGAATAATAGAGGATACATATAGATACCATCCTATCTCATAATCCCAAAGCTGTTAAAGCAAGCTTAATTACATGCAATAGTTTAGCACATAAGCAAGCGAAACAAAGTTGATGTGCCTGCCATCATTGGGGTGCAACAGCCAATAGACAAGGTTGCATTCATCCATCGAACTTCAAGGAGAGGCTTATCAATCTACAGTAGCTCAATTGCTACAAACCAGCTCATTGCCAAGATCGAGAGGCTATACGACTACCCATACTAGTATGTATTAATGTATATACATCACTAGCTAAGGATCGGATCGGATTATCTCATGATTCTCATCTCTTGGAAGGAGACGGCGGCGGTGTGGTCGACGGCGACGAGCCGGCGCCGCCGTTGGCCGCCATGGCCATGGACGCCACGGCCTTTGCCCACGCCACCAGCTCCCTCTTCATCCGCCGCTCGTCGCCCCAGATCATCGGGTCCACCGGCCGCCGCCCATCCTCCGTCGCAGCAGCAAGAAACACCGTCGTCACTGCCTCCCCGTCGCCGCCGGCCGCCGCAGGGAAGGGCCGGACGGCCGTCTCCTCCGCTCCCAACGCCATGTATCTTATCTCGAACTCTCGCACGCTAGCTCTCGCTCGCCGATCAGTGTAGTGCTGTGTGCGTCTCGCTTGAGCGAGAGCGAGGCGAAGTGTGGCGTTATGTGTAGATGAGGATAATTGGCACGAGGAACTTGCCGAGCTTGGCCGCTAGCGAGGAGTAGCTAGCAAAGTAGCAAGAGTTCAACGGATTTTATAGGCGGACACCGCGTGCGCGTAGGAGCAGCGGATTCGCGCGAGCGGGCGGAGTGGTAGATCGAGAGAATATCTGGCGAGAGGCGCCGTGGCGGGACGTGTGATGGCGAGCGCTCCGCGTCGTGGGGATTTTGGGGGGGTTAGCTGGGGCGTCGCTGTTGCGCGCGCGCGGGATGCATGTGGTGGTGGGGGGGAGAGAGACCGGATTTATTTCCGCATGTGTGTACACGTCTACACGGGGCTGCGCTCTGCATGCGTGTGATGCGTGCGTGCGTATGTACTATGTAGAGATCAGGGATGACAGTTTCGGATCTGGATTTCTGATAGTGCCGAAAATTTCTGCTTACTGGTTAATTAGGTCCCTGCAGGTGGTTTTTTCAGGCCAAACTTTTTATTTGTTTTAATGGAATTGTTTTAATTCAGCAGAAAAAAATTCAAATTCAGTGAAATTTCTTCAAGTTTTTGAGATTATTCCATTTTGAAATATCCAAAATTTTCCAAGAATTTTGGTCATCCTCAGAGGATCACTAGCAAAGGATCCCTATAAGCTGAATCTAGCTATGGCAGTGGTGACCTTGAAGATGGAGGCATGCAACAACGTGATTTGCTCCCTCCCCCTCTATTGCGGCTAGATCCACCACCATGGCAACAAGATCGATGCCCCCAACACTATGCTGGAGGCCTCCTCTCTTCATCCTCCTTCTCCGTTGTCCGTCGTCAACAGCTTGCCCAACCTTGGTCTTGACCATGGCAGGATGGCTCGCCATCATCGTATCCCGCTTGCTTCGTATCTAGCTTCGTCTCGCCGAGATCTGCCTCCACTGCCGCAACTCCTGAGCTACAACCTCCTAGATGAGCTCACGCCACCAGCACTTCCTTGACCTCGCCAGCTCCACATGCTCGTGCCGATAAGGCGGTAGTGGAGACAGATCTCGACGGGGTGTGTGAGCTCTCAACGGTGGGGATTCAAAGCTTGAGGCTATGCCACTCGGGTTCGACCAGCAAGGAATGGGAGGCAAGTGCTCTAGTAGGGATTGGCTTTAGTGAGTGTCAAAACTCGGTTTCGGCAATAGAAATTTGGGGATGCAGTCAAGATCGTCAAGCTCGATGGGTTAAGTGAAAAACAAGGTTTAGACAGGTTCAGTCCCTCTCGTGAGGTAATACCCTACTCCTGTTTCGGGGATTTGATCCGCCGAGTGTTTATTGATCTCAAGATCTATTGCTCTTGTGTTGCATATGAAATCTGATCTAAAGCCGATATCCCTTAAGGGACGCCCCTTACCCCCCTTATATAGTCTTAGGAGGCGGGCTTACAAGTCGAAAACCCTATCTTACTCTAAGTCGGTTTCCTTAATCTTACCAAATCATGAGTATGAGTCGTTGCCTTATCCAATCGGCAACGTAATACCCAAGTCATAGCCGGTTTACATAATTGGCAGGCGCAACCTATCCCTATCTTCAGTCGGATAAGCTTGCCATGTGGATATCCGATTGCCATAATCTCCACAGTAGCCCCTGAGTCCTTTGCAGTCGACGAGATAACTTTACCTTGAACCAAGATAACTCACAGCCAAACAACTCTTTGGCCGAGTGTTTCTGGTGCCGAGTGGTTCCGTGATCCCTGCCTGAAACTCCCGAGTGGCTCCAAAGACTGTGAAGGGCTGGAAAACATCCAAAAAATTCTCAAAAAATAAATATCTAGGTGCATCTCTTGATGCACCTAATTAGGTGTAGCCCCCGACTATGTGGTTAGTCAAAAACAGACTAAGCACATAGTCAAGAACTATAAAAATCATTCTCATATAAATGCTTAGCTCAAGCTAAAGCAATCATAAAAAATCTCATCACTCGGCAAGCTCATGCTTATCCGAGTTAATTTGCCCGAGTCGTCTCAGAACAAATAGTTCAATCAACCCTCGTGGGTGAAAAAAAGCACTCGGTAAGCTCATGTTTATTCGAGTTAACCTGCCCGAGTCATCTCGGAACAAATAGCTCAATTGACCCTCATGGGTAAAAAATACTCGGCAAGCTCATGCTTATCCGAGTTAACTTACCCGAGTCATCTCGGAACAAATAATTCTATCGACCCTCATGGGTAAGAAAATCAATTCACTCGGTAAGCTCATGCTTATCCGAACTAATCTATCCGAGTCATCCCGAATAAATAATTTAATCACCCCTCACGGGTAAACAAATTTTTCAGTCATCTGAAAAATACGACCAAAATATTAAATATCTCCTGCCATAATATTGGTCTTAATCTAAAAAGATCTTCACCAAGATGGAAAAATAGCATTGATATAATCATTTAATCAAATGCTCTAAAACCAAACAGTTCCTGTCATCAGGACAGCCATGGAAAACTTAACTGTTTGTCACCTTTCAAATTGCATCGTGCCAACCTCTCATGAAGTTGTGCAAACCGCGATATGAAAGGATTTTAAAGGTATTGGGCTATGTGACACGTGCATATTGCCAAGGCAAATCTGCTTAAGTCCATCCACTTAAGTCCCTAAGGACACGTGTCAAGCCACACCTTAGCTGGGCCGCAAGTCTCTCATGGGCTCGGCCCAATCGCGAGATAACTTGGCAAAAAAACCCTCAAGTCTTTTTACGAAGCCTCGAGGTCATCCTCGCCACTTCGTCTTCTCAAAAATTTCCTCTTTCGCGGTACTGTTCACCAGCTCTCTGCCTTTGTCCCGATTGCTCCCATCTTTCTCTTTGTAGGAGGCCTCAGAACATAGACCCCACTGGGCAGAGTGAAGGCCCAAAATTATCTGCAGCGGCCGAAGCGACAAGGCCTGCAGAACAAGAATCCCGGGACACTCTCCAAGTGAGAGCGCTCCGAGTGAGAAGCCCCCACCTCCCGGTGAGGATGTCCCAGCGAAGGAGCCCCGATCGCGCCAAGAGACCCCACTGGAAACCGCGGCGAAGAAGATCTCTCGATCGCCACCCAAGATGCCCCGACCGAGAGCCGTCGGGTGTAAACCAAGAATAAAGAGGCAGCCGGGAAGTACCAGTCAAGGGTTCGACCACTGATGCTGGTAAGCTTTGAAGCGGTCTTCTGACTTTAATCTTCAATCTGTCTTTTCTTTGTCTTCATTTATCTTCTTTAAATCGATCAACAAAAGAGGAGGAGATCCCCAGGCTGCAATCTTCAGAGGCTTGGATTTCAATGACTTTGTGAATGTTGCTTGTAAACTCGATGTGAACTTGTAGATATCTAGCTTATTTATGTTAATGCCTTGACCCGAGTTTTGATAGAAAATTTCTTAAGTAATTTTCATCCGACGTCACCAAGCCTAAGCTTGATTAGGTCATCAAAAAATTCTCAGTCCTTATCTATTGAACTCGAATCAAAACACTAAACAATGATAAACCAAATATAAACAAGTTGTCAAAGAAAACCATGCTTTGTTGACACAAGTGTAGCCCCCGACTGTCAACTCAAGAAGTCATCTTGCTTGAGGTTGGCAGTCAAGAATAACATGAAACTTGAGGGAATTTAAGCATAGTATCATCGAAGATGTTCGATGTTCCAAGAGTTCTCCACCATGGATCCGTCTTCACGCTTTAGTCGATATGCTCCTGGCCGAGTCACCTCAGCAATTATATATGGTCCTTTCCATAGTGGAGATAATTTGTGACGGTCCTTGGTGGTTTGAATCTTGCGTAGAACCAAGTTGCCGACATTGAAGGCTCTCGCCCGAACATTGCGACTATGGTATTGTCTAAGTCCTTGAAGATATCTTGCCGACTGGATCAAAGCTGCCTCACGGGCCTCTTCCAGTCGGGTCAGATCGTCCACCCGGTCTTGATCGTAGCGCTCGTCGTGGAAGCTGCGGACTCGAAGAGATTCATAATCCATTTCATTTGGCAACATGGCTTCTGCCCCATAAACCAGGAAGAAAGGAGTTTGGCCAGTGGCCCGACTGGGCGTAGTACGTAGTGACCATAGAACCGAGGGCAGTTCTTGAACCCATTTGCCAGCATAAGGACTTAACCGGACAAACACTCGGGCCTTGATGCCTTGAAGTACCATGCCATTAGCGCGCTCAACCTGTCCATTGCTCTTGGGATGTGCGACTGATGCGTAGAAAATTTTGATGCCGAAGTCTTCGCAGAATTCCTTGAAAATGCCTCCAGTGAATTGAGTTCCATTGTCGGTTATAATTCTGTTTGGGACGCCAAACTAGTGCGCGATGTTGAGGATGAAGTCTCGCGCCTTGTCAGTGGTGATCGTAGCAACCGGCTTCGCCTCGATCTACTTGGAGAACTTGTCGATTGCGACGAACAGATGCGTGAATCCTCCTAGAGCCTTCTTGAAGGGACCGACCATATCCAAGCCCCATACCGCAAACGGCCAAGATAATGGAATTGTTTGTAGCTCTTGGGCTGGAACATGGCTCTGTCGAGCGAAGAACTGGCAACCTTCACATGTTCAGACCACTTTGTCGGCGTCGGAGACCGCCGTAATCCAGAAAAAACCTTGTCTGTAGGCTTTGCCCACCAAGGTGCGTGCTGCCGCGTGACTTCCGCATATACCCGAGTGGATATCTTGGAGTAGTTGCCGTCCTTCCTCAGGCATGATACATCTCATTAGGACTCCAGAGGGGCTCCTCTTGTATAAATCAGAACCAACCATGACGTAAGCTTGGCAACGACGTCGGACGCGTTCCGCCTCATCCCGATCTTCCAGCAGCTCTTGCTGAGTTAAGAATTTGATGAGCGGCGTCCTCAAGTTGGCGTCGAGCGTGGCGACTTGATTTGCTGCTTGCTCATTGGGGGTTGGTTTTGCTGTGACAGTCGGCTCATAGAGATGCTCTACGAAAACTTCTGTTGGAGCGGCTTCTCGCTTGGACCCGAACTGCGCTGACTCGTCAGCTGCCTCGTTGTTATGTCTGAAGACATGAGATAGCTCCAATCTGTCAAACTTGTCTTCAAGTTTGCGAACTTCTTGCCGATAGGCCTCCATGGTGTCGTTTAAACAGGACCAGGCTTTCATCACTTGGTTGACAACCAGCTGGGAATCTCCTTTTACGACCAACCGTCGTATCCCGAGTGAAACAACAAGACGTAGGCCATGCAGCAGGGCTTCGTACTTGGCGACATTGTGTGAGGCGGAGAAGTGAAGGTGAAGAACATATCTTAGCTTTTCTCCAGTCGAGGAGATCAACATGACTCCCGCCCCTAAGCCAGTGATCCTCTTGGATCCGTCAAAGTGCATGGTCCAGTGTCGTAGGTCTTCTCGAGGTACGTCTTCTTGTTATTCGGTCCACTCGGCCAGGAAATCTGCCAGGGCTTGTGACTTTACAGACGTCCTCGCCTTGAAAGTTAAGTTCAGCGGCATTAGTTCCAGGGCCCACTTTGCGATGCGCCCTGTCGCCTCTCGGTTATGGATGACATCGCCGAGTGGAAAAGAAGTGACGACGGTGACCGAGTGACCCTGAAAGTAGTGCGCCAATTTCCTCACGGTTATCAGAACACCATATAATAATTTTTGTACCTGAGGGTAGCGAATTTTGGCTCCTACCAGCACTTCGCTAACAGTAGGCTTCATCAGTCGGCTTCTTGTTTAGTTGCGCCGCATATTGTTCGGCGAATTGCTTATAGATGAAACAATCTTTGGCAGCATGCTTGTGGTTTGGATGATGCGTGCACTGAGCGTTCATGATCGTGTCGTAGGCCACGACTCGGGGACGGCGTTGGGAGTTGGAGGTCGTGGCAACCAGGTCTTCGGGCCAGCGCTTGCGGTCTTTTTGGCCTTGGTTGTTGTTGTCGTTATCCTTCTTAGGATGCCGGCTGCCTCCCGACTGCTTGTCGTCCCTTCTGTCAGGCCGATCTTGCCGTGCTGCCTTGATTGCGTCGTTGGATTTGGCATAGGAGTTCGTTGTCTCGAACATTTGTTTCACCGTCTTCGGTGGCTTACGCCCAAATTTTCCGATCAACAGTTCATCATGGACTCCCTTCTGGAAGGCGGCGATGATGATGTCGTCGATGATGTTGGGGATCTTGTTGCGCTTTCCGGAGAAGTGCCGGATGTAGTCCTTCAATGGCTCATCCGGTTTCTGGACGACGTTGTAGAGGTCGAAGTGGGTCCCAGGCCTTTCAAAAGTGCCTTGGAAGTTGGCGATGAAGTGGTCCCTTAACTCGCTCCACGAGCCGATCGAGCCTTTTGGCAAGCTTGTGAGCCAATTCCTGGCTGAGTTAGCAAGGGCAACGGGCAGGTAATTGGCCATGGCCTTGTTGTCACCTCCGGCTGCACAGATGGCGAGGGTGTACACGGTTAGCCACGACTCGGGGTCAGTCTTCTCGTCATACTTCTCGATTCCTGTCGGCTTAAAACCATTCGACCAATGCATTCGGCGCAGGTCCCGAGTGAAAGCGGGTACTCCATCGTCATTGCTGTCGGGCGAGCCCCTTTGTTCTTCATGGGAGCGCTGATCTCGTTCTTGATAGCGTCGGTCGAGGAATTCCCGCAGATCGCTCGGCGGAGTCCTTGGCAGGCTGCTTCGGTAGTCAGAGTTATTGCTGCGGCGGACCCGGTGGTGGACGGGTGGTCGTCTGTGCCGCTTCTCGCGGGAGTCGGCTGATTTCTCCTGATGCTTGCGCGTGGTCTCGTGGCGAAGGTCTCTTGACCTAGTGGCCGTCCGGTCTTGCTCGGGCCTCTTGTAATCCTTTAACCTCAGCGGCAGGAGTCAGCTTCTGTCGGGCGTTTGTGCCACGGACTTAGTCGGTCTTCGTGCTGAGGTGGAGGGAGAACCATTGGCTGTAGCCGCGACGATGGTCTTGATCTTGTCCAAGATTGGCGTCACGTCGGGGGGTGCCGTCTCGATTACGGTGTCCAGAAGGGTGAGAGCGGCAATGGCGTTCTGCTGAGGTGTCTGGAAGATGTTGGTGTTGTGGATTCGTGTCTGAAGTATGGCCTCCTGAGCAGATCGTCCGGTCACCCTCAGGTCCCTCTTTCTCCTGTTGGCTTCCTCCTTGCGCCTCTTCTCATCTTCCGCCAGCTTGCGCTCCTGCTCAAGCCTGGCTTGTTCTTCCTCTGTGACCCCTGGGCCATGGCTGAGTCGGTCTCGGCCACCTCAGCCATGAGGACGTCGAAGCACTTTGGCTCGTAGTCCTTGTCGCAGTCGGAGTCGTTGGCCTCGTCCGAGGGGATGCCGTAGAGATCGTCAAAGCCTGAAGAGCTGAGGTATTCATCGAGCTCCGAGGACGAGCATGACCCGAACGGTTGGAGGATGACGGCGACTTCCCTTGAGCCCGAGTGGTTCGGATCTGGATCGTTCCAGTCCGAGTCATAACTTGATGACGTGGATCCCTCCGAGTGGGTCGATCTTGACTCGGGGGAGAGGAGTTTGCAGTAGATCTCAGCGGCGTTTGGTAATCCAAGCGGTGCCGAGAGAGTTTCTCGCTCCGAGTAGATTGATTCCGACGGGGAGGTGAGAAGACAGCTGTAGATCCCAGTGGCGTTCGGTAGCCCGAACGGCGCCAAGTGGGTTCTTCCTCTTGAGTGGATGGACTGCATCTTGGAACTTAGGATTCGGTCGCAGATCTTGGCGTTGTTCGGTAACCCGAACGGCGCCGAGCGGGTTCCCCCCTCCCGACTGGTCCGAATCCGAGTCGGGGGAGGAGAGCTTGTTGAAGCCGTTGGTGGCGAAGTTGTCGATGCCTGAAGAAGATCCCATCGCGCTTGCTGGCGAGATTGTCGAAGAAGTCTTGACGCGCGGGCCCCTACCTAGCACACCAACTGTCGAAACTCGGTTTCGGCAATAGAAATTTGGGGGTGCAGTCAAGATCGCCAAGCTCGATGGGTTAAGTGGAAAACAAGGTTTAGACAGGTTCAGGCCCTCTCGTGAGGTAATACCCTACTCCTGTTTCGGGGATTCGATCCGCCGAGTGTTTATTGATCTCAAGATCTATTACTCTTGTGTTGCATATGAAATCTGATCTAAAGCCGATATCCCTCAAGGGACGCCCCTTACCCCCTTATATAGTCTTGGGAGGCGGGCTTACAAGTCGAAAACCGTATCTTACTCTAAGTCGGTTTCCTTAATCTTACCAAACCATGACTATGAGCCGTTGCCTTATCCAATCGGCAACATAATACCCAAGTCATAGCCGGTTTACATAATTGGCAGGCTCAACCTATCCCTATCTCCAGTCGGATAAGCTTGCCATGTGGATATCCGATTGCCATAATCTCCACAGAGAGATGTCACCGTTGGTCGCACCGCCTCATTATATATATCGTGCCATGGCACACTACTAGATACATTGTATGGCTCTTTTGGTGACTTTCACGGGTTTCATTTTAAAACCCCCAACTCCCATCACCTCTGGTCGCGTCGCCTCGAGCCTTCGCTATCGCCCCAATGAGAGCTTGAGATCTTGCCTTTGCTGCCCTCCTAGAGCGAGCTCGATCTTGGCCACTTGCCGCTTCCTCTACCAACCTTCATGCGGGGAGCTTGAGATCCACCTCCACCTCCACCGGCCACCCTGAGGAAGCTCGAGCTTCGCCTCCTCCTCTGCTTCTAACCATCACTTTTGTGGACCTTTCCGAGCGAGCTCGAGCTCTAGTGGATGGGATCAATGAACCACCACTCCGAGTTCCCTCCTCTCCCCTGTCACTGAGCAGAGAAAGAGAGAGTTGTGAGAGATATGGCATGTGGGCCCTATGGATTTTTTTATTTGTGCTGATTGGATTGCTACATTGGCACCATGTGTGCCAGTTCAGTTCCAAACCACTAAAAAACTGTTGAGGGGTTAACACCAAAATTCGGTATGGTTCTTTAGTGGATTCGGTTAAGGAAAGAAGTTGATCAGCTGATGGAAGTTTATCCAGAAGAGACCGAGTTCAAAAAGGAATTGGGAAGAACGCGACATGAAAATTTAATTCTATATATTAATTAGTCTGGATTTAGTAATTTTTCTTTTATCTTTAGAAAACTTGTATCATGTTCAATCAGGACTAGTATCAACCCAAGGGTATAAATATGTATACCCCGAGTCTTTGTAATCTATCTCTCAATCAATACACAACTTTTGGGGCATCACCACCTTTTTTATCCTGGCGAGTTCTTAGTTTCAAATTGGGCTGCATCGGTTAAGTTTGATCTCTGGCGAGAAGTAAGTTCCGTCAACTTTTTGTGTTGGCGTGGCTAGAACTTTTTTAGTTAAGTCCAATATTCTATCTAGGTTGACGCAAACGTTGCCTATCTGATATATTGGTTCTATCTTTAACTGCATCATTATTTAGAGTTGTATCGGCTTAGTTTGGACTTTCTTGGTAGTTTGATATTCTTGCTAAGTTGATATTTTCTCTAATCATACCGTTGTTTTAGATAGATTTGTTATATCCATCACGATTGCATATATCTATCAGCTAAATAGGTTTTTCTTGTTATCTTCAATCTTATATTGTCTTAGTTAGGTCCAATCTTTTAGATTATTGTTGATAAGTTTAAGTCTAGTAAGCCGATAAGTTTTTATGCAACATTTGTCGGAGTGCTAGCCGATGAGTTATCATTATTTTGGGTTTCAGTTATCAGATGTATCGGTTGTCTAGCCGATATATATTTTAGTTTACTTACATCGGATCTCTAGCCGATGTATGCTTTAAACCATCGGATCTACATCTATCATGTTATATCAGTTTTGACCGATAGATTCATGTTATATTATCTCATTGCTATTTATGAGCTACATTGGTTTGCACTCAAACTTGTATAATCTTTAGTTAAATCTATCTTTATCAACTTCAATATTATACTGTCTCGGTTCGATCATGTCTATCAAGATTATCTTTGATAAAAACAGTATATTGATGATTATATATAGTTTAATTCTAGCTGATGATAGCATAAATCTCATTGTTCGTCTGATTATTTGAATCTACATTCAGTCCATAGCCGATTGATCAAAACCTATCAACATCGGCTGGCATCGCTACACACATCAGCTCAATTGGCCAATCGGCTCCTTGATCTTGTAAAGGCAATCTATCTATCTTGTTAGTTGCAGGAACAAACTAACACACCTCAAATCTGATTGATAGGATCTGCACTGGAGCTAAGCTACTCTTCTAGGCCTTCGTGTGTCATGACAAATTTCACGTCTACAGGGTGTGGGGGTACCACCCCGGGGTAGCCCAAACTAAAGAAAGAAGGCCAAGTGGACCGGATTGGAAGTCTTCGGACTGCAATTGGGAGCAAGACCTAGGGCGTGGTCGGCGAGCCCGACCACGGCCCCCTGGCCCAGCCTCGGCTCCTTAGTCCGACCTCCATGCATGGCCCCAACCAGGACGGAGGTCGGCTACCCCTCCTTGGGAAGCAGGCTTCCTTCGTAAGCCTCGCAAACAGGACAAACGGGGAACAGGCCGACAGAAGATGACGTCACCGGCAAGACTGTGCACAAGGTACCTACCACGGCAGATCCCAAGGCAGGACTACGCACAAGACGCCCGCGGCGAACAGATCCCAAGGCGATTTCTGTTTTGCTTTTCAGCTTTAGCTTGTACTTGCTTTGTACTTTAGGACCAAGCTTTCTTGCGTGCCAAATCCGTTGTAACTGCCTCCATAGCGTAAAGGGACTGGACTCTACAAAAAACCCTAGGCTCCTCTCACGGACATTGTCCATTGTACTCAAACTCTGTTCATACACCACCCCAACAAAGAACACATAACGTAGGCTTATTATCCTTCGGGAGGGCCAAACCTGTCTAAAATCTTGGGTTTCATTGTTCTTGAGTCGACCATCAGATCTGTTGGTAAAATGTCCTGACCACTCTTTCACTTCCTCGGGTAGCCCCTTGGACGATTGCTGACCCACACGTCGACAGCTGGCGCGCCAGGTAGGGGCATCTTCACCACTTTGAGTGGTTTTGATGGCAGTTTCATTCTCCTCTGACTTCATAGCTCCCATGGGAATGATGTTCGTCTTCATGAGCCTGGTCTTTCGCTTTGACGACTTCAGCCGCCTCACCCTCTCCCGGGAGGCTTCTAGCGAGTTGGAGCGCACTGCTGCGCTGCGGCGCACGACAACGATGGCGAGACGCCCGGCTCCGCGCCCTATGGCCTCGACTCCGAAGGCCTGCATGACCATTAAGGCCCGGCGGCCCAAGCCCCTGACTGCTCGCACGGCGGTCCCGAGGGCAGACTTCGTGTGGATGTGGATCAAGCGCACCACAAGATGCCACGCTGCACGCTCGGCTCCCCCGACGCCGAAGCCGTCTTCACCGACCACACCCGCTATGGGATGCCTCTACGTCTTCTCTTACCCGACGAGCTTCGTGAAGCCCGCCCGATGCGCTCTCCCTCGTCTTGCGAGGCCCGCCAAGAGGCTGGACCGGTGTTCGCCCTCGGCAACTGCTGGCCGACAAACTTCATCATGATGGCTGACGTGGTCTCGGATGACGAGGCCATGGGCTCTCAGAAGTCCGATGCCCATCGCAACACCCGTCGCCATCGTAGCGCTGGCCGAGTCGCCCGACGCGAGCAGGCCCAGCGCGCCGTATTCTACCCCGGCGTCGATTCTACGCAGAAACAACTACGTATCTTGTACCCTACTCTTTTAATAAAATACTTCATTTTTCGCAGCTTTTCTTCTTGGTCCATTTCACTGACCTACTCTCCTCTCGACCCCGAGTGGCATATGCACGCTCAATAACTTCTTCGCTACGCTCATGGTCCGCCCTGAGCTACGCGGCCCCGACCCCTGATGGTCAGGGTTCTGCGCGAGAGTTTGCCTCTCCAAAAGGAAGCCTATTGAGGATGCCTGAGCTGCTCGGGGGCTCGTCCGCCTCTCCGACCTAGTCTCTCCGCGTTCCTATTCATGACGTATTTTACTAGATGCAAGGGCTCGACCTGATACCCCTCGGATCAAGATAGGGCATGCTCCCTACCGCAGTGGGCTAGGATCGGGACCCAACGCAAGACAGTCAAATACGATGCAAGTAAAGTTTCTCGCTTAGTCTCTCCGGGTACCTATTCGTAATGTATTTGATTAGACGCAAGGCTTAGCCTGATACCCCTGGGATCAAGACATGGCATGCTTCCTACCGTAGTGGGCTAGGGTAGGGACCCGACGCAAGACAGTCAAATACGATGCGACTATAGGGCTATAAATTTACTCTCCAATATGGCAAACTTAAAGTTTCATTGCATTAAAAAGAAGAACAATTTTTACATGGGACTCGGACTAACTTTCTACATTTGCCTAAAAGGAGAGGCTCCCGGTGATCTTCTTGGCGGTAGGCTCCACCTTGGCGTAGATAGCCCCAACGTCCGCCTTGGACACCCTCCTCCGACGTCGCTGACCACCATCAGCCTCCGAGCTACGGTTTCTTTGACCTCGCCGACCACCATCAGCCTCCGGGCTGTGGTTTCTCCGACCTCACCGACCACCATCAGCCTCCGGGCTATGGTTTCTCTGACCTCGCTAACTGCCATCGGCCTCCAGGCTATGGCTTTTTCCACGTCACCGAACACTACTTGCCTCCGGGTTAAGTTTTCTCCGATCTCGCCGGTTACCGTCGGCTATCAGGCTAGGGTTTCGCTAAGCCCGCTGGCCGACACCGAGCCGACTATGCAATCAGACTACCATCAGAGGATGGTGCATGATGCTTGTGAAGGAAAACACAGAGGCTACGATAGCATAAGACAAAAAATTTCTACCGTGCAATCCAGAAAAAGCTTGCAAGTAAGGATCTATAGATCGTTCCAGTTTACGTGCAGTGCAACGGAAATAATCAAACTGTTGTTTGCCGACCTCGGAAAAGCCTTGCCGACCTTAGAACACTTCAGCTGACCTCGTCGACTCCGGGTCCGAATCGCCCGACCCCGCTGACCTCAGTTCGTCTCGCTCGACGGTGTCGTGCCGATTCATCCGGCCCTCTGACCTCCCGACCGCCCGACCCAACCGCCGAGTTGAATTCGGCTAGTTGGATCTCGATGAGATTCAATGCCGCCAAATAACACCGCAACATAGCGATGTCTCTACCGGTATCCACACATCTAGGGATGGAATCACTGAACACCTTGTGTGCTAGCACTCGATGCACGGCTAGGGTTTCGCTCAGAAGTCGACGACTTGGGTTTCCGTGGAAGATCTTGACCTGGCGACTTAGAGTTGCGCTCATGATCTATTGTTTTTGTTCTCATACCGATTTCCGCCTCAAGTTCCTCTTTATATAGAGTTGGCCGACTGGGCCTTGTGGCCCATACGAACTCTATATTTAGTCGGATCTCTATCCGAACTGAATCGTATCCGAATTCAACTCAAATACACGTTCCATCCTGTTAAGTATGCGACCCTGTAGGTTCAGGTATACTTGGTTCCGACATGAGTACAACTCTGCCATCCCGTGAACAGCGGCCCCTAGCAGAACGTATTGACACACAAAGTATATAAGAAGATCCCTTTGCCTCACGATATCAATTAAGCTATTGGCAAGACTCGTGCCATCCTATCAATAGCTTAATCATTCACTCGAACTTGTATTAGATTATCTATCTGTTGATTGACTCCTCAATCAACTCAGCATGACCATGCACTTCTATAATCCATTACTTCAAGGGGCTCAGAGATATCTCTCCCATAGGAGTGGCAAATTCCATCTTGATCATTCACATCTCACTATATGTTTCATATCAAACCCAAAGACTACTTTTATGACTACCCAGTTATGGAATAGCGTTTGGTAGTCCCTAAATAAGCTACTACACATGTTGGAATCCATGATGATCTCAGGTCAAAGGACTTTGCACCAACACTACTTGAGACCAACTAATGACACATTAATTCCCTGTAGTGTCTCAGAGTGGGTCTATCCAACAATATGTTCTCTAACACATGTTCACGTTTATTGATTTGGTATCTTAATACCATGATCTATGAGACATGATCCCCAATCAATAGACATACTGATCTTAGAATCATATTTGTTCCATTGATATGATATATGATCAGGGATCATTTAGAAATAGATTCATACATAAAGAGTCTTATAAATAAGTCACATACTTATTGATCAATATAAGTTGTCTATTTCATGGAACCAAATAACACTTTATTCATTAATACATAAACATTGACCATGATATCCAACATCTCCATGTTGCCTCTAGGGCATATCACTAACGGTCTCCCACTTGCATTAGAATCAATTATGTAAGTATCTAATACCCATTGCTCTGGTGTGCATCTCATGTTTCGGTTGAGGGAGAGGCTTTGTCAATGGATCGATAATATTTAGATCCATGTGCACTTTGCATATCTTTACGTCACCTCTGTCCACTATCTCACGGATGAGATGGTATCACCGAAGCATGTGTTTGGATTTCTGATACGACCTAGGCTCCTTAGCCTACGCAATGCACCACTATTATCAAAATAGAGGGACATTGGACTAGTAGCACTAGTCATCACACCAAGCTCAGAAACAAATTTGTTAATCCAAACAGCCTCCTTTGCAGCTTCAGAAGCAACGATGTACTCGGTCTCCGTTGTAGAATCAACAATAATGTCTTGCTTGGAACTCTTCCAGCTGACTGCGCCTCCATTCAGATAGAATACGGACCCAAATTGCAATCTATAGTCATCTTTATCTGTTTTGAAGCTAGCATCGGTGTAACCACTTACAATGAGCTCTTCTTCACCTCCATAGACTAGGAACATATCCTTAGTTCTTCTCAAGTACTTAAGGATATTCTTTACGGCTATCCAGTGACCTTCACCTGGATCCGATTGGTACCTTCTCGTAGCACTCAGAGCGTACGAGACATCTGGACGTGTACAAAGTATAGCATACATGATGGATCCAATTGCTGAAGCATATGGAACCATATTCATCTTAATCCGCTCATCAGGTGTCCTAGGACACTGATTCTTGCTAAGATTAATGTCATATAACATTGGCAAGAAACCTTTCTTGGAATCATGCATGTTGAACCTCTTCAACACTCTGTCAATGTATGTACTTTGGCTTAATCCAATTAACTTCTTAGATCTATCTCTATAGATCCTAATGCCCAGTATGTATGCTGCCTCCCCTAAGTCTTTCATGGAGAAACTATTTTTTCAATGAAAACTTAACGGATTCTAGCATAGGGATATCGTTTTTGTAAACACATGCTTCATCTTTATTTTTGATGAAACCAAACCCTTTGATTACTTCATCAAAACGAATATTCCAACTCCGAGATGCTTGCTTCAATCTATAAATGGATTTCTGTAGCTCACATATCTTTCCAGGCAATTGTGGATCGATAAAACCATCAGGCTGTATCATATACACATCCTTGCTTAGGTTTTCATTTAGGAAAGTCGTTTTGACATCCATCTACCATATCTCATAATCAAAATATGCAGCAATCGCTAGGATAATCCGATTAGACACTAGCATTGCGACGGGTGAGAATGTTTCATCATAATCAACACCTTGAATCTGTTTAAATCTTTCGCCTTCAATCGCGCCTTATAGATGTGAACATTTCCATCCATGTTTGCCTTTTTCTTAAAAATCCATTTGCACTCAATGATTTTGACATCATCAGGTGGATTAACCAAGTTTCAAACTTGACTATCATACATGGATTCTATTCTGGATTTCATGGCTCCAAGCCATTTGTTGGAATCTGGTCCTACCATCGCTTCCGCATAGGTCTTAGATTCATCGTTGTCTAACAACAATATATCACGTTGTTCTGCACTTGTGTACCTTTCAGACACACGACGTGATCTTTCGGACCTTTGTGGGGCTGATGTATCTACAACAGGTGGCGCAACATTTTGTTCCTCCTGTTGTGGTCCTGTGGTAGCTGAAACATTTTCTGGTGTTTCTTGAACTTCTTCAAGATGCACCCTGCTCCCACTAACCTTTCTTGAAAGAAACTCTTTCTCCAAGAAAACACCATGTCGGGCAACAAACCACTTTGCCTTGTTCCCAATTATAAAAATAATATCGTTTTGTTTCATTAGGATACCCCATAAAGAAGCATTTATCAGATTTGGGTGTAAACTTGTCGAAGTGTAAACGTTTTACATAAGCTTCACATCCCCAAATTTTAAGAAAAGATAATTTAGGGGGCTACCCTATCCATATCTCATATGACGTCTTTTCCACTGACTTAGATGTAAATCTATTTAGTGTGAACGCATTTGTTTCAAGAGTTTCATAAGGATAGTGGAAGATCACATTGGCTCATCATAGACCGCACCATGTACAACAAGGTGTGATTTCTTCGTTCGAACACCCCGTTCCATTGAGGAGTTCCTAGCGGAGTCAACTGTGAAACAATTCCATAATCTTTTAGATGATTACCAAATTCTTGGCTTAAGTATTCACCACCACGATCTCATCGTAGAAACTTAATTGTTTTCCCTAAATGATTTTGTATTTCACTTTGGAATTCTTTAAACTTTTCAAAGGATTTGGACTTATGCCTCATTTAGTAGATATAACCATATCTACTAAAGTCATCGGTAAAGGTAATAAAGTACTGAAAATCACCTCTGACCGTTGAGCTCATTGGTCCACATACATCAGTATGTATGAGTGCCAACGAGTCACTTGCTCTCTCACTATGACCCATCAAAGGTGCCTTTGTCATCTTTCCAAGTAAACAAGACTCATATGTCTCAAATGATTCAAAATCAAAAGAGTGAAGCGGATCATCTTTATGGAGCTTCTCCATGCGTTTCTCATTTATATGGCCTAGGCGATAATGCCAAATAAATGTGGGTTTATATCATTTAGGAGTTGCCTCTTTGTATTGATGTTATAGATAGGAGACGCTTTAATATCCAAAACGTATAATCCATTCACCAATGGAGTATGAAAATAGAACATATCTCTAAGATAAATTGAACAACCATTGTCCACTGATCTAAAATCATATCCTTCCGCTTGCAAACATGAAGCGGAAATTACGTTTTGACATAGAGTTGGAACACAATAACAATTATTTAATTCCAAAACTAATCCTGAAGGTAAATAAAGTGCATAGTGCCGATAGCAACGGTAGCAACCCTTGCTCCATTGCTGATGCGCAGGTCCACCTCGTCCCTTCTCAAGCTTCTACTTCTTCTCATTCCCTACAACGACTTGCAAATATAAGCTACTGATCTGGTATCAAATACCCAAGAGTCAGTAGATGAAGTAGCAAGATTGATTTTTATAACATTAATACCTGAAGCAAAAGTCACACTTTGCTTCTTTTTGAGATCCTTCATGTACTTCTTGCAGTCTCTTTTCCAGTGACCTCTCTCCTTGCAATAGAAGCAAACTTCATCTCATGCTGCCGACCCCTTCTTGCCTTTCTTTGCTTTGGAGGCACTCGCGATCTCATCAGGAGTTAACTTTCGTTTTGTGCAAAGTTTCTTGACAGGAGGTTTGCGCTTAGTTTTTTGCATCATCATCACATGATGACCGTTTTTCTGGATACTCTCCTCAACAGTCTTTAGCATCCCATGCAATTTTGCCAAAGTTTTATCTATATTGTTCATGTGATAATTTAGTATGAATGGCTCAAAGCTCGAAGGGAGCGACTAGAGAATCACGTCTGTAGCCAACTCTTAGCTAAGAGGAAAAATCTAGTTTCTCAAGACTCTCAATATAGCCAAGCATCTTTATCACGTGCAGACTGATGGGATTTCCCTCTACAAGCCTGCACGCAAACAAGGACTTTGAAGTGTTGAATCTCTCGACTCTAGCTTGGTTCTCAAATACGCCACATAGACCCTCAATAATATTGTAAGCATCACTGCTCTCGTATTGCTTTTGAAGCTCCGAGGACATTGTGGCAAGCATGAGACAACTTATATCTAGGAAATCATTAGTGTGCTTCTCATAAACCCTCCATGCAACAGCATTAGCATTATCAGACAAATCATCAGGATAGGGAACTTCAGTAACATACTCCTTTCACTCTTGCTTGAGAATAATTCTCAAGTTTCAATACCAATCCATAAAGTTTGTTCCGTTTAACTATTCTTTCTCAAGTATAGATCGCAAATTAAAAAAACTGGGTGCAGTATTAGCTACCATAATCTACAACAAAAAATACATGCAAAGTTTAACACAATATTTATGCTTTGTCTTTTATTAAATAATTTAACAAAAGACTCCCACTACGTTTCTTAACCTTCTCTCTAGGTTACGTATTGGGTCAAGATATACATGTTAATTAATTTCTAGTGAGCTTTGGCATCACTGCTAGAAGATTAGTAACATGGGTAAGCAACATCTTGCTAATCACATCCCTATGTGACTCTCGTTTGTTGGGTGGCATCATCATGCCCTGGCCCCAACCTATGCCTCAAGGCCAAAAACTATTTTGATAGCCTCGTCAAGTAAAGCAAATGCTCCTACATGTATATGTTTGACATATACCCCATCGTGTTATGATAGACAATGACACTCTGCTTTGGCAGACCTACCAATTGACGATCACAACCGTGATAGTTGCAACATTTGGAGGGCATCATTACTACTTAATTTTCTGAGGGATTATCAAACAAACATATCACATATATGAAAGCAAGAAGAATAGCAATTAATAATGAAACAGTATGGCCCTTTCACATGGTGATCTTCATCTCCATCTCCATGTCGGTGTAGAGAATCTCCATCTTCATCACCGTTCTTCCGAGTGCCGGATGCTTGATTTCTTCAAACTAAGCTACTACTATAGAAGCTATAAATTGAAGATTACATCGACACGTAGGTCGTGAAAGAATATTACATGGATTGCACGTATGAAAGAATATTACACGCATCACATGCATCTCATACATACAATAGAGCCATACCATCTCATAACATTCTCTGAAAAACAAGTTAGACGTAGAATGTTTTCTACCTATCGTAGAGATACGATACCAAGACGACAAAAAGGGGTTATGCACATGGCGGTCCCGCTAGCCGGTTAGCGGGCAGGGGGTCGAGGGGGAAGCCGCTCCTTCACGGGCTTCTGGGCAGTGCCTGAAACACCACACGAAAATCGTAGATCCGATCTATGAAATCGCTTATGAAAACCATATTAGCATAATCATATTATGCCGTTCCGATACACTATCAAGGGACATGATTTGCATAGGCGCAAGATGACAGTTATGGTCAGATTACTAGATAGCTTTGGCACAATCACATTGTACCGATCCGAGATACTCTCAAGGAACGCCATCCTGAATTCGACTCATACTCATACCAGGTCCTATGGAAATTTCTTCGACATAATCACATCATGTCAATCCGAGACAATCTCAAGGAACACAGTTTCCATCAACTCTCATCTACCGAACCCTAAAACTGATTGATCTAATCAACCCGTGTGCTAAACTTGTTCCAGATCCAATCTAAAACCCAAACTATGCAAGTCAAGCTTTGATACCACTGAAGGAAAACACAGAGGCTACGATAGCATAAGACAAAAATTTTCTACCACACAATCCAGGAAAGCTTGCAAATAAGGGTCTATAGATCGTTACCAGTTGACGTGCAATGCAACAGAAATAGTCAAATTATTGTTTGCCAACCTCGAAAAAGCCTTTCCAACCTTAGAACACTTTAGTCGACCTCGCCGACTCCGGGTCCGAATCGCTCGACCCCGCCGACCTCGGTTCATCTCGCCCGACGGTGCCGTGCCGATTCGCTCAGAAGTCGGCGACTTGGGTTTCCGTGGAAGATGTTGACCTGACAACTTAGAGTTGCGCTTGTGATCTGTTGTTTCTGTTCTCGTACCGATTTCCGCCCCAAGTGCCTCTTTATATAGAGTTGGCCGACTGGGCCTTGTGGCCCATACGGACTCTATATTCAATCGGATCTCTATTCGAACTAAGCCATATCCGAGTCCAACTCAAATACACATTGCATCCTGTCAAGTGTGCGACCCTTTAGGTTCAGGTATACTTGGTTCCGACCCTAGTACAACTCAGCCGTCCCGTCAACAGCGGCCCCTAGCAGAACGTATTGACACCAAAGTATACAAGATCATATCAGCTGAACCTGTAATGTGTGAACAAATCCCTTTTCCTCATGATATCAATTAAGCTATAGGCAAGACTCGTGCCATCGTATGAATAGCTTAATCATTCACTCGATCTTGTATTGGATTATCTATCTGTTGATTGACTCCTCAATCAACTCGGCATGACCATCCACTTCCATAATCCATTACTTCGAGGGACCCAGAGATATCTCTCCCATAGGAGGGGCAAATTCCATCTTGATCATTCACATCCCACTACATGTTTCATATCAAACTCGAAGACTAATTTTATGACTTCGCAGTTACAGAATAGCGTTTGGTAGTCCCTAAGTAAGCTACTACATATGTTGGAATCCATGATGATCTCAGGTCAAAGGACTTTGCACCAACACTACTTGAGACCAACTAATGACACATTAATTCCCTGTAGTCTCTCAGAGTGGGTCTATCCAACAATATATTTTCTAACACATGTTCACGTTTATTGATTTGGTATCTTCATACCATGATCTATGAGACATGATCATCAATCAATAGACATGCTGATCTTAGAATCATATTTATTCCATTAATATGATATATGATTAGAGATCATTTGGAAATATATTCATACATAAAAAGTCTCATAAATAAGTCACATACTTATTGATCAATATAGGTTGTCTATTTCATGAAACCGAATAGCACTTTATTCATTAATACATAATCATTGACCATGATATCCAACATCTTCATGTTGCCTCTAGGGTATATCACTAACAGCTTGACCCTAGGCCAGAATATACCATCCAGTCCCAGGCTCGGGGGCTACACCTGGCAGGTGCACCTGTCGGTGCCCCTGCCCCAAGTACTCCATACAATCTGGCAACCGCCAAGGGTTGATGCATGATGCTTGACTAGGCCCGAATGTACCATCCAACCCCAGGCTCGGGTCTACACCTGGCAGGTGCACCTGACCGGTTCCCCCGCCCGAACACTCATGGAGAATTTCAAATACCGACCTAAAATCCTTGTACAGGACAACTCAGATCCTAGGGCAGAATGTCCCATTCACCCCTAGTATCGGGGACTGCTATGGGGGGTACCATCGCGGGGTAGCCCAAACTAAAGAAAGAAGGTCGAGCGGACCGAATCGGAAGTCTTCGGGCTGGGATCGAGAGCCAGACCCCGGGCTTGGTCGGCAAGCCTGACCACGGCCCCCTGGCCCAGCCTCGGCTCCTTAGTCTGACCTCCATGCATGGCCCCGACCAGGACGGAGGTTGGCCACCCCTCCTCGGGAAGTAGGCTTCATTCGTAAGCCTCGCAAACAGGACAAACGAGATACAGGCTAACAGAAGATAACATCACCCGACAAGACTGCACGCAAGGTACCTGCCACGGCGGATCCCAAGGCAGGATTGCAAACAAGACACTCGCAGCGAACGGATCCCAAGGCAATTTCTGTTTTGCTTTTCAGCTTTAGCCTGTACTTGCTTTGTACTTTAGGACCAAGCTTTCTTTCACGTCAAGTCCATTGTAACTGCCCCCTTAGACTATAAAAGGAAAGGCAGGGGTGCGCGCAAAGGGGGCTAGACTCTCCAAAAAACCTTAGGCTCCTTCTCTCATGGACATTGTCCATTATACTCAAACTCTGTTCATACACCACCCCAATAAAGAACACAGAACGTAGGTTTTTTATCCTTTGGAAGGGCCAAACCTGTCTAAAATCTTGGCTCGCATTGTTCTTGAGTCGACCATCAGATCCGTTGGTGAAACATCCCGATCACTCTTTTACCTCCTCGGGTAGCCCCCTGGAGGACTGCCGACCCACACGTCGACACAGGGGTTTATATGTCTCGTTTGAAAAGTTAGGGTTGTCAAATGCCTGATTTTGTAGTTTACCGGGGAGGGATTCGGGCAACATTCACGTTTTTTTCCTAAATTGCATGAAAACTCTACGAGATAATACGGGATAGAGCTAGCAAGATAAATACACTTTTATATGTGCCTTCCTTTGATTACCATTAGAAGATATTTATACCTCTTTGATACGTAGCAAGAATAAAAAAACCCACACTATAAAAACTGGTATTTATGCCCCCTTCCCACCTATCGGATACGTCTAAAAATGAAAACCGACACCTTTTATCCCTTATTAGTGCTGGTTTATTTAAAAACTAGTACCAATATTTATTGATACCTTTTTAACAGGCACTAATAATAAAGTTATAGGCGTCGATTTAAAAAACGACACCTATGAGGAGCCATGCCGACCCGGTCGAGCCTCTCCCACCCACGCTCTCCCTTATCTCCTCTCCCACCCGTGCCTCCTCTCCTCCTTGCCCCTCCTATCCGTCCTTTCCCACATGTGCTAGGGACGGTCTGATCCGGCGCCGCCCCTCCTCCTTGCCGTCTCTCCCCCCTGACGCTTGGGGTTGGCCAGATCCGGCGCAGCCCCTCCCCACCGGCGCTCAGGGACGACCGGGTCTGGCGTCGTCCCTCAGCAACATCTTGGACATGGCCATCAACGGTGAGGGCAGCTGAAGCTTTCCTTGTTTCTTCGGTTGGACAAACTTCTTTTTTTATCTATTCATCTTGTTCTTTTTCTCTAGTGCATGAAAATAATCCGTGTAACAGATTCTAATTGGAGTGATGAAATTCTTTGTGTCATAATTTTTGATTCAATTTCTTTCATTTGTGTTGTGTGATTTGTGCGGCGGATGGATGTGGGATGGATGGATGGTGATATGTGGATGTGAGATGGGAAGCTGCTCGATTCGAGCCGGTTTTTTTATTCCTGAAATCTTAAAGTTGTCGGTTTCTAAACCGGTTTCTAAACTAGCACCTTGAGTCCTCAAAGGTGTCGTCCGTGAGATATCGGTTAGAAAAATTTTATGGAGGTTTTTTCAACCAGGACTAACCCATGATTTTGTAGTAGTGTTCAGGATTAAAAAAACATTTTGCATGATATTGTCGGATTATCATATTGTTGAACTAAGACCTTAGTATGTTAATCATTACAGAATAGCAGTATGTTAATGATTATGAAAGGTACGTGAAGTATAGTACTGTATATCCTCGCAGCCGCAGACGTTGACGCCTTGTGCCTAGCGAGACATGGACCTCAACGTTGACACCTCGTGCCTACTAACAGAGAGACCACATGAAGGAGTTAGTAACTCTGTAGCTGCTACCGTTGGATGGAGGACCTCCGCAAGGTGCATGGAGTGTGGGCTCGGCCAACGCTGAAGATGAGATGAGATGAGAGAGAGTAGAAATATGTAGTGGTAGTGTGCTAGATGGCCAAGAATAAAAACGCATATATCAATGGTATCAATTTTGGAGATGTCAAATATCTTTTTTCAGAGAAGTATTTTACAATATATGTGACATGTTTTAAAATGATACTCCTTCATTTTTATATATATAGTGATGACTTTCGGATATGATGTTTGGCAGATCATCTTATTAAAAAAACTAGGTATCATCATTTATTTATTATGACTTAGGTCACAACTCCAGAACTCCAGATCTTCAGATCTTAGATTCATACTAGATTAATAATTTATATGTTAAACTATAGTGATTTAAAATTTATTTAAAATAGAAACAAAATGATTCGTCCAAATGTTATCGAAATGCTACCCCGGGATCAAACTATTCTAAACTCTCGAGGACGTTCTTGTTTGTATGTCATCTAAATAGTTATAAAAAATTTAAAAATTTAATAAAAATAAATTAATATGTGATAAATTACTCTACAAACATGCAAGGTCAAATTTAACTTCTATAAGTTACAATGAAAAAACAAATTTGACTACAAATATACGTTAACCAGCCGTAGTTTAATTTATTTTTTCGTTGTAACTTGTAGAAATTGAATTTTAACTTGCATGTTTAGAGAATGATTTATCACATTTAATTTATCTTGTTGATTTTTTAAAAATATTTTCATTACGAATGACATGCAAACAACGAGGCGATATTCCCTCGAGAGTTTATAATTTCTTATGACATAGGTTCTTCTCTTACCTTTACCTATTTTTTTCTCTTTTCTTCTGTTAAATTTCTTATTTTTGAGTTTAAACAATTTCATAATTTTTTCGAGAAATATATGATACTTGTGTGACACCAATATTTTTCCTTTCTTCTCTTTTCTTGAAAAATTGTCTTTATGTTCAATTTATCAAGCGATATAAATATATGGTTTCTGTTACCTTATGTATCATACATGGTACATGTAAGTATCTTATTTGATGTCTTTATAGATACCATCATTTATCTTTGCATGTGGTACCAGTAGAGTATCATTTGGCATCGATTGCTAGATAATTAGGAATGTTAGGGGATGAGATCTCGTCCCCAGACGGTACTCTCTCCATGCATCGCACCACTTCGCATCCTCTCGCGCCCGTCTCCTCTCCATCCTCAACCATGGTCGAGGCACACCACTTCGTAGTCAGCGTTGTGCTCCTTACCTCGGTGTACGCCTTTTCCCGTTGGGGCTGCGACCCTTCTCGGCCTCTTGTCGTCGCCACACATGGCAGATTATGCGGTTGCAAGCTCAAGACTTGTCATGACAGAGACAGGAATTCGTTAGTATCCGCGTGGTACTATGTGGTATCAGCCCTTGTACCTACATGTATTACATGATACATACATAGTATCATTTTGGTACTGGTCAAGTATCGACAGTAGATGGACAGTAGATGATACCTGACGAGTATCAGCTGGTCCTTGACAGGTATTGGCGGCCGATATATGTGATGTATCAGAATCTGATAGCTTATGAGTATCATCCTGTCCAGACAGGATCAAGCCCCTAAATGTTATCAATGTATTAGTTTTGCGGAGTTAGAAATACCCACTTTCAAAAAACGTGTATCCGGAGCTTATTTTAATACTACAAGTGCTTGAAATATTACTTATAATTTTTTATATTTGTTTTAAAATTTTAAATAAGATGAATGTTTGCATATCATTTTAAAGATAAACAACGTTAAATAGTAGAAAGTATATATCCATTTGTAATAGTAAAGGTTCGGCTTGGCCGGATTGCTTCGGGAAAGCAGTGGACAAGGTTGGAGCCATATATTGCTTAGTTGCAGATCTCATCAGCCTTTTTATTTTGGCATGGATCACAGGATCAACCGATCAAAATCATCCCATGTGGGGAGTAATAATGATACACTCTCACGCAACTCATGACCTCTCATCATTTTTTGGAGCATCAAAAATTTTGCCACAGATTGATTGATCGCCTCAATTTAGCATCTAACTGATACTGTAGACGATGCTAGTTAAGTACCAACTCCGTATATTCCTGGGGTTTTAATTCTAGTACTCTGTACTGTACTGATGCGACACCTGCAAATTAGCAACGCAAATATCTACGTAGCACTCGACCTGATACTCGCTTCCGATTATCAAACCGGAACAAGAGGACCAGCGGGTGGTACGGCGCACATCACAACGACGTCACTGAACTAGAATCGCTGCGGCGTCTTGCAACTTGCGGCATGACAGCCATGACTGACATGGGATGTGAGGTTGATGCCTTGATGGTGTTCATGGCGGTCAAGAATTGATTAAGGTAACAAGTGCTCGCGCTGCAGCGATGATCACTAGCTCGCATACCGCGAGCAACTTGGCCGGTCAATTGTGGTTTAATTAAGGCAGGCATCCATCGGCGCCGTTCAGAGAGAGATTGCGACAAGGAGATTCGCGTAAGGTTTCTTTCTCTCCTTTTCTCTTTTTGGGAGGAATATGGAAGTAGTCGCGTTGAAGTAGAAGTAAATTAATTAAGAACCTAATTTTAAACATAAAAAATAATATTATTATATCTATATGAAAAGGTAGATATATTTTAAGATGAAGGGTGGTATATATCTATATTAATCTTAATCGATTTTAAACGTATAAAATAATATTATTATATTATATGAAAATGTAAAAAATAGGAAGTGCTCTTCACTTCATCGGATTAATGTAGAAGGGACGGGTGATTTTTATACTCTCATAGCCTGGCCTTTTAAGTATATTTCATTCTTATTTTAATTTGTGAGCTTGCAGGTGAGGGAGTTAAAGCCCAACCAACCAAATAATTTTTAGCTACATCCAAAAAGGTGTGAAGTGAGCTAAAGTGATATGAAAAAATAAACTCAAGGGATGGAGCGGGGCTCGAGCCACCACAGCTTCATGTCAGACTCCACTCTTAGAGTTAGATTTAGTTGTTGGAGTCCTACCAATCAAGCCCTAAGTACTATTAAATTGCTCGTTCTTCACGAAATATAAGCTAGCTTAACTGGTTAGGTTACTTGTGGTGTAACATGTTCACTCGGGTTCAAATCTTATACTTGACATAGGCGCTCGTATTTAAGGGTTGCATCTATAGTTAATTATTCTTCAGTGGTAGATGATGAACTCGTTGACAACAAGACGCCCATGAGTGATTTTGTCGATCTAAAGATATATAGGCTTAGTTTCTCAGAGGTACTTATAGGGATATAATGAGTGTGCATGCGTATGTGATTAATGTTAATTGAGGCACCAGACAGGAACATATGGCCATTGAGATGTTTATAGGTGATTTTATCAATTTTAAGATATATTATTTTAGTTTTTAGTTTTTTGAAGGTGCTCGTAGGGATAAAATTAATGTGCGTGTGTGTGTGATCGATACCAACTGAGGCAACCATGTAGGAACATAGGGCCTATCTAATAAGCCTTGGCAGAGGAAAGAATAAAACAAAAATGGTACGTCAGTTATCCTTGCATAACTCACATGCCCATTTTACAATTAAGTTATTCATCAATGTTATTTTTCGCTTTGGTTTGATATTAGTTAACGACGGTGATGTATGCGCAATTCAATAGATACAATGATCGATCGCTAATTTTGAAGGTTCTATTTTCGTCTTGAGAAAAGAAAATTACATACAACATGTAAGCTAATATGAATAAATAGTAGCTATGTATATTCTTTCTTACCATAGATAGAAAATATTTGTTTATTAGATAGTTCTTTAATATTTAAGCTGTGATTTTATAATTCATCGGTCATTCGTCCTACAACCTCTATATTAATTGGGTACAACTTTTGTCGATGCGCTATACGTTGATCATGATATTTGTAGAGTATGAGGATCGTTAGAACTAGGTATACATGAGATCGAGGTAAAAGAGACAGAAGACATAGATTTTTATAATAGTTCGAGTCCCTTAGCTGATGGGTAATAGTCTTACTTCTGTTGGCCGAAACTGGTGTTGTCTTCATATATCAGTAGCACATGAGTGTGATATTTGGAATGATCTAATCTAGTCGACGTCGGCTTGACGGCATGGCGCTCGAACACGTAGTCGACGGCTAGTATAGTCTTCTTCCTTAAATATGAACTCGGCGAGACTGGAGGTAGCTCTAGATCCCTCTTGTCAGCTTTGTGGCTTCATATTAGGTTTGTCTAAATCTATCCTGGTGTGTTGGCGTCTATTGGCTTCTATTTTGACTTGTCTCCTCTTCTCATAGTAGGTCTTGTATTTATATCTTTAGATGTTTCTTTGTCCAAATAGAACTAGGATGACAAGTATGAATACGATCCGAGTAGTTCTTGTACTGTCCGAGTAAGACTTTGCTTCTCATTTCTGATCCAAAACACCTTTTATTCCAAAAAGATAATTTTCTTCTTTATCCGCCATATTACCTTAATTGAAGAATATCTTCTCATATACTATTAGGTATATGGTATTTTTGTATTTCATAAACCCATATATAAAATGATGTCTTATCCTTGATACTAATAATAATTTCTTGATAGTTTCTTTGAAGTAAAAGTCAAAAAGAATTTCACTTTATAAACTGTTGCCAAGAAACTGTAAGAGAGAGGACAAGCGTATGGCCTAGTCGTAGGATTGATATGATGTCTTTTATTACATCTCTTTTTAAATATAAAAAATTTGACTAATATTTTATGATGAAGGTGTACTGCTGGAGAAACCATTTTCGGTTGAATTGCCAAAATCTATAATAGTCCCGGTTTAAATAGTACCCAGGACTAAGAAAATATTGCTAGTCCTGGTTTAAAAGTCTACGAATTTTAGGAATATTAGTCCCGGTTCGTGACACGAACCGGGACTAAAGATCATCTTTAGTCCCGGTTCAAATATTGTCAGAGGTTGTCAGAGCGCCGAGCATTTTTAGTCCCGGTTGATAACACCAATCGGAACTAAAGATGCTATTTTTAGTTCCGGTTGATGTTATGAACCGGGACTAAAGATCATTTAGATCTTTAGTCCCGGATTATAACACAAACCGGGACTAAAGTGAATGTGCTTTTTTTAACTTAACCTAATAAAAATATACAATTTTTGCTACATGATTCAAATGGCTTGAAACTAATTTGAGAGGACGTGTAATTTCAAAGGGGTGGTGTTATGTGGGGATGGGCGATTAAAGATATAATGCAGCTTTAATTTAATCATTACATTGTAATTACAGAGTAATCATATTGTTATTAACTAATGATTCTCAATATATAATTTTTTATGAAATTGTTTTGTTGATAATATATAAATCGGAGGGATCTACAATATTGATGAGAACATTCAAGCCCTTACCGTCGCGTCCAGTTTGTGTGCGTGTAACAAGTTTTGCGCGCATTGTTCTCGTTTCGTCCTCTAATTCGGAGTCGGTTTTAAACGGCCATAACTTTCGCATATGGACTCCGATCGAGATGTTTCATATATGAAAATCGATGAGAAAATTTTTTTGGATGCGTTCGTCCACAGCCTCGCCGCATTCGGTGATTTTATTTTTCCCAAAAAAGTCTTAGAAGGTTGCCTTTTCGAGCTCGGAAGTTTTTTTCCGATTCTGAGCGTGTCTTCTGAATTTTCCACATGCCATAGCTTTTGCTTGTTTACGCTCAAATTTTCTATGTGTTACCTCTCATGTGCTCCTAAGTATATAAAAAATATAAAACAAATAAAATAAAAAGTCAAATTTTAACAATTTCAGATGAATACGAAAAATAGAGAGTGGCAAAAGAGGAACAGTATCTAGAAGAGCACGTTAATGTCTAGGATTATCTATGTTTGATTAAATTTTAATATTATTGTTTTAAACCTATATTTAATGAATTTAATTTGGCATTATTTACTAATTATTTAATTGTTAACCCTAGCCGGGACCAAATAAATTTGGAAAAATAGCGGGAAATTATCTTTAGTCTCGGTTGGTGGCACCAACCGGAACTAAAGATGAATTCGAAATAGCGGAAAATTATCTTTAGTCCCGGTTGGTGCCACCAACCGGGACTAAAGATGAATTAGAAATAGCGGGAAATTATCTTTAGTCCCGGTTGGTGCCATCAACCGGGACTAAAAATCCAGGGCTATATATATCCCAGGGACGCATCGTCTTCTCCACCGATCTAACACTTAGTTGTTTTCTCCTCTCATCTCTCAGCTCTCTCTCCCTTTCTCAGCTCTCTCTCGCTCCGATGACGGCGGTGGGACGTGAGGAGGTGGGAGGGGAGGTGGTAGCGGCTCGAAGATGACGGTGGCCTGGCGGCTCGGAGGTGGCTGCGTCGCGGCGGCTCGAGAGGTGGTGTCAGTGCCTCCTCCATTTCCTCCTCTTCCTCGTCCTCTCCAGGAGCAGCAGCAGCGACGGATCCGAAGATTTTTGGAGATTTTTGTGATGTTCTAAATTTGATATATATATGTGTATCTGTGATGTTCATTACTCGATTTGTGATGTGAATTTGTGATGTTGATTTGTGTTGTGGATTTGTGATGTGGATTTGTGTTGTGGATTTGTGATGTGAATTTGTGATGGGAATTTGTGATGTAAATTTATGATGTCAATTTGTGATGCAAATTTGTGATGTGATTTGAGGATGTTAATTTGATATGTGAATTTGATTTCAGCAAAAAACAACGAAAAAACAAAAAAAACACATATGAACAAGCAACAGCAGGAAAAATAAAAAAAATGTTTTAATCCCGGTTGGAGCCACCAACCGGGACTAAAGATGACGAAGCCGGCCACGTGGCTCCGCCATCTTTAGTCCCGGTTGGTGGCTTCAACCGGGACTAAAGGTTGAAATAACCGGGACTAGAGATTGCGATCTCTAGTCCCAAATTCGTAGTCCCGGGACTACTGAGAGTTATCAACCGGGACTATTATGAGGTTCTCCACTAGTGGTGGTATTTATAGAGCATGGAGCCACCAACCGGGACTAAAGGTTGAAATAACCAGGACTAAAGATTACAATCTCTAGTTCCAGATTCGTAGACTCGAAACTACTGTGGGTTATTAACCGAGACTATTGTGAGGTTCTCTACTAGTGGTGGTATTTATAGAGCATATATATGCGTGTTCCACGGATAAGTCAGGTACCTAGATCTCCAAATTTATGCGTGTACAGTAGGACACGCACGTACGTGAGAGTATCTGAAAAAATTGAAATATATTATTTTTTTAGAACTCTGAAAATATATTGTTACTCTCATCCTTCTTCATCAAAAGAGCTATCATATTTCTTGAAAATATATATTGTTACGACGCCGCCGCCTCAGCATGACATCATGCTGCATCGGTTGTCATTCGTGCGGTGTCGCTCGATGATCATGGACACGGTATATTTGTGTATAAAACGTGAAAAATAATATATACAGATGGTACAATTTCTCTAAAAGTATTACTACCTACATATCAACAAGTCTTATATTTTTAATTACTAAATATTTATAACCAAAAGTTACTATTTTGGGACGGGTAATAGTTAGCAGTCTCTCTAAGATTATTAATTTCACTAAAACCCATAGCTACACCAGATTTAGAATTAGATATGTTTTATTTTGTCTTTATGTTAATGTAGACACACTTTCATTAAACGTGTTAGAAACGTCTTCGTACGTAACGCGTCAGACCTTGTAGGTATGAATTCTTTAAGCGTTGCTACGAAAGAAAGAGACATTTCATAAACACGTTATATGCATATCTAAAAATGTAGATACAATTTTGCAGACACATTTATAAAATGTCTATAGTGGTGTAGTTACGTAGTAATGTAACGCTTCATTGTGTGTTAAGAAACATATACATAATATATATAGATACATATATAAAACATATCTACTAATATAGACGCGTTTTGTAATGACGCCTTATAATTATTGTAAAGACGATTTAGTAGAGCGTGACAGATGACATGACATATGATATGGCGAATGAT
The DNA here is from genome assembly GCA_019925245.2 of Oryza australiensis. Lineage (NCBI taxonomy): Eukaryota > Viridiplantae > Streptophyta > Magnoliopsida > Poales > Poaceae > Oryza > Oryza australiensis. The sequence continues at coordinate 268,782 of JAIFGZ020000289.1, read as the reverse complement.
GTGGCACATCACATGGCATGTGACATGGCGAATGATGTGGCGGGTGATGTGGCACGTGACATGGCGGATGATGTCTTAGGTGACGTGGCGGGTGACATATTTCATAGTAACATCAAAATGCGTGTTAACAAATATAGAAACAATATCGTACATACATTTTTATTACGTGTCTACGGATTTAGACACGTTTTATAGTTACATCATATTGTGTATTAAAAATTGTAGAGACGATTTATAGATACATCTATTTTCGTGTGTATTAATATATAATGATTCTTTTATGTAATATATTTTTATATTTTCTAATTGGCTAATAATTTATAAATAATTGATCCATGACCTTGCATTGACAATCAATTCTTTGCTTCAACAAAAACAAACTGAATACCTTGAACCAACAAGTGCAGTACTTAAGGTAATATGAACAAGACAATTGTCTTGATAAATAAACACAAAAAATGACAAGTATCATACAAATAGTTTAAAATTTTCACTAACAAATAAAACCTATGCTTCATTGTCCGTTCTTGCCTTTCTTCCTCACAGCTTCACTTCTCCCTTGAGAACTTGTAACTTTCTTCACCTGCAATGAGGCATGAGGTTAGATGAATAACACAATTTGAAGATATAACGGAACTATAGGTTTAATCTTTTAAAAAAACTTACATGTGAACGAGGCCAAGGAATAGTATAGCCAATAGCATCTAGTAGTGTACAAATCTCAAAAATAAGCCTAGGTATCAGCTCATCTCCTTTATTTCTAATGTCAATGTTTTCAAACCCTTCAACATAAACCCCAACATATTCCTTTCCAAGCATTGTTCCTCCTATCTCTCGTCTACAATCATTAGTCACTAAATATGCTTTGGCGACAATTCTTCCTTTGTTTCTTAGGGAAAGAAGATAGACTGGATAATGTCTCTACCATTTTGCAAAACATGAAGATAAGAGTCTTGTACATTTAACTAATTTAATTAAAAAAAACAAGCGGAATAGAAGCATACCGATTCTGACGGTTTCAAACTATTGGCTTTAATTCTTCGAGTCCTCTAGAATAGGCAGAACTTATATTAGTCAAAATACAACATCATTAAAGCAAGTTAACTCATTATAAACAATATTGCAATGTTAGCTTAGACATACCATGTTTGCCAATATTGGATCTTCTAAAAAAATTTGGGGCTGCATTACCATTATCTTCATGAATTGATCTATGAATATGTGCTTCCTGTAGTAAAAAAGGTTGGAGTCAAAAACAAGTCATGGACATCTCAGATTGTTATAGATGGACATCTCAGGTTGGAGTAAAAAACGAGTCAAGAACAACTAGCTCAGAGTGTTATAGATGCATGTTTTCTGTATTAGAGAGCGTGATTAGTATAGAGATATTGCACTTAACTGTCTTGATTTGCTTCGATTGCAAAAACCAGTCATGTATATAGCAATAGTCAGTATAAAAATGCATCCCCCTAGTAATAATATAGTTTCCATTCACATTGTCATGTTGCTTGATAGGTTATACAATAGACGGATAAACATGCTACAATAATAATGCTAAGGGCATTAAGATGTAACAAACACATGTATGTCTAAAATATAATAACATGTAACATGCACATGTATGTCAAAAATACAAGCACATTTAACTTGGTCTACAACAGGCAAAATAAAAGATTACCTTGGCAACTGTTTGCTCACTAGGTAAAGATGTATGGGCTTCGCTGGAAGTCTCATGCTGCAAAGTGTCATCAGTCATATTACATAATACATTAGCAAAAACTTTAATATTATTGTTGTAGCTGAGTATATTAGAAATAAAGTTTGTACTCTATTACCTGCACTTCAATTGTGGAAGAATACACATTACCAATTGACAGTGCAGGGCTGTGATCAGTATGACTTTCTGGTTCTACAAGTTCGTCCTTGAAAAAAATTAAGAGAGGGAGAGATTACTTCTAGGTGGTAGGCATATATATATATACAGTTCATTGTAATATGAAAGGTCATATATATGTAAAAGTAATAGATTGAACCATTAAGATGTTTACAGCATAATAGCATAGCTGTTGACGCAAAATCCATACCTCCGCTGGTGTGCCGAAAGATGTGTTGACGTCGAATCACACGCTGGCCTGGGAGATCTGCTTAGCTCCAGTGCAGGTCCTAGAATCGATGAAGCGCGGGCGTGCCAGTCAGTTTGATCCTGCCACTTACAAGTCATGTAAAGCAATCAATTATAAAATGTATCAACTAATCGGCTAATATCCAGAACAGCCGATTGGTCGACAGCCGATGCTGATATCAACCAATGTAATTAAGAGTCTTGATCCGTCGGCTATGTACTTAACAGACATCTATATAAAGATGATCGGTTAACAATAACATGATGATATATAACATTGCATGAACTAATCACATGATGAAATAGATATTGATTTAAAGCACATATCGGCTGGAAGTCCGATGTCATAAAATCCAAATGATTCAAATATTCAATGAAGCCTCTGCCACAATCGGCTAGATCCAACTTGTATGCAATCCTTGCAGGCCGATGCTATATCCAGATAACTCATCAGCTAAACTCCGATGAAACCCTTAGTGGTAGTCAACAGGCAGGCTAGATATTATGGTTCTAATCACGACCTAGTAGATCAAACTGATGCAGCACTAAGTATGAAAAGAAAAGCAATATCTAGACAATCAAGTCCTTGGCTGATTTTCAGGGTGGTAGATGTCTAAACCAATCTAATCTAGTAAACAGTTTAGCCAATAACGACATAGACACTAAAACGAGAGACAGCCGATAGGGCTAAACTAAGATACTAAGATTAGATTAATAGAGACATATGATAAATAGTCAGGCAAGCATGCTAACTAAACCGGAGCAATCCAAGAGATCGAATGTACTGATGCAGCCTTGGACAACATCGACGTAGTCAATATGATCGCCTGATACAACAGACCGTTGGACTTATTCCTTTGCTGGAGGTCGAACCTAACCGATGCAGCCCAGCGCTGGATGCCAAGTTCCGCCGGATGTTGAACAAAGATGAAGAATAAAAGAGCGGCGATGCGCCAGATTGTATTGATCGAGAGATTGTTGACAGCTAAATTTGGTAACCAAATACCTAAGTCCTAGCTGAAGTTGAAGCAGAATCGGATCAGCTGGTTTGGCGAAAAAACAGAGGCCGGGTCGGCTGAGATGTGATCGGCTGCGAAGTCAGTCGGCTAAGGTTGAATCGGACAAGAACAGCCGATAGCCGATTCCAAGTTCAGAGAAGTTGAAACCGTTTCTGATGCAGATATTTGGAGATAAAATAGAAGATTCGATTTCCAAATTACGCATTAAGAGATATTGCCATCTAGGGGTAATGTCCCATAACGGCGAATGTATGTAAATTAGAGATTTGTTTAGAGATAACCCTATTGTAAAGGCGGCAAAGGATTGCTTCCCGCGCTTTTGTCGCATAGATATAGTAGTTAGTTGTAGCCGTGTTTAGCGCAATCTTTGTTGTACTTGGGTATAAATAGGACCCGAAACCCCTGTAAACAATTCATTCAATCACAATCAATACAACCTTTGACGCATCGCCTCCTTTTTCTTCAGACAAACAACTGATCTGGCTTCGGGCTGCATCGTTTCGATCCCTAGGTTAAGGTGTTTGTCATTAGTGGTGTATCTCGTCAAATTTAGTGCTTCCATCGTTATGACACTCTAAATTTGATGATTTATGCTGCGCTAGTTATCATATATCGCATATAATCTAGAACAATGTTTAGATCTGTCTCGACGTCGGCTCGTTTCTATCAAGAATCAGCAGCCGATAGAGCTAGGTCTAAAGGTTGGCCTAAATTATATGCGATATCCACCGTCTCGAGGTATTTACATCAGCTACGGTAGATCAGACTGCTCTTTTTATACTTAATGCTGCATCAACATTGATCTATTAAGTCATTTTTAGAGCTTTTGTGATCTGTTCGGCTAGATGTATATGTTTAGAGACAGTGCCGGGGTTTCAACCGGCCTTATCTATTTTAATACTCTTTTGGTATAGTTTGCTATCAGATTCATTAAAACCACCTCTTATATTAAGATCTTGCTCTAGTTAAATGCTCTAAGCCAGAATCAGTTTGTCAGCTACAACCAACAGCCGACTGATCTAGGCTTAGCGCATTTAGCTCAGATCAATATCTTTTCATAAGACAAATCGGAGTATTAGCCTATTCACAGTTGGACTTATGACATCGACTAAGATTGTTAATGCATATATTTATTATTCTGCTGTATATTTGGATTAAGTGACTAATACTGCCTCGGTGTAGCCGATCTATTCTAGTCACGTAGTTTAAATACACTTCGGAATAGCATATATATGTAAATTGACTCCTGCGGCCGATCTAGTAGGATCTAACTTAATACTTAATGCATATATCTCTATTTTTCTTGTTGGTTAACAGATCAAACCAACTGGCACGCGTTGTATAGCATAGGTAGCCGAGAAGGACTTGCACTAGAATTAAGCAGATCTCCTAGGCCAGCGCGTGAGAGAAATTTCTTGTCAACACGCTTCTTGGCACGCCCAGTGGGACTTTCTCTGTCAACTCAGATAGGACGCATCGACGCAGCTGACAAAATGGTCGACTCCAAGAGCCCTAGTGTTTCTTAGGACAACATCGTGCCTGTGAAGATGGAGCAATTATCGGCTGAACAGCAAGCTGATTACAAAAAGATGGTAGAAGAGCTCCAGGCCAACTACCTACAATCATTCACCCAGACAAAATCCGGGGCCGTGCATCAAAAGTACAAGTTCAGCATGGACGAACTCAAGGCATCCTCCTCCAGTGGATCAAAGGGCAAACAGAAGGTGGAGGAGCCGATTCAGGAACAAGACGATTTGGCCCTGCATACTTTGGAAGACCGAATTGACTCAGCCGTCCATCACGCGCTGGTCAACCAGAGTAGCATCCTTGTCAACACCCTTAACAACATGATCGCTACTGTGGTCGACGCCAAGATAGCCGACCAGCTGCAGCGGGGGCCGACGTACTTTACAGACGTCCAGTTTCCTAGTTATAGGACGTTGGCCACCCAGCATCGGCCGATTCCATCGCCAGCACAACCAGGGCCACCAGGAGGGGTCCTCAACCAGCCGAATCCGTCCGGATCGGCTGCGAGACCAGTAATCACCATGCTGAACCGACAGCAACCACTGCCTCAGGATCAGATCGCCAACATGTTCAATGACAATCGACAGTTAGAGCCAGTTGCCCAGATTGGCCTTGATAGACAGTACAACGCCGATGGTCGACAGCTGTTCCCGGGTCAACCAACGCCACCACCGGCAAATCGGCCGCTTACCGCTGATCATCCACTCCACTACCAGTATCAAGGAGGCCACCAAGATTATCACTACAGGCTTCAGACGCCACCACCACTGTATCGGCAATCGCCCGTGCCATATGATCAATATGAGCCGATATAGCAGGACAACCGGACTTGGGCCGATTTGATTGTGGACGTCATGCGTGACCAATTTGGCCTCAAACCAAAGGATTCAGGGAACATGTATCGGTATCCTTATCCGGAACATTTTGAGCGGATTCCATTGCCCAACCGATACAAAATCCCAGATTTTTAGAAATTCTCAGGGCAAGACAATGTGTCAACCTACGAGCATGTCAGCGATTCTTGGCGTAGTGCGGCAAAGCATCGGCTATAGACGCCTTGAGTGTCCGTTTGTTCCCTCTGTCTCATTCGGGATCGGCTTTTACCTGGTTCTCTTCATTGCCTTACAACTCAATTCAGAGCTAGGCCGATCTCGAAAAACAATTTCACAACTACTTTTACACTGGCAACCACGAAATGAAGTTGTCGGACCTCACCAGTATCAGGCAGAAGCACAACGAGTCGGTTCAAGAGTACATTCAACGCCGGGTGAACGCAGGGACTCAGATTTAGAACCGATGCTACGGCCTGTTGCCGAACGCCCAAATAGCCGATTGGCCTTTCACGGCACGATCGCGGCCGATCCATGAACGCTTCTCCGCTCAAGACCGATAGCTGGTGCATCCCGCACAGTGACGCCCATGAACAAAGTGTAACACCCTGAAAATCGGAGATTTAAAAATCGAAATCTAAAATTTGGGACTTACAAAAAACTTTTGGTATTATTGCATCTCGTCATGTTTATTGCCTCTTATCTATAAGTTTTGTCGCGTGATATAGATAAAATAAAAAATTATTTAAAAAATGAAGAGCCGAGGGAGTTTCGAAATCCAAAAAGAAAGGAAATTTAAAAATAAAGATCCGAAATAAACAAAACAAAATTTACTAATTATAAAAAGATATATAGGGAAGTCTAGGGTTGATTTTGAACCAAAAATCATACTTTGGAAAAGTTAAAATATAGATTTGAGGAATAATATGTAAGACTTGGGAATCTATAAAAATTATTTGAAAAGTATATAATTTTGGTCTAAACCCTAAAATAGTGATTGAAAAATAATTAATATCCAAATATGAATAATAAAAATATTTAGAAAAGAAAATATGAAGTTGGGAAAGTAATTTTAATAAAAAACCTAACTTTTAAATTTAAAAGAAAGGAATAAATTAGGGATGAAAATATATTTTGAATATTTAAAAGTGGGGAAAAATTTGAAAATGTATTTTTAAATTAATTTTGGGAATACTAGAATTTATTTTGAATTTTTAGAAAGAAAGGAAAATGAATTAGGAAAATAGGAAAGTAATTCGGGAAAATAGAAAAGAGCACTCTTCATTGTCGGCCACGTGTTCGACCCGGACCCTGCCACCGCGCGCCGCGCGCGCGCGCGCCGCCGCGCCACGCCCAGCCCCACTTCTCCACGTGCACACACGCCGTGCCGTGCACCGCACCGCCGCGCCGTGTCGCGCGCTGCACCCACGCACCACGCCGCCGCGCAGCCGCCGCGTGCGCCGCGGACCTTGCGCGCCCACAACCGCTGTGCCGCGCGCGCCGCCCGCCCTCGCGCCCCACGCCCATGTCCACCCGCGCGCATGTCGCGCGCTGCCTAGCCTCCCGGCCCCTCCCTCGCGCGCATGCCCGCGCCGCGCGCCGACCGGCCCCTCTCCGCGCGCGCCGCACGCCGACGCGCCGTGCCCCCGCCGCACGCCGTCGGACCCCCTCTCGCGCGTGCTTATGCCATGCGCCGCCCGGACCCCTTCCCTCCGGCCGCGCCTATAAAAGGGCGGCCCGAGCCCTCCTTTCCCCCTCACCTCACCGCCTCGATCGCCCTCCCTTGCATTCGCTTTCTTGTTGTTCTTTTTCCCCTCCCCGCGACGAGGCCGCGTCGCCGCCGGAGTCCCCACCGCGCCGACGCCCCCCTCGCCGGTAAGCCCCGTAGCCGCACGTCCCGCGTCGCCATCCTTGTGCGCAGCCCTGGTTGAGAGAAGAGAGGAGAGGGAGAAGGGAGAGAGGAGCCGGGTAGAGAAGAGGAGAGGAAAATAGAGAAAGGGGCAGAGGAAGGAGATGAACAGGGGAGAAAAAAGAGAAAAAGAAAAGAGAATAGGAAAGAAAAAAAAGAGAAAAATTTGGGAAAAATTTTGGAAAAATTAGGAAAAATTTTTGAAGATATTTCAGGAAAATCTCTGGGCAAAATTACATATTTTTCTTCAAACAAATTTGGTTTCCAAAAATAATTCGGGACTGATTATTAAACATGTTTTCCAAAATATTTAATCATAGCATTTATTTATCCTTCAAAGAAAATTATTTATGTCTTAAACTTATCTCCAAAATATTATTCTTGATCTATATATTTGCTAGACTTAAAACCTAGATTACTAGTATAATACTCAGCTTCAAGATTATTTTTGGGATCGATTGCTATTAACCCTAGGTCGTATTATTCGGAACTTATTGATCGTCGCATAGTTTATTCGTTTGGGATTTTGTTTACGACTTAGTTGGTCATCACATAATGTTTATCATATAGATTTTCTAGAACTTAGAAATCCAACTTATATGCAAGTCTAGTTTTTATCAATTAATTTTGATTTAAACCCTAGGGATTCTCGACCCGAGGAATATTTTGATAAAATTGAAGATAACCACTTCCTTGTATTAATTGAATCATCAACCCTAATATTTCTCAAACGTTAAGAATATTAGCTTAAAATAAATATCACATCATATTTAATTAAATCGGGTTTAACACAAAACTTCAAATCCTTATAACTCTTTCGCTCTAACTCGGATTTCGCCGAAACTCGAGCCTGGGTTCGTGTAGAGTCATAGCCTAGTATTAGGAGCCGCTTTCGTGATTCATTTGGCTTTTATTGGATCTTATTGGATTTTATTTGAATTCTAATCGAATTCAAATTGGATTTCTCGCACGTATGATAGAGTCCGAGGGAACCGTTGAGAACGTCGAAGACTCAAGCCAACAAGGTCACGAGCAAGGCAAGTCAACACTTTCCTTTGAACATATTGATCCTACTTTGCGAAATGATGTTGATTTCAATTATAAATTGCATGCTATACACAAATGAGTACCTATGCTTGATATACCCTGCCTTGATATTGATTACCATTAGAATTATTCTTTGTAACCTTCGATGTGACCAGAGGCTAACTTCGGCAAAATGCTTAGCCCTGCTTATATTAGATTCTTATATACTCATTATTTTACAAAGAGCTTTATGCTTGGGCAACTACCTTAGGGAAGGTAGTTGAGCTACGGCATGTGGAGACATGAGCGCCACATTGCCTTGAACATGATGAAAATGGTTTTGATGGAAAAACAAAAATATAAAACCAACGTTTTTAGACTGGGGCGGATGGATGGATTTGGGTGGATTCCGGGAAAGGCTAGTACCGTCCCTGATCAGTTAAGGACCGAGCCATGAGACTACAACTTAGAACGAGCCAGTACAACCGTACTTCTCGAATGGGTATAGACCTAGCTGATTAAATATCCGAGCGGAGGCAGTATCCTTGCATAGTAGGTTCAGGTGTTGGCATTGAGGTAAGGGCTTGCCGGTGGGGGTGCACCATTGGTGGGTGCCTGGACGATAGTTAAGGGCCTTCCGACAGGGGGTGTACCGCTGGTTGGTACCTAGGCAGAGGTCGGGCATGCGATCAACATGAAAAAATGAAGACATGGAGAAAAGGACATGAAGATGGAAAGTTCAAGGATAGAGCAATTCTTTCTCTTACCCCGGGAACGCCAGAACTCCTCTCACTACTAGGAAATGACGGCTAGAGTGCATGAGGGCTTAAGTTCATGGAGCGGGTACTGCCAAAGTGAGGTTATCGAAAGGCTTTGCCGTGACAGTCTCATATAGAGGGATGTAAGCTCATTCAATGAGTAGTTGCGGAGTACGGGTAAAGTGTACATCCACTGTAGTGTGAGTAAATCAATCTATTCGAATAGCCATGCTCGCGGTTAATGAGCGACGTGACAAGTTTCTCCCGTGGCTAGACTCATAAATTTTAAAATGATGGGTGGGATTGCATAATGACTTTATGTGCTGGGGAAACCAACTTCTCTATCTGAGAGAAGGGGGAAGACACACTCAGAAAACCATGACGAATCGGAGGCGGGAAGCTATCCTTGGGATCACAATGGATGGTGGACAGAACCGTCGCCGACTTAATATACTCTGGAACTAAAATTTGACTTGGCTAGATGTTAGGATTGTGAAATGATTTGTGAAAATTGGCTTTACGCAAAAGAAGAGCCTGATGATGAAGAATCGGCCAATCCCCTATGGTGCCCATCTGACCTCTTCACCAAAACACAGAAACGAAGAATTCAAAGGCTAAAGCGTGAAGGAAGGGAAGAAGAAGTTCGACAGATGATCCAAGAACAACGCCGTAGGCTGGGTAAAATCAAAAGGCGATGGATCGCCATAGAGAAAACCGCCACAGCCGATGAGGAGCAAGCCAAGGAGAGTTCAGCTGATCAAGCCAGGAGGGCAGCCAAAGGGAAAGGCAAAGTTTCTGCATCGGTCAACATGGTATTCATATTGTCAGCCGAATTCAGTGCTCCTGAAGCCGATGCAGACACTATCAAAGAGGACTTGGTGAAACTAGCACCCTCCCCGGACCAAGCTATTTTCGACAAACCCGAGGGGACCAAAAATCGGCACCTGAAGCTGTTGTACGTTAAAGGATTTGTCAACGGCAAGCCGATGTCCAAGATGCTAGTTGATGGGGGAGCCGCAGTCAACCTAATGCCCTACGCAATATTCAGAAAACTAGGCAAAGGGGCCAAAGACCTGATCAAGACCAATATGGTGCTTAAGGACTTCGGCGGCAACCCGTCAGAAACCAAGGGCGTCCTGAACGTCGAGCTGACCATCGACAATAAGATCGTGCCCACAACATTCTTTGTCATCGACGGGAAGGGGTCCTACAGCCTGCTGCTCGAAAGGGACTGGATACACGCCAATTGTTGTGTTCCTTCTACAGTGCATCAGAGCCTGATCCAATGAGATGGTGACAAGATCGAGATCGTACCAGCCGACAGGTCAGTTAGCGTCGTCAGTGCTGATTTGCCGCTTTGGGAAATCGAAGGCATTGATTGTTTGTCTGGGAAAATCTGGCAAACCAATTTTCTAAATGTGTCCGATTCCACAATACAGCCGATTGGAGATGACGAGTCGCAGCTGCTGCTTTGAACAAGACGTGGTGGAGGGCTCAAGCGTCTTCGGCATGGACACCACGGACGAAGACGATGGCAAGCTCAGGCAAGGTTTTACGTCGGCCGACTAGTTAGAAGAAATTGACATCGGCTCTGGTGATAAGCCGAGGCCGATGTATATTAGCAAAAATCTATCTTCTCATTGTAGATCTCAGCTCATTAATTTGTTAAAAGAATATTAAAGATTATTTTGCTGTGGAGTACTTCGAGATGCCCGGTCTCAGCCGATCTATTGTTATTCATCAACTGCCAATCAAGGCAGGCTATCGGCCGTTCAAACAACCTCCCAGGAGTTTCAAAGCCGATATGTACAACGCGATCAAAGCTGAAATAACTCGGCTATAAGATGCTGGATTCATTTTGCCTTGCTAATACTCCAAGTGGCTCTCAAACATTGTCCCAGTGTTGAAAAAGAATGGCAAACTCAGGGTATGCATCGACTTCAGAGACCTAAATAAGGCTACCCCCAAAGATGAATACCCAATGCCCATAGCCGATTTGCTCGTAGACGCTGCGACAGGCCACAAAATTATCAGCTTTATGGATGGCAATGCAGGCTACAATCAAATCTTCATGGCCGAAGAGGACATTCACAAAACTGCCTTCGATGTCCCGGGGTAATCGGCTTGTATGAATGGGTCGTTATGACGTTCGGGTTAAAAAATGCTGGGGCAACATATCAACGGGCCATGAACTTCATTTTTCATGATATGATCGGCTTTCTGGTGGAGATCTACATCGACGATGTCGTTGTCAAGTCCAGGGAGATAGAGGACCATATAGCTGATCTGAGGCAGGTTTTGGAGCGGACAAGAAAATATGGCCTGAAGATGAATCCATTGAAGTGTGCGTTTGGCGTATTGGCCAGGCAATTTCTAGGGTTTCTTGTTCATGAAAAAGGAATTGAGGTCACACCAAGAAGCATCAATGCTATCAAAACGATACAACCTCTGAAGGACAAGAAGCAGCTTCAATCATTGATCGGCAAAATCAACTTCATCAGACGGTTCATAACCAATCTTTAAGAAAAGATAGAGCCGTTCACACCGCTGCTTTGGCTGAAGGCCGATCAAGCATTCACATGGTGGCAGAGCAACAAAAGGCGTTGGACAATATCAAGGATTATCTAAGCTCCCCTCCAGTTTGAATGCCTCCACAAAAGGAGATACCATTCAAGCTGTACCTATCAGCCGATGATAAGTCAATCGGCTCGGTTTTAATCCAAGAGTTTGAGGACAAGGAAAAGGCTATATTCTATCTCAGCCGACGGCTACTAGATGCAGAAACAAGGTATTCACCAGTGGAGAAGCTATGCCTATGCCTATATTTTTCGTGTACCAAGTTAAGGCATTATCTGCTATCCAACGAGTACACAATAATCTGTAAAGCCGATGTTGTTAAGTACATGCTATCGGCTCTAGTATTGAAAGGAAGAATTGGGAAGTGGATCTTTGCTCTAACAGAGTTTGATTTGAGGTATCAGGCACCTAGGGCAGTCAAAGGACAAGCTATAGTCGATTTTATCGTGGAGCACAGGAATGACTCAATTGGCTCAGTAGAAATTATGCCTTGGACATTGACATTTGATGGCTCGGTTTGCACCAATGGCTGCGGCATCGGCTTGGTCATTATTTCGCCTAGGGGGAAAAGTTTTCAATTTGCTTTCGCTATTAACCCCCATGCTACAAACAACCAAGCCGAATACGAAGCCGTACTTAAAGGATTGCATCTACTCAAGGAAGTTGAAGCCGACGTGTTGATGAGAAATTTCTCTCATGCGTTGGCCTGGGAGATCTGCTTGACTCCAGTGCAGGTCCTTCTCGGCTACCTGTGCTGTGCGGGGCGTGCCAGTTGGTTTGATTTGTTAGCCAACAAGAAAAACAAGGAAATATGTGTTAAGTGTTAGGTTATATCCCCACTGGATCGGCTAAGGGAACCCATGAGCACATATTTGCTATCCCAAAATATATTTAAGCCAAGCGACTAGAATGGATCGGCTATACCGAGACAGCATCAGCCATTTAACCCAAATACAGCAAAGGATAATAAATATATGGATCGATAACCTAGCCGATACTGGAAATCTAACAATAGATCGGCTAGTACTCCGATGAATCTTACGAAAATATATCATCCTTGAACCAGAGGCTTAAACCGGAAATCGAGCGTCGGCTATCGATGGCAGGCCGATTTCGGCTTATAAGGTCCGACAAGAACAAGATCTTAACATAAGAGGCGGTCCTAATATGAATCTAATAATAAATATACCAAAAGGAACATATTAGGGCAGATAAGGCCGGTTGAAACCCCAGCACTGTCTCTTAAACATATAAATCTAACCGAACAAATCACTAGAAGATCTAAAAATGACTTAATGGTTCAACTCTGATGCAGCATTAAGTATAAAAAGAACTGATCTGTCGCAGCCAATTTATACCTCTCGAGACGGTGGATACCGCATATAAACCAGCCAACCTTTAGATCTAGCCTTATTGGCTGCGAGTTCTCGATAGAACTAGCCAAGGTCAGGATAGATCTAAACATTGATCTAATTTACATGCGCTATATAACAAATGGCGCAGTACAAACTCCTGAATCTAATATGTCATTACGATGGAAGCACTAGAAACAGCAGATCATACCACTAATGACAAGCATTTACCTGGATTTCGGAATTGAAATGATGCAGCCCGTAGCCAAGCCAATTGCTCGTCTGAAGAAAAAGGTTGGCGATGCGCCGAAAGTTTGATTGTGATTGTGTTGAATGTCCTATTACAGGAGGTCTCGGGTCCTATTTATACCCAAGATAAAATTATCTATACAAACCCTGGACTCTATCAAAATTACTATTTAAAACACGACGTTATCCCAGAGAGGACCCACGCCGTATTACAATGAACAGTTTAAACAAACTCCTAAACTACAGATACAATTGCCGTTACAGGACTCTATCCATAGATGGCAATATCTTTCAACGCGCAAACTGATAACCGGATCTTTTATCTATCTTCAACATCTGTACCAGAAACGGTTTTATCTTCTCTGAACCTAGAATCGGCTATCGGCCATTCTTGTCCGATTCAACCCTAGCCGACTAGCCTCGCAGCTGATCGCTTCTTAGCTAATGCGGCCTCTGTTTCTTCGCCAAACCAGCCGATCCAATTCTGCTTCACCCTTGGCAAGACTCAGGGTCTCAATTCCAAAATTTCGGTGTTAATACATGCCCCCCAAGTCCGTGATATGAAGTGTTACAGATATGTTTGCTTGTTCAAGTTCCCGCTCTTTTCTTGACCTAAACCGCTTGGGCTGCCCCCTAGTACCCTTTAAATAACCATTTGCCTCGGCCAAAACTGTTAATGATATGCCCTAGAGGCAACATGGAGATGTTGGATATCATTGTCAATGTTTATGTATAAATGAATAAAGTGTTATTCAGTTCCATGAAATAGACATCTTGTATTGATCAATAAGTACGTGACTTATTTATGAGACTCTATATGTATGAATCTATTTCTAAATGATCCTCGATCATATATCATATTAATGGAACTAATATGATTCTAAGATCGCATGTTTATTGATTGATGATCATGTCTCATAGATCATGGGTATGGAGATACCAAATCAATAAACATGGACACATGTGTTAGAGAACACATTGTTGGATAGACCCACCATGAGACACTACAGAATTAATGTACCATTAGTTGGTCTCGGGTAGTGTTGGTACAAAGTCCTTAGACCCGAGATCACCATGGATTCCAACATGTGTAGTAGCCTACTTTGGGACTACCAAACGCTATTCCGTAATCGGGTAATTATAAAGGTAGTTTTTGGGTTTGCTATGAAACATGGAGTGGGATGTGAGTGATCAAGATGGAATTTGCCCCTCCTTTGGGAGAGATATCTCTGGGCCCTCGAGGTAATGGATTATGGAAATGCATGGCCATGCTAAGTTGATTGAGGAGTCAATCACGGATAATCCAATACGGTTCGAGTGAATGGTTAAGCTATTGAAGGGATGGTACACATCCCGCCTATAGCTTAATTGGTATCGTGAGGCAAAGGGATTTGTGTACACATTACAGGTTCGAGCCGATATTATATTCTTGTATACTATGGTGTCAATATGTGCTGCTAGGCGCCACTATTGACAAGTCGGCCGAGTTGGACTCGAGCCGACGATCGGCTAAGTTAGACTATAGCCGAAACCGAGTATACCGAACCTACGGGTCGCACACTTTAGGGGATAAGAAGGCATTCGAGTTGGACTCGGATACGGCTCGATCGGATAGGGCTCCGATTGGATAGAGTCCTATGGGCTTAGGACGTATGGGCGGCCAACTCTATGAGACACGGATGAGATCCGATTCAAAATAGAGTCCTGATCGGCCACTAGTCCTAGTAGGCCAACTTTATATAAAGGGGCGAGGGGTGGAGAGATGCAGCACATCAGTTGAATCGAATTGCGTCAAAATCAATCTGATTTGGCGCAACAAGTCGCCGAGATCAATCTCCACGGAAACCCTCCCCACTTTTGAGCCAAACCCTAGCCTTGCATCGCGTGCTAGCACACGGGAGTTCGGCGTTCTGTCCCCGGACGTGTGGATACCGGTAGAGGCGCTGCTACGTTGCGCGCTGTTGATCGGCTTCGGATCGGCTGCAATCGGAGTGAGGCAACTGCGGCAGATCAGCGATGAGAGCACGGTCGGACGACTCGGATCGACTGCGACATCGGCGAATCGGCTGATTGGTGAATCGGCAGTCCCCAGGAATCGGCTGTCGGCTTGCGGGAATCGGCTGTCATCGGCCAGCACAGTTCTAGATCGGATAGCCCTGATTGGTTGTTTCCGCTGCATACTACAATCGGTAACGATCTATCGGCCCTTACTTGCAAGTGTTCCTTGTTTGCGCGGTAGAAAAGTTTTTGTTTTCGGCTAGCGTAGCCTCCGCGTAACCCTTCAGTGGTATCAGAGCTAATCTTGCTTAGTTTGGGTTTTAGATTGGATCTGGAATAAGTTTTGCGCACAGGTTGATTAAATCAATCGATTTTATGGGATTTGTTGAGGAGAGTTCATGGTAATTGCGTTCCTTGATAGTGTATCGGAACAGCGTAATGTGATTACGTCGAAGCAATATCCATAGAACTCGGTTTGAGTCGGGTTCGAGATAGCGTCCCTTGATAGTGTGCGTCCCCCTTATAGGTCGTCTCGATGCCGTTTCTCAGCGATAGGTAGAAAATGTTCTACGCCTAACTTGTTTTTGCAGAGAATGCTTTGAGATGGTATGGCCCTATTGTATGTATGAGATGCATGTGATGCATGTAATATTCTTTCATATGTGCAATCCCTGTAATATTCTTTCATACGTGCAATGCTTGTAATATTATTTCATGACCTGCGAGTCAATGTAATATTCAAATAGAGCTTCTATAGTAGTAGCTTAGTTTGAAGAAATCAAGCATCATGCACATTGGAAGATGGTGCCAAAGATGGAGATCCTCAGCGCCGACATGGAGATGGAAATCACCATGTGAAGGGGGCCATACTATTTCATTATATGCTATTCTACCTGCTTTCATATATGTGATATGTTTGTTTGATAGGATAGCATCCTCGCAAAATTAAGTAGTAATGATGCCCTTCCAAATGTTGCACCCGTCACCGTTATGCTCGTCAATGGTGGGTCTCAAAAGCAAGTGCCATTCTCTATCATAACACGAGGGGGTATATGTCGGACATATACAACAGGAGCATTTGGTTTACTTAACAAGGCTATCAAAACAGTTTTGGGCCTTGGGGCATAGGTTGGGGCCGGGGCATGGAGATGCCACACCAACAACAAGAGTCACATAGAGATGTGATTAGCAAGGAGTTGCTTACTGATGTTATTAATTTTCTAGCAGTGATGCCAAAGCTCAATAGAAAATTAATTAACATGTGGATCTTGACCCAATACGTAACCTAGAGGAAAGGTGGAAAATACGTAACGGGAGTCTAATGTTAAATTGTTTAACAATAGACATAGCATAAACATTGTGCTAAACTTTGCTTTTTCTGTTGTAGAATAAATGGCGGCTAATACTACACCCAGTACCTTTAATTTGCGATCTATTCTCGAAAAGAAAAAATTAAATGGAACAAACTTTATGGATTGGTATCGCAACTTGAGAATTGTTCTCAAGCAAGAGCGTAAGGAGTACGTTCTTGAAGTACCTTATCCGGAGGATTTGCCAAATAATGCCACTGCAACTGCACGGAGAGCTTACGAGAAGCACACTAATGATGCCCTAGATATAAGCTATCTCACGCTTGCTACAATGTCCCCGAGCTTCGAAGCAATATGAGAGCAGCGATGCTCACACTATTATTCGGGGACTGCGTGGCATGTTTGAGAACCAAGCTCGGGCCGAGAGGTTCAACACCTCAAAGTCCTTGTTTGCGTGCAGGCTTGTTGAGGGAATCCCGTCAATCCGCATGCGATAAAGATGATTGGCTATATCGAGAGTCTAGAAAAACTAGGTTTTCCCCTTAGCCAAGAGTTGGCTACTGATGTGATTCTCCAGTCGCTCCCTCCGAGCTTCGAGCCATTCATATTGAATTATCACATGAACAAGATAGATAAGACCTTGGCTGAATTGTATGGGATGCTAAAGACAATGAGGAGAGTATCCAGAAAAGCGGTCATCATGTGATGATGATGCGAAGGCTAAGTGCAAACCACTGTCAAGAAACTTTGCACCAAGAGAAAGCTAACTCCCGATGAGATCACGAGTGCCTCCAATGCAAAGAAGGGCAAGAAGGGGTCGGCGGCATCGATGTCGTTTGCTTCTACGGCAAGGAGACAGCCACGAAAAAGGAACTGCAAGAAGTACATGGAGGATCTCAAAAAGAAGCAAAGTACGACTTCGCTTCGGTATTAATGTTATAGACATAAATCTTGCTACTTCACCTACGACTCTTGGGTATTTGATACCGGATCGTAGCTCATATTTGCAAATCGTTATAGGGAAAGAGAAGAAGTAGAGGCTTAAGAAGGTGCAAGGTGAACTGCGCGTCGACAATGGAGCAAGCGTTGCTACGTTCTTGTCGGCACAATACCACTTCATCTACCTTCGGATTAGTTTTGGAATTAAATAATTGTTATTGTGTTCCAACACTATGTCAAAACGTTATTTCGCTTCATGTTTGCAAGCGGAAGGATATGATTTTAGATCAATGGACAATGGTTGTTCAATATATCTCGAGAGATATTTTCTATTTTCATGCTCCATTGGTGAATGGATTATACGTTTTGAATCTTGAAGCGTCTCCCATCTATAACATTAATACGAAAGGCAACTCTCTAATGATACAAACCCCACGTTCATCCGGCATTGTCGCTTAGGCCATATAAATAAGAAACGCATGGAGAAGCTCCATAAGGATGAATTGCTTCACTCTTTTGATTTTGGATCATTTGAGACATGTGAGTCTTGCTTACTTGGTAAGATGACAAAGGCACCTTTCACGGGACACGGTGAGAGAGCAAGTGACTTGTTGGCACTCGTACATACCGATGTATGTGGACCAATGAGCTCAACGGCCGAGGTGGTTATCGCACTTCATTACCTTTACCGATGACTTTAGTAGATATGGTTATATCTACTTAATGAGGCATAAGTCCGAATCCTTTGAAAAGTTCAAAGAATTCCAGAATGAAGTACGAGAATCATTTCGGGAAAACAATCAAGTTTCTACGATCGATCGTGGAGGGGAATACTTGAGCCAAGAGTTTGGTAATCATCGAAAGATTGTGGAATTGTTCCACGCTTGACTCGCCAGAACTCCACAATGGAATGGGGTGTCCGAACGGAGAAATCGTACCTTGTTGGACATGGCGCGGTCCATGATGAGCCAAAGTGATCTTCCGTTATCCTTTTGGGGATATGCTCTTGAAACAGCTACGCTCACACTAAATAGAGTTCCATCTAAGTCGGTTGAAAAGACACCATATGAGATATGGACGGGGCAACCCCTAGTCTCGTATTTTCTCAAAATTTGGGGATGCGAAGTTTATGTAAAACGTTTACGTCCGACAAGCTCACACCCAAATCGACAAGTGCTTCTTTGTGGGATATCCTAAGGAAACTAAGGGATATTACTTTTATAATCGGGAACAAGGCAAAGTGTTTGTCGCCCGACACGGTGTTTTCTTGGAGAAAGAGTTTCTTTCAAGAAGGGTTAGTGGGAGTAGGGTGCATCTTGAAGAAGTTCAAGAAACACCGAAAATGTTTCAGCGACCACGTAACCACAACAGGAGGAGCAAAGTGTTGCGCCACCGGTTGTAGATACACCACCCACGGAGGTCCGAAAGATCACGTCGTGCACCCGATGTATACATGTGCGGAAGAATGTGATATATTGTTGTTGGACAACGATGAGCCTAAGACCTATGAGGAAGCGATGGTGGGATCCGATTCCAACAAGTGGCTTGGAGCCATGAAATCGGAAATAGAATCCATGTACGACAATCAAGTTTGGAACTTGGTTGATCCACCGATGGTGTCAAAACCATTGAGTGTAAATGGATTTTTAAGAAAAAGGCTGACATGGATGGAAATTTTCACATCTATAAGGCGCGATTGGTGGCGAAAGGTTTTAAACAGATTCAAGGAGTTGATTATGATGAAACCTTCTCACCCGTCGCAATGCTTAAATCTATTCGGATTATCCTAGCGATTGTTGCATATTTCGATTATGAGATATGGCGATGGATGTCAAAACGGCTTTCCTTAATGGAAACCTAAGCGAGGATGTATACATGATACAACCTCAAGGTTTTGTTGATCCACAATCGCCGGAAAGATATGCAAGCTACAAAAATCCATTTATGGATTGAAGCAAGCATCTCGGAGTTGGAATATTTGTTTTGATGAAGTAATCAAAGGGTTTGGTTTCATCAAAAACGAAGAGGAGGCCTGTGTTTACAAAAAGGTCGTGGGAGCGCAATTGTATTTCTAATCTTATATGTGGATGACATATTGTTGATTGGAAATGATATACCTATGGAATCCGTCAAGTCTTCATTGAAAAATAGTTTTTCCATGAAAGACTTAGGGAGACAATACATATTGGGCATTCGGATCTATAGAGATATATCAAGAGGCTAATTGGATTAAGCCAAAGTACATACATTGACAAGGTGTTGAAAAGGTTCAACATGCATGATTCCAAGAAAGGTTTCTTGCCCATGTCACATGACATTAATCTTAGCAAAAATCGGTGTCCTCGGACACATGATGAGCGGAATAAGATGGGTATGGTTCCATATGCTTCGGTAATTGGATCCATCATGTATGCCATGCTTTGTACACGTCCGGATGTCTCGTACACTTTGAGTGCTACGAGCGAGATACAGCGATCCAGTGAAGATCACTGGATCGTCATAAAGAATATCCTTAAGTACTTGAGAAGAACTAAGGATATGTTCCTAGTCTATGGAGGTGAAGAAGAGCTCGTTGTAAGTGGTTACACCGATGCTAGCTTCCAAACGGACAAGGATGATTATAGATCGCAATGGGTTCGTGTTCTGAACGGAGGCGCAGTCAGTGGAAGAGTTCCAAGCGGATACTTGCTGATTCTACAACGGAGGCCGAGTATATTGCTACTTCGGAAGCTGCAAAGGAGGCTGTTTGGATCAAGAAATTTGTTTCGAGCTTGGTGTGATGACTAGTACGACGGTCCAATGTCTCTCTATTGTGATAATAGTGGAGCCATTGCGCAAGCCGAGGAGCCGAGGTCACATCGAAGTCCAAACACATACTTCGGCGATATCATCTCATCCGCGAGATAGTGGACAGAGGTGATGTCAAGATATGCAAAATGCACATGGATCTCAACATAGCCGATCCGTTGACAAAACCTCTCCTCACCGAAACATGAGGCGCACACAAGAGCAATGGGTATTAGATACTTACATGATTGACTCTAGTGCAAGTGGGAGACTGTTAATGATATGCCCTAGAGGCAACATGGAGATGTTGGATATCATTGTCAATGTTTATGTATAAATGAATAAAGTGTTATTCAGTTTAATGAAATAGACATCTTGTATTGATCAATAAGTACGTGACTTATTTATGAGACTCTATATGTATGAATCTATTTCTAAATGATCCCGATCATATATCATATTAATGGAACTAATATGATTCTAAGATCGGCATGTTTATTGATTGATGATCATGTCTCATAGATCATGGGTATGGAGATACCAAATCAATAAACATGGACACATGTGTTAGAGAACACATTGTTGGATAGACCCACCATGAGACACTACAGAATTAATGTACCATTAGTTGGTCTCGGGTAGTGTTGGTACAAAGTCCTTAGACCTCGAGATCACCATGGATTCCAACATGTGTAGTAGCCTACTTTGGGACTACCAAACGCTATTCCGTAACTGGGTAATTATAAAGGTAGTTTTTGGGTTTGCTATGAAACATGGAGTGGGATGTGAGTGATCAAGATGGAATTTGCCCCTCCTTTGGGAGAGATATCTCTGGGCCCCTCGAGGTAATGGATTATGGAAATGCATGGCCATGCTAAGTTGATTGAGGAGTCAATCAACGGACGGATAATCCAATACGGTTCGAGTGAATGATTATGCTATTGAAGGGATGGCACACATCTTGCCTATAGCTTAATTGGTATCTTGAGGCAAAGGGATTTGAGTACACATTACAGGTTCGAGTCGATATTATATTATTGTATACTATGGTGTCAATATGTGCTACTAGGCGCCACTATTGACGGTCGGCGAGTTGGACTCGAGCCGACGATCGGCTAAGTTAGACTATAGCCGAAACCGAGTATACCGAACCTACGGGTCGCACTCTTAAGGGGATAAGAACGGCATTCGAGTTGAACTCGGATACGGCTCGATCGGATAGGGCTCCGATCGGATAGAGTCCTATGGGCTTATGACGTATGGGTGGCCAACTCTATGAGACACGGATGAGATCCGATTCAAAATAGAGTCCTGATCGGCCACTAGTCCCAGTAGGCCAACTCTATATAAAGGGGCGAGGGGTGGAGAGATGCAGCACATCAGTTGAATCGAATTGTGTCAAAATCAATCTGATTTGGTGCAACAAGTCGCCGAGATCAATCTCCACGGAAACCCTCCCCACTTTTGAGCCAAACCCTAGCCTTGCATCGCGTGCTAGCACACGGGTGTTCGGCGTTCTATCCCCGAACGTGTGGATACCGGTAGAGGCGCTGTTACATTGCGCGCTATTGATCGGCTTCGGATCGGCTGCAATCGAAGTGAGGCAACTGCGGCAGATCAGTGACGAGAGCACGATCGGACGACTCGGATCGGCTGTGACATCGGCGAATCGGCTGATTGGTTAATCGGCTATCGGCTTGCGGGAATCGGCTGTCATCGGCCAGCACAGTTCTAGATCGGATAGCCCTGATTGGCTGTTTCCGCTGCATACTACAATCGGTAACGATCTATCGGCCCTTACTTGCAAGTGTTCCTGGTTTGCGCGGTAGAAAAGTTTTTGTTTTCGGCTAGCGTAGCCTCCGCATAACCCTTCAAAAACAACCACGCCTTCAAAGCGCACTCAAAACCCTTCGCAAACAAGCTTTCACTCCTCTCTTCTCTCCGGCGGTTCACCGACGCCCGTCAAATCTCAACGCCCTTCGCGAATCGGACTTCATCTTCACCCCCAACAACCTCGATGGCTTCCACCGCCGCCGCGTCAAGCACCTCCGTCGTGCCGGCCACCGCCATCGTCGAATTCCCTGAGGTACACCCGTCGGTCCAGAACTCCTTTTCTTCGGATTTATTTCTCCAGTTCTGTTTCCAGCCTTGTTGCATTGATCCTGCTTCTAGCCATTTCTGATTAGCACTTTTCTCCCCTTTCAAACTGTAGCATTTAGCTATCCCTGATTAGAGTTTCTCTTTCACACTGTAGCACCTGTCACATCAAGTGGTCATCCCCAGTTTGACCCAAGAAAGGCGATACTTTCTCAGCCCCATCGGCAACTCCGACCCAGCCAATGTTATCATAGCCGAAACCAACAGGGTCCCGTACAACACCAATAAACCATCCGTTGCCCACTGGAATGGGACCTTCAAGTCATGGCCGACCACAGATGCAGCATGGACTGAATGGTACAAAAGGGTGTAGTCGGCCAAGTACACTCAGTGGGAGGAGGCCAAGATAGCCCAGTGCTTGGCCCTGTCCGTTGCCAGCATGGAAAAGGATGAGCCGCTTCTGTCGGCTGCAACATATTTCTGGAATGACAGCTTCAACGCCTTCCTCTTCCGACAAGGGCAGATGACAGTCACACTAGTCGACGTGTACATGACGACTGGGCTAGACATCTAGGCGTCGGCTAACCCCAGCAACCTAAGCCGAAAGGGGCAACATCAATTCAAGACTAAGGCCATCGGCGAGTGGAGCGGCTTCATCGCCCAGAACATGAGGACGGACCCGTCGGCCACAGGGAGCACACCGCATTTTTGATGATGTGGCTTGAAAAATTCTTATTCTGTGGATCGAGCTGCGGGCCGACCGCCAACTGGTAGGTCATAGCCGAAATCCTGGCCGACGGGGGTGAGCTTGCGCTGGGGAAGTACCTCCTCGGCTACTTGTATCGGATGCTGCATCAGGCTGCCCAAAGATAGCCGCCAACGCTCCAATCAACACCGGCGGCCCCGGTGGTTCTTGTAGATCCGTGGTCTTGGCGACCCAAAAGATAGCCGATCGGCTCCCTTTGACAGAAGCTGTATTCCCAAGGCTAGAGCCGATCGAAGACGAAGACGGCAACCAGATCACCACCACCAGATGCATGAGCTAGGGAGAAGCAGCAGCTGCTCATGCAGGCTCGAGGCAATCGGCCGACCTACTGGCCGAATGGTTCATCACCCTTTACGATGGGCTGTCTCGCGAGAACCGCGCCTGGTACTTCTACCGGGACCGGGGACTGTTTGAGTTGCCGGCCGATTTTAACTGGGAAGACATCAACTCGGCTGACAACCCAAGGTGCAGGGAGTTGTTCGTCGCCGCTCTGTCCCCCTGCATCCTGCCGACCAGAATCCACCAGGGCCGATCAGTGGCCAAAAGCTACGAGTTTTATTACCCGGTATCGGCTTTTATTATGCCGATAAAATTTAGACGAGGGGAGTGGTGAGCCAGGACTTGATAATGCATCGGCTGCTGAATATAGCCGGTCCTCCCCTCGGCAACATCGGCGAGATGACCCTGGCGCTCAAGAAAAGCGTGGCCTACGACCAATGGTGGGCCGAAATCAAACGACACATCTTCCACCAACGGTCATCTCATTACGTCGATCTGCTCCTACCCGAAGAAATCCCTTCGGTAAGCTTCAAATTCCAAATGATTTTCCCTTTTTTCTATCATCGCCTGATATAGCCAATTAACATTTGCCTTCTGACTTGCAGGAGACGGAGACAGAGCGACCAACGGTGAGCGACTCCGGGCGCCCCGTCGAATACCGCCTTGGCGTCCTGGATGGGGGCGGCCTTGCTCCGTCGGCGATCCGCTGGGGAGCACCGAAGCTGGCGTCTTTGCTGCACGGGCAGGTGCATGAGCTGATCGCTCACAAGAAAAGGGCTGCGCCCCTTTTACAACCATCGGCCGCGCCTGCCCCCAAAAAGTTGGAGGAGAAGATACCGGCAGCGCCAGCCGATAGCCTCCCTCCTTTGGACCCGGCCATCGCACAGTTCCTCGACACCGTCGCCAGTGAGGAGATGCCGACGGCTATTGGAGCGGCGGCCGAACCCGGGAGCTCGAGCCACGAATCCGTCAATGCTCCAGCCGACGCCCCGCCGGTTCCAAGTCCCCCTGCGAAAAATCGGCCGGTAAGCCGTCGTCTCATCAAATTCGGCCTTATGATGATATCACTTGCATGCGACTAAACAATTTTTCTTTGTTTAGGTCAAGAAATTGGCCGGCCGCGCTCCACGCCACGCGCCATCGGTAACCATCTTGCAACTTGCTTTATAAAACTCAGCCGACTTGACCGCTAACCCTTTCTTTTGCAGCCCCCATGATCCCCGTCGGTTGCCCCTAGGCGTCCAGCGAGCGCGTTGTGACTACCGCGGGCGGCGACAACGGTGCCGATGATGAGGCCCCGGTGGCTGCAAGCGGCGAACCAGCCGAGCCAGTTGCTCTGACTCCGATGCCCACGGTAAGCCGACTAAACTTTGTAATCGGCTCTGCCAACTCAGCATTCTCTAATCATTCTTCTCTTTGCAAAACATAGCCGATCTCCTCAACTTTGACTTGTCGGAATTCGGGGAGTCCGGCGAGATCGGCGAGGAGGCGTTGGTGACACCAGCCGAGGACCTGAGGGCCACCCTGGCTGACATTGGCAATCGGCTAGAGGCCTCGCTGGATGCGCTGGTGGTCGACAGCGGTTCAATTCGCGCGCGCTTCAAGGAAATACAAGGCCAGCTACCGAAAGCTCTAGCCGACGCCATCGTGCCGGCCACCTTCTTAGAAGCCCACCAACTCAAATACGAGCGGGCACGGCAGCGGATAGCCGATCGTCGCGAGAACCAAGCGCGGCCACCACCCTTCGATCGACCAAGGATGCCATTGAGAGCCGAGCCGCCTTCGACCGCCGAAGACCGAGCCGGCGGCCAAGCTTGAGCAACTCCTCTCATGCCAAGATCAGCGATGGCCGATCTCGTTCAAGTGATGAACGAGATCGATGTCCACTAGGAGTACATGGCCAGCCTGCCAGCCGAAATCGAAGCTCAACGCTGAAGTATCAAGGCGGCTGTGGCACATCTACGGGACCTGGTGAAGGGCATCCGGCTGGTGGCTGGGTCTGAGGCCGACGATGTCAAGGCCATCGAAGAGGTGGATCAGATTACACGGACGGCACTGTCGGCCATAGCCGATTTCTTGAAACAATGATGTAATATTTAAACATTCTGAAATTGGCTACTGCTTCCTGTAATATATTTGTCAAACTTTTGTAATGGGCTTGAACTCCGATCAGCTGCTCATACTTTTGTAATCGGCTCTAGTTTTTGTGTTATATAGTTTATCAACCTTTTGCAACTGCGCTCGTGGATGAGATCGGCTTCGGCCGCACGTGGTATCTTGAATCGCTTATGCTGAAATTGGTTCTGCCGATCGTGAAGCTTAAAAAATTTAGAATTTTCTGACCTCCAATTTTGCAATCGGCTCGTGCATGTATATGCCCCCAAATTTTGTAGATAGCTTCGGTGTCGACAAAATTGTGAATACGAGCCGTGCGCGCATCGTTGCCGTCGCTACCGGCCAATCGTTAGCCGATCGTAGAAAACTTAGGGAAAAAAAGTTGCATAAAAATGCCTAAAGGCGATGCCTTATTGAAGCAAGACATCGGCTGTCATAAATCGGCTAAGCCACCAGAGCCGAATCATGAGTTGATCCATACACTTGGGTAGTATTTCTTCAGATATTTTCCATCAAGAGCCCTTCCAAATACTTCTCCATCTAGCCCTTCTAGCATGTAAGCTCCTTTAGAGATGCATTTTTGGATCTTGAAAGGTCCTTCCCAA
This sequence comes from Oryza australiensis, assembly GCA_019925245.2. Taxonomy (NCBI): domain Eukaryota; kingdom Viridiplantae; phylum Streptophyta; class Magnoliopsida; order Poales; family Poaceae; genus Oryza; species Oryza australiensis. The sequence goes on along the minus strand of JAIFGZ020000289.1, from coordinate 242,517 downwards.
TTTGGTGACCACTTGCCGAATTTGTTATCTCTAGATCCAATCAGCAGTATCAATTTCCAAACGAGTTCGCCTTCCTCGAAAGATTTAGGCACCACTTTTTATTATAATGTCTGGCTACTCGTTCTTTATCCCTTGTAACTTTTCCAAGGCCCTAATCCTGGATAAAACTAAGTCTTCTGATTCGTCCACCATCAAGTGATAATAATCGTCGGCTGTGAGTTGATCCTGTAGCTGAATGCGCCTAGAGCCGACGACGCTCTCCTATGGCAGCACTGCCTCATGCCCATAGACCAGCTTGTACGGAGGGACTTGAATTGATCCATGGCATGCCATCCGGTACGCCCACAGTGATTCGGCAAATCGGCTGTGCCACTGTTTAGGGTACTAAAAAGATCTTTCTTTTAATCAACTTGATCAAACTTTTATTGGAAGCTTCAGCTTGCCCGTTGGACTGTGCGTAGTACGGCGAAGAATTAAGTAGCTTGATCCCCATGCCGTCGGCAAACTGAACAAACTCGTCCGATACGAAGATTGATCCCTGGTCTGTTGTTATCATTTGTGGGACTCCAAATCGGTAGATAATGTGTTCTTTGACAAATTCGATTGCGTCCTTAGAATCCACTTTCCTCAGGGGAATCACCTCCATCCATTTTGTGAAGTAATCTATCGCCACCAGAATAAATTTATGCCCTTTGCTTGAGGGTGGATTGATCTGGCTGATCATATCGATGCCCGTCCTCTGAACGGCCAAGGCTTAATGATTGGGTTCATAGCCGACGCTGGTGCTCGTTGTATGGCGCTGAACTTCTGACTATCCTGGCAGCCCTTGTAATACTTGAAACAATCCTCCAGCATCGTCAGCCAGAAATACCCTGCTCGGCGAAGCAGCCACTTCATTTTGTGGGCCGATTGATGTGTGCCATAGATCCCTTCATGCACTTCTCCGATGGACACTTTGGCCTGATCGGCTCCCAAACATTTGAGTAGCACACCATCAATCGTCGGATAGTACAGATCTTCATCGAGTAAAACATATCTTAATGCCTTGTATCGTAGCTTCCTTGCAGCCGATTGAGAGGGGTTTTTGAGATAGCTGTAGACTTCAAACCTCCAGTCATCGGCTGTAATGGCAGCAACCTCTATGTCAACTTGTTTCAACATCGGCCGATAGCCCGATGCCCCCTGAGCTAAATCATTGGCCTCTGTGTTCTGCTCTCTGGGGATATGTTTCAAAGAAACTAACCGAAAACCGTTCATTAATTCCCGGCATTGCTGATAATAGACCATCAGCGCATCATTTTTACATTCTTATTCGCCTGATAATTTGTTGATGACCAACAATGAATCTCCCATTATTTTGATGGCGTCGGCTTCAACTTCTTTTAGTAGATGTAATCCTTTAAGGACGACTTCGTATTCAGCTTGGTTGTTTGTAGCGTGGGGGTTGATGGCGAAAGCAAACTCGAAACTTGCCCCCCTGGGCGAAATAATGACTAAGCCGATGCCGCAGCCATTGGTGCAAACCAAGCCGTCGAACGTCAAAGTCCAAGGCATAATTTCCACCGAGCCGATCGAATCATTTCTGTGCTCCACAATGAGATCAGCTATAGCTTGTCCTTTGACTGCCCTTGGTGCCTGATTCCTCAAATCAAACTCTGTTAGCGCAAAGATCCAATTCCCAATTCTTCCTTTCAACACTGGAGCCGATAGCATGTACTTAACCACATCGGCTTTGCAGATTATTGTGCACTCGTTGGATAGCAGATAATGCCTTAACTTCGTACATGAAAAATAGAGGCATAGGCATAGATTCTCCATAGGTGAATACCTTGTTTTCGCGTCTAGCAACCATCGGCTGAGATAGAAGATTGCTTTTTCTTTGACCTCAACCTCTTGGATCAAAACAGAGCCGATTGACTTGTCATCGGCTGATAGGTACAGCTTAAACGGTATTCCTTTTTGTGGAGGCATCAAAACTGGAGGGGAGCTCAGATAATCTTTTATGTTGTCTAAAGTCTTTTGCTGCTCTACCCCCCATGTGAATTCTTGATCGACTTTCAGCCAAAGCAGTGGTGTGAATGGCTCCATCTTTTCTGAGAGATTGGCAATGAACCATCTGATGAAATTTATCTTGCCGATCAATGACTGGAGTTGTTTCTTGTCCTTCGGAGGCTGTATTGTCTTGATAGCATTTATGTTTCTTGGTGTAACCTCAATCCCTCTTTCATGAACAAGAAATCCCAAGAACTGCCCGGCCGATACGCCAAACGCGCACTTAAGCGGATTCATCTTCAGGCCATACTTCCTCGTCCGCTCTAACACTTGTCTCAGATCAGCTATGTGGCCCTCTATCTCCCTGGACATGACAACCACGTTGTCAATGTAGATCTCTACTAGTGAGCCGATCATGTCGTGAAAAATGTAGTTCATGGCCCGTTGATATGTTGCCCCAGCATTCTTCAGGCCGAACGTCATTACCACCCATTCGTACAAGCCGATTGCGCCAGGACACCGAAAAGCGGTCTTGTGGATGTCTTCGCCGACCATAAATATTTGATCATAACCTGCATTGCCGTCCATGAAGCTGATAATTTTGTGGCCCAAAGCAGCATCGACAAGCAAATCGGCTATCAGCATTGGGTATTCGTCCTTAGGAGTGGCCTTGTTTAGATCTCTGAAATCAATGCACACCCTAAGTTTACCTTTTTCTTCAACACTAGGACAATGTTTGAGACCCACTCGGTGTATCGGCAAGGCCGGATGAATCCTGCATCATATAGCCGAGTGATTTCGGCTTTAATTGTATCGTACATATCGGCCTTAAACCTCCTGGGAGGCTGTTTGAACGGCCGATAGCCTGCCTTAATCGGCAGTTGATGGACCACTATTGATCGGCTGAGGCCGGGCATCTCGAAGTACTTCCAAGCAAAACAATCTTTATATTCTTTCAACAAATTAATAAGCTGGGATCTACAATGGGGAGGCAGATTTTTGCTAATGTACGTCGGCCTCGGCTTGTCACCAGAGCCGATGTCAATTTCCTCTAATTCATCGGTCGACGTGAAACCTTGTCCGAGCTTGCCATCGTCTTCGTCTGCGGTGTCCGTGCCGAAGATGCTTGAGCCCTCCACCGTGTCTTGTTCAAAGAAGCAGCTGCGGCTCGTCATCTCCAATCGGCGTATTGTGGAATTGGACACATTTAGAAAATCAGCTTGCCGATTTTCCCGCACAAACAATCGATGCCTTCGATTTCCCAAAGTGGAAAATCGGCGCGACGATGCTAACGACCTGTTGGCTGGTACAATCTCAATCTTGTCGCCGTCCCATTGGATCAGGCTCTGATGCATTGTAGAAGGAACACAACAATTAGCGTGTATCCAGTCCCTTCCGAGCAGCAGGCTGTAAGACCCCTTCCCGTCGATGACAAAGAATGTTGTGGGCATGGTCTTATTGCCGATGGTCGCTCGACGTTGAGGACGCCCTTGGTTTCGATGGGTTGCCGCTGAAGTCTCCGAGCACCATATTGGTCTTTATCAGTCTTCGGCTCCTTTGCCCAGCTTTTCGAATGTTGCGCATGGCATGAGGTTGACTGCAGCTCCCCATCAACTAGCATCTTGGAAATCGGCTTGCCATTGATGAATCCTTTAACGTACAACGGCTTTAGGTGCCAATTTTCGGTCTCCTCGGGTTTGTCGAAAATGGATTGGTCCGGCGAGATTGCTAGTTTCACCAGGTCGTCCTCGATGGTATCTGCATCGGCTTCAGGAGCACTGAACTTGGCTGGTAGTACGAACACCATGTTGACCGATGCAGAAACTTTGCCTTTCCTTTTGGCTGCCCTCCTGGCTTGATCGGCTGAACTTTCTTGGATTTGCTCTTCGTCGGCTGCGGTGGTTTTCTCTTTGGGAACCCATCGCCTTTTGATCTTGTCCAGCCGATGGCACTGATCTTGGATCATGTGCCGAACTTCATCCTCTCTCCCTTCACGCTTGAGTCGTTGAATTCTCTTTTTTGCGTCCTTGTGAAGAGATCGAACGGACACCATTGGGGATTAGCCGATTCCTCGTCGTCGGCTTCTTCATCATCGCGATTGTTGTCGTTGCGGTCCTCGTCGACGAAGTAGTCTTGGTGGATTGGGCCGAGCCGATCATGAACGGACCGTCGCCTCTAGTTTAGCTGAACGGCTCTAGGGATGAACCAGGCTGGGCTTGTAGCCGATGGGCTCCTGCGCTCGTCGTCGCGGCGATCGTTGCACGCTGGGCAGTCGTCCAGTGTCGGAAGCCTCATGCCAGACTCCCAGCAATACCTGAAAAAATCACAATGCCAATGCGGATCGACACTGTTGCAGTTTACCTTGTATCGGTGGCTTTGGGTCTCCGGCTCGTGCCGACGAGGAACTCCATTGCGAGGTTCACACCGAGACCAGTAACGATGTTGGCTGTCTTCGTAGATCGGCCGTCGATCAGCCGATCTGATAATAGGGCGCACCATGTTGATTGATGCGGCGTGATGTCCAGTCGGCTCGTCTTCTGCCTTGGCCCCGATTGATGTGTTGACTAAGTCGTGCGCCATTCTGTTCTATCGATTAGCTTGCCTGGGGCCAGCTTGAACTGTGTTGACCGGGAAAGGGTTGTCGTCTACCTTCATCGGCCGATTTGAATCGGCAAACTTCAATTTCCCGGCCTCGATTGCCGATCGGATTTGCTTGTCGAAGACTTTGCAATCGTTAGTGGCATGGGATGTGGAGTTGTGCCACTTGCGTATTTCTTCTTTTTAATTCCTCGGCCGACGGGATCACGTGATTTTCAGGGAGCTGAATTTGTTTCTCCTTGAGCAACAAGTTGAAAATCCTGTCGGCCTTGGTGATGTCGAAATCATATCTTTCTTCTTTGGCCGTCTTCAGCAGCCATTGGCAGACTATGGCCTTTTTGTTCTTGGTCCATTCGGCTGCCGCCACTTCTGCGTCATCATCGTCGGACTCGTAGACTGATTCAACGACGACCTGAGTTATGTTTTTGACGGCCTTCCTGGTGTCTTGGAATCGCTGCTCGTGGGCCGTCACCTTCTGCGCCAAGTGGGCTAGGCTGTCGATGTCCTGCGTAGAGAATTGCTCTCGGATCGGCGCGATCAAGCCATGAAAGGCCAAATCGGATAGCTGGGCGTCCGATAGCACCAAGCTATAGCATTGGTTCCTCATCTCCCTAAAGCGTTGTATGTATTCTTGAACCGATTCATTGTGTTTTTGCCAGATGTTGGTGAGGTCTGACAACTTCATCTCATGATTGCCGGAATAAAATTAGCTGTGGAATTGCTTTTCGAGATCGGCCCAGCTCTGTATTGAGTTGTACGGCAGTGAAGAGAACCAGGTAAAAGCCGATCCCGAAAGAGAAAAAGGGAACAACTGAACCCTCAAGGCGTCTGTAGCCAATGCTTCGCCGCACTGTGCCAAGAATCGGTTGACATGCTCGTAAGTTGAATCCGCTCAAAGTGCTCTGGATAGGGATATCAATAGATGTTTCCTGAATATTTTGGCTTGAGGCCGAATTGATCGCACATGACATCTGCAATCAGATCGGCCCAAGTCCGGTTGTCCTGCTGTATCGGCTCGTATGGGTCACACGTCGCGGGTGCTTGTCGATACAGCGGTGGTGGTGTCTGAGGCCTGTAGTGATGATCTTGACAGCCTCCTTGATACTGGTAGTGAAGATCAGCGGGAGGTGGCCGATGCGCCGGTGGTGGCGTTGGTGTTCCCGGGAACAGCTGTCGGTCACCGGCGTTGTACCGCCTGTCCAGGTCAATCTGGGGAATCGGCTCTGAATGCCGATTGTCGTTGAACATGTTAGCAATCTGATCCTGGGGCAACAGCTGCTGTCGGTTCATTATAGTAATTGCTGGCCTTATAGCCGATTCAGTTGGATTTGGCTGACCGAGGACCCCTCCTGGTGGCCCTTGTTGTGTTGGTGGTGGGATCGGCCGATTCTAGGTGACCAACGTCCTGTAACCAGGAAACTAGCCATCTGTGAAGTACGTCAGTCCCCGTTGCAGCTGGTCGGCTATTTTGGCGTTGACCACGGTAGCAATCATGTTGTTGAGAGTGTTGACCAAGATGCCACTTTGGTTGACCAACGCGTGGTGAACGGCCGAATCAATTCGATCTTGCAAGGTATGTAGGGTCGAATCGTCCTGTTCCTGAATCGGCTCCTCCATCTTCTGTTTGCCTTTTGTTTCGCCAGATGAGGATGCCTTGAGATCGCCCATGCTGAATTTATACTTTTGATGCACGACCTCAGATCTTGTTTGGGTGAAGGATTGCAAGTAGTTGGCCTGGAGTTCTTCCACCATCTTCTTATAATCGGCTTGCTGCTCAGCCGATAACTGCTCCATTTTCACAGGCACGATGTTGTCTTGGGAAATGTTGGAGCTCTTGGAGTCGACATCTTGCCGGTTGAGTCTATGCGTCTGAGTCGAGCCGACAGAGAAAGTCTCACTGGGCGTGCCAAGAAGCGTGTTGATGAGAAATTTCTCTCACGCGCGGCCGGGAGATCTGCTTGACTCCGGTGCAGGGTCCTTCTCACGCTCGTCTTGTGCATGGCATGCCGCTTGGTTGGATCTGTTAGCCAACAAGAAAAACAAGGAAATATGCGTTAAGTGTTAGGTTAGATCCCCACTGGATCGGCTAAGGGAACCCATGAGCACATATTTGCTATCCAAAAATATATTTAAGCCAAGCGACGGAATGGATCGGCTATACCGAGACAACATCAGCCGTTTAACCCAAATACATCAAAGGATAATAAATATATGGATCGATAACCTAGCCGATACTGGAAAGCTAACAATGGATCGGCTAGTACTCTGATGAATCTTATGAAAAGATATCATCCTTGAACAGAGGCTTAAACCAGAAATCGGTCGTCGGCTATCGATGGCAGACCGATTTCGGCTTATAATGTCCGACAGGAACAAGATCTTAAGATAAGAGGCAGTCCTAATATGAATCTAATAATAAATATACCAAAAGGAAAATATTAGGGCAGATAAGGCCAGCTGAAACCCTGGCACTGTCTCTTAAACATATAAATCTGACCGAACAGATCACTGGAAGCTCTAAAAATGACTTAATAGTTCAACTCTGATGCAGCACTAAGTATAAAAAGAATAATCCTGATCTGTTGCAGCCGATTTATACCTCTCGAGATGGTGGATACCGCATATAAACCAGCCAACCTTTAGATCTAGCCTTATTGGCTGCGAGTTCTCGATAGAATTAGCCAATGTCAGGATAGATCTAAACATTGATCTAATTTACATGCGCTATATGATAAATGGCGCAGTACAAACTCCTGAATCTAATGTGTCATTACGATGGAAGCACTAGAAACAGCAGATCATACCTCTAATGACAAGCATTTACCTGGATTGGGGATCGAAACGATGCAGCCCGTAGCCAAGCCAATTGCTCGTCTGAAGAAAAAGGTTGTCGATGCACCGAAAGTTTGATTGTGATTGTGTTGAATGTCATATTACAGGAGGTCTCGGGTCCTATTTATACCCAAGATAAAATTATCTGTACAAACCCTGGACTCTATCAAAACTACTATTTAAAACACGACGTTATCCCAGAGAGGACTCACGCCATATTGCAATGAACAGTTTAAACAAACTCCTAAACTACAGATACAATTGCCGTTACAGGACTCTATCCATAGATGGCAATATCTTTTAACGCGCAAACGATAACCAGATCTTTTATCTATCTTCAACATCTGTACCAGAAACGGTTTTATCTTCTCTGAACCTAGAATCGGCTATCGGCCGTTCTTGTCCGATTCAACCCTAGCCGACTGGCCTCGCAGCCGATCGCTTCTCAGCCGATGCGGCCTCTGTTTCTCCGCCAAACCAGCCGATCCGATTCTGCTGCACGTTTGGCAAGACTCAGGGATTCAATTACCAAATTTCGGTGTTAACACTATACTAGTGAGGTTTCATTAGTCATATTATTATTTAGATGAGACTAATCATGGTGAATCTGGTTGATCTCCCATAACCGCGGACACAGCTATTCGAATAGTTTTACTCTGATCAGAGGTGTACAACTGTACCCATAAGACACAGCCCCACGACACGTTTTCGGGTGCCGGTGTACCACCATGATACCCCGGAAAGGGACTATGACAGGACCCTTCGCATAACCCCCTCTAACCAATCGTACCACATCAAGGTTTCACCCCACTCCCATCAGGGCAATGGGTAGCCCCCCCGTGTGCTGCGGTGAATCTGACAGCCGATCAACCCTTTCAACCGGGGCTGAACCAACTTCATCACGCCCCTTGTCTCTAGGGTACATCAGATAGAGACAGCTACACTACAGATCCAGCCATTACCCATGCTGGCTTGTGGTATGCACGGTAATTCTTCCAGGATTTCCCAAGAACCGGTCCTTAACTACCATGGGTGCGACTATCCAAAACCAATGCACCCATAGCACACCATTGTCATATTTTAATATTATTAATTTAGTATCATATACTTGACATCATCTGTATAATAATCTCCACTATAGTGTTTAGATAATGTGATTAGATAATGTGATTCTCTTAAATGAACTAATTGATCTAAGCCAGACTACGCATGTTCTAAACCAATATCTAGTCATATTGAACCCAAAGTATCAATGGTATAAGGTATTCAATTCCTATAGCTGAGTACAATAGGTAAAATAGTCCCATGAAATGACATTCTAAAATATATGCAACATTTGAGAAAAAAATAAGACATTTAAATAAAATAGGAACAATATGATCAATGTAAAGTATGACTTGCCTTGCTCTAACGATTGGGGAACTTCGGCGACTACTTCGAAGTAAACGAGATCGCTGGAATTATCGAAATCTACATGACAAACAAGAGAACTCAATAAAACATACTAAAAGTCTACTGAAACAGCACAAGAAACTATTTTTAATGGATTATTGGCATTTTTATGGATTCAATAAAATTTGAATGGACTGAAATGGAGCTCGGATTAAAAAGAAATGAATTTTAGAAGTTTAACTGTGATTTTTAACTAAAGAGAAAAGTCCTAAATTAATTATTGCATAATTAAGTCCCTGCTGACGCAAGTGGCTGGCGCGGGTCAGGTGGGGCTGACGTCAGCAGAGCGCAAGCACTGACGTCAGCATGACGCAAAGCTGACGCAAGGCTAGGGCTGACGCAAGCATGACGCAAGCGGTTGACATCGGCACATGAGGTTAGCGGGCGCGGGGCTCCTGATCCACGGTGGACCGGGTCCACGAGAATGGCGGCGGCAACGCACCACGTGGCATGATCGGGACGCTGGGCGGCACGCGTGAGATCTACGACCCGATCTACCGAGTGGTAGATCGAACGGCCGGGCGACTAGGGTTTCGCGGGGACGGCGGCCGAGCTTGGCACGGCCGGCCATGGCCGTGCGGTGGCTGGCCGGCTTGCTGGTGATGCAAATAGCGGTGGCGGACGGCGGCGCCAGACTCGGGATGCAGCGCGAAATGGACTAGGTGTTAACGACCAAATTTGGTAACCAAATCCCCGAGTTTAGAGCCAAAATTGAAGCGGAATCTATTATATAGATCTATTATTTCTTTTTGTACTTAATGCTGCATCTAATTGACCTATTAAGTCACTTTTAGAACTATTAAGATCTGTTCGTTTAATGTTTATCATTAAAGACAATGGAGTTTCACCAGACCTTATCTGTTTTAGTTATCTTTTAGTTTTAATTGCTATTGGATATATTAAAACTGCCTTTATATCAAGACCTTAATCTGTTTAAATGCCCTAAACCAGTATCAATCTGTCAAGTTACACTGACAGCCGATTGATCTAGGTTTAGCGCATTTAGATTAGATTAATATATTTTTATAAAATGTATCGGAGTATTAACCGATTGACATTAGATCTACAGTATCGGCTAGGTTATCAATGCAGATAATTATTATCCTAATGTGCCTTTAGCCTAAGTGATTTATACTGTCTCGGCTACTATCGATCTATCCCAAACACTTAGTATAAATATGCTTTGGGATAACAATTATATGTTTCTTGATGTCTTCAGCCGATCTGATAGGATCTAATTCTAACTTAATGCCTATTCCTTGTTTCTTGTTGGTTACAGGATCAAACCAACTGCAGGCCCTAAATTCACCAAAGGCGACCAACTTAGACCTGCACTGGAGCTAAGCAGATCTCCCAGGCCAGTGCGTGGGAATCAAAAATTCTCAGCAACACGCTTTTTGCACGCCTAGTGGGACCCCTTTGCACACTTCCAAGATCGACACAATGTCTGGCGTCAAGAACCCAGAAATCAACGAGGAAAACGTCATCCTAGTGACGTTGGAGCAGTTGTCGGCCGAACAACTAGCCGACTACAGACAGATGGTTGAGCAACTGCAGACTAATTACCTGTAATTCTTTACCCAGACCAGATCTGGGGCTGTCCTCCAGAAGTTCAAGTTCAAGCTCGAAGACCTCAACACATCCTCCGAGGAGGACAGGAAAGGGAAGAAGAAAATGGAGGACATTAAACAAGAACAAGATGATTCTGGACTCCACACCCTACACGACCGAATCGACTCGGCTGTGCACCACGCCCTCATCAACCAAAGTGGCATACTGGTTAATACCCTTAACAATATGATAGCCACTGTGATCGACTCGAAGATAGCCGAGCAACTGCCAAGGGGGCCGACCTATTTCACTGACAGCCAATTCCCACGTTACAGGACGCTGTCAACTCAAGGCTTGACAATCCCGCCACTAGGACAGCCGAATCCTCAAGGAGGAGCTCTAATTCAACCAAACGTGCATGCATCGATTTCAGAGCCACATCCCAGGATCCTGGTCCGACAGCAGCCTCAACATCAGGGTCGTGGTGCCCCGACATCATGCCCAATGAGCCGATTGGCACTATTCCCCCCGCCCCACATCATAGTCACTGTCGGCAATCGGCTCCTTCCTGAGCAGTCACCGCCGATCGTGTCTCGGCCACCTCCCGCTGCGAATCATTTCCAGTATCAACATCCGGGAGGCCAATATGATCAGCAGTATCGGCCATAGACGCCACCACCTCTTCAGTATCGGCAAGGACCCATACCGTATGAACAATACGAGCCGATACCTCAAGCTCAAGACAACGGGCCTTGGGCCGATCGATTGCCGATGTGATGCGCGATCGGTTCGGCCTCAAGCCAAAGGACTCCGGCCATATGTACCGGTACCCGTATCCGAGCACTTCGAGAGGGTACCACTGTCAAACCGGTACAAAGTGCTAGACTTCTCCAAATTCTCTGGGCAAGACAATGTGTCTACCTACGAACACGTCAGCCGATTCCTGGCTCAATGTAGGGAGGCATCGGCTATAGACGCGCTCAGGGTTCAACTGTTCCCGCTATCACTCTCAGGATCGGCCTTCACCTGGTTTTCTTCGTTACCATATGACTCAATTCAAAGCTGGGCCGATCTTGAGAAACAGTTTCACAGTAACTTCTACTCCGGCAACCACGAGATGAAGTTGTCAGATTTAACAGGCATCAAACAGAAGCACGAGGAATCGGTCCAAGACTACATCCAGCGTTTCAGAGAAATGAGGAACCGATGCTAAAGTCTGGTATTGTCGGACTCACAGCTAGCCGATGTAGCTTTTCACGGGCTTTTGCCGCCAATCCATGAAAGGTTTTTGGCTCAAGACTTTGACAACCTGGCCCACTTGGCCCAGAAGGTGACGGCCCACGAGCAAAGGTTTCAAGAATCAAGGAAGGCCGTCAAGAAGGTCGCTCACGTCGTCTGCGAAACAAATTCGGATACAAGCGACAGCGACGTTGAAGTAGCGGCAGCTGAGTGGACGAATTAAAATAAGGCCATAGTCTACCAGTGGCTTTTGAAAATGGCTAAGGAGGAGAAGTACGACTTCGACATAACCAAAGCCGATAGGATCTTCGACTGTTCTTTGAAGGAAAAGCAAATTCAGCTTCCAACCAACCACGTCATCCCATCGGTGAAGAACATAAGAAGACGTACTGCAAATGGCACAATATCACCTCCCACAGCACTAATGACTGCAAGGTGTTTAGGCAGCAGATTCAGTTGGCCATCGAAGCCGAGAAAATAAAATTCGCAGAATCGGCTAAGCCGATGAAGGTTGATGGCAATCCTTTCCCGGTCAACATGGTCCAGGCCAACCACAGGCGAGCTGATCGCCCGCACCGAATGACGCACAGCTTAGTCGAAACGCTAAAATCAGTTAGTGTCGACTCAGGACCACCCCATAAAGAGAAGACTGGAGACATAGCTGCATCAATCAACATGGTGCACACCAACGGACGATCGGTCAATCGTCGGCCTAGGCAGGACAGCCGGCTGCGGTTCCAACGCAGGATCCAGGAGGAAGAAGAAGATCGGCGCGGCAGGCCGTACCAGAGGGAACCTGAACGGGTAGGATTGTGATATGTCAGATGCCACAGTGACTGCGATCCGCATTGGTGCTGTGAACTCTTTCGATTCTACGGGAATCGGGCATGAGGCTGCCCACACTCAGCGCCGGCGTGCGGCGAATTTCGAGAGGCGAGTACAAGGACCCCCAATACAAAGTCTGTCCGATTCATCCCTAGGGCCATGCAGCTCAATCAGAGAAGGCTGCCTATGCACGATCGGCTGGGCCAATTCATCAAGACTTCTTCGAATACGAGGGCGAGGAAGTAGAGGAAGCCGACGAAGAACAATCGGCTAACCCTCAATGGTGCCCTTCTGACCTGTTCACCAAGACGCAAAAAAGAAGAATACAAAGGCTGAGGAGCGAAGGGCAGGAGGAAGAGGTCCAACAGATGATTCGGCACCAGCAACGTCGGCAGGGCAGGAAACAGTGGCGACCCAAGGAGAAGACCACCACAGCCGATGAGAGCTCGGCCGATCAAGCAAAAAGGGCAGCCAAAGGAAAAGAGAAAGCTTCGCACTGGTCAACATGGTATTTGTGTTGCCAGCCAAATTTGAGGCCACCGAGGCCGATGCAGACAACGTCGAGGAGACCTTGGCAAAACTAGTCCTATCCCTAGAACAAGCCATCTTCGACAAACCTGCGGGGACGAGAATCGGCACGAAGCCACTATATATAAAGGGATTCGTCAATGGCAAGCCGATGTCCAAGATCTTTGGTCGACGGAGGGCTGCTTGTCAATTTAATGCCCTATGCAACTTTTCGAAACCGACAAAGGAGCCGAAGACTGATCAAGATGAATATGATTCTCAAAGACTTCGGCGGCAACCCTTCATAGGCCAAGGGAGTTTTAAATGTCGAGCTGACCATCGGCAACAAGACCATGCCCACGACATTTTTCATCATCTACGGGAAGCGATCGTATAGCCTGCTACTCGAAAGGGATTGGATTCACGCCAACTGTCGTATCCCTTCTACAATGCACCGAAGTCTGATCCGGTGGCAAGGCGACAAGATAGAGATTGTGCCAGCCGGTCGATTAATGTTGCTAACACCGATTTGCCACTGTGGGAAATCAATGGTATTGATTGCCTGTCCGGCAAGATCTGGCAAGCCGATTTTCTAAAGGTGTCCGATTCCGATATACAGCCCATTGGAGACGATGAGCCTATATTACTACTTTGAAGGTGTCGTGGAGGGCTCGAGCGTCTACAACAAGGACACCGTGGACGACAGCGACAGAAAATTTGGGCAAGGGTCTATGTCGGCCGACGAGCTAGAAGAGGTTGATATAGGTCCAGGAGATAGGCCTTGGCCGACCTATATTAGTAAAAACTTGTCTTCTCGTTTTAGGGCCAAGCTTATTGATTTATTAAAGGAATATAAAGATTGTTTTGCTTGGGAGTATTTCGAGATGTCTGGTCTTAGCCCATCAATTGTTGTGCATCGGCTACCTATAAAGCCTGGATATCGGCAGTACAAACAGCCTCTCAGGAGGTTTAAAGCCGATATGTATGATGCGATCAAAGCCGAGATCACTCGGTTATACAATGCTAGTTTTATTCGGCCCTGCCGATATGCAGAGTGGGTTTCCAACATAGTTCTAGTATTAAATAAAAACAACAAGCTTAGGGTATGGATCGACTTCAGAGATTTGAACAAGGCTACCCTACAGGACGAGTACCCAATGCCTATAGCCGATCTGCTAGTGGATGCCGCCTCTGGCCACAAAGCTATAAGTTTCATGGATGGCAATGAAGGGTTACGCGGAGGCTACGCTAGCCGAAAACAAAAACTTTTAACCGCGCAAACCAGGAACACTTGCAAGTAAGGGCCGATAGATCGTTACCGATTGGAGTGTGCGGCGGAAACAACCAATCAGGGCTATCCGATCTGGAACTGTGTAGCCGATTCCCGCAAGCCGACAGCCGGTTCCCAGGGATAGCCAATTCGCCAATCAGCCGATTCGCGGAGTCGTCCGATCACGTTCTTGCGCCTTGCTCCGATGCGCCCGACCGCGGCCGATCCGAAGCCGATCAACGGCGCGCAACGTAGCAGCGCCTCTACCGGTATCCACACGTCCGGGACAGAACGCCGAACACCCGTGTGCTAGCACGCGATGCAAGGCTAGGGTTTTACTCGAAAGTGGGAAGGGTTTCCGTGGAGATTGATCTCGGCGACTTCTGTTGTGGATTCGGTTCAATGCGATCCTATTGATGTGCCGCAGCTCTCCATCCCTCCCTCCTTTATATAGAGTTGGCCGACTGGGACTAGTGGCCGATCGGGCGCTATTTTGAATCGGATCCTATCCGAATCTCACGAGTTGGCCGCCCATACGTCGTAAGCCCATAGGACTCTATCCGATCGGATCCCTATCCGATCGAGCCGTATCCGAGTCCAACTCGAATGCCTGTTCTTATCCCTTAAGCGTGCGACCACAGCAGGTTCAGGTATACTCGGTTTCGGCTATAGTCTAACTTAGCCGACCGTCGGCTCGAGTCCAACTCAGCCGACATGTCAACGACGGCGCCTAGCAGCACATATTGACACCATAGTATACAAGAATAATATCGGCTCGAACCTGTAATGTGTACACAAATCCCTTTGCCTCACGATACCAATTAAGCTATAGGCGGATGTGTGCCATGCCTTCAATAGCTTAACCATTCACTCGAACCGTATTGGATTATCACGTCATTGATTGACTCCTCAATCAACTTAGCATGGCCATGCATTTCCATAATCCATTACCTCGAGGGCCGAGATATCTCTCCCAAAGGAGGGGCAAATTCCATCTTGATCACTCATCCCACTCCATGTTTCATAGCAAACCCGAAGACTACCTTTATAACTACCCGATTACGGAATAGCGTTTGGTAGTCCCAAAGTAGGCTACTACACATGTTGGAATCTATGGTGATCTCGGGTCTAAGGACTTTGTACCAACACTACCGAGACCAACTAATGGCACATTAATTCCCGTAGTGTCTCATGGTGGGTCTATCCAATAATGTGTCCTCCAACACATGTGTCCATGTTTATTGATTTGGTATCTCCATACCCATGATCTATGAGACATGATCATCAATCAATAAACATGCCAATCTTAGAATCATATTTGTTCCAACAATATGACATATGATCGAGGATCATTTAGAAATAGATTCATACATAAAGTCTCATAAATAAGTCACGTACTTATGGATCAATACAAGATGTCTATTTTATGAAACTGAATAACACTTTATTCATTTATACATAAACATTGACGTGATATCCAACATCTCGATGTTGCCTCTAGGGCATATCACTAACAATCTCCCACTTGCACTAGAGTCAATCATGTAAGTATCTAATACCCATTGCTCTTGTGTGCGCCTCATGCTTGGGCGAGGAGAGGTTTTGTCGGCGGATCGGCTATGTTGAGATCCGTGTGCACTTTGCATATCTTGACATCACCTCTGTCCAC
This sequence comes from Oryza australiensis, assembly GCA_019925245.2. NCBI lineage: Eukaryota > Viridiplantae > Streptophyta > Magnoliopsida > Poales > Poaceae > Oryza > Oryza australiensis. The sequence goes on along the minus strand of JAIFGZ020000289.1, from coordinate 226,582 downwards.
TATCTCGCGGATGAGATGATATCGCCGAAGTATGTGTTTGGACTTCGATGTGACCTCGGCTCCTTGGCTTGCGCAATGGCTCCACTATTGTCACAATAGAGAGACATTGGACCAGTCGCACTAGTCATCACACCAAGCTCGAAATCGAATTTCTTGATCCAAACGGCCTCCTTTGCAGCTTCGAAGCAGCAATGTACTCGGCCTCCGTTGTAGAATCGGCAACGGTATCCGCTTGGAACTCTTCCAGTGGCTGCGCCTCCGTTCGGGCGAGAACACGAACCCAGTTGCGATCTATAATCATCCTTGTCTTTGGAAGCTAGCATCGGTGTAACCACTTACAACGAGCTCTTTTTCACCTCCATAGACTAGGAATATATCCTTAGTTCTTCTCAAGTACTTAAGGATATTCTTTATGGCATCCAGTGACCTTCACTGGATCGATCAGTATCTGCTCGTAGCACTCAAAGCATACGAGACATGCAGGCGTGTACAAAGCATGGCATACATGATGGATCCAATTGCCGAAGCATATGGAACCATACCCATCTTATTCCGCTCATCATGTGTCGAGGACACGATTCTTGCTAAGATTGATGCCATGTGACATGGGCAAGAAACCTTTCTTGGAATCATACATGTTGAACCTTTTCAACACCTTGTCAATGTATGTACTTTGGCTTAATCCAATTAGCCTCTTGGATCTATCTCTATAGATCCGAATGCCCAATATGTATGCTGCCTCCCTAAGTCTTTCATGGAAAAACTATTTTTCAATGAAGACTTGAGTTCTAGCATAGGGATATCATTTCCAATCAACAATATGTCATCCACATATAAGATTAGAAATACAATTGCGCTCCCATGACCTTTTTGTAAACACAGGCCTCTTCTTCATTTTTGATGAAACCAAACCCTTTGATTACTTCATCAAAACGAATATTCCAACTCCGAGATGCTTGCTTCAATCCATAAATGGATTTACGTAGCTTGCATATCTTTCCGAGCGATTCTGGATCGACAAAACCCGAGGTTGTATCATGTATACATCCTCGCTTAGGTTTCCATTTAGGAAAGCCGTTTTGACATCCATCTGCCATATCTCATAATCGAAATATGCAGCAATCGCTAGGATAATCCGAATAGATTTAAGCATTGCGACGGGCGAGAAGGTTTCATCATAATCAACTCCTTGAATCTGTTTAAAACCTTTCGCCACCAATCGCGCCTTATAGATGTGAACATTTCCATCCATATCGGCCTTTTCTTAAAACCCATTTACACTCAATGGTTTTGACACCATCAGTGGATCAACCAAGTTCCAAACTTGATTGTCGTACATGGATTCTATTTCGGATTTCATGGCTCCAAGCCACTTGTTGGAATCGGGTCCCACCATCGCTTCCTCATAGGTCTTAGGTTCATCATTGTCCAACAACAATATATCACGTTGTTCCGCACTGTGTACGTCGGTGCACGACGTGATCTTTGGACCTCCATGGGGCGATGTATCTACAACTAGTGGCGCAACACTTCGCTCCTCTGTTGTGGTTACGTGGTCGCGAAACGTTTTAGTGTTTCTTGAACTTCTTCAAGATGCACCCTGCTCCCACTAACCCTTCTTGAAAGAAACTCTTTCTCCAAGAAGACACCGTGTCGGGCGACAAACACTTTGCCTTGTTCCCGATTATAAAAGTAATATCCCTTAGTTTCCTTAGGATATCCCACAAAGAAGCACTTGTCGGATTTGGGTGTGAGCTTGTCGGAAACGTTTTACATAAGCTTCACATCCCCAAATTTTGAGAAAAGACAAACTAGGGGTTGCCCTGTCCATATCTCATATGGTGTCTTTTCAAGCGACTTAGATGGAACTCTATTTAGTGTGGCGCTTGTTTCAAGAGCATATCCCCGAAAGGATAACGGAAGATCATTTTGGCTCATCCTCGACCACACCATGTCCAACAAGGTGCGATTTCTCCGTTCGGACACCCCATTCCATTGTGGAGTTCTGGCGGAGTCAGCGTGGAACAATTCCGCAATCTTTCGAGATGATTACCAAACTCTTGGCTCAAGTATTCTCCTCCACGATCGATCGTAGAAACTTGATTGTTTTTCCTAAATGATTACTGTACTTCATCCTGGAATTCTTTGAACTTTTCAAAGGATTCGGACTTATGCCTCATTAAGTAGATATAACCATATCTACTAAAGTCATCGGTAAAGGTAATGAAGTACGATAACCACCTCGGCCGTTGAGCTCATTGGTCCACATACATCGGTACGTACGAGTGCCAATAAGTCACTTGCTCTCTCACTATGTCCCGTGAAAGGTGCCTTTGTCATCTTACCAAGTAAACAAGACTCACATGTCTCAAATGATTCAAAATCAAAAGAGTGAAGCAATCCATCCTTATGGAGCTTCTCCATGCGTTTCTTATTTATATGGCCTAGCGACAATGCCGGATAAACGTGGGGTTTATATCATTAGAGAGTTGCCTTTACGTATTAATGTTATAGATGGGAGACGCTTCAAGATTCAAAACGTATAATCCATTCACCAATGGAGCATGAAAATAGAACATATCTCTAAGATATATTGAACAACCATTGTCCATTGATCTAAAATCATATCCTTCCGCTTGCAAACATGAAGCGGAAGTAACGTTTTGACATAGTGTTGGAACACAATAACAATTATTCAATTCCAAAACTAATCACGAAGGTAGATGAAGTGGTGCTTGTCCAACAGCGTAGCAATGCTTGCTCCATTGCCGACGCGCGAGTTCACCTCGCCCCTTCTCAATCCTCTACTTCTTCTCATTCCCTGCAACAATTTGCAAATATGAGCTCATCCGGTATCAAATACCCAAGAGTCGGTAGGTGAAGTAGCAAGATTAATGTCTATAACATTAATACCGAAGCGAAGTCGTACTTTGCTTCTTTTTGAGATCCTCCATGTACTTACGTAGTTCCTCTTCCAGTGGCTGTCTCCTTGCAATAGAAGCAAACGGCATCGATGCCGCCGACCCCTTCTTTCCCTTCTTTGCATTGGAGGCACTCGCGATCTCATCGGGAGTTAACTTCCTCTTGGTGCAAAGTTTCTTGACGGTGGTTTGCGCTTAGCCTTCGCATCATCATCACATGATGACCATTCTTCTGGATACTCTCCTCACTGTCTTTAGCATCCCATGCAATTCAGCCAAGGTTCTATCCATATTGTTCATGTGATAATTCAATATGAATGGCTCGAAGCTCGGAGGAGCGGCGGAGAATCACATCGGTAGCCAACTCTTGGCTAAGGGGAAAACCTAGTTTTTCGGACTCTCAATGTAGCCAATCATTTTTATCACATGCGGGGACGGGATTCCCCTCAACAAGCACACGCAAACAAGGACTTTGAGGTGTTGAACCTCTCGGCCCGAGCTTGGTTCTCAAACATGCCACGCGATCCACGAATAATTGTGTGAGCATCGCTTGCTCTCATATTGCTTCGAAGCTTAGGGGACATTGTAGCAAGCATGAGACGGCTTATATCTAGGGCATCCTTAGTGTGTTTCTCATAAGCCCTCCGTGCGGTTGCGGTGGCATTATTTGGCAAATCCTCGGGATAGGGTACTTCAAGAACGTACTCCTTACGCTCTTGCTTGAGAACAATTCTCAAGTTGCGATACCAATCCATAAAGTTTGTTCCATTTAATTTTTCCTTTTCGAGAATAGATCGCAAATTAAAGGTGCTGGGTGTAGTATTAGCCGCCATTTATTCTACAACAAAAAAAGTAAAGTTTAGCACAATGTTTATGCTATGTCTATTGTTAAATAATTTAACATTAGACTCCCATTACGTATTTTCCACCTTCCCTCTAGGTTACGTATTGGGTCAAGATCCACATGTTAATTAATTTTCTAGTGAGCTTTGGCATCACTTTGCTAGAAAATTAATAACATCGATAAGAAACTCCTTGCTAATCACATCTCTATGTGACTCTTGTTGTTGGTGTGGCATCTCCATGCCCTGGCCCCAACCTATACCCCAAGGCCCAAAAGCTGTTTTGATAGCCTTGTTAAGTAAACCAAATGCTCCTGCTGTATATGTCCGACATATTGTTAGTGATATGCACTAGAGGCAACATGGAGATGTTGGATATCACGTCAATGTTTATGTATAAATGAATAAAGTGTTATTCAGTTCCATGAAATAGACATCTTGTATTGATCAATAAGTACGTGACTTATTTATGAGACTCGATATGTATGAATCTATTTCTAAACGATCCACGATCATATGTCATATTGTTGGAACAAATATGATTCTAAGATCGGCATGTTTATTGATTGATGATCATGTCTCGTAGATCATGGGTATGGAGATACCAAATCAATAAACATGGACATATGTGTTAGAGAACACATTGTTGGATAGACCCACCATGAGACACTACGGGAATTAATGTGCCATTAGTTGGTCTCGGGTAGTGTTGGTACAAAGTCCTTAGACCTGAGATCACCATGGATTCCAACATGTGTAGTAGCCTACTTTGGGACTACCAAACGCTATTCCGTGCGGGTAGTTATAAAGGTAGTTTTCGGGTTTGCTATGAAACATGGAGTGGGATGTGAGTGATCAAGATGGAATTTGCCCCTCCTTTGGAGAGATATCTCTGGGCCCCTCGAGGTAATGGATTATGGAAATGCATGGCCATGCTAAGTTGATTGAGGAGTCAATCAACGGACGAGATAATCCAATACGGTTCGAGTGAATGGTTAAGCTATTGAAGGGATGGCACACATCTTGCCTATAGCTTAACTGGTATCGTGAGGCAAAGGGATTTGTGTACACATTACAGGTTCATAGCCGATATTATTCTTGTATACTATGGTGTCAATATGTGCTTGCTAGGCGCCGCTGTTGGCAGTCGGCTGAGTTAGACTCGAGCCGACGATCGGCTAAGTTAGACTATAGCCGAAACCGAGTATACCTGAACCTACGGGGTCGCACGCTTAAGGGGATAGAATAGATATTCGAGTTGGACTCGGATACGGCTCGATCGGATAGGGATCCGATCGGATAGAGTCCTATGGGCTTACGACGTATGGGCAGCCAACTCTATGAGATACGGATGAGATCCGATTCAAAATAGAGTCCTAATCGGCCACTAGTCCCAGTCGGCCAACTCTATATAAAGGAGGGAGGGGTGGAGAGCTGAATAGATGTCAATTGCATCACGTGCAACAGAAGTCGTCGAGATCAATCTCCACGGAAACCCTCCCCACTTTCGAGCCAAACCCTAGCCTTGCATCGCGTGCTAGCACATGGGTGTACGGCGTTTTGTCCCGGACGTGTGGATACCGGTAGAGCGGCGCTGCGTTGCGCGCTGTTGATCGGCTTCGGATCGGCTGCGGTCGGGCGCATCGGAGCGAGGCACGAGAACACGGTCGGACGGCTCGGATCGGCTACGGCATCTGCGAATCGGCTGATTGGCGAATCGGCATCCCGGTATCGGTGTCGGCTTGCGAGAATCGGCTACACTTGTTCCGGATCGGATTGCCACGATTGGCTATTCCGCTGCACTCTACTCTAATCGGTAACGATCTATCGGCCCTTACTTGCAAGTGTTCTGGTTTGCGCGGTAGAAATTTTGTTTTCGGCTAGCGTAGCTTCCGCGTAACCCAACGTGGTATCGAGCTAATCTTGCTTAGTTCGGGTTTTAGATTGGATCGGAACAAGTTTTCGCACGGGTTGATTAGATCAATCGGTTTAACGGGATCTGTTGAGGAGAGTTAATGGTAATTGCGTTCCTTGATAGTGTATCGGAACGGTGTAATGTGATTACGTCGAAGCAATTTCCAAATAACTCGGTTTGAGTTGGGTTCGAGATAGCGTTCCTTGATAGTGTATCGGAACGGTATAATGTGATTATACCGAAGCTATCTCGTAGTCCGACTTTGTTGCTGCCTCGCGCCTACGCAAAACCATCTCCCTTGATAGTGTATCGGGACGGCATAATATGATTATGCCGATATGGTTTCCATAAGCGATTTCATAGATTGGATCTATGAAATTTCGTGTGGTGTTCCGGCGCTGCAGGAGCCCGCGAGGCGGCTTCCCTCGACCCCCGCCCGCTAACCGGCTAGCGGGACCGCCGTGTGCGTACCCCTTATAGGTCGTCTCGATGCCGTAGCTCGCGATAGGTAGAAAACGTTTCTACGCCTAACTTGTTTTTGCGAGAGAATGCTTTGAGATGGTATGGCCCTATTGTATGTATGAGATGTATGAGATGCATGTGATGCATGTAATATTCTTTCATATGTGCAATCCTGTAATATTCTTTCATACGTGCAATGCTTGTAATATTCTTTCACGACCTGCGAGTCGATGTAATCTTCAATTAGAGCTTCTATAGTAGTAGCTTAGTTTGAAGATATCAAGCATTCGACACTTGGAATATGGTGCCGAAGATGGAGATCCTCGGCGCCGACATGGAGATGGAGATCACCATGTGAAGGGGGCCATACTATTTCATTATATGCCATTCTTCTTGATTTCATATGTGATATGTTTGTTTGATAGGATAGCATCCCTCACAAAATTAAGTAGTAATGATGCCCTTCCAAATGTTGCACCCGTCACCGTTATGCTCGTCAATGGTGGGTCACGCAAAGCGAGTGCCATTCTCTATCATAACACGAGGGGTATATGTCGGACATATACGGCGGGAGCATTTGGTTTACTTAACAAGGCTATCAAAACAGTTTTGGGCCTTGGGGCATAGGTTGGGGCCGGGGCATGGAGATGCCACACCAACAACAAGAGTCACATAGAGATGTGATTAGCAAGGAGTTGCTTACCGATGTTACTAATTTTCTAGCGGTGATGCCAAAGCTCACTAGAAAATTAACTAACATGTGGATCTTGACCCAATACGTAACCTAGAGGGAAGGTGGAAAATACGTAATGGGAGTCTTATGTTAAATTGTTTAACAAAAGACATAACATAAACATTGTGCTAAACTTTGTTTTTCATTTGTAGAATAAATGGCGGCTAATACTACACCCGGTACCTTTAATTTGCGATCTATTCTCGAAAAGGAAAAATTAAATGGAACAAACTTTATGGATTGGTATCGCAACTTGAGAATTGTTCTCAAGCAAGAGCGTAAGGAGTACGTTCTTGAAGTACCCTATCTGAGGATTTGCCAACTAATGCCACTTTGCAAGCGCACGGAGGGCTTATGAGAAGCACACTAATGATGCCCTAGATATAAGCTGTCTCATGCTTGCTACAATGTCCCCGAGGTTCGAAGCAATATGAGAGCGGCGATGCTCACACTATTATTCGGGGACTGCGTGGCATGTTTGAGAACCAAGCTCGGGCCGAGAGGTTCAACACCTCAAAGTCCTTGTTTGCGTGCGAGCTTGTTGAGGGAATCCCGTCGGTCCGCATGTGATAAAGATGATTGGCTACATCGAGAGTCGGAAAAACTAGGTTTCCCCTTAGCCAAGAGTTGGCTGCGATGTAATTCTCCGGTCGCTCCCTCCGAGTTTCGAGCCATTCATATTAATTATCACATGAACAATATGGATAGGACCTTGGCTGAACTGCATGGGATGCTAAAGACAGTGAGGAGAGTATCCGAAAAACGGTCATCATGTGATGATGATGCGAAGGCTAAGCGCAAACCACTGTCAAGAAACTTTGCACCAAGAGGAAGTTAACTCCCGATGAGATCGCGAGTGCCTCTAATGCAAAGAAGGGCAAGAAGGGTCGGCGGCATCGGATGCCGTTTGCTTCTCTTGCAAGGAGACGAGCCACTGGAAAAGGAGCGCAAGAAGTACATGGAGGATCTCAAGAAGAAGCAAAGTACGACTTACGCTTCAGGTATTAATGTTATAGACATTAATCTTGCTACTTCACCTACGACTCTTGGGTATTTGATACCGGATCGGTAGCTCATATTTGCAAATCGTTGCGGGAATGAGAAGAAGTAGAGGATTGAGAAGGGGCGAGGTGAACTGCGCGTCGGCAATGGAGCAAGCGTTGCTACGATTCTTTGTCGGCACGACCACTTCATCTACCTTCGGGATTAGTTTTGGAATTGAATAATTGTTATTGTGTTCCAACACTATGTCAAAACGTTATTTCCGCTTCATGTTTGCAAGCGAAGGATATGATTTTAGATCAATGAACAATGGTTGTTCAATATATCTCGAGATATGTTCTATTTTCATGCTCCATTGGTGAATGGATTGTACGTTTTGAATCTTGAAGCGTCTCCCATCTATAACATTAATACGAAAGGCAACTCTCTAATGATATAAACCCCACGTTTATCGGCATTGTCGCTTAGGCCATATAAATAAGAAACGCATGGAGAAGCTCCATAAGGATGGATTGCTTCACTCTTTTGATTTTGAATCATTTGAGACATGTGAGTCTTGTTTACTTGGTAAGATGACAAAGGCACCTTTCACGGGACACGGTGAAAGAGCAAGTGACTTGTTGGCACTCGTACATACGATGTATGTGGACCAATGAGCTCAACGGCCGGAGGTGGTTATCGGTACTTCATTACCTTTACCGATGACTTTAGTAGATATGGTTATATCTACTTAATGAGGCATAAGTCCGAATCCTTTGAAAAGTTCAAAGAATTCCCGAATGAAGTACGAGAATCATTTAGGGAAAACAATCAAGTTTCTACGATCGGATCGTGGAGGGAATACTTGAGCCAAGAGTTTGGTAATCATCGAAAAATTGTGGAATTGTTCCACGCTTGACTCCGCCAGGGAACTCCACAATGGAATGGGGTGTCCGAACGGAGAAATCGCACCTTGTTGGACATGGTGCGGTCGATGATGAGCCAAAGTGATCTTCCGTTATCCTTCGGGGATATGCTCTTGAAAGCATTGCGCTCACACTAAATAGAGTTCCATCTAAGTCGGTTGAAAAGACACCATATGAGATATGGACGGGGCAACCCCTAGTTTGTCTTTTCTCAAAATATGGGGATGCGAAGCTTATGTAAAACGTTTACGATCGACAAGCTCACACCCAAATCGACAAGTGCTTCTTTGTGGGATATCCTAAGGAAACTAAGGGATATTACTTTTATAATCGGGAACAAGGCAAAGTGTTTGTCGCCCGACATGGTGTCTTCTTGGAGAAAGAGTTTCTTTCAAGAAGGGTTAGTGGGAGCGGGTGCATCTTGAAGAAGTTCAAGAAACACCGAAAACGTTTCGGCGACCACGGAGCCACAACGGGAGGAACAAAGTGTTGCGCCACCGGTTGTAGATACACCACACGGAGTCGAAAGATCACGTCGTGCGCCACAGTACAGTGCGGAACAACGTGATATATTGTTGTTGGACAACGATGAACCTAAGACCTATGAGGAAGCGATGGTGGGACCCGATTCCAACAAGTGGCTTGGAGCCATGAAATCCGAAATAGAATCCATGTACGACAATCAAGTTTGGAACTTGGTTGATCCACTGATGGTGTCAAAACCATTGAGTGTAAATGGGTTTTTAAGAAAAAGGCCGATATGGATGGAAATGTTCACATCTATAAGGCGCGATTGGTGGCGAAAGGTTTTAAACAGATTCAAGGAGTTGATTAATGATGAAACCTTCTCGCCGTCGCAATGCTTAAATCTATTCGGATTATCCTAGCGATTGCTGCATATTTCGATTATGAGATATGGCAGATGGATGTCAAAACGGCTTTCCTAAATGGAAACCTAAGCGAGGATGTATACATGATACAACCTCGGGGTTTTGTCGATCCAGAATCGCTGGAAAGATATGCAAGCTACGAAATCCATTTATGGATTGAAGCAAGCATCTCGGAGTTGGAATATTTTTTTGATGAAGTAATCAAAGGGTTTGGTTTCATCAAAAATGAAGAAGAGGCTGTGTTTACAAAAGGTCGAGTGGGAGCGCAATTGTATTTCTAATCTTATATGTGGATGACATATTACGATTGGAAATGATATCCCTATGCTAGAATCCGTCAAGTCTTCATTGAAAAATAGTTTTTCCATGAAAGACTTAGGGAGGCAGCATACATATTAGGCATTCGGATCTATAGAGATAGATCCAAGAGGCTAATTGGATTAAGCCAAAGTACATACATTGACAAGGTGTTGAAAAGGTTCAACATGCATGATTCCAAGAAAGGTTTCTTGCCTATGTCACATGGCATCAATCTTAGCAAGAATCGGTGTCCTCGGACACATGATGAGCGGAATAAGATGGGTATGGTTCCATATGCTTCGGCAATTGGATCTATCATGTATGCCATGCTTTGTACACGCCCAGATGTCTCGTACGCTTTGAGTGCTACGAGCGGATACCGATCGAGATCCGGTGAAGGTCAGCTGGATTGCGTAAAGAATATCCTTAAGTACTTGAGAAGAACTAAGGATATGTTCCTAGTCTATGGAGGTGAGGAAGAGCTCGTTGTAAGTGGTTACACCGATGCTAGCTTCCAAACAGGACAAAGGATGATTATAGATCGCAATGCGGGTTCGTGTTACTGCCGAACGGAGCGCGATCAGTGGAAGAGTTCCAAGCGGGATACTGTTGCGATTCTACAACGGAGGCCGAGTACATTGCTGCTCGGAAGCTGCAAAGGAGGCTGTTTGGATCAAGAAATTCGTTTCGAGCTTGGTGTGATGACTAGTACGATGGTCCAATGTCTCTCTATTGTGACAATAGTGGAGCCATTGCGCAAGCCAAGGAGCCGAGGTCACATCGAAGTCCAAACACATACTTCGGCGATATCATCTCATCCGCGAGATTGTGGACGAGAGGTGATGTCAAGATATGCAAAGTGCACACGGATCTCAACATAGCCGATCCGCGACAAAACCTCTCCCTCGGCGAAGCATGAGGCGCACACAAGAGCAATGGGTATTAGATACTTACATGATTGACTCTAGTGCAAGTGGGAGATTGTTAGTGATATGCACTAGAGGCAACATGGAGATGTTGGATATCACGTCAATGTTTATGTATAAATGAATAAAGTGTTATTCGGTTCCATGAAATAGACATCTTGTATTGATCAATAAGTACGTGACTTATTTATGAGACTCGATATGTATGAATCTATTTCTAAACGATCCACGATCATATGTCATATTGTTGGAACAAATATGATTCTAAGATCGGCATGTTTATTGATTGATGATCATGTCTCGTAGATCATGGGTATGGAGATACCAAATCAATAAACATGGACATATGTGTTGAGAACACATTGTTGGATAGACCCACCATGAGACACTACGGGAATTAATGTGCCATTAGTTGGTCTCGGGTAGTGTTGGTACAAAGTCCTTAGACTGAGATCACCATGGATTCCAACATGTGTAGTAGCCTACTTTGGGACTACCAAACGCTATTCCGTGGCGGGTAGTTATAAAGGTAGTTTTCGGGTTTGCTATGAAACATGGAGTGGGATGTGAGTGATCAAGATGGAATTTGCCCCTCCTTTGGAGAGATATCTCTGGGCCCCTCGAGGTAATGGATTATGGAAATGCATGGCCATGCTAAGTTGATTGAGGAGTCAATCAACGCAGACGGATAATCCAATACGGTTCGAGTGAATGGTTAAGCTATTGAAGGGATGGCACACATCTTGCCTATAGCTTAGCGGTATCGTGAGGCAAAGGGATTTGTGTACACATTACGGGTTCATAGCCGATATTATTCTTGTATACTATGGTGTCAATATGTGCTGCTAGGCGCCGCTATTGACGGTCGGCTGAGTTAGACTCGAGCCAACGATCGGCTAAGTTAGACTATAGCCGAAACCGAGTATACCTGAACCTACGGGTCGCACGCTTAAGGGGATAGAATAGATATTCGAGTTGGACTCGGATACGGCTCGATCGGATAGGGATCCGATCGGATAGAGTCCTATGGGCTTACGACGTATGGGTGGCCAACTCTATGAGATACGGATGAGATCCGATCCAAAATAGAGTCCTAATCGGCCACTAGTCCCGGTCGGCCAACTCTATATAAAGGAGGGAGGGATGGAGAGCTGAATAGATGTCAATTGCATCACGTGCAACAGAAGTCGTCGAGATCAATCTCCACGGAAACCCTCCCCACTTTCGAGCCAAACCCTAGCCTTGCATCGCGTGCTAGCACACATGGGTGTACGGCGTTTTGTCCCCGGACGTGTGGATACCGGTAGAGGCGCGCTACGTTGCGCGGCTGTTGATCGGCCGGATCGGCTGCGGTCGGGCGCATCGGAGCGAGGCACGAGAACACGGTCGGACGGCTCGGATCGGCTACGGCATCTGCGAATCGGCTGATTGGCGAATCGGCTGTCCCGGGTATCGGTGTCGGCTTGCGAGAATCGGCTACTACGTTCCGGATCGGATTGCCACGATTGGCTATTCCGCTGCACTCTACTCTAATCGGTAACGATCTATCGGCCCTTACTTGCAAGTGTTCCTGGTTTGCGCGGTAGAAATTTTGTTTTCGGCTAGCGTAGCGTCCGCGTAACCCAACACATATACCCCCTCGTGTTATGATAGAGAATGGCACTCTGCTTTGGCAGACCCACCACTGACGAGCATAACGGTGATGGGTGCAACATTTGGAAGGGCATCATTACAACTTAATTTTGCGAGGGATGCTATCCTATCAAACAAACATATCACATATATGAAAGCAGGTAGAATAGCATATAATGAAATAGTATGGCCCCCTTCACATGGTGATCTCCATCTCCATGTCGGCGCTGAGGATCTCCATCTTCGGCACCATCTTCCAATGTGCATGATGCTTGATTTCTTCAAACTAAGCTACTACTATAGGAGCTCTAATTGAAGATTACATCGACTCGTAGGTCGTGAAAGAATATTACAAGCATTGCACGTATGAAAGAATATTACAGGGATTGCACATATGAAAGAATATTACAAGCATCACATGCATCTCATACATGCAATAGGGCCATACCATCTCAAAGCATTCTCTGCAAAAACAAGTTTGGCGTAGAAACGTTTTCTACCTATCGCAGAGAAACGGCATCGAGACGACCTATAAGGGGGTACGCACACGGCGGTAAGGGCCGATAGATCGTTACCGATTGGAGTGTGCGGCGGAAACAACCAATCAGTGCTATCCGATCTGGAACTGTGTAGCCGATTCCCGCAAGCCGACAGCCGATTCCCGGGGACAACCGATTCGCCAATCAGCCGATTCGCGGAGTTGTCCGGTCACGTTCTTGCGCCTTGCTCCGATGCGCCCGACCGCAGCCGATCCGAAGCCGATCAACAGCGCGCAACGTAGCAGCGCCTCTACCGGTATCCACACGTCCGGGGACAGAACACCGAACACCCGTGTGCTAGCACGCGATGCATGGCTAGGGTTTTACTCGAAAGTGGGGAGGGTTTCCGTGGAGATTGATCTCGGCGACTTCTGTTGCGGATTCGGTTCAATGCGATCCTATTGACGTGCCGCGCTCTCACCCCTCCCTCCTTTATATAGAGTTGGCCGGCGGGACTAGTGGCCGATCGGGACTCTATTTTGAATCGGATCCTATCCGAATCTCACGAGTTGGTCGCCCATACGTCGTAAGCCCATAGGACTCTATCCGATCGGATCCCTATCCGATCGAGCCGTATCCGAGTCCAACTCGAATGCCTGTTCTTATCCCCTTAAGCGTGCGACCACAGTGGTTCGAGGTATACTCGGTTTCGGCTATAGTCTAACTTAGCCGACCGTCGGCTTGAGTCCAACTCGGCCGACACATCACAGCGACGCCTAGCGGCACATATTGACACCATAGTATACAAGAATAATATCGGCTCGAACCGTAATGTGTACACAAATCCCTTTGCCTCACAATACCAGTTAAGCTATAGGCACGATGTGTGCCATCTCTTCAATAGCTTAACCATTCACTCAAACCGTATTGGATTATCTGTCTGTTGATTGACTCCTCAATCAACTTAGCATGACCATGCATTTCCATAATCCATTACCTCGAGGGCCCAGAGATATCTCTCCAAAGGAGGGGCAAATTCCATCTTGATCACTCACATCCCACTCCATGTTTCATAGCAAACCCAAAAACTACCTTTATAACTACCCGATTACGGAATAGCGTTTGGTAGTCCCAAAGTAGGCTACTACACATGTTGGAATCCATGGTGATCTCAGGTCTAAGGACTTTGTACCAACACTACCGAGACCAACTAATGGCACATTAATTCTGTAGTGTCTCATGGTGGGTCTATCCAACAATGTGTTCTCCAACACATGTGTCCATGTTTATTGATTTGGTATCTCCATACCCATGATCTATGAGACATGATCATCAATCAATAAACATGCCGATCTTAGAATCATATTTGTTCCAACAATATGACATATGATCAGGGATCGTTTAGAAATAGATTCATACATAAAGAGTCTCATAAATAAGTCACGTACTTATTGATCAATACAAGATGTCTATTTCATGGAACTGAATAACACTTTATTCATTTATACATAGACATTGATGTGATATCCAACATCTCCATGTTGCCTCTAGGGCATATCACTCACAGGCAACGCAGGTTACAACCAGATCTTTATGGCCGAGGAAGACATCCACAAGACAGCTTTCAGATGCCCAGGAGTAATCGGCCTATACGAATGGATCGTCATGACGTTTGGCTTGAAAAACGCTGGAGCTACATATCAAAGGGCCATGAACTACATTTTCCATGATATGATCGGCTCCCTGGTAGAAATCTACATTGATAACGTCGTTGTTAAATCCAGGAAAATAGAAGACCATATAGACGATCTAAGGCAGGTGTTGGAGAGAACAAGAAAATATGGCCTGAAGATGAACCCCTTGAAGTGTGCGTTCGGCGTGTCGGCCGAGCAATTTTTAGGATTTGTTGTTAACAAAAGATGAATCGAAGTCACACCAAGGAGCGTTAACGCAATCAAGACGATTCAGCCTCCCAAGAACAAGAAGGATCTAAAGTCTCTGGTCGACAAAATCAATTTCATCAGGCGATTCATAGCCAATCTGTCAGAGAAGATGGAGCCGTTCACACCATTGCTTCGGCTGAAGGCCGATCAAGCATTCACTTGGGGGGTAGAGCAGCAGAAAGTGTTGGACAATATCAAGGATTATTTAAGCTCACCTCTAGTCTTGATTCCTCCACAAAAAGGGATACCATTCAGGTTATATCTGTCAGCCAACGAAAAGTCCATCGGTTCAGTTTTAATTCAGGAGGTCGAAGGGAAAGAAAAGGCTATATTTTACCTCAGCCGACGGCTTCTGGGTGCTGAAACAAGGTATTCACCAGTGGAGAAATTGTGTCTTTCATGTACAAAGTTAAGGCATTACTTATTATCTAATGAATGCACCATGGTATGCAAAGCCGACATAGTAAAATATATGCTGTCGGCTCGAGTGCTAAAAGGACGGGTTGGGAAGTGGATATTTGCCTTAACTGAATTTGATCTACGATATCAGGCACCCAAGGCAGTAAAAGGACAAGCTATAGCTGATTTCATAGTGGAACACAGATGATTCAATCGGCTCAGTAGAAATTATGCCTTGGACTTTAACTTTCGATGGCTCGGTTTGCACCAATGGATGCGAAATCGGCTTGGTAATAATTTTGCCAAGGGGGGCAAGCTTCGAGTTTGCTTTTTCAATCACACCCCACGCCACAAACAGCCAAGCCGAGTATGAAGCCATGCTTAAAGGACTACAACTGCTCAAGGAGGTGGAAGCCGACGCCGTCGAGATAATGGGAGATTCGTTATTGGTCATCAGCCAGTTGTCAGGGGAATATGAATGCAAGAACGACGCGCTGATGGTCTACTATCACAAGTGCCGAGAATTGATTGACAGCTTTCGGCTAGTGACATTGAAGCATATCCCCCGGGAACAAAACGCAGAAGCCAATGATTTGGCTCAGGGGGCATCAGGCTACAGGCCAATGATAAAAGATGTTGAAGTGAAGATCGCAACCATAACAGCCGACGACTGGAGGTTTGAAGTTTATCACTACCTGCAAAACCCTTCCCAGTCGGCTTCAAGGAAATTGCGTTACAAGGCTTTGAGATATGTTTTGCTCGACGAAGACTTATAACCGGACGATTGATGGTGTGCTGCTCAAATGTCTCAATGCCGATCAAGCCAAGGTTGCTATCGGAGAAGTGCATGAAGGGATTTGCGGCACGCACCAATCGGCTCACAAGATGAAGTGGCTACTTCGAAGAGCACGATACTTTTGGCCGACGATGCTGGAAGACTGTTTCAAATATTATAAGGGATGCCAGGATTGCCAGAAGTTTGGAGCTATCCAGAGAGCACCAGCATCGGCTATGAACCCAATTATCAAGCCTTGGTTGTTCAGGGGTTGAGGAATCGATATGATCGGACAAATCAATCCACCCTCGAGCAAAGGGCACAAGTTTATATTGGTGGCAACCGATTATTTTACCAAGTGGGTGGAAGCAATTCCTTTGAAGAAGGTTGACTCTGGGGATGCCATCGAGTTTGTCAGGGAGCACATTATATACCGATTCAGCCTCCCTCAAACTATAACTACGGATCAGGGATCTATTTTTATCTCAGACGAGTTTGTTCAGTTTGCCGACGGCATGGGGATCAAGTTGCTCAATTCTTCACCATACTATGCTCAAGCCAACGGGCAAGCAGACGCCTCAAACAAGAGTTTAATCAAGCTAATAAAAAGAAAGATCACTGAATACCCAAAGCAATGGCATAGCCAATTAACCGAACCACTATGGGCCTATCGGATAGCTTGCCACGGATCGATCCAGGTGCCTCCATATAAACTGGTCTACTGACATGAAGCAGTTCTACCATGGGAAAATATCATCAGCTCAAGAAGGATTCAACTACAGGACCAGCTGACAGTCGATGACTACTATAACTTAATGGTGGATGAATCAGAAGACCTAGTTTTGTCCAGGATGCGTGCCTTGGAAAAAGTGACCAGAGACAAGGAGCGGGTAGCCCGTCATTATAACAAGAAAGTCGTGCCTAAGTCTTTTGAGGAGGGCGAGCTCATTTGGAAATTAATATTGCCGATTGGATCAAGGGATAACAAATTCGGCAAGTGGTCACCTAATTGGGAAGGGCCTTTCAAGATCCACAAATGCGTCTCTAAAGGTGCCTACATGTTGGAAGGCTTGGACGTAGAGGTATTTGGGAGGGCTCCCAATGCAAAAAATCTGAAAAAAATATCACCCCAGTGTTTGGATCAACTCATGATTCGGCTAAGGTTTTGCCGATTCATGTTAGCCGATGCGTTGAGAGGAATACACATCGCCTTTAGATCGTTTTTGTGCTAAGTTTTCCCCTAATTTTTCTACATCGACTCAACCTAGCCGACAGCGGCACGATATTCAGTTTGATAATTTTATTAATGCTGAAGACATCATCAACAAAATTAAGGGGGCATACATATATACTATCAGAAATCGGACTCAGCAAATTTTTGAAGGACATACTATCAGAAATCGGACTCAGCAAATTTTTGAAGGTTTTGAAGCATTCAAGACATGATCGGAAAGTACGCATATGATTGACCATAAATAATATCGGCAAGCCGATTACAAAAGAGCTGCGAGTTTAAATTACAGAAGCCTAGTTAGCTATTATATTTGGTTCAACGGGAGAGGAAGTCGGTGATGGCCGATATCGCCTTACGACGAACTTCGTCTATTTCTTCGATGGCCTTGGCGTCGGCTGCATCACTCCCTGGGACCGACGTCACTGCTTTGGCCAAGTCGGACAGATATGACACGGCCGCTTGGATCTTCGCTCGTTGGTCTTCAATCTCTTTCGGCAAGCCGACCACACGCTGTTCTTTTGCCAGGATGTCGGCTTCAACCTTAGCAAGTTCAGCTGCCAGTTCTTCCCGATGCTTGTGAAGCCGTCAAGCTCGGCGATCGGCTCGGTCTTCAGGACATCAAATTTTGCCTTCTCTGCATTGATTTCTTGTTGGCTTGCTTTGATGGTGGCCCCCAGTGCTTGATTTTTCTGGCGATAGGCTATTCGTTGCTTGGCCCGCTCGTATTTGTGCCGATGCGCCTCCAAGAATGTGGCTGGAGCAATGGTGTCGGCCAGCTGATCCGGCAGCGGAGCTTGGATTTACTTGAACCGATTCCGGATAGAACCGCAATCGGCCACCAGTGTGTCCAGGGAGCTCTCCAACCGCTTAGCAATATCTGCCAACGTGGTCCTCAGGTCTTCATCAAGGAACACCATGGCTTTACCAGCATCTTCATCCAGATCCATGAAGTCTGACAAGTCAAAGTCCAGAAGATCGGCTATGGCCTGCAAGATAGGAGATAGTTAGAAGATCGACAAAACTAGTAAGCCGATTTATGAAGTTGGATAGAACTTACTTGGACAACCGGGACCGAGGTAGCCTCGTCTTTGGCATCACCACCACCTGCAGCCCATGGCGTGTGTTCACTCGATAAGTGAGGGGCAGATGTTGGACGCGAGGAGGCTGAAAAAAGGGTACAAGTTCAGAAATTGGCTGATTGGAAAAAGAATTGTGATTTAGAGCTTACCGAAGAAGGAGGGGCCCTCTTTCGCCTAGTGACCAACTTCCTTCTCTGTAATTGCGAAGGCTTAGTAAGAAAGGACTGAATGAGGACATTAAAAAATTAAGCAGTGAGAGTAGCCTACCAGCATCGGACGGACGGAGCGCTTAGGGGGACTTGGAGTTTTTTTGAATTGATTGCTCGTCAGCCGATGGCATCCAAGCGTACTTCTCCGAGGAGCTTGATTCGGTTGTGGCATCATCTACGGCTTTTTCCATATCCTCACCTCTGACCTCTTCATCCAGGAAAGCGTCCACGTTTGGATCGACTGGAGACAAGTCGCTGGCTGGAGTCGGTTTCGGCTTCATCGAAGCCCGTTTCTTTTTCTCTGCAGCGGGGGTAGCAGCATTGTTAACGCCAAAATTTGGTAAGCCCCAATGTCCTTATCGGTTAAGGGTTAGGATCGGCTCAGAGTCAGTATCGGCTTGGAGTTCTGTATTAGCCGATGGGGGTTTTCTATTATCCATAGCTCCAACGATCGGATTCTTATTAGATTCGGTTTGAGAAGATCTTATCCAGAAGAAACCGAGTCCAGGGAGGATACGGCTTGTATCTATTAATTAGGAAGAGATTGTTAGTTTCCTATTTTATCTTTAGGAAAGTCTGTTTAGTGTCCGATAAGGACTTTATTTATTTCCTTTTATCTTTAGGAAAGTTTGAATTGTCATCTGTTAGGATCTTTGTCACCCTACGGGTATAAATATGTAAGCCTAGGGTTCATGTAAGATATCTCCCGATCAATACAACTCGGCGCATCGCCACCTTTCTTTTATATATTCTACTTTGTCATCCGGCGGAACTTGGCACCTGATGCGGGGCTGCATCGGCTTTGATCTCCAGCGAAGGGGTAAGTCCAAGGTCCCGCCGGCTCAGGCAATCCTATTGGCTATGTTGGTGTCGTCCAAGGCTGCATCAGTACATTTGACCTCTCGGATTGCTTCGATTCGGTTAATATCTTTGCCTGATTATTTATCATATGCCTCTGTTGAATCTAATTTTAGTATCTCGATTTGGCTCTATCGGTTGTCTCTCGTTTTAGGCTAAATCATTATATTAGATTAGATTAGCTTAGGCATCTACCACCCTGAAAATCAGCCAAGGGCTTGATTGTCTAGATATTGCTTTTCTTTTCATACTTAGTGCTGCATCAATTTGATCTACTAAGTCATGATTAGAACCGTAATCTCTAGCCTGCCTGTTGACTGCCACTAAGGGTTTCATTGGGGTTTCAGCCGGCGAGTTAACTGGGCATTGCATCGGCTTACAAGGATTGTATACAAGTTGGATCTAGCCGATCGCAGCAGAGGCTTCATTGAATATTTAACCATTTGGATTTAATGACATCGGACTTCCAGCCGATGTGTGTTTTAACCTTTAAATTAGTATTTATTATATCATGTGATTGCTTTGTGCCATGTTACATTGCTATATCATCATGTTATCATCGGCCGATTGCCTTTATATGAATATTTGTTCAACACACAGCCGATGGATTCAAACCCTAACACCATCGGCTGGCATCGGCATCGGCTGGAATTGCACCATCGGCTTATCGGCCCGATCGATTGAGTTTTTGGGTATCGGTCTACCGGCCGATATGATTTATGTTCTGCTGTTTTGCATAACTTGTCGGTGCGAGATCAAGCGGCGCACGCTCGCGCTTCATCTATTATAGGACCTGCACTGGAGCTAAGCAGATCTCCTAGGCCAGTGTGTGATTCGACGCCAACACATCTTTCGGCACACCAGCGGAGGTATGGATTTTGTGTCAACAAGCAGCCGACGGCTTTGTCCTCTTCTGCCGATGCAATGGCTCACGAGTTTGGCCATGAAGAAGCGTTGTTACCTTCGGCGCGTGAAAGCCGATGATTGATGGGGCCAGCCCGCAGCCGTCGGAAAGCACGCCAGGAGCATAGAGAATTGCTACTCCCGTGTTGCTTGCGTGTGGAGGGGAGGCATCGGTTGTCTACAAAAGGATGAGGAATGGTTAGTCAAATATACAAGTAATAGCCGATGAGAAAAAGGGACTAAAGAGAGAAGATGCTTACCGATGGGATCATCTCCAGATCGACAATTGTCAAATACATCGAAGTCGATTGATGAAACAAGTGCAGCTTCCACTCATTCCACCATCGGCTCAAGACAGCTGTCCTCGTCACCGCCAAGTCAATATTGTCGATGCTGCCCAGAGGGGGACCGGGGATATTGAGCAGCCAATGCATCATGATGTCTCCTTCGATTTTGCCTCTAGCCTAGATCTTGTCCGAATAGTAAAGGCCAATTGGCAGTTGGCCCATGCCAAGTTGTCTCGCGGCCTTCATCGGACGATAAAACTCGTATGACTTCTGGATGTTGCGCCCTTGGTGGATGCTGACGAGGAGGATGCAAGGTGTAATGGACGATACATAAATCTCCCTCGACTTTTCATATTCTTCGAGTTGAGCTCGTCTAGCCAAAGATTGTCAGGAGTTCGAATTTGTCAAAATTTTCGTAGGCAAACCATATCCTCGAGCGCTTGGGAAGCCGCTATACGGATTGCCGAACCAATTCTTGAAATGATCGGTGTCGGCTTGGATCCAGGATAAGTTGCCGCTGCTTCCCTAAACGACGGACATCGGCGGGTAGTCACCTCTTCGTCATCCTCGAACCATGGCTCGATCGGGGAAATCGGCTTCTAGTGGAGTTGGCCTTTTGCGACCTTATAGGCGTGAAGATTTAACCACGGTTGCAATAGCCACCAGGCCCTCGTATTGATAGCTTGCTTGGAAGCTAGCCTAGCCGATGTGTTACCCAACACGGTGCAAATAGTGAGCAGTATTTTCCTAAGGGGATTTGCTTCTTGCTCACCAGGGCTTCCGCTACGTGTTGCCGGTTGCTAGTCGGCCGCGCTTGATCCGCAGAATACAAATTTTTCCAACCACATCAAGAGGAAAGCTGCATGTTCTCTCTCGGAGATTGGACCATCTCTCATGTTCATCGATATAAAGCCGCTCCGGCCTCCTATGCTCTTGGTCTTGAAATTATGAGTGCATTTGATGTTGAGGCTGGTTGGGTCGATGTGGAGGTTATGTCTAGCCCAGTAATTATTACCACATCCAAGAGAGTTGGCGTCATCGGCCCTTGTCTAAATAAAAACGCATTCGGCGTGTCCGACCGATGTAAGTTGCAGCCGATAGGAGGGGCTCATCCTTGGGCATGTCGGCTATTGTCAAAGCTAGGCACTCGCTTATACCTAGCTCGGTCCAATGGGTTTGCTTCCTAGCCGACATCCTTAGGTACCAAGCCGGCCGGGATTTTTCCGTTGAAGGCACCGGACCAATAGGCCGATCGGGGGAGGAAAACCTAAAGGGGATCTGTGGACCCCGTTTTGGAACGGGAATCTTTCGTGTTCTTAGTACCATTTCCCTGGATCGAGTAGTTGGTACCCACGAATACAGTACTAAATAATCAGGTGCATATGCACGAATAGTCTTACAACAAAATTATTACAACCATAGGCCCGAAGGCAATGTTCAACACACAGGACCTCATGGTCCGGATACAACACAAAAGCGAAATTAGATACGGCGGCGGAATGAGGCGGCGGCATGTCGGTTGCCACGAGGCAACGACCAGGACTAAGACCTAGTAAGCGCCATCAATTCCTTCACCCTCATGGTAGTAAGCGTAAGGATCCTCCGATTCTTCATTCCCACCATCTGAAGGTTTGTGCGTATAGCAAGGGTGAGTACCAACCGTACTCAGCAAGTCAACATGGAAGTGATGCATATGATAGGGTTATCCAAGGAATGGCTAGAGCTCTTTTGCATAAAGCCAATTTTCACAATTCTTTTCACAAGCCTAACAACTAGCCAAGTCAAGTTTTAGTTCCATAGTTCATTAATTCGGCGATGGTTCGTCTACCATCCATCGTGATTCCAAGGATGGCTTCCCGTCTCCGACTCGTCATGGTTTTTGGGAATCCACCCCTTCTCGCATCTCGAGAAGTTGATCCACGGCGAATGAAATCATCATGCAAACCCATCCCAGCAGTTTAAGTTTAAAGTCTAGCCAAGCGAAAGTCTTGTCACGATGCTCGATATCCGCGAGCACGGCTATTCGAATAGATTGATTCATTCACACTGCAGTGGATGTACACTTTACCCGTACTCCGTGATAGCCCAACGAATGAGCCTACGTCCCAACACATGAGACGGTCACGGCAAAGCCTTTCGATAACCTCACTTTGGCAGTACCCGCTCCATGAACTTAAGCCCTCATGCACTCTAGCCGTCATTTTCTAGCAGTGAGAGGAGTTCTGGCGCACCCGGGGTAAGGGAAAACTTCCTCAATCTTTAAGTTCAATTAATATCAATTTAATTCCACCATCCACAACATAGGCCGCAGCCTCATCCTCAGCTCGCGTCTCCTTGTAGCCGTCAATTTTCACGGAACGCAGCCGTGAATTCTTCCCATGTCGGTTCTCCGGCATCTTCAGCTCGCGTCTCCTTGTAGGTGTCCCATCAGTCACTTGCGGGACCCTCTAGCTGGCTAGTGGCGAACATAACTCTATCTGCTTCTCGTACTCGGACGAGAGTTAGCTTTTTCTCTATCACCCTCAACCAATCCTCAGCATCCATGGGTTCTTCGGCCGTGGAGAAGGTTGGTGGCTTAGCTCGCATAAACTCTCCTAAACTTGATCCTCCTCGACTCCCCTGGTTGTTGGCAATTGCTTGGAGCAGTTGGGTTTGTAAGGCCATAACCTCCGCCAGAGTGGAGGGGTTGGGCTCCGGTGGGTTCTCGTTGGTTGCTGCGGCTTTGCAGCGATGCGCCATCTGAAGAAGATAGATGAATTAAGAAACCGGACCTGTTAAGGTCATGGTTCCTAGGTGATTTTTCTTCAAGTTGTTTTTAAATGATCTTCAACCAAACAAGCATGGTAAAAGAAGCTCATTAATAGGATACCACAAAGCGATACTTAGGTCCATAATATTACATCCAAGGGGTACAATGGACTGCACATGCACAGTCCCACATGCCATGATACAACAACTACATCGTTCTACTGCCTTAACAATTGGGGGGATAGAGTGTGGTCCTTGCTGCCGAACCGTCCAAAGCGAGATCAAGCTGGGGTGGTCCTCCCGCCTAATCGTCCAACCATCCGCAGGAGCCAAGTGCAGGAAGGGGGTAATCCTCTGCTGAAGCAAATCGGAGTCCCCATGGCTCAGAGGTGGTGGCCTCGGAGTCATGCTGGATCTTCCTGCTCGGTGGCCGTGTACTCTTGCGAGCGGTCTTGCGGGTGAGGGGACCTCCGGTGTGAGTCAGGCGACGAGTGGGAGCTTCCTCCTCCATTGGATCGGTGTCGCTGGACTCCCATTTGATCTCCATAGGTTCCGCCTCGGACTCGAGTCGGTGTGGATCTGGATGGGGTTCTCCTCTCCCGATCCAGGGCTCGGATGGCACGCTGCGAGTTCGAGGTGGGTCCCATGGACGTGGGAGCAGTGGGGTCTATCGTGTACGGCGCCGGCTCGTGCTCAACATAAAAGCTTGCTCCATCATGGCTTGAAAGGTGTCCAAGCATGCTGGAGTCATAAGGTAGTAGTTGTCGGGCACGGGAGCGGGAGGTGTTGGTACAACTCCGGTGGAAGTACTGCAGCATGGACGGGGCGGGAGCGCATTGTTCCTCCAGTGGTTGACTTGTTGCTTGCTCTTCTGAGCTGCTCCTCCAGCTCTACGGGGCTTCCCCACGGGCCATGTAACGGTCCGAGAGCTGCTCATATTGGGCACCGTTGGCTGCGGTGAGTCTGCGGCATGTTGATCCGATCCCCACCCCGGTGGCTCTCAACCGATCATTGAGGTGTTGCTGCTGGTCGTTGATCTCGAGCAAGGCTTCTTCGTAGCAGTCATCCGCCATCTCCGCCCAGCGTGATAGACGTGTGACCATAAGGTTGTAGCAGCCGGGGGTGGCTTCCACGGTGCAAACTGAGTTGCCTTCCTCGCGATAGGGATGGTGCACAAACTCTGTCACTGTAAGTTCAGCACGGTGTATCACATTAAGGCGAAGAAATGCTTCGCGGGCCGCATCTTGAATGGCTGCTTCCACTAAATCTCGGTGATAGCGGGTGTGAAAGCAAAAAGGTGTTTCACTTCCCATGCGAGCTTCCACGGAAACTGCTGCTTCCCATGCGAGCTTCCACGGAAACTGCTGCTTCCCATGCTGGATATTCTTCGGAGCCATGCCTTTTGATTTGGTAAGTGGGTGGTTCCGGATATCTTAAACACCACAGCAATGACTGAAGCTGTGCCACGAATCCCTCGTCTCTTAGGATGGTGATTTCCCAGGCTCCCACATGGTTCGACATCTGCTTTTGAAGGCAACTTAGGGTTAGAGGGAGAGAGCTATCATCAAAACCATTTGGTAAAGAAAAGGAAATACAAATATAGAAAAGGTATATTTGTATTTTCAGAAATAATAGTTTGGGAATGGTCCTACGTAGGGATACTTCCCTTTAGCCAACTAGTCAGGGGTAGGGCGCCAATTGGTCTTATCCTACGGTCGCATGGCTCTGATACCAGCTCTGTGGACCCCCGTTTTTGGAACGGGAATCTTTCGTGTTCTTAGTACCATTTCCCTGGATCGAGTAGTTGGTACCCACGAATACAGTACTAAATAATCAGGTGCATATGCACGAATAGTCTTACAACAAAATTATTACAACCATAGGCCCGAAGGCAATGTTCAACACACAGGACCTCATGGTCCAGATACAACACAAAAGCAGAAATTAGATACGACAGCGAAATAGAGGCAGTGACATGTCAGTTGCCACAGGCAACGACCAGGACTAAGACCTAGTAAGCGCCATCAATTCCTTCACCCTCCTGGTAGTAAGCGTAAGGATCCTCCGATTCTTCATTCCCACCATCTGAAGGTTTGTGCGTATAGCAAGGGTGAGTACCAACCGTACTCAGCAAGTCAACATGGAAGTGATGCATATGATAGGGTTATCCAAGGAATGGCTAGAGTTCTTTTGCATAAAGCCAATTTTCACAATTCTTTTCACAAGCCTAACAACTAGCCAAGTCAAGTTTTAGTTCCATAGTTCATTAATTCGGCGATGGTTCTGTCTACCATCCATCGTGATTCCAAGGATGGCTTCCCGTCTCTGACTCGTCATGGTTTTTCTGGGAATCCATCCCTTCTCGCATCTCGAGAAGTTGATCCACCGGCGAATGAAATCATCATGCAAACCCATCCCAGCAGTTTTAAGTTTAAAGTCTAGCCAAGCGAAAGTCTTGTCACGATGCTCGATATCCGCGAGCACGGCTATTCGAATAGATTGATTCATTCACACTGCAGTGGATGTACACTTTACCCGTACTCCGTGATAGCCCAACGAATGAGCCTACGTCCCAACACATGAGACGGTCACGGCAAAGCCTTTCGATAACCTCACTTTGGCGTACCCGCTCCATGAACTTAAGCCCTCATGCACTCTAGCCGTCATTTTCTAGCGGTGAGAGGAGTTCGGCGCACCCGGGGTAAGGGAAAACTTCCTCAATCTTTAAGTTCAATTAATATCAATTTAATTCCACCATCCACAACATAGGCCACAGCCTCATCCTCATCACATAAACCACATCATAAAGAACCATCTATGCAAGGATACTGCCTCCGCTCGGCTATCTAGTCAGCTAGGTCTATACCCATTCGAGAAGTACGGTTGTACTGGCTCGTTTCCCGGCTATCTCATGGCTCGGTCCTTAATTGACCAGGGTTGGCACTTGCCTTTTCCGGATTCTACCCAAATCATCCGGCCGCCCCAGTCTAAAACATTTGTATAGCATTTTTAATTTTCATCAAACTTAGTTCATCATTCTCATGGCCATGTGGCGCTCATGTCTCCACAGGCCGCATTTCAACTACCTTCCCTAAGGTAGTTGCCCAAGCACAAAGCTTCTTTGTAAAATCATGAGAATGTAGGGATCTAGTATAAGCAGGGCTAAGCATTTTTACCGAAGTCAGCCTCCAGTCATATCACATCGAAGGTTACAAAGAATAATTCTAAAGGTAATCGATATCAAAGCAGGGTATACCAAGCATAGGTACTCATTTGTGTATAGCATGCAATTTGTAATTGAAATCAACATCATTTCGCAAAGTAGGATCAATATGTTCAAAGAGTGTGATGACTTGCCTTGCTCGCACGCTTGTGGGGTGGTGTCTTCAACGGGGTCTATGCCGGTCTCTTCAGGTGCTACCCGTATGTGCGAAAAATCAATCGATTCCGATTAGAATCCCATATAACACCAAAAGGTCGAAAAGATCCGAAAAAGTCTCAGAAACGACTCCAAGTGCTAAGCCCAAATTCCTACTTAAGTTTGTACTACGATCGCCCCGAAAAACTCCAAGTTTAGACATCGGGTCGACGACTTAGGATTTTCGCAAAACGACGATCGCGATTTGTTCGAGAAAACGGATTTGAAAATATCCGCGGAGGGATTGGTGCCAGAGGTTTTGAACGTCCGAGCACAAAAGAGAAACATATTAAAATGGCGAGAAAGGTCTAAATGAAATTCGGATTCAAAAACGACGCAAAACAGAATCTCAGAAAAGTCCAGATTTGATTTTAAATTTTTCACACCGAGAAAACATACAAAAATATACTTTAATTTTGCCCAAAATTTTACTCAAATCTTCCCAAAATATTTTTCCAAATTTTCTAAAATTTTTCCAAATTTTTCCCTATTTTTCTTTTTCTTTTTTTCTTTATTTTCTCTGCGCCACTGTTCATCGCCCTTAACGTGTTCGACCGAGGTTCGGCCGAAATAGAGGCGGCGGCGGCACGAGCGCATGGGGGAAAAGAGGGCGGCGGCAGGGCTTACCGGCGTCGGCGGACCTCGGGGAGGTGCGGTGGGGCACGGGGACGTTGGCGCACGGCGGCGGCGGCGTCGGCGCTCGGGGAAAGGAGAAGGGAGGCCGGCGGCGGTGCGGGAAAGGGCGGGCGCCGGCCTTTTATAGGCGCGGCTGGGAGGGCGTGGAGAAGGGAGGGGCCGGCGTGGCGCGCACGGTGACGACACGTGGCGAGCGCGGGGACGGGCTGGTGGCGGGCGCGCGCGCGGCGGCGCGCGCGCGCGCGGGTGGGGTCCGGCACGATGCGCGCGCGGCGTGGGGGTCCGGGCGCGGCGGCGCGTGGCGGCGAGGGCGTGCGGCGCGGGCGGGGCCGGGCGTGGGCACGGACGCGTGGCTGCGAGGCGCGCGGCGCGGTGGGGCCAAGGCGCGGGGAGTGCGTGCGCGCGGCGCGTGGCGCGCGCGGGTAGGGGGCGCGCGCGCGGCGGTGCGAGGCGGGGCCGGGCGCGGGCGCGCGCGCGCGAGCGTGTCGCGCGCGCGGCGGGCGTGGTACGGCGCGGTACGGCGTCGAACACATGGCGCAATATGAACAGTGTCATTTATCAATTTTCCCGATTTTTGATTTTTAATTCCTATTTCAATTTTCCTCCCCTCTAAAAATTCCAAATTAAATTCCTATATCCCAAAAACAATTTTTAATATTATGTTTTCAACTTTCTCTCCACTTTTATTTTCCCACATTATTTTTCATATTTATTTATTTAAATCCCTTTTCCTAATTTTCATACTTTACCTATTTATTTTCCAAACATTTCCCAGATTCCGAGTACGACTCCCAAATATTTTATTATTTATTTTGTGTCCTAATTTATCTTTCACCCTCCACAATTAATATTCTATTTCACAAATTCGCATTTTCATAAATCCGCATCTTATCTCCGATTTCTTTTTAAAAATTCCTAATTCTGAAATTCGAATTTTTTTTCTCTCTGACAAACTCCAAATCATTCACAAACACCAAAAGAGAATTGATCACAACTATATTTATGCAACTGAGCTGGCAAATAAGAAGCAACAAACCCGAGGAAGAAACAATAAGCGAAGGTTTTTGAAAGTTCCGATTTTTATGTTTCCGATTTCGGTTTCTTCGATTTTCGGGATGTTACAGGATCCTTCTGTTTCGGCATTAATGAACTCACTGGGGTCTAAGTTGTCGATCGGCCCTAATAAGAACTGATTTGGACTGAGAAGGTCTAGGATGGCGATTTGGTGAGCGAGGTGCTACAAATTAAAGGATAGAAGAGCAAGATTACAAAAGGTAAAAAGCCAAATCGCAAGGAATAAGGGGCTACAGCCGATGGAACTTACCTCAGGGTACTCTGCCTGTGCCACGTCGAAGCGAGTACTCGAAGACGCCATCAATGAAGGAGATCACCGCCGTGGAGGGGTTCGCTGGTGAGGTCGCGCTTCGGTTCCAACGAGGTCGCCGAGGAGGCATAAAAGTTTTTTTCTGGCTAGGGCTTGAGGATGCAAAAGTGACAACGTGGCTTGGTTCGGCGCAAGGCGAGCATTATTTAAAGAAATTTGGTGGCAGCAGAAACGGACTGGAGCGAAACTTACAAGGGAATTCGAAATAGCGTCAAATCCGCGATACTATCATATCACGGACTTGGGGGGCATGTGTTGACGACCAAATTTGGTAACCAAATCCCCGAGTTCAAAGCCAAAATTGAAGCGGAATAAGATCAGGAACGCAATCTGCGGAGAAATAGAGGTCGCATCGGCTAAGGCCGAATCGGCTAGGAGACCAGTCGGCTAAGATCGAATCGAACAAGGATAACCGATTCTGATTAGGAGATGAAAGTGGAACCACTCCCGAGAGGAAACATGAAGATAAAGCATCAGATTTGGTATCCAAATTGTGCGTTAAAGATATTACCATCTATGGATAGGGTCCTGTAACGACAATTGTATCTGTAAAATAGAAAGTTGTGTAGATATTCCTTTTGTAATGCGGCATGGGACTGTGTCCCGAGATATTGTCGTATTGTAAATAGTAGATAAGGTAGAAACTGTGTCTTATACGGATGTCATTATGCCTGGGTATAAATAAGACCCGAGGGCTTTTGTAAATTAGAAAAAAACCAACACACAATCAATCAACTTCGACGCATCGCCACCCTTTTATTTTTGACAAGTTCTTGCTTTCGCTCGGGCTGCATCGGCTTCGATCTCCGAACAAGGTGATTCCTTGTCACAAGTAGTTTGTATCGTCGGGGTTAGTGCTTCGATCGTCACGATACTCTAGCTTCAATGTTATAAACTGCTTAATCTATCATACGCGACCTATAATCTAGAGCAATGCCTAGATCTATCTCGCAATCGGCTGGTTTCTCTCTGAAGACAGCAGCCGATGAGGCTAGATCTAGGGGTTGGATTAGATTATATGTCGTGTCTACCATCTCGAGGGGTTCTCATTAACTTATACAGATCTATTATTTCTTTTTGTACTTAATGTTGCATCTAATCGACCTATTAAGTCGCTTTTAGAACTATTAAGATCTGTTCAGTTTAATGTTTATCATTAGAGACAGCGCTGGAGTTTCAGCCAGCCTTATCTGTTTTAGTTATCTTTTAGTTTTAATTGCTATTGGATATATTAAAACTGCCTTTTATATCAAGATCTTAATCTGTTTAAATGCCCTAAACCAGTATAATCTGTCAAGTTACACTGACAGCCGATTGATCTAGGCTTAGCGCATTTAGATTAGATTAATATCTTTTTATAAAATGTATCAAAGTATTAGTCGGTTCACATTAGATCTACAGTATTGGCTAGGTTATCAATGCAGATAATTATTATCCTATGTGCCTTTAGCCTAAGTGATTTATATTGTCTCGGTATACTACCGATCTATCCCAATCACTTAGTATAAATGTGCTTTGGGATAACAATTATATGTTTCTTGATGTCTTCAGCCGATCCGGTAGGATCTAATTCTAACTTAATGTCTATTCCTTGTTTCTTGTTGGTTACAGGATCAAACCAACTGGCACGCCCTAAATTCACCAGAGGCGACCAACTTGGACCTCCATTGGAGCTAAGCAGATCTCCTAGGCCAGTGTGTGGGAATCAAAATTCTCATCAACACTAGGGTTCGGGATTGGCGCGGCGAACGCGGGGAGCGGCGGTGACGCACTGGACCGAGAGGGATAAGGGAACGGGGCTCATGGGCATTGGGGACGACGGCGGCGGCGCGAGGCAGAGAGATTTGGGCGTCGACGATTTTGGGGCTAAACACGATCTGGAAAAAGTGAAAAATAGAGCAGACAACCACAGCTCCTTTTGTAGGGGACAAAGAGTCTAGATCACGCACGAACTGGCCAGGAATCTCTCGCCGTTGGTTCTGATATGGGGAGAGAATGGCGGCACCGAGTCGGTTAGGGTTTTGGGCCAGCTCAGGCTCAGATTCGGACGGTGCGAGGTGCAGAGGCGCGGCGCGGGTGCGGCGCTAGGGTTCGCGTGGCATGGGCAGTCGGGATGCGCGGGATGGCGCGGGGTTTTCACAGCGCGGGTGACGGAGATAGCGCGGCAGCGCTGCGGCTCGGGCATGAGGAAGGAGACGGGCCTGACAGGTTCGCGTGGCACGGGCGGTCGGGATGCGCAGGATGGCGCGGGGTTTTGCGCGCGGGTGACGGAGATAGCGCGGCGGCGGTGCGGTTCAGGCATGAGGAAGGGGACGGGC
Organism: Oryza australiensis; assembly: GCA_019925245.2. Classification (NCBI taxonomy): domain Eukaryota; kingdom Viridiplantae; phylum Streptophyta; class Magnoliopsida; order Poales; family Poaceae; genus Oryza; species Oryza australiensis. Next base: position 195,384 of record JAIFGZ020000289.1, on the reverse strand, counting down.
CTAACGGGTTGGCCCCACCTCGCGGCCCGTTCCAAGGAGGGAGGGCTGCGGACTCTGCGGTGCGGCGGCTATGCTCGTGGCCACGGCCCACGGGCGAGGGGGAGGAGTGTGCGCTGCGGGGAGGAAAATAGGCCGACGACCCGATAGGGTTTGGGCGATAAAAGGATGGTCGGGAACAAAGAAAAAGGAAAATAAAACCAAGCACTTAATTTAATTCTGGTAAATTATTTAATTGGTTAAAATTATTTCTAGTGCTTTGAAAATTCCACTAAAAATTCAGTTAATGTATTTTGACATGTAGAATCCAAGAAAAATCCTACCATGCCATTGCAACTTATTATTTGCATTTTAAAATTACTTATTTGCTCCAGGTTAAATCCAAAAATTCAATTTCTTCACAGGAATTGTGTAAATGACTTTTAGGGGCACAACTACAGGGTGTGACAACGGGGGTACTATGATGATAAGTACTGGAGTGAAGTTTGAGTGTCTCAAGGTCTAACTTTTGGCACTCAAAATGCGAAAGAAAGGATCTACCAAGAGAAAGTGAATGAAATGGAGAATAAGATGCAACACATGGGTGGTATCATGAAGCATTGGCTTGGTTTCATGTTAAGAAAGTTTCTTGAAGAGAATATTTCATAAAGGAAATGGTAGCCGATCTACATGATGAAGAAGTAAGCATCCATTCTTTCTTTAGAATTGATAACAATGATTAGCTATTGTTAACGCTAGAATTTGGTAAGCCCCGGAGCCCGAATCGGCAAAGGTGTCCATCGACTAATACCGAATCAGACAAGGCAAGGCGATGTAGCCGATTGTTAACGCTAGAATTTGGTAAGCCCCGGAGCCCGAATCGGCTAAGGTGTTCATCGGCTAATACCGAATCAGACAAGGCAAGCCAATGTAGCCGATTGTTAACGCCAGAATTTGGTAAGCCCCGGAGCCCGAATCGGCTAAGGTGTTCATCGGCTAATACCGAATCAGACAAGGCAAGCCGATGTAGCCGATTCCGGTATGACGATATTGGAGACACCGTCAGATCAAAATGATGTACTTCATGAGGATTGCCATATAAGGATAGAGTCCTAAAATGACAATTATATCTATTAATTAGGAAGAGTTTGTTAGTTTCCTATTTTATCTTTAGGAGAGTGTGTTAGTATTCGGTAAGGATTCAGTTTGTTTCCTTTTATCTTTAGGAAAGTTTGGATATGTAATCTGTTAGGATCTCTGTTTCTCTGTTAGCCCGTGGGTATAAATATGTAAGCCCGGGGTTCATGTAAAATATCTCTCGATCAATACAATCCGACGCATCGCCACTCTTTTATTCTTCATCTTTGTTCAACATCCGACGGAACTTGGCATCCAGCGCTGGGCTGCATCGGTTAGGTTCGACCTCCAGCAAAGGAATAAGTCCAACGGTCTGTCAGATCAGGTGATCATATTAACTACGTCGACGTTGTCCAAGGCTGCATCAGTACGTTCGATCTATTGGATTGCTCCGGTTTAGTTAGCATGCTTGCCTGACTATTTATCATATGTCTCTATTAATCTAATCTTAGTATTTCAGTTTAGCTCTATCGGCTGTCTCTCATTTTAGGGTCTATGTCGTTATTTGCTAAACTGTTTACTAGATTAGATTGGTTTAGACATCTACCACCTTGAAATCAGCCAAGGGCTTGATTGTCTAGATATTGCTTTTCTTTTCATACTTAGTGTTGCATCAGTTTGATCTACTAAGTCGTGATTAGAACCATAATATCTAGCCTGCCTGTTGACTGCCACTAAGGGTTTCATCAGAGTTTCAGCTGATGAGTTATCTGTATATTGCATCGGCCTTCAAGAATTGCACACAAGTTGGATCTAGCCGATTACGGCAGAGGCTTCATTGATTATTTGAATCATTTAGATTTTATTGTTAGTGATATGCCCTAGAGGCAACATGGAGATGTTGGATATCACGTCAACGTTTATGAATAAATGAATAAAGTGTTATTCATTTCCATGAAATAGACATCTTGTATTGATCAATAAGTACGTGACTTATTTATGAGACTCTTTATGTATGAATCTATTTCTAAATGATCCCTGATCATATGTCATATTGTTGGAACAAATATGATTCTAAGATCGGCATGTTTATTGATTGATGATCATGTCTCATAGATCATGGGTATGGAGATACCAAATCAATAAACATGGACACATGTGTTGGAGAACACATTGTTGGATAGACCCATCATGAGACACTACAGGAATTAATGTGCCATTAGTTGGTCTCAGGTAGTGTTGGTACAAAGTCCTTAGACCTGAGATCACCATGGATTCCAACATGTGTAGTAGCCTACTTTGGGACTACCAGACACTATTCCGTAACTGGGTAGTTATAAAGGTAGTTTTCGGGTTTGCTATGAAACATGGAGTGGGATGTGAGTGATCAAGATGGAATTTGCCCCTCCTTTGGAGAGATATCTCTGGGCCCCTCGAGGTGATGGATTATGGAAATGCATGGCCATGCTAAGTTGATTGAGGAGTCAACCAACAGACAGATAATCCAATACGGTTCGAGTAAATAGTTAAGCTATTGAAGGGATGACACACATCTTGCCTATAGCTTAACTGGTATCGTGAGGCAAAGGGATTTGTGTACACATTACGGGTTGAGCCGATATTATTCTTGTATACTATGGTGTCAATATGTGCTGCTAGGCGCCGTCGTTGACGGGTCGGCTGAGTTGGACTCGAGCCGACGATCGCCTAAGTTAGACTATAGCGGAAACCGAGTATACCGAACCTACGGGTCGCACGCTTAAGGGGATAAGAACAGGCATTCGAGTTGGACTCGGATACGGCTCGATCGGATAGGGGTCCGATCGGATAGAGTCCTATAGGCTTACGACGTATGGGCGGCCAACTCTATGAGATACGGATGAGATCCGGTTCAAAAATAGAGTCCTGATCGGCCACTAGTCCTAGTCGGCCAACTCTATATAAAGGAGGGAGGGGTGGAGAGGCGCGTGACACGTCAATTGCATCGCGTGCAACGTAAGTCGCCGAGATCAATCTCCACGGAAACCCTCCCCACTTTCGAGCCAAACCCTAGCCTTGCATCGCGTGCTAGCACACGGGTGTTCGGCGTTCGTCCCCGACGTGTGGATACCGGTAGGCGCTGCTACGTTGCACGCTGTTCATCGGCTGTGGAGGAATCGGCTGCGGTCGAGCGCATCGGAGCGAGGCGTGAGAACACAGTCGGACGACTCGGAGCGAGGCGCAAATCGGCTGATTGGCGAATCGACTGTCTCCGGGAATCGGCTGTCGGCTTGCGAGAATCGGCTACACTGTTCCGGATCGGATAGCCCTGATTGGCTGTTTCCGCTGCACACTCCGATCGGTAACGATCTATCGGCCCTTACTTGCAAGTGTTCCTGGTTTGCGCGGTAGAAAAGTTTTGTTTTCGGCTAGCGTAGCCTCCGCGTAACCCTTCATTTATGACATCGGACTTCCAACCGATATGTGCTTTAAATCAATATCTATTTTATCATGTGATTGATTCATGCAATGTTATATATCATCATGTTATTGTCAGCCGATCACCTTTATATAGATGTATGTTAAGTACACAGCCAACGGATCAAGACTCTTAATTACATTGGTTCGTATCAGCATCGGCTGTCGACCAATCGGTTGTTTTGGATATTAGTGAAGGGTTACGCGGAGGCTACGCTAGCCGAAAACAAAAACTTTTTACCGCGCAAACCAGGAACACTTGCAAGTAAGGGCCGATAGATTGTTACCGATTGGAGTATGCAGCGGAAATAGCCAATCAGGGCAATCCGATCTGGAACAGTGTAGCCGATTCCCGGGGATAGCCGATTCACCAATCAGCCGATTCGAGTCGTCCGGTCGCGTTCTTACGCCTCGCTCCGATGCGCCTGACTGCAGTCGATTCCACCACAGCCGATCGTTCCGATTGCAGCTGATCCGAAGCAGATCAACAGCGCGCAATGTAGCAGCGCCTCTACCGGTATCCACACATCCGGGGACAGAACGCCGAACACCCGTGTGCTAGCACGCGATGCAAGGCTAGGCTCGAAGGTGGGGAGGGTTTCCGTGGAGATTGATCTCGACGACTTCTAAAGCCGCGTGTGATCGATCGATTTCGGCGCAATCAATTGACTTGATGTACAGCTCAGCTCTCCACCCTCACCCCTTTATATAGAGTTGGCCGACGGGAATCGTGGCCGATCAGGACTCTATTTTGAATCGGATCCCATCCGAATCTCATAGAGTTGGCCGCCCATACGTCGTAAGCCCATAGGACTCTATCCGATCGGATCCCTATCCGATCGAGCCGTATTCGAGTCCAACTCAAATGCCCGTTCTTATCCCCTTAAGCGTGCAACCCCGTAGGTTCAGGTATACTCGGTTTCAGCTATAGTCTAACTTAGCCGATCGTCGGCTCGAGTCCAACTCAGCCGACCCACACAGCGGCGCCTAGCAAGCACATATTGACACCATAGTATACAAGAATAATATCGGCTCGAACCTGTAATGTGTACATAAATCCCTTTGCCTCACGATACCGCTTAAGCTATAGGCAAGATGTGTGCCATCCCTTCAATAGCTTAACCTTTCACTCGAACCATATTGGATTATCTCGTGTGTTGATTGACTCCTCAATCAACTTAGCATGGCCATGCATTTCCATAATCCAACACTCGAGGGGCCTAGAGATATCTCTCCAAAGGAGGGGCAAATTCCATCTTGATCACTCACATCCCACTCCATGTTTCATAGCAAACCCGAAAACTACCTTTATAACTACCCGCAAAATAGCGTTTGGTAGTCCCAAAGTAGGCTATTACACATGTTGGAATCCATGGTGATCTCAGTCTAAGGACTTTGTACCAACATTACCTCGAGACCAACTAATGGCACATTAATTCCCGTAGTGTCTCATGGTGGGTACATCCAATAATGTGTTCTCCAACACATGTGTCCATGTTTATTGATTTGGTATCTCCATACCCATGATCTATGAGACATGATCATCAATCAATAAACATGCCGATCTTAGAATCATATTTATTCCAATAATATGATATATGATCGGGGATTATTTAGAAATAGATTCATACATAAAGAGTCTCATAAATAAGTCACGTACTTATTGATCAATACAAGATGTCTATTTCATGGAACTGAATAACACTTTATTCATAAATACATAAACATTGACGTGATATCCAACATCTCCATGTTGCCTCTAGAGCATATCATTAACAATCTCCCACTTGCATTAGAGTCAATCATGTAAGTATCTAATACCCATTGCTCTTGTGTGCACCTCATGCTTCGGTGAGGAGAGGTTTTGTCATCGGATCGGCTATGTTGAGATCCGTGTGCACTTTGCATATCTTGACATCACCTCTGTCCACTATCTCGCGGATGAGATGATATCACCGAAGTATGTGTTTGGACTTCGATGTGACCTCGGCTTCTTGGCTTGCGCAATGGCTCCACTATTATCACAATAGAGAGACATTGGACCGTCGCACTAGTCATCACACCAAGCTCGAAACGAATTTCTTGATCCAAACAGCCTCCTTTGCACTTCGAAGCAACAATGTACTCGGCCTCCGTTGTAGAATCAGCAACGATTCGCTTGGAACTCTTCCATGTGCGCCTCCGTTCGGCGAACACGAACTCGATTGCGATCTATAATCATCATTGTCTGTTTGGAAGCTAGCATCGGTGTAACCACTTACAACGAGCTCTTCTTCACCTCCATAGACTAGGAACATATCCTTAGTTCTTCTCAAGTACTTAAGGATATTTTTACGGCGATCCAGTGACCTTCACTGGATCGGACGGTATCTGCTCGTAGCACTCAAAGCGTACGAGACATCCGGGCGTGTACAAAGCATGGCATACATGATGGATCCAATTGCCGAAGCATATGGAACCATACCCATCTTATTCCGCTCATCATGTGTCCGAGGACACCGATTCTTGCTAAGATTAATGCCATGTGACATGGGCAAGAAACCTTTCTTGGAATCATGCATGTTGAACCTTTTCAACACCTTGTCAATGTATGTACTTTGGCTTAATCCAATTAGCCTCTTGGATCTATCTCTATAGATCCGAATGCCCAATATGTATGCTGCCTCCCTAAGTCTTTCATAGAAAAACTATTTTTCAATGAAGATTTGACAGATTCTAGCATAGGGATATCATTTCCAATCAACAATATGTCATCCACATATAAGATTAGAAATACAATTGCGCTCCCACTGACCTTTTTGTAAACACAGCCTCTTCTTCATTTTTGATGAAACCAAACCCTTTGATTACTTCATCAAAACGAATATTCCAACTCCGAGATGCTTGCTTCAATCCATAAATGGATTTTTGTAGCTTGCATATCTTTCCAGCGATTCTGGATCGACAAAACCCTAAGGTTGTATCATGTATACATCCTCGCTTAGGTTTCCATTTAGGAAAGCCGTTTTGACATCCATCTCGCATATCTCATAATCGAAATATGCAGCAATCGCTAGGATAATCCGAATAGATTTAAGCATTGCGACGGGCGAGAAGGTTTCATCATAATCAACTCCTTGAATCTGTTTAAAACCTTTCGCCACCAATCGCGCCTTATAGATGTGAACATTTTCATCCATATCGGCCTTTTTCTTAAAAACCCATTTACACTCAATGGTTTTGACACCATCAGTGGATCAACCAAGTTCCAAACTTGATTGTCGTACATGGATTCTATTTCGGATTTCATGGCTCCCAAGCCACTTGTTGGAATCGGGTCCCACCATCGCTTCCTCATAGGTCTTAGGCTCATCGTTGTCCAACAACAATATATCACGTTGTTCCGCACTGTGTACTGTCGTGCACGACGTGATCTTTCGACCTCGTGGGCTGGTGTATCTACAACAGTGGCGCAACATTTTGCTCCTCCGTTGTGGTTCCGTGGTCGCGAAACATTTTCGGTGTTTCTTGAACTTCTTCAAGATGCACCCTGCTCCCACTAACCCTTCTTGAAAGAAACTCTTTCTCCAAGAAGACACCATGTCGGGCGACAAACACTTTGCCTTGTTTCCGATTATAAAAGTAATATCCCTTAGTTTCCTTAGGATATCCCACAAAGAAGCACTTGTCGATTTGGGTGTGAGCTTGTCGACGTAAACGTTTTACATAAGCTTCGCATCCCCAAATTTTGAGAAAAGACAAACTAGGGGTTGCCCTGTCCATATCTCATATGGTGTCTTTTCAACCGACTTAGATGGAACTCTATTTAGTGTAAGCGTAGCTGTTTCAAGAGCATATCCCCGGAAGGATAACGGAAGATCACTTTGGCTCATCATCGACCGCACCATGTCCAACAAGGTGTGATTTCTCCGTTCGGACACCCCATTCCATTGTGGAGTTCCCGCGGAGTCAACGTGGAACAATTCCACAATCTTTCGATGATTACCAAACTCTTGGCTCAAGTATTCTCCTCCACGATCGATCGTAGAAACTTGATTGTTTTCCCTAAATGATTCTCTACTTCATTCGGAATTCTTTGAACTTTTCAAAGGATTCGGACTTATGCCTCATTAAGTAGATATAACCATATCTACTAAAGTCATCGTAAAGGTAATGAGTACGATAACCACCTCGGCCGTTGAGCTCATTGGTCCACATACATCGGTATGTACGAGTGCCAATAAGTCACTTGCTCTCTCACTATGTCCCGTGAAAGGTGCCTTTGTCATCTTACCAAGTAAACAAGACTCACATGTCTCAAATGATTCAAAATCAAAAGAGTGAAGCAATCAATCCTTATGGAGCTTCTCCATGCGTTTCTTATTTATATGGCCTAAGCGACAATGCCGGATAAACGTGGGGTTTATATCTTAGAGAGTTGCCTTTCCGTATTAATGTTATAGATGGGAGACGCTTCAAGATTCAAAATGTATAATGCATTCACCAATGGAGCATGAAAATAGAACATATCTCTAAGATATATTGAACTACCATATTCCATTGATCTAAAATCATATCCTTCCGCTTGCAAACATGAAGCGGAAATAACGTTTTGACATAGTGTTGGAACACAATAACAATTATTTAATTCCAAAACTAATCCTGAAGGTAGATGAAGTGGTACTGTGTCGACAAGAATCGTAACAACGCTTGCTCCATTGCCGACGCGTAGGTTCACCTCGCCCCTTCTCAATCCTCTACTTCTTCTCATTCCCCGCAACGATTTGCAAATATGAGCTACCGATCCGGTATCAAATACCCAAGAGTCGAGGTGAAGTAGCAAGATTAATGTCTATAACATTAATACCTGCATCGAAGTCGTACTTTGCTTCTTTTTGAGATCCTCCATGTACTTCTTGCAGTTCCTCTTCCAAAGGGCCTGTCTCCTTGCAATAGAAGCAAACGGCATCCGATGCCGCCGACCCTTCTTGCCCTTCTTTGCATTGGAGGCACTCGCGATCTCATCGGGAGTTAACTTCCTCTTGGTGCAAAGTTTCTTGACAGTGGTTTGCGCTTAGCCTTCGCATCATCATCACATGATGACCATTTTTCGGATACTCTCCTCACTGTCTTTAGCATCCCATGCAATTCAGCCAAGGTTCTATCCATATTGTTCATGTGATAATTCAATATGAATGGCTCGAAGCTCGGAGGGAGCGACGGAGAATCACATCGCAGCCAACTCTTGGCTAAGGGGAAAACCTAGTTTTTCCGACTCTCAATGTAGCCAATCATTTTTATCACATGCGGATGACGGGATTCCCTCAACAAGCCTCGCACGCAAACAAGGACTTTGAGGTGTTGAACCTCTCGGCCCGAGCTTGGTTCTCAAACATGCCACGCAGTCCCCGAATAATAGTGTGAGCATCGCTGCTCTCATATTGCTTCGAAGCTCGGGGACATTGTAGCAAGCATGAGACAGCTTATATCTAGGTCATCATTAGTGTGCTTCTCATAAGCCCTCCGTGCGCTGCGTGGCATTATTTGGCAAATCCTCGGGATAGGGTACTTCAAGAACGTACTCCTTACGCTCTTGCTTGAGAACAATTCTCAAGTTGCGATACCAATCCATAAAGTTTGTTCCATTTAATTTTTCCTTTTCGAGAATAGATCGCAAATAAAAGGTACTGGGTGTAGTATTAGCCGCCATTTATTCTACAACAGAAAAAGCAAAGTTTAGCACAATGTTTATGCTATGTCTATTGTTAAACAATTTAACATTAGACTCCCGTTACGTATTTTACACCTTTCCTCTAGGTTACGTATTGGGTCAAGATCCACATGTTAGTTAATTTTCTAGTGAGCTTTGGCATCACCGCTAGAAAATTAGTAACATCGGTAAGCAACACCTTGCTAATCACATCTCTATGTGACTCTTGTTGTTGGTGTGGCATCTCCATGCCCCGGCGCCAACCTATGCCCCAAGGCCCAAAACTGTTTTGATAGCCTTGTTAAGTAAACCAAATGCTCCCATGTATATGTCCGACATATACCCCTCGTGTTATAATAGAGAATGGCACTCGCTTTGCGACCCACCATTGACGAGCATAACGGTGACGGGTGCAACATTTGAAAGGGCATCATTACGACTTAATTTTGCGAGGGATGCTATCCTATCAAACAAACATATCACATATGAAAGCAAGAAGAATAGCATATAGTGAAATAGTATGGCCCCCTTCACATGGTGATCTCCATCTCCATGCCGGTGTAGAGGATCTCCATCTTCATCACCGTTCTTTCGAGTGCCGAATGCTTGATTTCTTCAAACTAAGCTACTACTATAGAAGCTCTAATTGAAGATTACATCGACTCGCAGTCGTGAAAGAATATTACAAGCATTGCACGTATGAAAGAATATTACAGGAGTGCACATATGAAAGAATATTACATGCATCACATGCATCTCATACATACAATAGGGCCATACCATCTCAAAGCATTCTCTCGCAAAAACAAGTTAGGCGTAGAAACGTTTTCTACCTATCGCAGAGATACGGCACCGAAACGACCTATAATGGGGTACGCACACGGCGGTCCCGCTAGCCGGTTAGCGGGCGGGGGTCGAGGGGAAGCCGCCCGCGGGCTTCCAATCTATGAAATCGCTTACGGAAACCATGTCGGCATAATCATATTATGCCGTCCCAATACACTATCAAGGGAGATGGTTTGCGCAGCGCGAGGCAGCTAACAAGATCGGACTACGAGATAGCTTCGGCATAATCTCATTATACCGTTCCGATACACTATCAAGGAACGCTATCTCGAACCCAACTCAAACCGAGTTACATGGAAATTGCTTCAACGTAATCACATTACGCCGTTCGATACACTATCAAGGAACGCAATTACCATTAACTCTCCTCAACAGATCCCGTAAAACCGATTGATCTAATCAACCCGTGCGCAAAACTTGTTCCGATCCAATCTAAAACCCGAACTAAGCAAGATTAGCTCGATACCATTGAAGGGTTACGCGGAGGCTACGCTAGCCGAAAACAAAAACTTTTACCGCGCAAACCAGAACACTTGCAAGTAAGGGCCGATAGATCGTTACCGATTGGAGTATGCGCGGAAATAGCCAATCGTGGCAATCCGATCTGGAACGGTAGCCGATTCCGGGGACGCCGATTCACCAATCAGCCGATTCGAGTCATCCGGCGCGTTCTTACGCCTCGCTCCGATGCGCCCGATCGCCGATTCCACCACAACCGATCGCTTCGATTGCACCGATCCGGCGATCAACAGCCGCAACGTAGCGCGCCTCTACGGTATCCACACGTCCGGGACGAACGCCGAACACCCGTGTGCTAGCACGCGATGCAAGGCTAGGCTCGAAGGTGGGGAGGGTTTCCGTGGAGATTGATCTCGACGACTTCTAAAGCCGCGTGTGATCGATCGATTTCGGCGCAATCAATTGACTTGATGTACGCTCAGCTCTCCACCCCTCACCCCTTTATATAGAGTTGGCCGATCGGGACTCGTGGCCGATCAGCACTCTATTTTGAATCGGATCCCATCCGAATCTCATAGAGTTGGCCGCCCATACGTCGTAAGCCCATAGGACTCTATCCGATCGGATCGCTATCCGATCGAGCCGTATTCGAGTCCAACTCGAATGCCTGTTCTTATCCCCTTAAGCGTGCAACCCGTAGGTTCAGGTATACTCGGTTTCAGCTATAGTCTAACTTAGCCGATCGTCGGCTCGAGTCCAACTCACCGACCCGTCAACGCGGCGCCTAGCAAGCACATATTGACACCATAGTATACAAGAATAATATCGGCTCGAACCCGTAATGTGTACACAAATCCCTTTACCTCACGATACCGCTTAAGCTATAGGCAAGATGTGTGCCATCCCTTCAATAGCTTAACCTTTCACTCGAACCGTATTGGATTATCCGTCCGTTGATTGACTCCTCAATCAACTTAGCATGGCCATGCATTTCCATAATCCAAGACCTCAAGGGGCCAGATATCTCTCCAAAGGAGGGGCAAATTCCATCTTGATCACTCACATCCCACTTCATGTTTCATAGCAAACCCGAAAACTACCTTTATAACTACCCATTTACGGAATAGCGTTTGGTAGTCCCAAAGTAGGCTATTACACATGTTGGAATCCATGGTGATCTCGGGTCTAAGGACTTTGTACCAACACTACCCGAGACCAACTAATGGCACATTAATTCTGTAGTGTCTCATGGTGGGTCTATTCAACAATGTGTTCTCCAACACATGTGTCCATGTTTATTGATTTGGTATCTCCATACCCATGATCTATGAGACATGATCATCAATCAATAAACATGCCGATCTTAGAATCATATTTGTTCCAATAATATGATATATGATCGTGGATCATTTAGAAATAGATTCATACATAAAGAGTCTCATAAATAAGTCACGTACTTATTGATCAATACAAGATGTCTATTTCATGGAACTGAATAACACTTTATTCATAAATACATAAACATTGACGTGATATCCAACATCTCCATGTTGCCTCTAGCGCATATCATTAACAATTAGCCGATTGGCTGACACATTTTATAATCGGTTGCTTTACATGACTTGTCAGTGGCAGGATCAAACTGACTGGCACGCCCGCGCTTCATCGATTCTAGGACCTGCACTGGAGTTAAGCAGATCTCCTAGGCCAGCGTGTGATTCGACGCCACCACATCTTTCGGCACACCAGTGGAGGTACGGATTTTGCGTCAACACATTTTTGGCTCGCCCAGTGGGACCGTGTTTGTGACAACAGGATATTTTTACATGGTTCTTGGGACCCATAATTGCCGCAAGATGTCTGATAAAGAAGTCAAGGCCGAGGAAGAGCAACCTCTCAAGCTGATGAATGAAGAGAAGGAGCAATTTATCGAGCCGATGGATGATGAGACGCTTCAAGAGATGGTTGATAACATCATTCATTGGTTGTGTTCAATCAATCTGGGGTTTTGATGAGTACATTGCATGGTTTGATCGAAGAAACAGTTCCTAGGGTAATTGCTTTAAGAAGTCAGCATGGGGGGCAATTGGTGAGCAATCCCAGCATCATCGGCAACAACAAAGTTGGCTCGGGGGGCAAGTTGATCAATATCAGTATGAAGATCCATGTCAACAGTATCGGCTAGAAGAGATTCAAAGATGTCAGTTTGGAGAGTATTGGGCCGATATAATTACAAAGGTGATGGAGGAGCAGTTTGGAATTAAACGCAAAGATCAAATTTCTGTGTATCGGCTGCCATATCCTGAGTGGTTTGATAGGGTTCCACTTCCAAGCCGATACAAGGTTCCATATTTCTCCATGTTTTCAGGGCAAGATGGTATATCCACAATGGAACATATCAGCCGATTCTTAGCTCAATGTGGGGAAGCATCGGTTGAAGAAGCTCTGAAGGTTAGACTTTTTCCATTGTCTTTGACTGGATCGGCTTTTACATGGTTTTCATCATTGCCACCGAATTCCATCAGAAGATGGGCCAATCTTGAAAAGCAGTTTCACATGTACTTCTTTGCTAGGGTTAGCGAGTTGAGGATTGCATATTTGACATCACTTAAACAACAAGAAGGGGAATCGGCTAAGGAATACATTCAAAGGTTTCGTAATATCCACAGCCGATGTTATAGTTTGAGCCTAAATGATGAGCAGATAGCAGATCTTGCATTCCAAGGGTTGTCGGCAGCTAACCAAGGCAGGTTTTTCATCCATGAGTTCGACAGCCCGGCTCAGGTATTACAGAAGGTATCGGCTTATGAGAGCCGGTGTCAAGAAGAAGAAAAGAATCGGTTTTGGGGTGATCAAGACAAGGACAATTTTGAAGCATGACTTCTCGTACTCCAAAACTGGGGGACATGTGTTAACGCCAAAATTTGGTAAGCCCCGGAGCCCGAATCGGCTAAGGTGTCCATTGGCTAATACGAATCAGACAAGGCAAGCTGATGTAGCCGATTCTAGTATGACAATATTGGAGATACCGTCCGATCAAAATGATGTGCCTCATGAGGATTGTCATGGATAGAGTCCTAAAAAGGCAATTATATCTATTAATTAGGAAGAGTTTGTTAGTTTTCTATTTTATCTTTAGGAAAGTGTGTTAGTATCCGATAAGGATTCGGTTTGTTTCCTTTTATCTTTAGGAAAGTTTGGATTTGTAATATGTTAGGATCTCTGTTTCTCTGTTAGCCCGTGGGTATAAATATGTAAGCCCAGGGTTCATGTAAAATATCTCTGTTGACGAGAAATTTCTCTCACGCGCTGGCCTGGGAGATCTGCTTAACTCCAGTGTAGGTCCTTCTTGACTACCTATGCTGTACAAGGCGTGCCAGTTGGTTTGATCTGTTAACCAACAAGAAAAATAGAGATATATGCGTTAAGTATTAAGTTAGATCCTACTGGATCGGCCGCAGGAGTCAATTTACATATATATGTTATTCCGAAGTGTATTTAAACTAAGTGACTAGAATAGATCGGCTACACCGAGACAGTATTAGTCACTTAATCCAAATATACAGCAGAATAATAAATATATGCTTTAACAATCTAGCCGATGTCATAAGTCCAACTGTGAATCAGCTAATACTCCGATTTATCTTATGAAAAGATATTGATGTGAGCTAAATGCGCTAAGCCTAGATCAGTCGGCTGTAGCTGACAAATTGATTCTGGCTTAGAGCATTTAACTAGAGCAAGATCTTAATATAAGAGGCGGTTTTAATGAATCTGATAGCAAAATATACCAAAAGAGTATTGAAATAGATAAGGCCTGCTGAAACCCCGGCACTATCTCTAAACATATACATCTAGCCGAACAGATCACAAAAGTTCTAAAAAGACTTAATAGATCAATGTTGATGCAGCATTAAGTATAAAAAGAGCAGTCTGATTTACCGTAGCTGATGTAAATACCTCAAGACAGTGGATATCGCATATAATTTAGGCCAACCTTTAGACCTAACTCTATCGGCTACTGATTCTTGACAGAAACGAGCCGACATCGAGACAGATCTAAACATTGTTCTAGATTATATGTGATATATGATAATTAGCGCAACATAAATCATCGAATTTAGAGTGTCATAACGATGGAAGCACTAAATTCGACGAGATACACCACTAATGACAAACACTTACCTTAACCTGGGGATCGAAACGATGCAGCTCGAAGCCAGATCAGTTGTTCGTCTGAAGAAAAAGGAGGCAATTTGCCAAAGGTTGTATTGATTGTGATTGAATGAATTGTTTACAGGGGTTTCGGGTCCTATTTATATCCAAGTACAACAAAGATCGCGCTAAACACGGCTGCAACTAACTACTATATCTATGCGACAAAAGCGCGGGAAGCATCCTTTGCCGCCTTTACAATAGGGTTATCTCTAAACAAATCTCTAATTTACATACATTCGCCATTATGGGACTTTACCCCTAGATGGCAATATCTCTTAATGCACAATTTGAAAACCGAATCTTCTATTTTATCTCCAAATATCTGCATCAGAAACGGTTTCAACTTCTCTGAACTTGGAATCGGCTATCGGATGTTCTTGTCCAATTCAACCTTAGCCGACTGACTTCGCAGCCGATCACATCTCAGCCGAACCGGCCTTTGTTTTTTCGCCAAACAGCCGATCCGATTCTCGCTTCAACTTCAGCTAGGACTTAGGGATTTGGTTACCAAATTTAGCTGTCAACACATGCCCCGAAGTCCGTGATATGAAATGTTACGGATTTGTCGCCCTTTCGAATTCCCGCTCTTTTTGACCTAAACCATTTCGGCTGCCCAAAATATCCTTTAAATAGTCTTTCCTCCACCGAAACGGCCGTGCCTTCACTCTGCACATTTCGAGCGATCCGCAACCAAATCCTTTTTCTCTCTCCTCTCCGGCAACTCACCGGCGCGCTTGGTGAATCTCGGTGATTCCGGCGGCCAAAAGCTTGAATCCACTCCGTCAATCTTGATGGCTTCCTCCACCACCGCCGCATCGACCGCCGCTGCCACTGAGTTCCCCGAGGTACGTCCTAATCGGCTCAAAATCCTTCTTTCTCTTTTTCCCTTCTTCTTAATTTGCATTCTAGGGTTCTTGATTTGTAATCTCCTCCCCTTTTTTCGACTATAGCACCTGTCCCATCAGATTGCAATTCCCAGTCTCACTCAAGAAAAAAGATATTTCCTCGGCCCTATCGGCAATGCTGATCCAACTGACATCATAATAGCTGAAACCGATAGGATGCCTTACAACATGAGAAAACCAACCTTTAACCACTGGGCGGGCACCTTTAAGTCATGGCCGACCACGGATAATGCATGGATCGAGTGGTACAAGAGAGTGCAATTGGCTAAACAAGCCCAGTGGGAGGAATCAGGGATAGCCCAATGCTTAGCTCTGTCCACAGCCAGTATGGAAAAAGATGAGCCCCTCATGTCGGCCGCAACTTACTTTTGGAACGACACTTTCAATGCCTTTATGTTTCAGCAAGGCCCTATGACTATAAGCTTAGGCGATGTAGTTATAACAACCGGGTTGGATATTCTGACATCGGCTAATCTTGGAGACCTGAGCATAAAGGCCAACATCAGTTCAAAACAAAGGTCATTGGTGGATGGAGCGGCTACATCGCCTTAACATGAAGGATGGATCGGCGGCCACGGGAACACGCCGCATTCCTTATGATGTGGCTAGAAAAGTTCGTGTTCTGCGGTTCAAGCTGTGGGCCGACTGCCAACTGGCAGGTTGTAGCCGAATCCCTAGCCGAAGGAAAGAAGCTTGCTCTGGGCAAATATCTCCTCGGCTATCTGTACCAGACTCTTCATCAGGCCGTTGCGAAGATAGCCGCCAACGCTTCCGTCAACACTGGCAGCCCCTAGTGGTTTCTTCAAATCTGGCTCGTGCTGATGACCCACAAGATAGCCGGTCAGCTACCCCTGTCCGAAGCCCGTTTCCCTCGCTTGGAGCCGATCGAAGATGACGACGGCAACGAGATCA
This sequence comes from Oryza australiensis, assembly GCA_019925245.2. Classification (NCBI taxonomy): domain Eukaryota; kingdom Viridiplantae; phylum Streptophyta; class Magnoliopsida; order Poales; family Poaceae; genus Oryza; species Oryza australiensis. Next base: position 178,845 of record JAIFGZ020000289.1, on the reverse strand, counting down.
CCACCACCAGATGCATGAGTTATGGAGAAGCGGCAGCCACGCACGCGGGCTTGAGGCAATCGGTTGATCTGCTGGCTAAATGGTTCATCTCTCTGTACGACGGGTTCTCCCACGATAATCGTACTTGGTACTTCTACCGGGACTGAGCGTTGTTCGAGCTGCCGATCGACTTCAACTTGGAGGAGATCAACTCAGCCGACAACCCCAAGTGCAGAGAGCTGTCCATTGCCGCTCTCACCCCTTGCATTCTGCCGACGGGGATTCATCAAGGCCGATCGGTGGCCAAGAGCTACGAGTTTTGCTACCCCGTGTCGGCTGCCAGGCAGTTTGGGTTTGGGCAACTGCTCATCGGTTGTTATTGTGCCGATAAGATCAAGACCGGGGGGTTCGTGGACCAGGCCCTCATCATGCATCGACTGCTGAACATAGTCGGTCCCCCCTGGGCAGTATTGGCAAGATGGTGCTGGCGTACAAGAAGAGCGCAGCCTACAGCCGCTGGTGGACCGAGATCAAACAACACATCTTCCACCACCTGTCCTCCTACTGCGTCGACTCACTGCTTCCCGAAGAAATCCCTTCAGTGAGTCTTGAACTCCAAATTATTCTTCTTCTCACATCATCGGCTAACTTAGTCGGCTAACACTTGTCTTCTCTTGTTCGCAGGAAACCAAAACAGAATGGCCAACGGTGAGCAACTCCGGGATTCCCATCGAGTACCGCCTAGGCGTTCTGCCGGACGGAAGTGACCTCGCTCCGTCAGCGATCGACTAGGACGTGCCGAAGTTAGTGTCCTTACTACATGGGCAAACGTGTGAGTCGATAGCCCAGAAGAAAAGAGCTGCGCCCCCCGCAAAGCCATCGGCCGCGCCTGCCCCAAAGAAGAAGAAACAGCCGATCGCGCCTGCCGACAACCTCCCTTCAGTGGATCCGAGTGTCGAGCAACACCTTGAGGAAACCGTGGCCGACGAAGAGATACCAGCGGCCGTCAGGGCAGTGGCCGAATCTGGCAGTTCAAGCCATCAATCTGTCAGCCCTCCAGCCGATAATCCATCGGCTCCAACCCCTCCCACGAAGAAACGACTGGTACGTCTTCACCTTATCGAGCTTGGCTTTAATATGATATCACTCTGTACTCAGCCGAATGTGTCTTTTCCAGGTTAAGAAATTGGCTGGCTGCATTCCACGTCGCGCTCCATCAGCAATTACCTCTTTCGACTTGCGCCTCAGCCCATGAATTTCAGCCGACTTAACTGCTAATACTTGTCTTTCTTTCGCAGCCTCCTGTTAACGCCTTAATTTGGTAACCGAACCCCTAAGCTCTAGCGAGGTTAAAACAGAATCGGATCGGTTGGCGGAGAAGTAGAGGCTGCGTCGGCTATGCTCAAATCGGCTGAGAAGCAATCGGTTGTGAAGCCAGTCGGCTAAGGTTGAATCGGACAAGAACAACCGATAGCCGATTCTAGGTTCAGAGAAGATAAAACCATTTCCGATGAAAGTGCTTGGAGATAAAGTGAAAGATTCAGCTATCAGTTTGCGCGTTAAAAGATATTGCCATCTATGGATAGAGTCCTGTAACGGCAATTGTATCTGTAAATTAGGAATTTGTTTAAACTGTTTATTGTAATGCGGCATGGGTCCTTCCCGAGATATCGTCGTATTTTAAATAGTAGTTTAGATAGAGCCCAGGGTCTATACAGATAATGTTATCTTGGGTATAAATAGGACCCGAGATCATTGTAAAAAAGACAATCAATCAAACAACTTTCGGCGCATCGCCAAACCTTTTCTTCAGACGAGCAATTGGCTCCGGGCTGCATCGTTTTGATCCCCAAATCCAGGTAAATGCTTGTCATTAGTGGTATGTTCTACTGATTCTAATGCTTCCATCGTAATGACACATTAGATTCAGGGGTTTATACTGCACTATTTACCATATATCGTATATAAACTGGAGCGATGTTTAAATCTATCCTGCCATCGGCCAGTTCTATTAAGAACCCGCACCGATAGGGCTAGATCTAAAGGATGAACTAGTTTATATGCGGTATCCACCGTCTCGAGAGGTATAAATTGGTTATAATAGATCCGGTTGTTCATTTATACTTAATGATGCATCAACATTGAACTATTAAGTTGTTTTTAGAATTTCCAATGATCTGTTTAGTTAAATTTATATGTTTAGAGACAAGTTTCGGGTTTTAGCCGGCCTTACCGCCATGATATATTTTTAGTATATTTATTACTAGATTTTGTTAGGATTGCCTCTTATATTAAGATCCCATTCTTGTCGGACATCATGAGCTGAAATCGGCCCGTTAGCAGCAGCTGACAGCCGATTTCCTAGGCTAAGTATATATGGTTCAAGAATGACATCTTTTCATAAGAATCATCGGAGTACTAGCCGATCGATAGTTAGCTTTCCAGTATCGGCTAGGTTATCAATACATATATTTATTATCCTTTACTGTATTTGGGTTAAGCAGTTGATGCTGTCTCGGTATAGCCAATCCATTCCAGTCACTTGGCTTAAATATATTTTAGGATAGCATATATATGCTCATGGATTCCCTTAGCCGATCTAGTGGGGATCTAACCTAACACTTAACGCATGTATCTTGTTTTTCTTGTTGGTTAAACAGATCAAACCAACTGGCACGCCTTGAACAGCATAGGTAGCTAAGAAGGACATGCACTGGAGCTAAGGAGATCTCCCAGGCCAGCGCGTGAGAGAAATTTCTCGTCAACACGCTTCTTGGCACGCTTGGTGGGACCTTCTTTGTCAACTCGGCTAGGACGCATCGACGCAGTCGACAAGATGGTTGACTCCAAGAGCCCTAATGTTTCTCAGGACAACATCGTGCCTGTGAAGAGTGGGCAATTATCGGCTGAACAACAAGCCGATTACAAGAAGATGGTGGATGAGCTCCAGGCCAACTACTTACAATCATTCACCCAGACAAGATCCGGGGTTGTACATCAAAAGTACAAGTTCAGCATGGACGATCTAAAGGCATCCTCCTCCAGTGGATCAAAGGGCAAACAAAAGGTGAAGGAGCCGATTCAGGAACAAGATGATTCGGCCCTGCATACTTTGCAAGACCGGATCGATTCGGCCGTCCATCACGCGCTGGTCAACAAGAGTAGCATCCTTGTCAACACCCTTAACAACATGATTGCTACGGTGGTCGACGCCAAGAGAGCTGACCAACTGCAACAGGGGCCGACATACTTCACAGACGGCCAGTTTCTTGGTTACAGGACGTTGGTCACCCAATCGGCCGATCCCATCGTCAGCACAACTAGGGCCGCCAAGAGGGGTCCTCAACCAGCCGGATCCATCCGGATCGGCTGCGAAACCGATGATCACTATGCTGAACCGACAACAACCGCTGCCCCAGGACCAGATCGCTAACATGTTCAATGACAATCGGCAGTTAGAGCCGATTGCCTAGATTGACCCGGACAGACGGTACAATGCCGGTGGTCGACAGCTGTTCCCAGGTCCATCAACACCACCACCAAATCGGCCGCCTCCCGCTGATCATCCACTCCACTACCAGTATCAAGGAGGCCGCCAAGATCATCACTACAGGCCTCAGACACCACCACCACTGTATCGGCAAGCACTTGCACCGTATGATCCATATGAGCCGATACAGCAGGACAACCGAACTTGGGCCGATCTGATTGCAGACGTCATGCGCGATCAATTCGGCCTCAAGCCAAAGGACTCAGGGAACATGTATCATTATCTCTATCCAGAGCATCTTGAGTGGATTCCATTGTCGAACTGATACAAGATCCCAGATTTTTCGAAGTTCTCAGGGCAAGACAACATTTCGATCTATGAGCATGTCAGCCAATTCCTGGCGCAATGTGGCGAAGCATCGGCTACAGACGCCTTGAGAGTTCGTTTGTTCCCCATGTCCCTTTCGGGATCGGCTTTTACCTGGTTCTCTTCATTGCCTTACAACTCAATTCAGAGCTGGGCCGGTCTCAAAAAACAATTTCATAGCTACTTCTACTCCGGCAATCATGAAATAAAGTTGTCGGACATCACCAGCATCAGGCAGAAGCACAACGAGTCGGTTCAAGACTATATTCAGTGTTTCCGGGAAATGAGGAACCGATGCTACAGCCTAGTGCTATCGGACGCCCAGTTGGCCGATTTGGGCTTTCACGGCTTGATCGCACCGATCCAAGAGCGATTCTCTGCGCTGGACTTCGACAGCCTAGCCCACTTGGCGTAGAAGGTGACGGCCCACGAGCAGCGATTCCAAGACACCAAGAAGGCCGTCAAGAGCATAACTCAAGTCATCGTTGAGTCAGACTCCGATTCCAATGACGATGACACAGAGGTGGCAGCAGCCGAATGGGCCAAGAACAAAAAAAACATCGTCTACCAATGGCAGCTGAAGACGGCCAAAGAAGAAAGATATGACTTCGACATCGCTAAGGCCGATAGGATTTTTGACTTGCTACTCAAGGAGAAACAGATCCAGCTCCTCGAAAACCACGTGATCCCATTGGCCGAAGAACTAAAGAAGAAGAAATATTGCAAGTGGCACAACTCCACATCCCATGCCACTAACGATTGCAAAGTCTTTAGGCAAAGAACCAATCGGCAATAGAAGCCGGAAAACTCAAGTTCGCCAATTCCAATCGGCCAATGAAGGTAGATGGCCACCCCTTCCCAATCAACATGGTTCAAACCGGCCCCAGGCAAGCTGATCGGCAGCGCAGAATGACGTATAGCTTAGCCAAAACTTTGAAAGGGGTCAATGTAGAAGGAGAGCTGACTGGAAGCCTAGCCACGCCAATCAACATGGTGTGCCCCGTTGCCCAATCGGCTAATCAACGACCGATCGGCACGAACAACCGACGCTGCCCTCCGCACCAGTCTCGGCGGGAAGCTCGCGATGAAGCACCTTGTTGGCGCAAGCCAGAAACACAAAGCCGCCGGTACGAAGCAGCCCACAGCAGTGTCAATCCGCATTGGCATTGTGATTTTTTTCAGGTACTGCTGGGAATCCGGCATGAGGCTGCCAACACTGGACGATTGCCCGGCGTGCAACGATCACCGCGACGACGAGCACAGGAGCTCATCGGCTGTAAGCCCAACCCGGTTCGTCCCTAGAGCCGTTCGGCTAAATCAGAGGCCGCGGTCCATCCATGATTGGCTTGGCTTGATCCATTAAAACTTCTTCGTTGATGAAGACGACAACGACAACAGCCGCGACGACGAAGAGGCCGACGATGAGGAATCGGCCAATCCCCAATGGTGCCCGTCTGACCTCTTCACCAAAACAAAGAAATGAAGAATCCAAAGGTTAAAGCGTGAAGGAAGGGAAGAAGAATTTCGGCAAATGATCCAAGAACAGTGCCGTCGGCTAGGTAAGATCAAAAGACGATGGATCCCCAAAGAGAAAACTGCCATAGCCGACGAGGAGCAAGCCCAAGAGAGTTCAGCCGATCAAGCCAGGAGGGCAGCCAAAGGGAAAGGCAAAGTTTCTGCATCGGTCAACATGGTATTCATATTGCCAGCCGAGTTCAGTGCTCCTGAGGCCGATGCAGGCACTATCGAAGATGACTTGGTGAAACTAGCAATCTCATCGGACCAAGCTATTTTCAACAAACCCGAGGGGACCCAAAATCGGCACCTAAAGCCTTTGTACGTTAAAGGATTCGCCAACGGCAAGCCGATGTACAAGATGCTAGTTTATGGGGGAGCCGCAGTCAACCTAATGCCCTATGCAACATTCAAAAAACTAGGCAAAGGAGCCGAAGACCTGATAAAGACCAATATGGTGCTCAAAGACTTTGGCGGCAACCCATCAGAAACCAAGGGTGTCCTGAACGTCGAACTGACCATTGGCAATAAGACCGTGCCCACAACATTCTTTGTTATCGATGGGAAGGGGTCTTACAGCCTGCTGCTCGGAAGGGACTGGATACACATCAATTGTTGCGTTCCTTCTACGATGCATCAGAACCTGATCCAATGGGACGGCGACAAGATTGAGATCGTACCAGCCAACAGGTAGTTAGCATCATCAGTGCCGATTTGCCGCTTTGGGAAATCGAAGGCATTGATTGTTTGTCTGGAAAAATCTGGCAAGCCGATTTTCTAAACGTGTCCAATTCCACAATACAGCCAATTGGAGATGATGAGCCGTAGCTGCTGCTTTGAGCAAGACATGGTGGAGGGCTCAAGCGTCTCTGGCATGGACACCGCAGACGAAGACGATGGCAAGCTCGGTCAAGGTTTTAGGTCGGCCGACGAGTTAGAAGAAATTGACATCGGCTCTGGTGACAAGCCGAGGCCGACGTATATTAGCAAAAATCTATCTCCTCATTGTAGATCCCAGCTCATCAATTTATTAAAAGAATATAAAGATTATTTTGCTTGGGAGTACTTCGAGATGCCCGGTCTTAGCCGATCAATAGTGGTCCATCAACTGCCGATTAAGGCAGGCTATCGGCCATTCAAACAACCTCCCAGGAAGTTCAAAGCCGATATGTACGACGCAATTAAAGCCAAAATAACTCGGCTATACGATGCTGGATTCATTCGGCCTTGCCGATACGTCGAGTGGGTCTCAAACATTATCCCAGTGTTGAAGAAAAATGGTAAACTTAGGGTATGCATCGATTTCAGAGATCTAAACAAGGCCACCCCTAAGGACGAATACCCAATGCCCATAGCTGATTTGCTTGTAGATGCTGCTTCAGGCCATAGGATTATTAGTTTTATGGACGGCAATGCAGGATATAATCAGATATTCATGACTGAAGAAGACATTCACAAGACTGCTTTTTGGTGTCCTAGAGCAATCGGCTTGTATGAATGGGTCGTAATGACATTTGGACTAAAGAATGCTGGAGCAACATATCTACGGGCCATGAATTACATTTTTCACGACATGATCGGCTCACTAGTGGAGATCTACATTGATGACGTGGTTGTCAAGTCCAAGGAGATGGAGAACCACATAACTGATCTGAGACAGGTGTTAGAGCGGACGAGAAAATATGGCCTGAAGATGAATCCACTTAAGTGCGCGTTCGACGTATCGGCTGGGCAGTTCCTGGGATTTCTTGTTCATGAAAGAGGAATTGAGGTTGCACCAAGGAGCATAAATGCTATCAAAACAATTCAGCCTCCGAAGGACAAGAAACAACTCCAATCTTTGATTGGCAAAATCAACTTCATCAGGCGATTCATAGCCAATCTCTCAGAAAAGATGGAGCCGTTCACACCACTGCTTCGGCTGAAAGCCGATCAGGCATTCACATGGGGGGGCAGAGCAGCAGAAGGCCTTAGACAACATCAAAAATTATTTAAGCTCGCCTCCAGTTCTGATGCCCCCACAAAAGGGGATACCATTCAAGATGTACCTATCAGCCGACGACAACTCAATCGGCTCGGTTTTGATCCAAGAAGTCGGCGGCAAGGAAAGGGCTATATTCTATCTCAGCCGACGACTACTAGATGCGGAAATGAGGTATCCACCTGTGGATAAGCTGTGCCTATGCCTATATTTTTCATGCACAAAGTTAAGGCATTATCTGCTATCCAACGAGTCCACCATAATCTGCAAAGCCGACGTAGTCAAATACATGCTATCGGCTCCGGTATTGAAAGGAAGAATTGGGAAGTGGATTTTTGCTTTGAAAGAATTTGATTTGAGGTATCGGCACCCATGGCAATCAAGGGACAAGCCATAGCCGATTTCATCGTCGAACACAGAACGACTCGATCGGCTCGGGAAATTATGCCTTGGACATTGACATTTGACGCTCGGTTTGCACCAACGGCTGCGGTATCGGCTTAGTCATTATTTCGCCTGGGGGCAAGTTTTGAATTTACATTCGCTATCAACCCCACGCTACAAACAACCAAGCCGAATACGAAGCCGTCCTTAAAGGATTACATCTACTCAAGGAAGTTGAAGCCGACGCCATCGAAATAATGGGAGATTCACCGTTGGTCATCGCCAATTATCGGAGAATACGAATACAAAAACGATGCGCTGATGGTCTATTATCAGCAATGCCGGGAATTAATGGAAGGTTTTCGGCTAGTTACTTTGAAACATATCCCCAGAGAGCAGAACACAGAAGCCAATGATTTAGCTCAAGGGGCATCGGGCTATCGGCCGATGTTGAAAGAGATTGAAATAGAGGTTGCCGCCATTGCAGCCGATGATTGGAGGTTTGATGTCTACAACTTCTCAAGAACCCCTCTCAATCGGCTACAAGGAAACTACGGTATAAGGCACTAAGGTATGTCTCGCTTGATAAATATCTATACTATCGGATGATTGATGGTGTGCTGCTCAGGTGTTTGGGAGCCGATCAGGCCAAAGTGGCTATCGGAGAAGTACATGAAGGGATTTGTGGCACGCATAAATCGGCCCACAAAATGAAGTGTCTACTTCGTCGAGTAGGATATTTCTGGCCGACAATGCTGGAGGAGTGTTTCAAATATTATAAGGGTTGCCAGGATTGTCAGAAATTTGGTGCCATACAACGAGCACCAGCGTCGGCTATGAACCCAATTATCAAGCCTTGGCCGTTCAGAGGATGGGGTATCGATATGATCGGCCAGATCAATCCACCCTCAAGCAAAGGGCATAAATTTATTCTGGTGGCAACAGATTACTTCACAAAGTGGGTGGAAGCAATTCCTTTGAAGAAAGTAGACTCTAAGGATGCCATTGAGTTTGTTAAAGAGCATATTATCTACCGGTTTGGCGTCCCACAAACGATTACAACAAATCAAGGATCTATATTCATATCAGAAGAGTTTGTTCAGTTCGCCGACGGCATGGGGATCAAGCTACTTAATTCTTCGCCGTACTACGCACAGGCCAACGGGCAAGCCGAAGCTTCAAATATTAGTTTGCTTAAGTTAATTAAAAGAAAGATCTCTGAATACCCCAAGCAGTGGCATAGACGATTAGCCGAATCACTATGGGCATATCGGATGGCATGCCATGGATCAATTCAAATCCCTCCATACAAGCTCGTCTACGGACACGAAGCAGTACTGCCATGGGAAAGCGTCATCGGCTCAAGGTGCATCCAACTATAGGACCAACTCACAGCCGATGATTATTATCATTTGATGGTGGACGAATCAGAAGACTTAGTTTTATCCAAGATGAGGGCCTTGGAAAAAGTTACAAGGGATAAAGAACGAGTAGCCATACATTACAAGAAAAAAGTGGTGCCTAAATTTTTGAAGAGGGCGAGCTCGTTTGGAAATTAATATTTCCGATCCGATCCAGAGACAACAAATTTGGCAAGTGGTCACCAAATTGGGAAGGGCTTTTCAAGATCCACAAATGCGTCTCTAAAGGGGCTTATATGCTAGAAGGTTTAGATGGAGAAGTATTTGGGAGGGCTCTCAATGCAAAATACCTGAAAAAATACTACCCAAGCGTATGGATCAACTCATGATTCGACTCTGTTTGCTTATTCGATTTATGACAGCCGATGTCTTGTTCCAATAAGGCATCCCTTTTAGACATTTTTATGCAACATTTTTCCTCTAAGTTTTGTACGGTCGGCTAACGATTGGCTGATGGCAACGACAATGAGGTGCAAATGGCCTGAATTCATAATTTCGTCGACACCAAAGCTATCAACAAAATTTAGGGGGCATATACATACACAAAGCCGATTACAGAAAAGATGGAAGCCAAAAAAATTTTCAGGCCCCGTAATCTGGAGTCAATCTAGAAGTGTGGGAGCAAGATGTCGAAAGGTTTTTAGAATCGGCGCAACGGTTGGGTTAAGTATGAGCTATAAGCCAATTTCAGGGAAGTGAGAGATGTGGCCCTAAGTTTGTTTCAAGCGGTTGAGATCGGAGGTCGCAATACCAGGTGTTGGGGTCATTAACCGCGGCGTGGTTTCGGAATCCCCAAACCTAGTGCAACACGTAAGCCGAAACTGATTTCAGCATAGCTAATTTAGAATTGAGTCGTATCAAGATAGTACATGTGGCCGGAGCCGATTTCGTTTAAAAGCACAGTTGCAAAAGTTAAGATATATCAAACAAGCCAAGGGCGTAAGCCGATTACAAGATTTGGGCAATTGACCAAGTTCATTACAAAATTCGGTGAATGTGTTACAAGAGGCATCACCGATTTCATGATACTAAGACATTACGAGTGAATTTATTTCTTCAGATAATCGGCTATAGCCAATAACCCCATCCGCCTGATCTGATCCACCTCCTCGATGGCCTTCGCGTCGTCGGCTTCGGACCCAGCCACCGACCGAATGCCTTTCACCAAGTCACGAAGATGCGCCACAACTGCCTTAATGCTTTGACGTTGTGCGTCGATCTCGGCTGGCAGGCCGGCCATGTACTCCTTATGGACCTCGATCTTGTTTTTGACTTGAACGAGATCGGCCATCAGCTGATCCTGCCACGAGAGTAGTTGCTCGAGTTTCGCGGCCGGCTCAGTCTTCAGGTGATCAAAGGTGGCCTTCTGAGCTTCGATGGCTTCCTTGGTGGATTGGACGGTTGCCGACCGTGTTTGATTCTCCCGCCGGTCGGCTATCCGCTGCTGAGCCCGCTCGTATTTGAGCTGGTGGGCTTTCAAAAAGGTTGTCGGCACGATGGCATCGGCTAGGGCTTCCGGCAGCTAGCCTTGGATCTCCTTGAAGCGTGTGCGGATCGAGCCGCTATCGGCTACCAACACGTCCAGCGAGGCCTTCAGTCGATCTCCGATGTCTGCTAGATTGGCCCTCAGGTCCTCGTCCGGCGTCACTAGCGCCTCTTCGTCGATCTCGCCAGGCTCCTTGAACTCCGACAAATCGAAGCTGAGGAGGTCGGCTATGTTCTGCAAAGGGAAGATGATGATTAGAAGAGTTGTTGAGTCAGCAAAGCTAATTATGAAACTCGGTCGGCTTACCTTGGGCATCGGGGCCGGAGCGGCCTGTTTGGCTGGTTCGTCAACTACGGTCGATGGGGCCCCACCATCAGCGCCATCGCCATCGCCCGCAGCAATCATAGTGCGCTCGCTCGATGCCTGGGGGGCAGCCAATGGAGATCATGGAGGCTGCAAAAGAAAGTGTTAGCAGTCAAGTCGGCTGAAATTTGTAAGCTAGGATGTGAGAGATGGTTACCATTGGAACGCGACGTGGGATACGGCCGGTCGACTTCTTGATCTGGAAAGGGCATGATCGGCTGAGTATATAGTGATGTCACACTAAGGTCGAATTTAGTAAGGCAAAAGCTTACCGATGGTCTCTTCGTCGGAGGGCTTGGCACCGGTGGATCGTCGGCAGGGGGATTGATAGAGTTGTGGCTTGAGCTGCTGGATTCAGCCGCTGCCCCAACAGCCGCCGATATCTCTTCGTCGGCCACCTGGTCGTCAAGGTATTGAGCGACACTCGGATCTACCGAGGGGAGGCTGTCGGCCGGCGCGATCGACTTCTCCTGCTTCGGCTTCTTGGGGGTAGGCGCAGCCGATGGCTGTGCAGGAGGCGCGACTCCTTTCTTGTGAGCTATCGGGTCGCGCATCTGCCCGTGCAACAAAGACTCCAGTTTCGGCGTGTCCCAGCCGATCACTGACGGAGCAAGGCCGCCTCCATCCAGAATACCTAGGCGATATTCGATGGGAATTCCGGAGTTGCTTACAGTCGGTCGCTCCGTCTCGGTCTCCTGCAAAACAAAGAGGACAAGTATTAGTCGGCTGCATCGGCCGATGATGAGAAAAGAGGAATCATTTGGAGCTTAAAACTTACCAAGGGAATTTCTTCGGGCAGCAGCAAGTCGACATAATAAGACGACCGCTGATGGAAGATATGCCGCTTGATCTCGGCCCACCATTGGTCATAGGCTGCGCTCTTCTCGAACGCTAGACCCATCTCGTCGATGCTGCTGAGGGGAGGGCCGGCTATATTTAGCAACCGATGCATTATCAATTCTTGGCTCACAACTCCCCTCGTCTCGATCTTGTCGGCATAGTAGAAGCCGACGGGCAGTTGCCCAAGACCAAACTGCCTCGCAGCCGACGCCGGATAGTAAAATTCATAACTTCTGGCCACTGATCAGCCCTAGTGGATCCCGATCGGTAGGATGCAGGGGGTCAGAGCGGCGGTGAACAGCTCCCTGCATTTTGGGTTGTCGGCTGAGTTGATGTCTTTCCAATTGAAGTCGGCTGGCAGCTCGAACAGTGCCTGATCCCGGTAAAAGTACCAGGTACGGTTCTCGCGCGATAGCCTGTCGTACATGACGATGAACCACTCAGCCAGCAGGTTGGCCGATTGCTTTGAGCCCGTGTGCACAACCGCTACTTCTCCATAGCTCATACATCTGGTGGTGGCGATCTCGTTGCCGTCTTCATCTTCGATCGGCTCCAGCCTTGGGAAAACAGCCTCGGTCGGGGCAGCCGACCGGCTATTTTCGAGTCATCGGCACCACCGATTTGGAGAAACCACCACTAGAGGCCGCCGGTGTTGACAGTAGCATTAGAAGCTATCTTCGCGATGGCTTGGTGCAGCGTTTGATACAGATAGCCGAGGAGGTACTTCCCTAGCACGAGCTTATTCCCGTTGGCTAGGGATTCGGCTACTACTTGCCAGTTGGCGGTCGGCCCGCAGCTCGATCCACATAACAGAACATTTCTAGCCTCATCATAAGGAACGTGGCGTGTTCCCTGTGGCCGACCGATCCATCCCTCATGTTTTGAGAGATGTAGCCGCTCCACCCGCCGATGGCTTTGGTCTTGAATTGATGTTGCCCCTTTCGGCTCAGGTTTCCAGGGTTAGCCGACGCCAGGATATCCAGTCTGGTCGTCATATATACGTCGGCTAGAGTGGCTGTCATTGGCCCCTGCTGGAACATGAAGGCATTGAATCTATCGTTCCAAAAGTACGCCGCAGCCGACATCAGCAGCTCATCCTTCTCCATGCCGGCCACAGATAAAGCTAGGCATTGGGCTATCCCGGTTTCCTCCCACTGAGCATACTTGGCCGATTGTACTCTCTTATACCACTCAATCCAAGAGGCGTCTGTAGTCGGCCACGACTTAAAAGTCCCATTCCAGTGGGCTAGGGATGGCTTCCTAATGTTGTAAGGGATTCTGTTGATCTCGGCTATGATTATATCGGCTGGGTCAGTGTTGCCGATAGGGCCAAGGAAGTATCTTTTTTCTTGAGTCAGACTCGGAATGATTACATGATGTGACAAATGCTACAGTTGGAAAGGAAAATTGCGAATCAAAAACACTGTTGAAGCAGGTCGAGGAAAGGAAGAAGAGGAGTTTTGAGCCGATAAAAGCGTACCTCGGGGAACTCGGCGGCAGCAGCGGCTGGTGCGGCGGCGGCGGTGGAGGCCATTGGGGTCGTCGGAGATGGATTTGGGTCCTGGTTCGCCGAAACGCCGGGATGCAGTGGAGAGCGCCGGTGAATCGCCGAGAAGGAGAGAGAAAGGCTTGGGTTGCGAAGTGCTTAAGTGCGGTTTGAAGGCGTGGTTGTTTCGGTCGAGGCAATGGACTATTTAAAGGACATTTGGGACAGCCAAAATGGTTTAGGTCAGAAAAGAGCGGGAATTTGAGCAGGCAACAAACCCACGACACTTCGTATCATGGACTTGAGGGGCATGTGTTAACGCCTAAATTTGGTAACCGAACCCCTAAGTTCTAGCGAGGTTAAAACAGAATCGGATCGGCTGGCGGAGAAGCAGAGGCTGCGTCGGCTATGCTCAAATTGGCTGAGAAGCAATCAGCTGTGAAGCCAGTCGGCTAAGGTTGAATCGGACAAGAACAGTCGATAGCCGATTCTAGGTTCAGAGAAGATAAAACCGTTTCCGATGAAAGTGCTTGGAGATAAAGTGAAATATTCGGGTATCAGTTTGTGCGTTAAAAGATATTGCCATCTATGGATAGAGTCCTGTAACGGCAATTGTATCTGTAAATTAGGAATTTGTTTAAACTGTTTACTGTAATGCGGCATTGGGTCCTTCCCAGGATATCGTCGTATTTTAAATAGTAGTTTAGATAGAGTCCAGGGTCTGTACAGATAATGTTATCTTGGGTATAAATAGGACCCGAGATCATTGTAAAAAATGACAATCAATCAAACAACTTTCGGCGCATCGCTAAACCTTTTCTTCAGACGAGCAATTGATTTGGCTCCGGGCTGCATCGTTTTGATCCCCAAATCCAGGTAAATTCTTGTCATTAGTGGTATGTTCTACTGATTCTAATGCTTCCATCGTAACGACACATTAGATTCAGGGGTTTATACTGCGCTATTTACCATATATCGTATATAAACTGGAGCGATGTTTAGATCTATCCTGCCATCGGCCAGTTCTATCAAGAACCTGCAGCCGATAGGGCTAGATCTAAAGGATGAACTAGTTTATATGCGGTATCCACCGTCTCGAGAGGTATAAATTGGTTATAATAGATCCGGTTGTTCTTTTATACTTAATGCTGCATCAACATTGAACTATTAAGTTGTTTTTAGAATTTCCAATGATCTGTTTAGTTAAATTTATATGTTTAGAGACAGTGTCGGGGTTTTAGCCGGCCTTACCTGCCATGATATATTTTTAGTATATTTATTACTAGATTTTGTTAGGATTGCCTCTTATATTAAGATCCCATTCTTGTCGGACATCATGAGCCGAAATCAGCCTGCTAGCAGCAGCCGACAGCCGATTTCCTAGGCTAAGTATATATGGTTCAAGAATGACATCTTTTCATAAGAATCATCGGAGTACTAGTCGATCCATAGTTAGCTTTCTAGTATCGGCTAGGTTATCAATACATATATTTATTATCCTTTACTGTATTTGGGTTAAGCGGCTGATGCTGTCTCGGTATAGCCGATCCATTCTAGTCACTTGGCTTAAATATATTTTAGAATATCATATATATGCTCATGGGTTCCCTCAGCCGATCCAGTGGGGATCTAACCTAACACTTAACGCATGTATCTTGTTTTTCTTGTTGGTTAAACAGATCAAACCAACTGGCACGCCTTGAACAGCATAGGTAGCCAAGAAGGACCCGCACCGGAGCTAAGCGATCTCCCAGCCAGTGAGTGAGAGAAATTTCTCGTCAACACCTCCTCAATCTCCATCGGCTGTCCCCAGCGTTGAGCAAGCGCACAACATCGGCCGTGGCTGATCAAGGAGTTGGAGACACCCCAGAACCGACCGAAGTTGAAGCAGAAGCCGACCCAGCGCCCGAGGCGAAGGTAAGTTCACTCTCGCATTCTTTCTGGCAATATCTTGAGCAATCAGCCATTTGATCTAATCTCGTTGTTCCTTTTGTGCAATCTCTAGCCGATCTGCTTTCCTTTGACATCAAGGAGTTCCTTGGTGAAGATGAAGGAGAGGCGGCCAGTCCTAGCGAGGCCCAACCGACGAGCTCATGGAAAGGCTCGAAGATATACGCTGTCGGCTGGACATCAACATCGACAGGCTTGTGGAGGAATGTGGATCGGCCAGGAGCCGATTCTTCGAGATCGAGGGCCAACTCCCAGACGACCTAGCTGCCAAGATCTCGGCCGCGGTCTGCATTGACATACACCGGTCAAGGCTTGGACGTGCCATGCAGCGTATGGTTGAAAGGCTTGCCCAAGCCGACATAATCGTCAAGATCCGGGACACGGTCAAGAGTGTGGAGGCCGAAAAGGCAAAATTGAATGAGCTGGAAGCCGGCCCAAGCACCCTCCAGGTTCGGATTGCTAATCTGAAGGAGAAAGAGGTCAACTTGATGAAGCAACTAGAGGATTGCCGCGCCGAGATAGCCGCCGAGGAGAAAGCAATGGCCGACTTGCCCAAGACTACCGAAGATCAAAAGGGCAGGTTGACAGCCACGATCAAGTATTTGAAAGAACTCCAGAAATCGGCTAAAGTGCTCCCCGGCTCCGATGTTGAAGATCAAGCCGTCGTCGACGAAGTCAATGCGATAAAGGCCGCGGCAATAGCAGCCATAGACACATTTTTGGCTCAATAGCCGATGTAACAGATAAACTCAAACTAAATTATCTTGTAATCGGCTTTAGCTCTATAATCAATAGCTGGAAACTTCTGTGATCGGCTTCGGCCTACAAATGCTCGAGATGACTTAACTTTTAAAATCGTACTTGTGAATGAAATTGGCTTCGGCCTTATGTGTTAGATTATCCTTGCCGATTCTGAAATCATGTCGTGATCATCGGTCTCAACGCTTATACCACAGCCGCCGATCCCCAATTATTCACAAAATTCTTAGGTCCGCATGTCTTGTTTTCTCATAATCGGCTTAGATCTTGTACTCAACCTGATGCCAGGCCAATCTCGGAACATTTCAAAAACTTTTATTGACTGCCGATTATGATGACCGCCGACAACGAAGCTTGAAAGCATTTGATTCCTGTGATAATGCCGATTACGAAGCCCGAAAATTTTTGACGTCCTCCTTTCTGTAATCGGCTCGAATCTTGTGTGTGTATATGCCCCCCTAATTTTGTTGAAGTCATCGATGTTGACAAAATTATGAACTCGATTGCGCCGTCGCGATCGGCAATCCGCAGCCGATTGTCGAAAATTAGGGAAAACGTGCCACAAAAATGACCTAAAGGCGATGCCTGATTGAAACAGGACATCGGCTAACACGAATCGGCTAGGCAAATAGTCGAATCATGAGTTGATCCATACGCTTGGGTAGTATTTTTTCAAGTATTTTCCATTAAGAGCCCTTCCAAACAACTCTCCATCTAAATCTTCTAGCATATAAGCTCCTTTAGAGACGCATCTGTGGATCTTGAAAGGCCCTTCCCAATTTGATGACCACTTGCCAAATTTATTGTCTCTGGATCCAATCGGCACTATCAATTTCCAAACGAGTTCGCCCTCTTCAAAAGATTTAGGCACAACTTTTTTATTATAATGTCTGGCTACTCGTTCTTT
This sequence comes from Oryza australiensis, assembly GCA_019925245.2. Taxonomy (NCBI): domain Eukaryota; kingdom Viridiplantae; phylum Streptophyta; class Magnoliopsida; order Poales; family Poaceae; genus Oryza; species Oryza australiensis. The sequence goes on along the minus strand of JAIFGZ020000289.1, from coordinate 161,918 downwards.
ATCCCTTGTAACTTTTTCCAAGGCCCTCATCCTGGATAAAACTAAGTCTTTTGACTCGTCCACCATCAAGTGATGATAATCATCGGTTGTGAGTTTATCCTGTAGTTGAATGCGCCTTGAGCCGATGACGCTTTCCCATGGTAGCACTGCCTCATGCCCGTAGACTAGCTTGTATGGAGGGACTTGAATTGATCCATGGCATGCCATCCGATATGCCCACAGTGATTCGGCTAATCGGCTGTACCATTGCTTGGGGTACTCAGAGATCTTTCTTTTAATCAATTTAATCAAACTTTTATTTGAAGCTTCGTCTTGCCCATTGGCCTGTGCGTAGTATAGCGAAGATTTAAGTCGCTTGATCCTCACGCCGTCGGCAAATTGAACAAATTCGTCTGATATGAATATAGATCCCTGGTCCATTGTAATTGTTCGTGGGACGACAAATCGATAGATAATATGTTCTTTAATAAACTCGATTGCGTCTTTAGAGTCAACTTTCTTTAAGGGAACTGCTTTTACCCATTTTGTAAAATAGTCTGTTGCCACCAGAATAAACTTATGCCCTTTGCTTGAGGGTGGATCTGGCCGATCATGTCAATGTCCCATCCTCTGAATAACCAAGGCTCGATGATTGGATTCATAGCCGATGCTGGTGCTCGTTGTATGGCGCCGAATTTCTGACAATCCTGGCAACCCTTGTAATACTTTAAACAGTCCTCCAGCATTGTCGGGCAGAAATATCCTGCTCGGCGAAGTAGCCACTTCCTCTTATGAGCCGATTGATGCTTGTCGCAAATCCCTTCATGCACCTCTCCGATAGCTACTTTGGCTTGATCGGCTCCCAAACACTTAAGCAGCACACCATCAATCGTCCGATAATACAGATCTTCATCGAGCAAAACATATCTTAGTGTCTTGTATCACAGTTTCCTTGTAGCCGATTGAGAGGGGTTCTTGAGATAGTTGTAGACTTCAAAACTCCAGTCATCGTCTGTAATGGCAGCAACTTCGATTTCAATATCTTTTATCATCGGCCTGTAGCTAGATGCCTCTTGAGCTAAATCATTGGCCTTAATATTCTGTTCTCTAGGGATATGCTTCAACGTGACTAGCCGAAAACCTTTCATCAATTCCCACCATTGTTGATAGTAGATCATCAGCTCATCGTTTTTGCATTTGTACTCTCCTGACAACTGGCTGATGACCAATAGTGAATCTCCCATTATTTCGATGGCGTCGTGTTAACACCAAAATTTGGTAATTGAATCCCTGAGTCTTGCCAAAGGTGAAGCAGAATCGGATCGGTTGGTTTGGCGAGAAACAGAGGCCGCATCGGCTGAGAAGCGATTGGCTGCGAGGCCAGTCGGCTAGGGTTGAATTGGACAAGAACGACCGATAGCCGATTCTAGGTTTAAATAGTAGTTTAGATAGAGTCCAGGGTTAGTATAGATAATTTTATCTTGGGTATAAATAGGATCCGAGACCTCCTGTAATAGGACATTCAACACAATCACAATCAAACTTTCGGCGCATCGCCAACCTTTTTCTTCAGACGAGCAATTGGCTTGGCTATGGGCTACATCGTTTCGATCCCCAAATTCAGGTAAATGCTTGTCATTAGTGGTATGATCAGCTGTTTCTAGTGCTTCCATCGTAATGACACATTAGATTCAGGAGTTTGTACTGTGCCATTTATCATATAGCGCATGTAAATTACATCAATGTTTAGATCTATCCTAACATTGGCTAGTTCTATCGAGAACTCGCAGCCAATAAGGCTACTTCTAAAGGTTGGCTGGTTTATATGCGGTATCCACCGTCTCGAGAGGTATAAATCGGCTGTGACAGATCAGGATTGTTCTTTTTATACTTAATGCTGCATCAGAGTTGAACTATTAAGTCGTTTTTAGAGCTTCCAGTGATCTGTTCGGTTAGATTTATATGTTTAAGAGACAGTGCCGGGGTTTCAGTCGGCCTTATCTGCCCTAATATGTTCCTTTTGGTATATTTATTATTAGATTCATATTAGGACCGCCTCTTATCTTAAGATCTTGTTCTTGTCGGACCTTATAAGCCGAAATCGGCCTGCCATCGATAGCCGACGCCCGATTTCTGGTTTAAGCCTCTGGTTCAAGGATGATATCTTTTCATAAGATTCATCGGAGTACTAGCCGATCTATTGTTAGCTTTCCAGTATCGGCTAGGTTATCGATCCATATATTTATTATCCTTTGATGTATTTGGGTTAAACGGCTAATGTTGTCTCGGTATAGCCGATCTATTCCAGTCGCTTGGCTTAAATATATTTTGGGATAGCAAATATGTGCTCATGGGTTCCCTTAGCCGATCCAGTGGGGATCTAACCTAATACTTAACGCATATTTCCTTGTTTTTCTTGTTGGCTAACAGATCAAACCAACTGACACGTCCTGCACAGCACAGGCAGCCGAGAAGGACCTGCACTGGAGTCAAGCAGATATCCCAGGTCAGCGTGTGAGAGAAATTTCTCATCAACACGCCTCATGGCACGCCCAGTGGGACTTTCTCTGTCGGCTCGACTCGGACGCATAGACTCAGCCGGCAAGATGGTCGACTCCAAGAGCTCCAACGTTTCCCAGGACAACATCGTGCCTGTGAAAATGGAGCAGTTATCAGCTGAGCAACAAGCCGATTATAAGAAGATGGTGGAAGAACTCCAGGCCAACTACTTGCAATCCTTCACCCAAACAAGATCCGGGGCCATGCATCAAAAGTATAAATTCAGCATGGGCGATCTCAAGGCATCCTCCTCTGGCGAAACAAAAGGCAAACAGAAGATTTAGGAGCCAATTCAGGAACAAGACGATTCGACCCTGCATACCTTGCAAGATCGAATTGATTCGGCCGTTCACCACGCGCTGGTCAACCAAAGTGGCATCCTAGTCAACACTCTTAACAACATGATCGCTACTGTGGTCGATGCCAAAATAGCCGACCAGCTGCAACGGGGGCCGATGTACTTCACAGATGGTCAGTTTCTTGGTTACAAGATGTTGGTCACCCAGAATCGGCCGATCCCACCACCAACACAACAAGGGCCACTAGGAGGGGTCCTCGGTCAGCCAAATCCAACTGAATCGGCTATAAGGCCAGCAAATACTATACTGAACCGACAACAGCCGCTGCCCCAGGATCAGATTGCTAACATGTTCAACGACAATCGGCATTCAGAGCCGATTCCCCACATTGACCTGGACAGGCGGTACAACGCCGGTGGCCGACAGCTGTTCCTGGGACCATCAACGCCACCATCGGCGCATCGGCCACCTCCCGCTGATCATCACTACCAGTATCAAGGAGGTCATCAAGATCATCACTACAGGCCTCAGACGCCACCACCGCTGTATCGGCAAGCACCCGTGCCGTGTGACCCATACGAGCCGATACAGCAGGACAACCGGACCTGGGCCAATCTAATTGCAGATGTCATGCGCGATCAATTCGGCCTCAAGCCAAAAGATTCAGGAAACATATATCGGTATCCCTATCCAGAGCACTTCGAGCGGATTCTGCTGCCCAACCGATACAAGATCCCAGATTTTTCAAAGTTCTCAAGGCAAGACAATGTTTCAACTTACGAGCATGTCAGCCGATTCTTGGCATAGTGCGGCGAAGCATCGGCTACAGACGCCTTGAGGGTTCGGTTGTTCCCTCTGTCTCTTTCGGGATCGGCTTCTACCTGGTTCTCTTCACTGCCTTACAACTCAATACAGAGCTGGGTCGATCTCGAAAAGCAATTCCATAGCTACTTTTATTCCGGCAATCATGAGATGAAGTTGTCGGACCTCACCAGCATCAGGCAAAAACACAATGAATCGGTTCAAGAATACATCCAACGCTTTAGGGAGATGAGGAACAGATGCTACAGCTTGGTGCTATCGGACGCCCAGCTTGCCAATTTGGCCTTTCATGGCTTGATCGCGCTGATCCGAGAGCGATTCTCTACGCAGGACTTCGACAGCCTAGCCCACTTGGCGCAGAAGGTGACGGCCCACGAGTAGCGATTCCAAGACACCAGGAAGGCCGTCAAAAACATAACTCAGGTTGTCGTTGAATCAGACTACGAGTCCGACGACGATGACACAGAAGTGGTGGCAGCCGAATGGACCAAGAAAAAAAAGCCCATAGTCTGCCAATGGCTACTGAAGACGGCCAAAGAAGAAAGATATGATTTCGACATCACCAAGACCGACACGATTTTTGACTTGCTGCTCAAGGAGAAACAAATTCAGCTCCCTGAAAATCATGTGATCCCGTCGGCCGAGGAATTAAAAAAGAAGAAATACTGCAAGTGGCACAACTCCACATCCCATGCCACTAACGATTGCAAAGTCTTCAGACAGAAAATCCAGTCGGCAATCAAGGCTGGGAAATTGAAGTTTGCTGATTCAAATCGGCCGATGAAGGTAGACGGCAACCCTTTCCCGGTCAACACAGTTCAAGCCGGCCCCAGGCAAGCTGATCGACAGAACAGAATGGCGCACGGCTTAGTCAACACATCAATCGGGGCCAAGGCAGAAGACGAGCCGACTGGACATCACGCCGCATCAATCAACATGGTGTGCCCTATTATAAGATCGGCCGATCTACGAAGACAGCCGACACCCTTACCGGTCTCGGCGCGAACCTCGCAATGAAGTTCCTCGTCGGCACGAGCCGGAGACCCAAAGCCGCCGATACGAGGTAAACTGCAACAGTGCCGATCCGCATTGGCATTGTGATTTTTTCAGGTATTGCTGGGAGTCCGGCATGAGGCTGCCGACACTGGACGACTGCCCAACGTGCAACGATCGCCACGACGACGAGCGCAGGAGCCCATCGGCTGCAAGCCCAGCCCGGTTCATCCCTAGAGCCGTTCAGCTAAACCAGAGGCGGCAGTCCGTTCATGATCAGCTCGGCCCAATCCACCAAGACTTGTTCGTCGACGAGGACTGCAACGACAACAACCGCGACGACGAAGAAGCCGACGACGAGGAATCGGCTAATCCCAATGGTGTCCGTCCGATCTCTTCACAAGGACGCAGAAAAGAAGAATTCAACGACTCAAGCGTGAAGGGAGAGAGGATGAAGTTCGGCACATGATCCAAGATCAGCGCCGTCAGCTAGGAAAGATCAAAAGGTGATGGGTTCCCAAAGAGAAAACCGTCTCAGCCGACGAAGAGCAAATCCAATACAGCCGATCAAGTCAGGTGGGCAGCCAAAGGGAAAGGCAAAGTTTCTGCATCGGTCAACATGGTGTTCATACTACCAGCCGAGTTCAGTGCTCGTGAAGCCGATGCAGATACCATCGAGGACGAACTGTGAAACTAGCAATCTCGCCAGACCAAGCCATTTTTGACGAACCTGAGGGGACCGAAAATCGGCACCTAAAGTCATTGTACGTTAAAGGATTCGTCAACGGCAAGCCGATTTCCAAGATGCTAGTTGATGGGGGAGCTGCAGTCAACCTCATGCCCTACGCAACATGTGGAGATTGTGGCAATCGGGTATCTGCATGGCAAGCTTATCCGACTGGAGGTAGGGATAGATTGCGCCTGCCATATCTGTAAGCCGAACTTGACTTGGGTGTTACGATTGCCAATAGAGATAAGGCAATCGGCCTATAGTCACGGTTTGGTAAGATTGAAGAAACCAACTTAGAATAAGATAGGGTTTCTGATCTGTAAGCCCTCATCCCAAGACTATATAAGGGGGGTAAGGGGCGTCCCTTGAGGGATATCCTATGTTAGATCAGCTTTGAGCTTTGAGCCTTAGATCACGAGATCAATAAAGACACTCGGCGGATCGAATCCACCGAAACAGGAGTAGGGTATTACCTCACGAGAGGGCCTGAACCTGTCTAAATCTTCTTCTTCTTACTTCTAACCCATCAAGCTTGGCGATCTTGACTGCGACCCCAGAAATTATATTGCCGAAACCAAGTTTCGACAGTTGGCGCGCCAGGTAGGGGCGCGTCGAGACTTCTTCAACAATCTCGCCGACAAGCGTGATGGGATCCTCTTCAGGATTCGGCGACTTCGCCGACAACTTCTTCAACGACTCCTCTTTCGACTCGGACTCAGACCAGTCGGAAGGAAAGACCCACTCGGTGCCGTTCGGGCTCCCCAACAGCGCCGAGATCTACAACGACGTCTTGAAGACCAAGATGCGATCTACTTTCTCCGACGACGGACTTCACTCGGCACCATTCGGATTACCGAATACCGCCGAGATCTGCGCCAATCTTCTCGCCTCCCCGACGGAAGCGATCTATTCGGACGAAGACCTCTCGGCGCCGTTTGGGTTACCAAACGCCGCCGAGATCTACAGCGAACTTCTCTCCCCCGAGTCAGCGATGACCCACTCGGAGGAGCCTACTCCCCAAGCTCGACTCGGACCGAACGATCCAGATCCGGGTTACCCAGGATCAAGGGAGGTCGCCGTCATCCTCCCATCATTCGGCTCCCGCTCATCTTCGGAGCTCAATGGATACCTCAGCTCCGCCGGCTTCGACAACCTCTACGGCATCCCTTCTGACGAAGCCGACAACTCCGACTGCCGCATGGACTGTGAGCCGAAGTGCTTTGACGTCCTCATGGCCGAGCCGGACGAGTCCGACTCAGCCATGGCCAGAAGGCTTGCCGAAGAAGAGCGAGCCAGGGTGGAGCTCGAGCGCAAGACAGCCGAGGAGGAGAAACAACGCAAGGACGAGGCCGACAAAAGAAAGCAGGATCTACGTGCGGCGGACGATCCGCCCAGAGGCCATACTCCAAACACGGGTTCGCAACACCAACATCTTCCGACGCCACAGCAGTAACGCTGTCTCCGCATTCACGCTCTTGGACACCATCATGGAGACGGCTCCGGCCAACGTGACTCCTATACTTGACAAGATCAAGACCATCGTCGCTGCCACGCCTAACGGCCATCCCACCACTTCGACACGAAGGCCGACTGAATCGTGGCCGAAACGCCGAACAAGAGCCGGCTTCCACCTCTAAAGTCGGAGACTATAGGAGGCCCGAGCCGGCTCGGTCGACAACTAGGCCAAGAGGCCCACCTCACGAATCCACACTGAAGTACCAGGAGCAGACGGCCGACTCTCGCGACAAACGATATGGACGTCCACCCGTCCACCACCGGGCCCGCCACAATAGTTCCAGCTACCCAACCAGCCAACCGAAGACCCCACCGAGTGATCTGCGGGAAGTCCTCGATCGCCGCTACCAGGAGCGCGACCGACGCACTCGGGAAGATCGGAGGGGGTCACCCGATAGCGGCGACGACGGAGTACCAGCCTTTACTCGGGAGCTCCGTCGAGTGCACTGGCCGAGTGGCTTTAAGCCTACAGGGATCGAAAGGTATGATGGCAAGACCGACCCTGAATCTTGGCTAACCGTGTATACCCTTGCCATCCGAGCTGCAGGAGGCGACAACAAAGCCATGGCCAATTACCTGCCCGTGCCCCTCGCAAACTCAGCCAGAAATTGGCTCACGAGCCTGCCAAGAGGCTCAATCGGCTCGTGGAGCGAGCTGAGGGATCATTTCATCGCCAACTTCCAAGGTACCTTTGAGAGGCTCGGCACACACTTCGACCTTTACAACGTCATCCGTGCGGACGAGCCCCAAAGGATTATATTCGTCGTTTCTCCGAGAAGCGCAACAAGATCCCGAACATCACCGATGACATCATCATCGCCGCCTTCCAGAAGGGAGTCCGTGATGAGCTGCTGATCGGCAAGTTCGGGCGCAAACCATCGAAGACGGTGAAGCAAATGTTCGAGACGGCGAACTCATACGCCAAATCCAATGACGCCATTAAGGCCGCCCGTCAAGACCGGCCCGATAGAAGGGAGGACAAGCAAGCGGAGGAAGCCGAAATCCTAAGAAGGATGGCGGCAACAACGGCAACCAAGGCCGAAAGATCGCAAGCGCCGATCCAAGACCTAGTGGCCGCAACCTCCAACACTCAACGCCGTCCCCCGAGTCGCCGCCTACGACGCCATCATGAACGCCCGGTGCACCCACCATCCGAATCATAAGCACGCGGTGAAGGACGCTTTATCTACAAGCGGTTCGCGAACAAGACGCGGCGCAGCTTAACAAGAAGCCAACGACGAGGCTGGCCCATCGGCGCCAAAAAGAACAACGCGGTTGAAAATGCCGAACCGTTCCAAGACCCAGTGGGGGAGCTCAACCATATCTTCGGAGGGCCACTAGCCTATGAGTCCAAGAGGAAACAAAAGCTAACCGACCGGGAGGTCAATGCGGCTCAACCCGAAGTCCCTCATATCTGCGATGGTCGGAAGTGACCATCACCTTTGACCGCTCGATCATCCCGACCGAGTGGTCCACCCGGGCGCTATCCACTCGTCCCGGACCCCGTGGTCCGCAATATCGCTTAAGCGCGTCCTCATCGATGGGGCAGCGCCTCAACATCCTATTTGCCAAGACCATGGATGAGATGCGATCCCGAGGGCCGAACCGAAAGCAAGCTCAGCCCCTTCCACGGAGTTATCCTGGGCTATCTTCAACACCACTCGGGCATATCTCCCTCCCAGTCACTTTCGGAGCCCGAGAGAACTTCCGAACGGAGAACGTCACCTTTGAGGTGGCCGACTCGAAACAAAGATATCACGCCATCATCGGAAGGCTGCGCTTGCCAAGTTCATGGCGATCCCTCACTACACCTACCTTTGCATGAAGATGCGGGTCCCAACGGCGTCATCACTCTTCGCAGCGACGTGAAGCAAGCCTTCACCCGCGATAAGGAGAGCTGCGACATGGCCCAATCTCGCGAGAGATTACGTGGCCAACAAGAAGTCCGATTGGCTGCATCGACTTCGGCAGAGGGCGAAGTCCCCGCGAAAAAGATAGCCAAATCAGGATCCGGCGACGCCAAGACCAAGAAGATCTCCCTTGATCCGTCCGATCCCTCGAAACCGCCGTAATCGGCGCCGACCTAGATCCCAAATAGGAAACGCGCTCGTCACCTTCCTCCAAAATAATAAAGATGTTTTTGCTTGGAAACCATCCGATATGCCCGGAATTCCTAGGGAGGTGATCGAGCACTCTTTGAACGTCAAAGATGACGCTAAACCGATAAAACAACGATTACGCAGATTCGCACAAGATCGAAAGGACGCTATCAAAGAAGAACTCATAAAGCTCTTGGCTGCCGGCTTCATCAAAGAAGTCCTCCATCCCGACCGGTTAGCCAACCCGCCCCGGTCCGCAAGAAGACGGGGCAATGGCGCATGTGCGTTGATTACACCGACCTCAACAAAGCTCGCCCCAAAGATCCGTTCGGGCTACCTCGTATCGACCAAGTCGTCGACTCAACACCGGCTGCCAACTCCCGAGCTTCCTAGACTGTTACTCGGGCTATCATCAGATCAGCTTAAAAGAATCCGACTGCCTGAAGACATCGTTCATCACGCCGTTCGGGGCCTACTGCTACATCACCATGCCTTTTGGCCTGAAGAACGCCGGAGCCACATACCAACGCATGATCCAAAGATGTTTCCAGACGCAGATCGACAAGAACGTTGAAGCCTACATCGACGATGTTGTCATCAAAACCAAGCGAAAGAAGACCTGATCGCCGACTTAGAAGAAACCTTTGCAAACATCCGGGCCTTCGAATGAAGTTAAACCGAGAAGTGCACCTTCGGTGTTCCATCGAAAACCGCTCGGCTTCATGGTGTCACATCGTGGCATTGAAGCAAATCCAGAGAAGATCAATGCCATCCTAAGCATGAAACCCCCGAGTAACCAGAAAGACGTCCAAAAGCTCACTGGCTGCATGGCGGCGCTAAGCCGTTTCATATCCTGACTCGGCGAACGGGGCATGCCTTTCTTCAGGTTGCTAAAGAAGACAGACGACTTCCAGTGGACCGCGGAAGCCAACAAGGCCTTTGAAGATTTCAAAGAGTTCCTTACAACGCCGCCCGTCCTGGCCTCGCCTCAACCCTAGGAACCTCTGTTGCTCTACGTTTCGGCCACTCACCAAGTGGTCAGTACAGTCCTCGTGGTCGAACGCGAGGAAGAAGGACGGGCTCAGAAGATTCAAAGGCCAATCTACTTTGTCAGCGAAGTATTGGCAGTAGCCAAAATTCGCTACCCTCAGGTACAAAAATTGCTCTATGGTGTTCTAATAACCGCGAGGAAATTGACACACTATTTTCAGGGTCACTCGGTCACCGTCGTCACCTCTTTCCCACTCGGCGACGTCATCCACAACCGCGAGGCAACCGGGCGCATCGCCAAGTGGGCACTAGAACTGATGCCGCTGGACTTGACTTTTAAGGCAAGGACGTCCATTAAGTCACAAGCCTTAGCGGACTTCCTGGCCGAGTGGACTGAACAGCAAGAAAACGTGCCTTGGGAAGACCTCCAACACTGGACCATGCACTTCGACGGATCCAAGAGGATCACCGGCTTGGGAGCAGGAGTCGTGCTGATATCCCCGACTGGAGAAAGGCTAAGATATGTCCTTCACCTCCACTTCTCCGCCTCACACAACGTTGCCGAGTACGAAGCTCTTCTACATGGATTGCGTCTCGCAGTCTCACTCGGGATACGTCGACTTATTGTGAAAGGCGACTCCCAGCTGGTTGTCAATCAAGTGATGAAAGACTAGTCCTGCCTCAATGACACTATGGAGGCCTACCGACAAGAGGTCCGCAAGCTTGAGGACAAGTTTGATGGGCTCGAACTCTCACATGTCCTGAGACATAACAACGAAGCTGCCGATGAGCTGGCACAGCTCGGATCTAAGTGCGAAGCTGCCCCAACAGACGTCTTTGTCGAGCATCTCTACGAACCAACCATCACGGCAAAGACAACTCTCACCGAGCAAACCACGAACGAAGTCGCCATGACCAATACCGACTGGAGGACGCCGCTCATCAAATTCTTAACCCAGCAAGAGCTGCCGGATGACCGGGATGAAGCAGAACGCGTCCGGCGTCATTGCCAAGCATACGTCATGGTTGACTCCGATCTATACAAGAGAAGCCCCTCCGGAATTCTAATGAGGTGCATCACACCCGAAGAAGGGAAGCGGCTACTCCAAGACATCCACTCGGGCATATGTGGAAGCCATGCGGCAGCACGCACTCTAGTCAGCAAAGCTTACAGGCAAGGTTTCTTCGGCTTACCGCGGTCTCCGATGCGGATAAAGTCGTACGAACTCGCGAAGGCTGCCGCTTTTCGCCCGACAAAGCCATGTCCCGCCCAGAGCTTCAAACAATCCCACTCTCCTGGCCGTTCGCGGTATGGGGGCTGGACATGGTTGGCCCTTTCAAAAAAGCTCCAGGAGGATTCACACACCTCTTCGTCGCAATTGACAAGTTCTCCAAGTGGATTGAGGCCAAACCGGTCGCCACAATTACTGCTGACAAAGCACGAGACTTTTTCCTCAACATCGTGCACCGCTTCGGCATCCCAAACAGAATCATAACTGACAATGGGACTCAATTCACGGGAGGCATCTTCAAGGAATTCTGCGAAGACTTCGGGATCAAGATCTGCTACGCATCAGTAGCTCACCCCAAAAGCAACGGACAAGTCGAACGAGCCAACGGCATGGTCCTCCAAGGCATCAAGGCCCGCGTTTTCGACCGCCTAAACCCTTACGCCGGCAAGTGGGTCCAAGAACTTCCCTCGGTTTTATGGTCGCTGCGAACCACATCCAGTCGGGCTACCGGCCAAACTCCTTTCTTTTTGGTCTATGGCGCAGAAGCCATGTTGCCCAACGAGATGGAGTATGAGTCCCTTCGGGTCCACAGCTTCAACGACGAACGCTACGACCCTGACCGAGTGGATGACCTCACCCGATTGGAAGAGGCCCGTGAGGCAGCCCTCATCCAGTCGGCCAAATACCTTCAAGGGCTCAGAAGATACCACAGTCGCAACGTGCGAGCACGAGCTTTCATCGTTGGCGACCTGGTCCTGCGCAAGATCCAGACCACCAAGGATCGACACAAGTTATCTCCCTTATGGGAAGGACCGTACATAATCGCTGAAGTGACTCGACCCGGTGCATATCGGCTAAAGCGCGAAGACGGGTCTATGGTGGAGAACTCCTGGAACATCGAACATCTTCGACGATTTTATGCCTAATTTGGCTAAGGCTTTATGTTTTCCTTGACTGCCAACCTCAAGCAAGATGACTTCTTGAGTTAGCAGTCGGGGGCTGTACACATGTCAATAAAGCTCAAGTTTTCCTCATCAACTTTTGTGCATAATTTGGTTTATCATTGTTTAATGTCCTTCGACTCGAGCTCAGTGTCTAAGGACTGAGAGTTTTCCGATGACCTAATCGAGCCTAGGCTTGATGACAGCCAGACGAAAACTACTCAAGAAATTTCACGCAAAAGCTCGAATCAAGGCATTAGCATAAATAAACTAAAAATATCACAAGTCCTACATCAGAATGTTACAGATATGCGACATTTACAAGACAAAGTCAGAATACAAATCAAATCTTGAAGTTGTTTACTACATCAAGGGATATCTTCTTCGCCGCTTCTTGCGCCTCACTTAGCATGTCCAAGGCCTGCTCGTCCGTCGTCCCGTCAGCAAAGCCTTCCCCGACTGAATGGATGTCCACTCGGGGATAAAGGGACTTGGTCTGAGCAAGAGCCAGACCAGCCCCCATGCTGGCTGCTTCTGTGATATTCGCCAGGTATCGGTCGGGAGCCAGCCGCAGCTTATCGAATATTTCGATCGGCTCCAGCGAACTGGTCCCAACTCCTTGGTCGAACAAGGACAGCAAGATCGGCATGGCGGCATTAGCGACCTCTTCCCGCATCTCGTCGCTTCGCTTGATCCGCCCAAGCAAGACATCGTATTGGGCTCGGGTTTTTACCTTGTAAGCTGCCAAAAGTCCCAGATCATTCAAAGTACTCGGAAATAAAGCAGCACAGGAAATTTGACTTCAAAGAAGACTACCTTCAAACTCGGCCTCCATCTCGGCCTTGTCAAGGCTGACCGCTTCTAGCTGGACTTGAAGCGAGTGGACCTCCGAAGAATTTTATACAACGAAAGAAGATCGTCAACAGCCAAGATCAACATGAGAATCATGATGAAGCTGGTAGAGGCGGGCTTACTCCCGATCGATCCGCGGAGGTCGAGGTTCGCTTCTCGAAGCTCCGCAATCTCCCTCCTTAAAGCCGCCTCCCTTGACGTGGCCTCCTCCCGAGTGGCCTTCAGCTGTCGCTGAACGTCCTCCAAGGAGTTTAAGTGGGGGACCAGCTTCTCCAGCACTTCAGATTTTGCCATGGAGCGGCAATACTCCTTCTGCGCGCGAAAGCAGAGGAGTGATCGACTGAAAGATAATGATGATATAATTTAAGAGAGAGACGAAGGCTTACGTTGAGCAGCCGGGTCGCCTCGTTCAAGCTCTCGACAAGGGCATCCCTTTCATCTTTTTCGGCTTGCCGGTCTAGGATGATGCCCTGTCTCTCGCCTTCCGAGTCCCGCCACTCGATCCTAATCGGGGGAACCCAGGTCTCAGAGGACTGTAACCTGGGGATCTCTTCTACTGTGGCTGGCAAGCAAGAAGGACAAATGAAGACATGAAAGATTCAAATTGAAAGAGTAAAAGAGTACTTCGAAACAAATCTCACCGGTTTCGGCGGCCGCTTGCTTAGGTGGAGCGGCCCGGCTGGCTTCTTTCTTCTGGCTCCGCGCCGAGTGGTCCCTAGTCGGGGGCGCTTGAGCCGCGGCCTCGGGTTTCCGGCGCGGCGGCTTCCGGCTGAGATATCCCGACCGGCGGCCGGGGCTCCTTCCTCGGGGCATCTTTCTTTGGAGGTGAAGGTTGTTTCCCGGAGCGCTCGCACTCGATTGTGGGCTCCGGGGCTTTGGCTCTGCTGGCCTTGGCACCTCGGGAGCAGCGGCTGGAGTGGGTCCTTCACTTCCCCCGGCGGGATCTATGTCCTAGGGCCTCCTGCAAAAGTGAACACAGCAGGGGTAAAGATAAAGAAAAGTTTTCAGCGAAAGAGTTCAGATTTCGGTTTCAGAGCATACCTGGATGACCGGCGGATCTTCGGCGCTGTCCGCAGCGATCGTCTTAAAGGTGGGGTCTCGGTGGGAGGAGCCGAGACGTCGTCATCCGAGTCCTCTATAATCAGCCTTCTCTTGCTCGCGCGCTTGTTCGAGTCTTCACTCGGCGCCGCTCGCTTCCCGACTGGGTCGCTTTGGATCTTGATCCCGCCAGCCGGTTTCTTGGTGGGGCGACGCGGCGCGTCATCGTGGGACACCTTATATGGCTTGGAGGTGATAGAGGCGTTTTCCTGCAGAAGAAAGACAGTTCAATGTTAAGAAACAAGATGTCAAGATTGAAAGATACTATGAAGCAACCAGTCGGCTTACCGGAGGAGGAGGTCGGTGGATGCCGAAGGGAAGAACCGCAAAGATGAGGGCCCGCTCAACCGCAATCCTGCATGAGAAGAGTTTGTACATCCGGATCTTCGGGATCTCGTACCGAGTGGATCTAGATCTTCCCGATTGGGGTCCGTTCCGCCTTCGTACTCGAAGGCCGGCTTCGAACGTTCCTTGATCGACGCCGCCGCACTCCGATGAAGTGCCGAGTGATCTGTTCCCCGCGAAGACCCCTCTGCTTCATCGCCAGGATCTTCGCAAGTAGCTCGTTGGCCTCGTCCCAATCTTGGGCTACCGGGACGGTGCTCCAAGATGGCTTGGGGACAGGGGGAAGACCGACGAAGGCCGGCAGTGCGGGTTCGAGGTTGCGATGTAGAACCAGCCCGCGTGCCATCCCTTGTTGGAAGACTTCAAAGGGAGAGAAAAGTAATCTTTGCGGAGAGATCCGCGAAGCCGGAAACCCGCCCGCCAACGACGCAAGGTTGGTCCTTGTTCGGATGAGGTTTGAGATAGAACATGCGACGGAAGAGATGAAAGTGGGGGAGAATGCCAAGGAAGGCTTCACATACATGAATGAAGAGAGCTATGTGAAGCATTGAGTTGGGGTTCAGATGGTAGAGATGAAGTCCATAATAGTCCAGAAGCCCCCGGAAGAACTCGGAGGTGGGAAGGCTGAACCCGCAATAGAAAAAGGAAGTAAAAACGACGAGCTCACCGGTGTTTGGGGTCGGGAAGTCCTCCCCCGCCGCCGGGCGCCATCCCACAAGTTCCTTTGGCGGAAGCACGCCGTGCTTCACCATCTCCTTGAGGGTGGATTCCCTCACATCCGAGGCGGCCCATTGGTCGAACGGAATCCTCTTTTCCTCCGCCATGAGAGTGGGGTTGATGGGAAGTGGATATGGCTGGAAAAGGTCAGATTTTTGGCAAAGGAACGTGGGAGATTTGGCTGCAGAGGCTAGTTGTTGCAGAGAGCGAGTTCCTAGATGGATGGATTTGGGAGCGCGCGAGTCTAGGGTTCTCCGTGGTGAACGGTGAACAGTCTGCGAAAAGGGAATCTTTTAGAAGATGAAGAGGCGGGGACGACCTCGCATCTTTATAGAAAGATTTGAGGGTTGCGCTAGGTTTTCTGGTAATTGGGCCGAGCCCATAAGAAAATCTACGGCCCAGCTAAGGTGTGGTCCGATACGTGTCCTTAGGGACTTAAGCGGATGTGCTTAAGCAGATTTGCTCTGGCAATATGCGCGTGTCCGAGTGCCCTATACCTTTAAAAATCCTTCCATACCGCGGTTTGCTAGACTTCATGAGAAGTTAGCACGATGCAACTTGGAAGGTGACCGACAGCTAAGTTTTTATAGCTGCCTTGATGACAAGGGCTGTTTGGTTTTTTAGCATTTGGTCAGGTAACCTTACCAATGCTGTTTGTTTTTCCACCTTGGTGAAGATCTTTTTAGATTGAGACCAGTATTATGGCATAAGCTATTTAATAATTTGGTCATATTTTTCATGTGATTGAAAGAACTTGATTTCCCATGAGGGATGATTGAAATATTTGTTCCGGGATTACTCGGACAGGTCCACTCGGATGAGCATGAGTTCACCGAGTACTTTTTACCCATGTGGGTTGATTGAATTATTTGTTCTGAGATGACTCGGGCAAATTCACTCGGATGAGTATGAACTTGCCGAGTAATGAGATTTCTATGATTGCTTTAGCATGAGCTAGGCATCTACGTGAAGATGATCTTTTATAGTTCTTGACTATATGCTTAGCCTATTTTTGACTAACCACATAGTCGGGGGCTACACCTAATTAGGTGCATCAGGAGATGCACCTAGATATTTATTTTTGAGAAATTTTTCCAGCCCTTCACAGTCTTTGGAGCCACTCGGGAAGATTCAGGCAGAGATGATGGAATCACTCGGCGCCAAAAGCACTCGGTCAAAGAGATTTTTTGGCTGAGTGCTGCTTTGGTTTGAAGCTGAGTTGTCTCGTCGACTGAAAAGGACTCGGGGGCTACTGTAGAGATTGTGGCAATCGGGTATCTGCATGGCAAGCTTATCCGACTGGAGGTAGGGATAGATTGCGCCTGCCATATCTGTAAGCCGAACTTGACTTGGGTGTTACGATTGCCAATAGAGATAAGGCAATCGGCCTATAGTCACGGTTTGGTAAGATTGAAGAAACCAACTTAGAATAAGATAGGGTTTCCGATCTGTAAGCCCTCATCCCAAGACTATATAAGGGGGGTAAGGGGCGTCCCTTGAGGGATATCCTATGTTAGATCAGCTTTGAGCTTTGAGCCTTAGATCACGAGATCAATAAAGACACTCGGCGGATCGAATCCATCGAAACAGGAGTAGGGTATTACCTCACGAGAGGGCCTGAACCTGTCTAAATCTTCTTCTTCTTCTTCTAACCCATCAAGCTTGGTGATCTTGACTGCGACCCCAGAAATTATATTGCCGAAACCAAGTTTCGACACAACATTCAGAAAACTGGGCAAAGGAGCCGAAGACCTGATAAAGACCAATATGGTTCTCAAAGACTTCGGCGGCAACCCATCAGAAACCAAGGGCATCCCCAACGCCGAACTGACCATCGGCAATAAGACCATGCCCACAACATTCTTTGTCATTGATGGAAAGGGGTCTTACAGCATGCTGCTTGGAAGGGACTGGATACACGCTAATTGTTGCGTTCCTTCTACAATGCATCAGAGCCTGATCCAATGGGACGGCGACAAGATTGAGACCATACCAGCCGACAGGTCAGTTAGCGTCGTCAGCGCCGATTTGCCACTTTGGGAAATCGAAAGCATAGATTGTTTGTCTAGGAAAATCTGGCAAGCCGATTTTCTAAATGTGTCCAATTCCACAATATACCCGATTGGAGATGACGAGCCGTGACTGCTGCTTTGAACAAGACACGGGGGAGGGCTCAAGCGTCTTCGGCATGGACACCGCAGACGAAGACGATGGCAAGCTCGAGCAAGGTTTCACATCGGCCGACGAATTAGAGGAAATTGACATCGGCTCTGGTGACAAGCCGAGGCTGACGTACATTAGCAAAAATCTGCCTCCCCATTGTAGATCCCAGCTTATTAATTTGTTGAAAGAATATAAAGATTGTTTTGCTTGGGAGTACTTCGAGATGCCCGGCCTCAGCCGATCAGTAGTAGTCCATCAACTGCCGATTAAGGCAGGCTATCGGCCATTCAAACAGCCTCCCAGGAGGTTTAAGGCCGATATGTACGATGCAATTAAATCCAAAATCACTCGGCTATACGATGTAGGATTCATCCGGCCTTGCCGATATGCCGAGTGGGTCTCAAACATTGTCCCAGTGTTGAAGAAAAACGGTAAACTTAGGGTGTGCATTGATTTCAGAGATCTAAACAAGGCCACCCCTAAGGACGAATACCCAATGCCGATAGCCGATTTGCTTGTCGATGCTGCTTCGGGCCACAAAATTATCAGCTTCATGGACGGCAATGCAGGTTATAATCAAATATTTATGGCCGACGAAGACATCCACAAGATCGCTTTTCAGTGTCCCGGTGCAATCGGCTTGTACGAATGGGTGGTAATGACGTTCGGCCTGAAGAATGCCGGGGCAACATATCAACGGGCCATGAACTACATTTTTCATGACATGATCGGCTCACTAGTAGAGATCTATATTGACGACGTGGTTGTCAGGTCCAGGGAGATAGAGGGCCACATAGCCGATCTGAGACAAGTGTTAGAGCGGAAGAGTAAGTATGGCCTGAAGATGAATCCGCTTAAGTGCGCGTTCAGCGTATCGGCCGGGCAGTTCTTGGGATTTCTTGTTCATGAAAGAGGGATTGAGGTTACACCAAGAAGCATAAATGCTATCAAGACAATACAGCCTCCGAAGGACAAGAAACAACTCCAGTCATTGATCGGCAAGATAAATTTCATCAGAGGTTCATAGCCAATCTCTCAGAAAAGATGGAGCCGTTCACACCACTGCTTCGGCTGAAAGCCGATCAAGCATTCACATGGGGGGCAGAGCAGCAAAAGGCTTTAGACAACATAAAAGATTATCTGAGCTCCCCTCTAGTTTTGATGCCTCCACAAAAAGGAATACCGTTTAAGCTGTACCTATCAGCCGATGACAAGTCAATCGGCTCCGTTTTGATCCAAGAGGTTGAGGGCAAAGAAAAAGCAATCTTCTATCTCAGCCGACGGTTGCTAGATGCGGAAACAAGGTATTCACCTGTGAAGAATCTATGCCTATGCCTCTATTTTTCATGTACGAAGTTAAGGCATTATCTGCTATCCAACGAGTGCATAGTAATCTGCAAAGCCGATGTGGTTAAGTACATGCTATCGGCTCCAGTGTTGAAAGGAAGAATTGGAAAGTGGATCTTTGCGCTAATAGAGTTTGATTTGAGGTATCAGGCACCAAGGGCAGTCAAAGGACAAGCTATAGCCGATCTCATTGTGGAGCACAGAAATGATTCGATCGGCTCGGTTGAAATAATGCCTTGGACTTTGACGTTCGATGGCTCGGTTTGCACCAACGGCTGCGGCATCGGCTTAGTCATTATTTCGCCCAGGGGGCAAATTTCAAGTTTGCTTTCGCCATCAACCCCCACGCTACAAACAACCAAGCCAAATACGAAGTCGTCCTTAAAGGATAACATCTACTCAAAGAAGTTGAAGCCGACACCATCGAAATAATGAGAGATTCATTGTTGGTCATCAACCAATTATCAGGCGAATACGAATGCAAAAATGATGCGCTGATGGTCTATTATCAGGAATGTCGGGAATTAATGAACGGTTTTTGGTTAGTTACTTTGAAACATATCCCCAAAGAGCAGAACACAGAGGCCAATGATTTAGCTCAGGGGAATCGGGCTATCGGCCGATGTTGAAAGAAGTTGACATAGAGGTTGCCGCCATTACAGCCGATGACTGGAGGTTTGAAGTCTACAGCTATCTCAAAAACCCCTCTCAATCGGCTGCAAGGAAGCTACGATACAAGGCATTAAGATATGTTTTACTCGATGAAGATCTATACTATCGGACGATTGATGGTGTGCTACTCAAATGTTTTGGAGCCGATCAGGCTAAAGTGGCCATCGGAGAAGTGCATGAAGGGATCTGTGGCACACATCAATCGACCCACAAAATGAAGTGGCTGCTTCGCCGAGCAGGGTATTTCTGGCCAACGATGCTTTGGAGAATTATTTCAAGTATTACAAGGGCTGCCAGATTGTCGAAGTTCGGCGCCATACAACGAGCACCGGCGTCGGCTATGAACCCAATCATTAAGCCTTGGCCGTTCAGAGGATGGGGCATCGATATGATCGGCCAGATCAATCCACCTTCAAGCAAAGGACATAAATTTATTCTGGTGGTGACAGATTGTTTCACAAAATGGGTGGAGACGATTCCCCTGAGGAAAGTGGATTCTAAGGACGCAATCGAATTTTTCAAAAAACACATTTTCTACCGATTTGGAATCTCACAAACGATAACAACAGACCAGGGATCAATCTTCGTATCGGACGAGTTTGTTCAGTTTGCCGACGGCATGGGGATCAAGCTACTTAATTCTTCGCCGTACTACGCACAGGCCAATGGGCAAGCCGAAGCTTCAAATAAAAGTTTGATCAAGTTGATTAAAAGAAAGATCTCTGAGTACCCTAAACAGTGGCACAGCCGATTAGCCAAATCACTGTGGGCGTATCGGATGGCATGCCACGGATCAATTCAAGTCCCTCCGTACAAGCTGGTCTACGGGCATGAGGCAGTGCTGCCATGGGAGAGCATCGTCGGCTCTAGGCGCATTCAGCTACAGGATCAACTCACAGCCGACGATTATTATCACTTGATGGTGGACGAATCAGAAGACTTAGTTTTATCCAGGATTAGGGCCTTGGAAAAAGTTACAAGGGATAAAGAACGAGTAGCCAGACGTTATAATAAAAAAGTGGTGCCTAAATCTTTCGAGGAAGGCAAACTCGTTTGGAAATTGATATTGCCGATTGGATCTAGAGATAAAAAATTCGGCAAGTGGTCACCAAATTGGGAAGGGCCTTTCAAGATCCACAAATGTGTCTCTAAAGGAGCTTACATGCTAGAAGGGCTAGATGGAGAAGTATTTGGAAGGGCTCTTAATGGAAAATATCTAAAGAAATACTACCCAAGTGTATGGATCAACTCATGATTCGGCTCTGGTGGCTTAGCCGATTTATGACAGCCGATGTCTTGCTTCAATAAGGCATCGCCTTTAGACATTTTTATGCAACTTTTTTCCCTAAGTTTTCTACGATCAGCTAACGATTGGCCGGTAGCGACGGCAACGATGCGCGCACAGCTCGTATTCACAATTTTGTCGACACCGAAGCTATCAATAAAATTTGGGGGGGCATATACATACATGAGCCGATTGCAAAATTGGAGGTCAGAAAATTCTAAATTTTTTTAAGCTTCACGATCGGCAGAACCAATTTCAGCATAAGCGATTCAAGATACCACGTGCGGCCAAAGCCAATCTCATCCACGAGCGCAGTTGCAAAAGGCTGATAAACTATATCACACAAAAACTAGAGCCGATTACAAAAGTATGAGCAGCTGATCGGAGTTCAAGCCCATTACAAAAGTTTGACAAATATATTACAAGAAGCAGTAGCTGATTTCAGAATGTTTAAATATTACATCATTGTTTCAAGAAATCGGCTATGGCCGACAACGCCGTCCGCCTAATCGGATCCACCTCTTCGATGGCCTTGACCTCGTTGGCCTCAGACCCAGCCATCGGTCGAATGCCCTTCACCAGGTCCCATAGATGTGCCACAGCCGCCTTGATACTTCGACGTTGAGCTTCGATTTCGGCTGGCAGGTTGGCCATGTACTCCTTGTGGACATCGATCTCGTTCGTCACTTGAACGAGATCAGCCATCAGCTGATCTTGGCGTGAGAGGAGTTGCTCAAGCTTGGCCGCCGGCTCAGTCTTCAGGCGGTCGAAGGCGGCTTTCTGGCTCTCAATGGCATCCTTGGTCGACTGAAGGGTGGCTGACCGCGCTTGGTTCTCACGACGATCGGCTATCCGCTGTCGTGCCCACGCGTATTTGAGTTGGTGGGCTTCTAAGAAGGTGGCCGGAACGATGGCGTCGGCTAGAGCTTCCGGCAGCTGGCCTTGGATTTCCTTGAAGCGCGCGCGAATTGAACCGCTGTCGACCACCAGCACATCCAGCGAGACCTCCAGCCGATTGCCAATGTCAGCCAGGGTGGCCCTCAGGTCCTCGGCTGGCGTCACCAACGCCTCCTCGCCGATCTCGCCGGACTCCCCGAATTCCGACAAGTCAAAGTTGAGGAGATCGGCTATGTTCTGCAAAGAGAAGAATGATTAGAGAATGCTGAGTTGGCAGAGCCGATTACAAAGTTCAGTCGGCTTACCGTGGGCACCAGAGTCGGAGCAACTAGCTCGGCTGGTTCGCCACCGCAGCCGCCGGGGCCTCGTCATCGACACCGTTGCCGCCGCCGCCGGTAGTCACAACGCGCTCCCGGACGCCCGGGGGCACCGACGGGGATCGTGGGGGCTGCAAAAGAAAGGGTTAGCGGTCAAGTCGGCTGCGTTTTATAAAGCAAGTTGCAAGATGGTTACCGATGGCGCGTGGCATGGAGCGCGGCCGGCCAATTTCTTGACCTAAACAAAGAAAAATTGTTCAGTCGGATGCAAGTGATATCATCATAAGGCCGAATTTGATAAGACGACGGCTTACCGGCCGATCTTTCGCAGGGGGACTTGGAACCGGCGGGGTGTCGGCTGGAGCATTGACGGATTCGTGGCTCGAGCTCTCGGGTTCGGCCACCGCTCCAGCAGCCGCCGGCATCTCCTCACTGGCGACGACGTCGAGGAACTTCGCGACGGCCGGGTCCAAAGGAGGGAGGCTATCGGCTGGCGCTGCCGGTATCTTCTCCTTCAACTTTTTGAGGGCAAGCGCAGCCGATGGCTGTACAAGGGGCGCGGCCCTTTTCTTGTGAGTGATCGGCTCATGCACCTGCCCGTGCAGCAAAGATGCCAGCTCCGACGCTCCCCAGCCGATCACCGACGGAGCAAGGCCGCCCCCATCCAGGAAGCCAAGGCGGTAATCGATGGGGCTCCCGGAGTCACTCACCGTCGGCTGCTCCGTCTCCGTCTCCTGCAAGTCAGAAGGCAAATGTTAATTGGCTATATCAGCCGATGATAGAAAAAAGGGAAAATCATTTGGAATTTGAAGCTTACCGAAGGGCTTTCTTCGGGTAGGAGCAGATCGATGTAATGAGATGACCGCTGGTGGAAGATGTGTCGTTTGATTTTGGCCCACCATTGGTCGTAGGCCGCGCTTTTCTTCAGCGCCAGGGTCATCTCGCCGATGTTGCCGAGGGGAGGGTCGGCTATATTCAGCAGCCGATGCATTATCAAGTCCTGGCTCATCACTCCCCTCGTCTCAATTTTATCGGCATAATAAAAGCCAATGGGCAGTTGCCCAAGACCGAACTATCTCGCCGCCGATACCGAGTAATAAAACTTGTAGCTTTTGGCCACTGATCGGCCCTGGTGGATTCCGATCGGCAAGATGCAGGGGGACAGAGCGGCGACGAACAACTCCCTCCACCTTGGGTTGTCGGCCAAGTTGATGTCTTCCCAGTTAAAATTGGCCGGTAACTCAAACAGTCCCCGGTCCTGGTAGAAGTACCAGGCGCGGTTCTCGTGAGACAGCCCGTCGTAAAGGGCGATGAACCATTCGGCCAGCAGGTCGGCCGATTGCCTTGAGCCTGCATGAGCAGCTGCTGCTTCTCCGTAGCTCATGCATCTGGTGGTGGTGATCTGGTTGTCGTCTTCGTCTTCGATCGGCTTCAGCCTTGGGAATACAGCTTCTGTCAAAGGGAGCCGACCGGCTATCTTTTGGGTCGCCATCACCAGCCAGATCTGCAAGAACCACCCGGGGCCGCCGATGTTGATTGGAGCGTTGGCGGCTATCTTTGCGGCAACCTAATGTAGCATCTGATACAAGTAGCCGAGGAGGTACTTCCCAAGCGCAAGCTCACCCCCGTCGGCCAGGATTTCGGCTACGACCTACCAGTTGGCGGTCGGCCCGCAGCTCGATCCATAGAATAAGAATTTTTCAAGCCACATCATCAAAAACACGGTGTGCTCCCTGTGGCCAACGGGTCCGTCCTTAGTGTTCTAGGCGATGAAGCCGCTCCACCCGCCGATGGCCTTGGTCTTGAATTGATGTTGCCCCTTTCGGCTCAGGTTGCTGGGGTTAGCCGACGCTTGGATGTCTAGCCCAGTCGTCATGTACGCGTCGGCTAGTGTGACTGTCATCGGCCCTTGTCGGAAGAGGAAGGCGTTGAAGCTGACATTCCAGAAATATGTTGCAGCCGACAGAAGCGGCTCATCCTTTTTCATGCTGGCAACGGAAAGGGCCAAGCACTGGGCTATCCCGGCCTCCTCCCACTGAGTGTACTTGGCCGACTACACCCTTTTGTACCATTCAGTCCATGTGCATCTGTGGTTGGCCATGACTTGAAGGTCCCATTCCAGTGGGCGAGGGATGGTTTATTGGTGTTGTAGGGGACCCTGTTGGTTTCGGCTATGATAACATCGGCTGGGTCAGAGTTGCCGATGGGGCCGAGAAAGTATCGCCTTTCTTGGGTCAAACTGGGGATGATCACTTGATGTGACAGGTGCTACAGTGTGAAAGAAAGAAACTCTAATCAGGGATAGCTAAATGCTATAGTTTGAAAGGGGAGAAAAGTGCTAATCAGAAACGGCTAGAAATAGGATGAATGCAACAAGGCTGGAAACATAACTGAAGAAATAAATCCGAAGAAAAGGAGTTCTGGAACGACGGGTGTACCTCAGGGAATTCGACGATGGCGGTGGCCGGCGCGACGGAGGTGCTTGACGTGGTGGCGGTGGAAGCCATCTGGGTTGTTGGGGTGAAGATGAAGTCCAATTCGTGAAGGGCGTTGAGATTTGACGGGCGCCGGTGAACCGCCGGAGAGGAGAGAGGAGGCGAAAGCTTGTTTGCGAAGGGTTTTG
This sequence comes from Oryza australiensis, assembly GCA_019925245.2. Lineage (NCBI taxonomy): Eukaryota > Viridiplantae > Streptophyta > Magnoliopsida > Poales > Poaceae > Oryza > Oryza australiensis. The sequence goes on along the minus strand of JAIFGZ020000289.1, from coordinate 137,443 downwards.
AGTGCGCTTTGAAGGCGTGGTTGTTTCGACCGAGGCAAATGGTTATTTAAAGGGCACTTGGGGGCAGCCGAAGCGGTTTAGGTCAAAAAAGAGCGGGAACTTGAACAAGCAAACAAATCCGTAACACTTCATATCACGGACTTGGGGGGCATGTGTTATGTGGAGATTATGGCAATCGGATACCCACATGGCAAGCTTATCCGACTGGAGATAGGGATAGGTTACTGTTGACGAGAAATCTCTCTCACACGCTGGCCTGGGAGATTTGCTTGACTCCAGTGCAGGTCCTTCTTAGCTGCCTACAATGTGTAGAGCGTGCCAGTTGATTTGATCTGCCAATCAACAAGAGAAAATACAAGAAAATATCCGTTAAGCGTTAGGTCAAACCCCCGCGGTATCGGCCGAGGAAGTCCATGATCGTACACATGCAATTCCCGGCCATATTTAGGCCAAGCGACCGAAGTGTATCGGCTACGCCAAGGCGATCACCAGCCGTCTGGTCCAAATATGACGAAGAATAACAAATATACAAATCAACAAACCAGCCGACGCCGAGAAACTGACATTAAATCGGCCGATGCTCCAATGAATCTCGTGCAAGCGTAACGTTCCTAGATTAAGGACATAAGTAAACACAATCTAGATACGAACTACGGCCCTACTGCAGATCTGATAACAATCATATTAAAAGAAACATATTAAGATAAATAAGGTCGGCTGAAACCCCGACGCTATCCCCAGATAATATAAGTCCAAAAGAATAAATTGCCAACGATTCTAAAGACGACTCAATAGTTCAGTCTTGATGCAGCATTAAGTATCAAAAGAAGCATTCAATCTATTACTTTTGACTTACACTCCGTAAGATGGTAGATACTGCATACGAATCAACCAGCCCTTAAACCTAGCCTCGTTGACCACACACCCTCGAAAAGGATGAGTCAACTACAAGATAGATCTAAACACCAGGTTGGTTCATATGCACTATATGATATATGGCGTAGCAAAACCACTGAATCCAATGTGTCATTGCGATGGAAGCATCAGAAACAAGTAATCTCACCACTAACGACAAACATCTACCTGAGTTCGGGGATCGAGACGATGCAGCCCAAAGCCAAACAGGGTGTTCGTCCAAAAGGAAAAGGATGGCGATGCGCCGAAGATTAGATTGATTGAATCACCCTTATACACAGGGTCTCGGGTCCTATTTATACCCGAAATACAAATATCTGTAACAACTTCGGACTCTATCTAAACTACTTTTTAGAAACATCATATCATCCCTAACGAGATCCATTACAACTAACAATTTAACAAACTCCTAAATTACAGATACAACTGCCATTACAGGACTCTATCCATAGGTGGCAATACCTTTAAATGCGCCATTGACATCCGAATCCCCACTTATCTTCAAGTTTCTGCATTGGACACGGTTTTATCTCTTTTAAACTCGGAATCGGCTGTCGGCTGTTCCATTCAACCTATTCCCAGCCGACCAGCCCTGCAGCCGATTACTCTTTTAGCCGATACAACCCCTGACCTCAGCCGATCTGATTCCACCTTGCTTCCTTAGGACTTAGGAACCTCATTACCAAATTCCAGTGTTAACAGTTACGCCTGCCAATTATGTAAACCAACTATGACTTGGGAGTTACGTTGCCGATTAGATAAGGCAACGGCTCATAGTCGTAGTTTGGTAAGATTGAGGAAACCGACTTAGAGTAAGATAGGGTTTCTGACTTGTAAGCCCGCCTCCCAAGACTATATAAGGGGGTAAGGGGCGTCCCTTGAGGGATATCAAATATATGTGAAGCATATACGAGCTATTAGACTCACGAGATCTTGAGATCAATAAACACTCGGCGGATCGAGTCCCCAAAACAGGAGTAGGGTATTACCTCACGAGAGGGCCTGAACCTGTCTAAACCTTGTTTTCCACTTAACCCATTGTGCTTGGCGATCTTGACTGCACCCCTAATTTTCTATTGCCGAAACCGAGTTTCGACAGTTGGCGCGCCAGGTAGGGGGCCGCGCGTCAAGACTTCTTCGACAATCTCGCCGGCAAGCGCGATGGGATCTTCTCCAGGCTTCGGCGACTTCGCCGTCAACGACTTCAGCAAGCTTTCCTCCTCCGACTCGGATTCGGACCAGTCGGGAGGAAGAACCCGCTCGGCGCCGTTCGGGTTACCAAACGCTGCTGAGATCTGTGACACAGTTCTGCCGTCCAAGATGCAGCCCATCCTCTCTGAAGGAGGAATCCACTCGGCGCCGTTCGGACTACCGAACGCCGCTGAGACTACAGCTGTCTTCTCACCTCCCCATCAGAACCAATCCACTCGGAGGAACAAAATCTCTCGGCGCCGTTCGGATTACCAAACACCGCTGAGATTTACTGCAAGCTCCTCTCCCCCGAGCCAAGACCGACCCACTCGGAGGGATCCATGTCATCAGGCTACGACTCAGACTGGAACGATCCAGATTCAAGCAACCCAGGCTCGAGGGAACTCGCCTTCATCCTCCAACCGTTCGGGTCATGCTCATCCTCGGAGCTCGATGAGTATCTCAGCTCTTCAGGCTTTGACGATATTTACGGCATCCCCTCTAACGAAGCCAACGACTCCGACTGCGACAAGGACTACGAGCCGAAGTGCTTCGACGTCCTCATGGCTGAGGTGGCCGAGACCGACTCAGCCATGGCCCGCAGAGTCGCAGAGGAAGAACAAGCCAGACTTGAGCAAGAGCGCAAGCTGGCGGAAGAGGAGAAGAAGCGCAAGGAGGAAGCCGACAGAAGAAAGCAGGATCTGAGGGCAACCGAACGATCTGCTCGAGAGGTCATACTTCAGACATGAATCCGCAACCCAACGTCTTCCAGACACCTCAGCAGAACGTCGTCGCCGCCCTCACGCTCCTGGACACCGTGATCGAGACGGCGCCCCCCCGACATGACGCCAATCTTAGATAAGATCAAGACCATCATCGCGGCTACAGCCAATGGCTCTCCCTCCACCTCAGCCCGGAGACCGACCGAGTCCGTGGCAGAAACGCTCGACAGAAGCCAACTCCCGCCTCTGAGATCAAAGGATTACAGGAGGCCCGAGCAAGACTGGGCGGCCACTAGGTCAAGAGACCTTCGCCATGAGACCACGCGCAAGCATCAGGAGAATCGGCCGACTCCCGTGAGAAGCGGCACGGGCGACCACCCGTCCACCACCGGGTTCGCCGTAGCAACAACTCCGACTACCGAAGCGGCTCGCCAAGGACCCCGCCGAGTGATCTGCGGGAGGTCCTCGACCGACGCTATCAAGAACGAGATCAACGCTCCCAGGAAGATCGAAGGGGATCGCCCGACAGCAATGACGATGGAATACCCGCCTTCACTCGGGACCTTCGCCGAGTGCATTGGCCGAACGGTTTCAAGCCGACTGGTATCGAGAAGTACGACGGGAAGACTGACCCCGAGTCATGGCTAACCGTGTACACCCTCGCCATCCGTGTGGCAGGAGGCGACAATAAGGCCATGGCCAATTACCTGCCTGTCGCCCTTGCTAACTCAGCCAAGAACTGGCTCACGAGCCTGCCAAGAGGCTCGATCGGCTCGTGGAGTGAGTTAAGGGACCACTTCATCGCCAACTTCCAGGGCACTTTTGAGAGGCCTGGAACTCACTTCGAAATTTACAACGTCGTCCAGAAGCCGGATGAGCCTTTGAAGTACTACATCCGGCGCTTCTTCGAAAAGCGCAACAAGATCCCCAACATTGCCAACGACATCATCATCGCCGCCTTCCAGAAGGGAGTCTGTGATGAGCTGTTGATCAAAAAATTTGGGCGCAAGCCACCGAAGACGGTGAAGCAGATGTTCGAGACGACAAACTCTTACGCCAAAAGTTAAAAGACGATAGTCGATCGGTCGATAGGCCAATGTTGTATTGTGATGAACTAGCTGATGAAAACAAGTCGAATCAGCTGTAAGGTAGAAGATACTGCTCATAAATTAGATTTAGATTAGATATAACCATAAATAACTTTTCCTTAACAAAACTAATCCTATAGGTCGAACTCAATCGATGCAGCATAAGATTGAGATTATTAAATTCAATTGTTATATAATTATATGACCTAAATGACTAACCAATGGACAGATATTTGTAGATTAGACCCAAAACAATCACGATTGGATGTAGATGTAAATAGCATGCAATTACTAATTTAATCCTTTTCTTAACAACAAGCGATTACGATAGATCAAACTCAACCGATACAATATTAATTACATATAACCAAGATCAGATAAATTCATAATTATATGGACTTATATCGTAGCCGATAGAATAGTTTAGGTGTTTTTAGATAACATGCTGGCTATAACTCCGATATAGCCTTATGCAAGAATATCAGCTTTAATTAAATCTACTAAATAAGTTGCAATCCCAACATATCTGACTTAACCAAGACAAAAACAAGTTTAATGGATTTAAATATTTGATAAACTTATATAAGATGATAGATATAATATGTTAAGTAAAAGAAATCATGTAACTTAGAGCAAAATAGTTATACCAGGTAAGATCGGCTGAAACCCTGATACAATCCTTATTGGTAACCCAAGAGCAAATTAGTTCTTACAATTTCAATCATGACTTAGTAGGTCAAACCCAATTGATGCGGCACTAAGTATGAAAGAAAGTATAAGGTCTAAATAAGTCTTTGCTTGTTTTTTTAGGATGGTAGATACACTAAACGATCTAAGTCAGCAGGAACAGTTTGGCTGATACCAACAAACCCTAGATGAATCATCCGATACGAGTAAACAGTACTAACAACTTAGATTAGACAATATATATGATAACTTATTGCTTGTATCGACCGGAATAGAGTGTCGAACTAAACCGATGGAAGCCCTAGCCCCGCTGATACAAGCAACTATAGACGGAACTCACCTTTTTCTGAATATTGAACCTAACCGATGCAGCCCAACTCGAAACAAGAGCTCGTCGAGATGAAAACCTAGAAAACTAGGGTGGCGAGGCGTCGAAAGTGTATATTGAATTGTTGTTGTTTTTAAAAGACCGTGGGTGTACATTACTTATACCCATGAGCATAAACTAGTCCATATCGGATATGACTCAAACTTCCCTAAAGATAAAGCAAAAATTACAAGCCCAAACCGGACTCTCAATTTTTCCTAAAAAGAAATAAAATCGACTCTTTATAATTAATAGATAAATTTTGATGCCGTATTTTTCTTGGACCCAAATCCTCTTTGGTATTATCCAAATCTTCTCATTCGAGTCCGACAAGAACTCAACTTCCTGCCATCAACAGTCTTCTATCAGCAACTTCTAGCCAATACCACCTTGCCGATACTTTTCTGTCGACACACCTTCAGTGATGCAATTCCTGTTTTTGGCAACCAAAATTACACGTCAATCCCGCTTCACACTTGTTTCTTATTTAATGGAATATGCCAAATTTTGTCGTTAACCGTAGAGTGGATGTTCATGACAATGGTCTGAATTTTTTTTCAAAATTCGTTGCTTTTAGGACTACCCGGCCCTTCATATTGCTAGTATTACAACAATGACATAGCAAATATTATAATTCATAGTTTATACTTAGTCCGTTCATGCGTATATTTGATACTGTCAACGGGTGAGTCGGCAATCCTCCCAGGGGGTCCCCGAGGAGGTAGAAGAGAGTTTGGCGGAGAAGCTGTCCTCCGATGGACCCGATGGTCAACTCGAATCCTAAGATGAGCCAAGAAACAAGACGCAAGGGTTTATACTGGTTCAGCCCTCCCAAAAAATAATAGGCCTACGTGGGATGTTCTTTCTCTGGGGTGGATGATGAACAAGAGTTACAAGCGCGAGAAGGAATCTGGAGAGGCCCCTCCCTGGCTCCCCCTGCCCTCCCTTTTATACTTCAAGGGGGGCAGGAGCAGATGAACTTGGGGGCTAAGAAAGCTAAGACTAAGAGAGACAAATAGTGGGGTACAAAGAATATCTGATAAAGTTCAAGTTGGTCTACTAGGTCCTGCACACCGTGGGTGTCTTGTGCTCCTGCCAGCCCTGGGTCCCTGCTCCTGTGTCGCCAGGTGGTGTCAGACGCTGTCGGGTTGTCTCCTCCCTCTTCCTCCTTGCCTGCCAAGTTTCCTCCCGAGGATGCTCTAGGTCGGGCGTCGAGTCGAAGTCGAGAGAAGGGGCTGAGGTCGGACTCGGGGGAAGGCCGGCATGCCCAACCCTCGTGGGGAGTCAAGCTCTCGGTCACATCCCGAGGACACTCGGTCTGACTTCTGTTGAGGTTCAATCCAGGTATTTGAGGCACTCCGGGGTATCACCTCCCATAGCAGCCCCCGAGCCTAAGGAGGGATGAAGCATCCTTCCTTAGGGTTAGAGTTTCTTCGAAGCTATGCCTTCTCATAATCCTTGGAGCTTTGAGCCAAGATTTTGGTAGGTGCACCCCCCAGGTGCACCTGCCAGGTGTAGCCCCCAAGCCTAAGGGCGAATGGAGGGGAAGGCATCAGCATTGGAGGCAGCAGCAGCGGAGCTGGAGGAGAAGCTGGCAGTCGCCGAGGCGGCCAGGGATGAAGTCTTGGCCAAAATGGCCGAGGACCAGGCCGCGCGAGCAGAGGCTGTTCGTAAGTGCTGCTCTTCTTTATTTTCTTTGTTGTCAAAGTGGAAGTGTGCTTCAGCCAACCTGTTCGTGACCAGGCCAACTGGCGGGAGCCGGTCGACGGCTTCGTCGACTCAGGGACAGCCTGAAGACGATCGATCGGTGATGGGAAATCTGTTCGGAGGCGGCCCAAACGCTTCTCGCTGAGATCGATCCAGACACGTCGTCACCATCCCGAATGACGACGTGCTCCAGGTGCGTCTGCTGAGCGGCCGGGAACTTCTCCGGTGCTACGCTCAGGGGGTAGCCAAGACGGCAGTGATGCACGTCCTTGGTGTTGTACAGAAGCTGTACCCCCGGGCGGAGATCGACGCGATCGCCGAGGGGTGGCCTGCCGGCGTCGAGTCGGGCGACGTCGATGACATCTACGCTTCCGTAGAGTCGGTGGAGGATAAGATTGTGAACATAGTCCTATAGGTTAGGAAAACCTTTGGCCTTGTTGTTCCAATCATTCAAGCATGTGGCGCACCCTCGGCCCGATCTGTGGAATCGATAGTAAAAGAAGTCGCCGTGTCGATGCTATTGTATGTTAGGGGGACCTCGGGCCCTATGTATGATCGTCACTCCGCAGAAAATGAAGAAAACTTTTGTTAGTTTTCTTTGTATGCTGCCTTCGACTCGCGATATGTCCAGAGTAGCTTTTTAATATTTTCTTGGACACCCAACACTCTGCTATGCAACAAATCGTCCGAGCGACCTCGTACTTCAACAGTCCTAGTTCAGAGGGCAAAATGGTCAAAACTCGGAAAGGGCTACCACCTTAGGATAGCTTACATCGAGTGACCATGGCTGTCTATGAACTTTTGGCCGGAAGGCTTCTAGTCAAACTCTAGGGCGTTTGCGCAGGGGAGTAGATCCTGCCAAGCGATGTCGGTCGTCAACGGACCTAGTCCGGAGGGCTACCGATCAAACTTCAAGCAGATCCTTCTCCTTCATAGCAGGTTGGAACGCGAGGAGACAGCCTTCTATTCATCTCCTGACTGGCCTCCGATGCCGAGCGTTCTTCGGGCCTTAACAGACGGATCCGAAGGCTACCTCAGTCTACTCAGATCGACTTAGCCGAGTGCAGGACGAATAAGGGGGCGGGTGAGGATGGCGATCACTCGATACGTGTATAACTCTCATGACTAAGCGGCGGAAGCTGGCGGGGCGGATCCCGACTATGCCCGATGGCCATTTCAAGGGCGCAGCATTCGATCAAGCAAAGTCACTTAGTTGTGCACGCATTGGGTGAACGCGAGGTCTTCGACATCCGTCCAATCTCTGTTGTCTAACCCTCGAAGTAGAGCGAGTCGGGCCATCGACAGACATTGTCAGGGTGGCCCAAGTCGAGCTCTTAGTGTCTTAATTGTATACACAGATTCGGACGTTTTTGAGCCCCGAGCTCATTCGCCGGCACTTGACCAAAACACGGCCAGCCCGACCCCAGCCAGCCCCGGATAGGAATGAAGTCACTACCCGAAGGACTCAGGGCCAAGCCGACCACGTTTAGTCGAAGCGGGTAATGAATGAGCCCCCGAGCAGCTCAAGCACAGCAGGTGGCACAGCTTCTCTAAAACCCTTAATTAAGGGCCGCTCCACTCAGGCCTTGCCATGAGGGTATCTACGTGAGAAGGGATCAACACAGCTGGCGATACTCCTCGGGAAGGCTTCTGAGCCCCCGAGCCTTGTCGGGGGTCGGGTACACAATCTGCAGGTGAGTTTTAGAGAAAATCGAGAGTTGCAGAATTGAAGGGATCGGGTCTAGGTACTTAGCTGTTCAAGCGTAGAATCGGCGCAGGTGCTCAATGGTCCAGGAATTCGGCACATCCTGTCCATCTTCACGAATCAGACTGTACGAGCCTGGACAGGTGACAGAGGAGACAATGAAGGGGCCTTTCCATGGGGGTGAGAGCTTGTTCATGCCGGCGGTGGACTGTACTCTTCGAAGAACCAGGTCGCCGACTTTGAAGGATCTCCCCTGGACATTGCGGTCATGGTATTGACACAGCGCATGTTGGTACTGGTCCATCTGGATTGCGGCGGCCATACACTCTTCTCCAATATTTTCGATGTCCTCGGTCCGTGTCTGCTTGCGCATCCCTTCATCGTACAATCGAACCCTTGGGGATTCATGAAGCATGTCGACCGGGAGGATTGCCTCCGAGCCGTAGACCAGGAAGAATGGGGACCGTCTCGTGGCTCGGCTTGGCTGAGTGCGGAGCCCCCAGAGCACGGTCGAGAGCTCCCGCAACCAGCGGCCCTCATGCTTCCGGCGGGTCAAAGACCCGGGCCTTCAAGCCTTGCGGGGATCAAGCCATTCGCACGCTTGCACTGCCCGTTTGCCCGAGGGTGCGCCATCGAGGCATACTTGACCTCGATGCACCCCTCTTCACAGAAGTCCCAAAAAACGTTCTCGGTGAACTGTGTCCCAAGGTCGGTGATGATCTCCCTCGGGACGCCGAAGCGGAAGGTGATGCCTTCAATGAACTCGGCCGCTTTCTGGGCGATGCAAGCTCACAGCGGCTGCACTTCAATGCACTTTGTGAATTTGTCGATCGCGACAAAAACATGAGTGTAGCCCCTGGTGCCTTAGGGAACGGGCCGACCATGTCGAGCCCCCAACACGCAAAGGGCCACGATGACGGGATCATTTGAAGGGCTTGTGTCGGGAGGTGGTGCTGTTTGGCGAAGAACTAACATCCCTGAGAGCGTCGGACTAACTCCTTGGCATCTTCGTTGGCCGTTGGCCAGTAGTATCCTGCCCGGAAAGCCTTCCCGACCAGTGTCCTTGCGCCCGCATGGTTACCACAGACGCCCGAATGAATCTCATCGAGGATCTGGATGCCACGGCCCCGAGGGACACACAGCAGGAGTACTCGGGTGGATGCCGCTCGTTTGAACAGCTCATGGCCCACTACGACGTACTTCTTACTGCGTCGGGCGACGCGCTCGGCTTTCGCCTTGTCGGGCGGGAGCGCCTTGGTGGTGATGTAGTCTATGAATTCTTGACGCCAGTCATCAGGGGTGCCGGTAATGGCGAGCACTGACTCAGCCAGTTGCGCCGGGGCCGGTTCTGGGGGATCTGGCTCCTTGATCGACGGCTTGTGTAGCTCATGGATGAAGACCCCCTGCGACACCGTTGCCCGGGAGGACCCGAATTTGGCCAGCTGGTCGGCCGCCGAGTTGGCATCCCGAGGGACGTAGTGGAACTCGAGGCCGGCGAACTTGCCCTCGAGCTTGCGAACCTCGGAGCAATAGGCATCCACCTTCTTGCTCGAATAGGACCAGTCCTTATTGACCTGGCTAATGACTAGCTTCGAATCCCCATAAACCATAAGGCGCTCAACACCAATGGATTTGGCGATCCAGAGACCATGGAGGAGAGCCTCGTATTCGGTGGCATTATTGGATGCCTTGAACAGTAACTGGAGGACGTATTTGACGTGCTCACCCTTTGGGGAGACCAAGAGCACGACAGCCCCAGCTCTGTCTATGCTAAGGGAGCCGTCAAAATACATGGTCCAGGTCGGGCGTGACTCGGAACTCGGCGGGAGCTAGATCTCTATCCATTCGGCCATGAAGTCAGCTAGGACTTGCATCTTGATGGTGTTGCGCAGCTTGTAATCAATGGAGAATTTGCCCATTTCCAAGGCCCACTTGACTATCCGTCCAGTAGCCTCGCGATTCTGAATGATGTCCCCGAGGGGAAACCCCATCACCACCACCACTTTGTGGGCTTGGAATAATGTCGCAGCTTCCGAGTGGTGACGAGGACGGCATACAGCAGCTTTTGCACTTGGGGATAGCGTGTCTTTGATGGCCCGAGGACCTCGAAAACAAAATATACGGGCCTCTGGACCAGATAGGTGCGCCCTTCCTCCGTGCCCTCGATGACCAGCACCGTGCTAACAATAGTAGTGATCACGGTGACGTACAGGAGTAGCTGTTCCTCGGGGTTCGGAGCTATGAGGTTTGGCAGTGTAGTCAAAAGGTGTTTGAAGTCAGCAAACGCCTTGTCGGCATCTGCCGTCCACTGGAAATCTTTGCCCTTCCCGACCAGCTTGTAGAATGGCGCTTCGCGCTCGCCAAGCCGGGAAATGAATCTTTCGAGAGATGTCATGCTTCCCATGAGCTTTTGCATGTCCTTTACACAGGACGGCTTTCGCATATTTAGGATCGCAGAGATCTTCTCGGGGTTGGGCTCGATTCCTCGCTCGGAGACGACAAAACCGAGAAGCTTCCCGGAGGGCACGCCAAGACGCACTTCTCAGGGTTAAGCATCCATTGGTACTTGCGCAAGTTCACGAAGGTCTCTGCTATATTGGGCAAAAGATCATCGGGGATCCGCATCTTGATCATTACATCATCCACGTAAGCTTCAATGTTACAACTGATCTGGCTAGCCAAACAACGGTGGACGGCTCGCTGATAGGTCGAGCCGGCGTTCTTTAGACCGAAAGCCATCATGGTGTAACAGAAGGCCTCGAATGGCGTAATGAAAGACGTCTTCTCCTGGTCGGACGCTTTGAGGCCTATCTGATGATAGCCTGAGTAGCAGTCCAAGAAACACAGGAGGAAACACCCTGCCGTGGAGTCGACGACTTGAACGATGTGGGGAAGAGTAAACGGGTCTTTAGGACAATGCCTGTTAAGATCGGTGTAGTCAACACACATTCTCCATTTTCCCTTTTTCTTCCTTACAAGGACCGGATTGGCTAACCAATCTGGGTGATGCACTTCCCGAATGAAACCCGCATCTAGAAGCCGAGTCAACTCCTTTCGAATCTCGTCCTTGCGCTCATGGGCGAACCGACGCAGGCATTGTCTGACCGACTTGGCATCAGGGAGAACATGAAGCTCATGCTCGACCAACTCCCTGGGTACTCCCGGCATGTCTGCTGGTTTCCAAGCAAACATATCGATGTTCACCCGCAGGAAGTCGATGAGCGCGCTTTCCTATTTCTTCTTAAGGTACGAGCCGATCAGTGCCATCTTGGAGGGATTGGTGTCAGAGAGGGAGACAGCCTTGTACTCGGCGGAGCCAGCGGAAGGCCGCGACACTGACGGCACCGGACTTGGGTTGTCCTCAACCATTGGTGCCTTCCCTTTTAGGTGCGCTCGAGGGAGAAAGCCCGTCTACCGGGCCAACAGACCGGTAGCCTCGCCGAGGACAAGGCTCTCAGATTCACAGGCGTGAGACGTGGCGACATCACCGCACACGGAGAACTCCCCCTGAGGACCTGGCACCTTGAGGACCAGGTACATGTAGTGGGGAATCGCCATGAACTTGGTGAGGGCCGGACGGCCGAGTACAGCGTGGTAGGCCGTCTCGAAGTCAGCCACGTAGAACCTGACAAACTCGGTGCGGAAGTTATCCCGCGTTCCAAGCGTCACGGGGAGGGAAATCATGCCGAGGGGCAGGCGTCCTCGACCTGGAACGATGTCGTAAAACGGCGAGTCCATAGGCTCAAGGGTGGAGAGGGAGACCCCGAGCTCACGAAGGGTACCTCTAAAGAGGACGTTGATGCCACTCCCCCCGTCGACTAGAACTTGCTTGAGACGCACCTTAAGCACCACTTGGTCCACCACCAATGGGAACCGACCCGGCTTTGGGACATCGGTCCACTGGTCTGCTCGAGAGAAAGAGATCGGAACCTCTGACCATCGAAGGTGCTCAGGCGAGTCAATCGATATGGTGTTCATGTGACGAGAAAGGAGCTTTTGTTGACGTTGACTCTCAGAGGTCGCCTCGCCACTGAGGATCATGTTGACAGTATGGGTCCGCTCCTGGAAGCCGTCCTCCCGTCGTTGGTCCCCTTTTTGGTGCTTCGGCTCTGCGCTCCTCCCCTTCGGTGGCCTCGGTGGTCAGGGATTTCACACCTCCCAAACCATTTGATCCTGGAGGGAGTAGCACTATCGGATAGTGTGATTCCCATCAGGATGGAGGAAGCACAGCTTGTCTAGTGCTTCCCAGTGTGTTTCACCCGAGGGCTCTCCCCTCGAGCTTGGTCCATCGAGGGCCACAACTTCTGTGGTCGGTTGGCGTTTCGAGTCCTCCCACCAACCCTGTAAATGTGGGCGGCGGTCTGACCTCCTCGGCGAGCGGTGCTCGGGGACGGCCCGCTCCTTTCCCTTCGACTCCCTCGGAAGGCGGGAAGCGGCGGGCACCATGAGCTGATTCTCGGTGTCCTCAGCGTAGGTGAAGCCCTCGGAGATGATAAAAACCTGAGCCGGGGTGGTGGGCTTCGTCCGAGCGAGGAAGCGAAACAGCTCAGAGGGTCTCCATAAGCCCTCCGAGAAGATGCGCATGACGTCACTGTCAGAGATGCTTGCAACAAAGTTACGGCGCTTCGAGAAATGCCGGATGTAATCCCGGATGGACCCAGTAGGGCTTTGCTGGACTCGGCCGAGGTCGTAGCAGGTAGCCGGGCGTTGCCACGTGCCATGATAATTGGCGATGAAGGCATCACACAGCTCATCCCATGAGTCGATGGAGTCCTTAGGCAGTCCAGCAAGCCAGTTGATGGCAGTAGGTGCCAGCATGACCGGGAGATAGTTGGCCATGACACGATCGTCACCGTTTGCGACTCGAACAGCCATGCAATACAGCTGGAGCCACAGGGTGGGATCTGTCTTACCATCATACTGCTCTATCCCCGTCGGGCAAAAACCCTTGGGCCACATGACCTGCCGGAGCTTGGCGGTGAAGGCCACAAAGCCATCATGGTGGGGTGTCGAATCGGGCACTGCATCAGGAGGTCCATGCAACAGGTCGTACTCGTCCTGTCGCTGTATCTCCTGGTGCCTTCGATCGATGGCGCGCCGCTTGATGGTGTTGCGGGCATCCATCCTTTGCACGATCACCTCGCACAGGTCCCCCGTGTGGGAGCTCCCTTTATGCTCGGTCATGCAAGCACTCTGGGAGTGTCGGGTCGTGCCCGCGGGGGGATCCACGGTCCTCGTGGTTGCACCCGCCGTGCAACCCTCCCCGCGTTACGGGAACAACACGTGTTGCAGTGAGCGTCGGACTCCTAAGAGCCCGTGACCTCGTCGTCGGACACCGCCTCCGCCATCATGACGAAGTTGGCGGGCCAGCGGTTGCCAGGGATGAACACTGGTCCGCTGGGCCGTCCACTCAACACCACGTGTGGCGAGAGGCGCATTGAACGATCCTGCTAGGGTCCCCTGCACCGAGAGGCGCGGGAGCACCCCTAGCAACACGCGGAGGCGAGGAAGACGTGCCTCGGGATGGTGGAGCAGGATGCATGGTGCAGAGTCGAGCTGGTCGCTCGATCCGGGTCCAAGCATCTGTCCTCGGGACTACCGAACGAGCAGTCGGGGGTTTGGGCTGCCAAACCCTGACGGCCGCACGGAGCTTAGAGGGCGAGGCCCCAGGACGCAAGACCACACGCCTTGGCCTCACCGCCACGCGTGGAGGCGTGACCGCACGCTCCAACTCGCCGGAGGCCGCCTGAGAAAGAGTGAGGCGATGAAAGTCATCCGCGCGGAACACCAGGGTGCCAAAGACAAAGGTCTTCCCGACAGGAGCCACGAAGTCGGTGGCGAAGGAAACAACCATTGGATCACCTCAGACGAAGAACAGCGTCCCCTACCTGGCGCGCCAACTGTCGACGGGTGGGTCGGCAATCCTCCCAGGGGGTCCCCGAGGAGGTAGAAGAGAGTTTGGTGGAGAAGATGTCTTCCGATGGACCCGATGGTCGACTCGAATCCTAAGATGAGCCAAGAAACAAGACGCAAGGGTTTATACTGGTTCAACCCTCCCGAAGGATAATAGGCCTACATCCAGTGTGAGGTGTTCTTTCTCTAGGGTGGATGATGAACAAGAGTTACAAGCGCGAGAAGGAATCTGGAGAGGCCGCTCCCTAGCTCCCCCCTGCTCTCCCTTTTATACTTAAAGGGGGCAGGAACAGATGAACTTGGGGGCCAAGAAATCTAAGACTAAGAGAGACAAACAGTTGGGTACAAAGAATATCTGATGAAGTACAAGTTGGTCTGCTAGTTCCTGCGCACCGTGGGTGTCTTGTGCTCCTGCCAGCCTAGGGTCCCTGCTCCTGTGCCGCCAGGTGGTGTCAGACGTTGTCGGGTTGTCTCCTTCCTCTTCCTCCTTGCCTGCCAAGTTTCCTCTCGAGGATGCTCGAGGTTGGGCGTCGAGTCAGAGTCGAGAGAAGGGGCCAAGGTCGGACTCAGGGGAAGGCCAGCATGCCCGACCCCCGAGGGCAGTCGGGCTCTCGGTCACATCCCGAGGACACTCGGTCTGACTTCTGTTGAGGTTCAATTTGGGTTTTTGAGGCACCTCGGGATGACACCTCCCACAGCAGCCCCCGAGCCTAAGGAGGGATGAAGCATCCTTCCTTAGGGTTAGAGTTCCTTCGGAGCTGTGCCTTCTCATAATCCTTAGAGCTTCGAGCCAAGATTTTGGTAGGTGCACCGCCCAGGTGCACCTACCAGGTGTAGCCCCCGAGCCTAAGGGCGAATGGAACATTCGGCCTTAGGGTCAAGTTTTCTTCCAAGGTGCTGATCCCTAGCAGTTTTTGTGAGCCGATGATCTGCCAGTGCACCGCCTAGGTGCACCTGGCAGGTGTAGCCCGAGCCTAGGGTCGGATGGTACATCTGAGCCTAGGGTCAAATCATCGAGGGCGTTTTACCAACCTCCCAATGATATGAGCGACGCTCGAGGTCCACCAAGAAAGAGGGGTTACCCGAGAGGAACAGGTCTGCCGCCCGGAGGCGTTTGAGAGTCCCTGCTTTGACAAAGGGGGAGGCCCGCTTGGCCTTCAGCCTCCAAGTCGGAGAGTTCACTGCCCAAAGGTGGTGAGGATGGGTGAGGTGTGCGGGGCTACGGGCCCTGGGGCTCGAGGTAGCCCCGACCTCACTTGTGGACTAGCTAGAAAGCCCACACTCGAGTTGTCAAGGTCATTGCCCTTGGGGCGACGAAGAGCGTGGTTATGGCCGAGGCTACTGCCTGAGGGCACTCGGTAGTCCCGACCTCGACCGGGGGCTAGCTCGGAAGCCCATCTCGAGTCGAGATGAACCCGACCCAAATGGGGTTTTGCTAGTATCAAAGCAAAGCCTTCTGACATTTTCTGCTACTTCTTGAATACGGCGCGAGGATTGGGAGCGCGGCTGCATCACATCAAATCTTTTGGCACCCCTCCCTCTCCCAAGCGTCAGGCGGCGCTGACAATTGAGATGGGAAAGGTGAAGTGACGTTTCGATGAGCTCTTTGGAGTGGACGACGGAAGTTGTGGAGACGTCGTTCGTCCTTCCAAAGATCCAACGACCCAGATTTTGCCCAGAGTTTACGTGTTAAGCTAAGGAAATGGATGGGCAAGAGGCGTTTCGGATGCTCCGTGTTTGCCACGAATGAGACCACATTTTTCGAAAACCACGCTAGCGAGCCTACCCCTATCTCCCTATATAAACCCCATTGCAACGGGCTCTTCTCCTTACGCCATCTTACTTCTCCACTTTGAGGAAGAGAAAATTTCTCAGTTCTCCCGCCTCCACTCTGCAACCTTCTCCTTCCTCTAAGCAGTCTTTGGCTCATGGCCTCGTCGTCGAGTTCCAGTGAAGGTTGGAGTTCGATTGGAAGCCCCGAGAATCGGCAGCGGCAGGTAGGCTTAGCTTCACTTCCTTGCCTTAACGTTTCCTCCATTCCTCTAGTGGAGCTTCACCTGCTAGGTGTCGATGCCTTGGCAGGAATCTGGACTTACTCCAAAGCTGGAAATTGCACAGATAAACCTTCCCGCCCCAATGACCGAGCCCAAAGAGAAACAGAAGTTGACTGCTTCCATAGAGGCAGGGCCGAGCGTCCATGGGGAGGCGGGTGGGCAAGCATCAGGACCTGTCCCCAAGATTGCTCGCCGTGGTGCTGTGAAGTTCACAGTGTCCACCAGGTGAGCACCATGGTCGCATTTTCTTTTCTGGCACTACACGCTAACTGGCATTGCTGATAGGAAACCATCTTGGGTCGACCCTCATCTTGTTAGGTCGTCATCTCCTAGCGGAGCTGAAGTGTCTGCGGCCACTTCACAGCACACCCAAGCCCTCATCCAAGACTTGACCGGGGCGCTCGATGATGTGGAGGCGAAGGCATCAGCGTCGGAGGCAGCGACGGCTGAGCTGGAGGAGAAGCTGGCAACCGCCGAGGCGGCCAGGGATGAAGTCTTGGCCAAAATGGCCGAGGACCAGGCCACACGGGCAGAGGCTGTCCGTAAGTGCTTCTCTTCTTTATTTTCTTTGTTGTCGAAGTGGAAGTGTGCTTCAGCCAACCTGTTTCATGACCAGGCCAACTGGCGGGAGCCGGTCAACGGCTTCGTCGACTCGGGGACAACCTTAAGATGATCGACCGGCGATGGGAAATATGTTCGGTGACGGCCCGAACGCTCCTCGCCGAGATCGATCCAGACACGTCATCACTCATCCCGAACGACGACATGCTCCAGGCGCGTCTGCTGAGCGGCCGGGAACTTCTCCGGTGCTACGCTCAGGTACTTAATGTTGCCTGTTCACCAATCATCAAATGATATTCTAGCATTCTCCTTGTGGACTTCTAAAGATGATTTAGTGAATTTTGTTTGAATTCACGTGATCTTGTTGGATTAATCTTGGCAAAGACATGGCGTCGAAGAGACACCGGATGTTTGCTACTTCAGAAGCGCATCTATCCATATATACCAAAATAAGACCACAAGGATTCCTCATAATCTAGTTCAGGGATGCTAGAATTATACCCTCATGGTATGTGTTGTATTCATTAATCTCCTATTGGTGCATACTGACACACAAATCTTTGGAAAATTATGCATATATGTGCTATGACCATATGAGTTATAACGTTTATTCTTATAATTCTATGACCAAAAAGGTAGTGTAGCACAAATCATCGCACTTTTAGAGTGTTCAAAGGGGTAATGGACAATAGATGTTTCTATAAAGTACACAACAAATTCAATTGCTGCTACTAGCAAGGGTCATAATATTTTTAATTCTATGCGTTTGGAAATACCTCTTTCTCTTAAAGTGCTATTTGTGGTTATGCGGTCCATAATTTGTTCTTTTTCTTTTTTGTTTGGGCGTTACACAAAATTCAAAGCATTATAATCATGGGCTAGGAAATAGCAAGAAAATAATAAATGACTTAAATATGCTATTTTATACTGGAAGTAATCATTTATTGCAGTGAAAAATGTGTGCTCCACATGGGCAAAAACCATTTGTGCTATTCAATATTCTATTAAAAAATTACAACAAATGATGACAAAGTAGATTGATTCAACAAAGTATTCCGATACATTGGACTCAATTAACTTCATAGCCAGCTTCTTGCTCGGTAGCTACGACAATGATTTTTTATTCTGACAAATTTCAAGGCCGATCCAGTTTAGTATAGGAGATTCTACGTCCATAGCCATGCAAACAGGCTACGAGTTTTCCCCCTCAATTCATGATGGGTGTGCTATTAAGATTGTTTTTTTCTTTTTGTATTCATGAGTGTATGGTTCTAGATTGTTCACCTTGACCTATGCTCTACTCTCCCTTTTTCTCTTCTTTCATTGAGGTAAATGCACTAGGTTAGCTGCTCGTGTTTGATTTCATTATCATCTATGCTAGGTGGTTTGGGAAGACAATGCTTTTCTAGTGAACGTTCCTGAATGTTACGTAATTATATTATCAACTAGTTAGGCATACTTATACTTATGTGCGACTTTTGTCACGTTCAGATAGAATATCAAGAATTTTCACAGTAGTCGGTGCAAAGTCGTTACATCGTATTATCGTACTCTTGTGGTCATTTGCTTAGTGAATCGTAGTAAAAAATACTCATTCTTGCTTATATTTCTTGCTCTATGAGAGGTGGATGTGCATCGTAATCTTTCAAATCGCTTCTTTCGTGCAGTCAAAAAAGTGTCAATCCG
Organism: Oryza australiensis; assembly: GCA_019925245.2. NCBI lineage: Eukaryota > Viridiplantae > Streptophyta > Magnoliopsida > Poales > Poaceae > Oryza > Oryza australiensis. Next base: position 118,847 of record JAIFGZ020000289.1, on the reverse strand, counting down.
CTCATTCGTCTAGTGTACTCATTCATGAGAGTAACATAGAGATTCCAACAAGAGATTAAAATGCTTGATCAATCTCAATCTCATCTAGTTAATGAATAGAGCACACTTGAGTTAATGTTGCTTAGAGCTTCCTGCTCCAGTATAATTTCGACTTTGGTTGCATATGTCAGGGATGTTCTAGATTCAATAAACTTCTAGTTCGCGATTCCCATCATCTTCAATTATTCAAAAATACATGCATAAATTACATTAAGATAAAATGCACAAATGTTGCAATATAATGGTACCCAAAATTCTTGCAAATAATTCCAATATATACTATATAATTCTATATATTTTACACAAAGATATTAATTAATGGTAATAAAAGCATTACAAATAATCAATAATTATAAATGCGATAAATAAATTTTATAATCATAAATATCAGCAATAAAAGTGTCTCATCTCGCAAAGTCAGGATCAAAATTCAAAATCCCATGGCTCTATTATGCGATAATATGATTTTTCATTGATTTTTGCAATTTCTAGGGCCCATATGCATTTTCATAGAAGTCTGGATTTTAATAGCAAAATTTCTACTCCTGAAAAACATGCGCTTAATTTCCCAAAATTGGAAGGCCTTTTTTGCAAAATCAGAAGATTCTTTCTTTTTTTTTTCCTTTTCTTTCCCTACTCTTTCCTTTTCTTCTTCCCCCGATGGAGGCGGTGCGGTGCCGTGCAGCGGCCGGATCGGTGTGGCGTGGGCCGGGCGGTCTGGCGCGGGAATCCGGGGCGGCGCAGGTACGGCGGACAGTCGGCGTTGCGGGCGGCTGACGGTCGGGCGGCGGCGCTGCTGGCACACGGCATAGATGCGCGGCCGTGCGATGGCGGGACACGGCCGTGCAGTGGTCGGGCGCTGCCTTGCGCCGGCGGGACGGGATGCGGCCGGACGTTGTCGGCGTGTCCGTCCGGCGGCGGCTTGGCCTGGGAGGTGCGGCGACCGAGGCCATGCGACAGGCGCGACGCGGCCGTGCGGCGGTGCGACACGACCGGATGGCGCGGTTGCGGGCGCGACACGGCCGCTCGGCATGAGCGCGGCTATGGCGGTGGCGCAGAGCGACCATGGTGCGGCGGTTGGCCGGCGTAGCACAGCCGTGCAGCGGCATGTGTTTTCTTTTTTTCTTTTGCTCTTCTTCTTCTTCGTTTTCCTTTCTTGTTCCCTCGCGGTGCAGAGCGCGGATCGACGCAGCTTACGGTGGGGCGTTGCGGACGCGGCCGTCGTGGTGTGAGGCGCGGCCGGCGCGTGTGCAGCCTTCATTGCACAGATGGCGCTTTCTTCCTTTTTCTTTCTTCTTCTATGCTTGCTGTGGATGGCTCTGCGACTTGCGCATGCTACCAGTGCTTGTGGGTGGCCGATGCGGCCAGCGCACAGTGCGTTCGGTGCACGGTGAAGCCGAAGCCGCCGATGCGTGGCGTGTCCAAAGCACCGCGCGGCCGGTTTAGAAAGCGCACAGTACAGCCAACGCGTTTGCAGCCTCCGACGTCTATGATGCGGATGGTTTTCGTCTTGCTCCTATGCACAGGTTGTTCCGTGTCCCAAAAACCGTAATCGGCCATTGCCGGCGACTCCAAGTCGACAGTGACGGTAATAGTCGGGAGTTAAAAAAGGAAACAAGGACGAAGAGAAGAATCCGTTTTCATGATTAGATCAGCGAGATGCAAAATAGATCTACAATCTTTAACCTTCTTTTTTCTCTACGAATCTTCAACCTTCTTTTTCTCGATCTTCAGTAGAATGTCATACTCATAACCTCATAATGTCTACACATAAGACATGAGGTGAGACTCTTTTCTCTCATTTCTCTATCACCAAGTCTAGAATGAGTAGTTTCCCTCTTACTTATGTAACCATATTATATATACTAGTAACTATACCCGTACGTTACAACGGGTAAAGTCGGGTGCAACACGGATGGGGACAGGAGGAAAGGGCAAGGCGTGGGGCGTGGCGCTGGAGCTCCGAGCATCTACGGGAGGAGGGGCGCAAGCGCAGCGTGGGATGCGGCGCAAATGGGGACAGAGGGAGGGCGCGGAGATCTTTTTCCATCCAAGCTTTCCTTTTTTTCAACATTGAGGCGGGTTAATTTTATAAATACTCAAAGGGGTTTTCTGTAAAATAGCCAGACAGACGAAAATTTTGGATAAAAACACTACTTGCTTTATAGATAGTTATATATATATTATAGATATATAATATTTAATTATGGGTCCAATAAATATATGTGAATATTTTATATATGAAATATTATATGGATTGGGCATAGGTTTCCTAAATTGTTTGAGATATGATGTTACCTCGTTTATTGAAATTTACTAATATTATTTTACTCATTTTGGTAACTGAGCGTTTTTTTCATTTTAGGGAACGAAATCCTTGTAATTATCTACGTTGCAGTCAAGAATATAGACGTATGGTTAAGACCCTGTTTGGCATTTTAGTCGGGTTGTAAGGACTAAAAGGGACTAAAACTCATTCATTATACTGAACAAAGACCATGTTATCTCTATGTAGTCATGAGTAAAAAATAAAAGCTCCATTGAAAATACAAATTGGAGAAAATGATATCATGTGTACATGCAAAAACATTTATATAATAATGTGGATAGCAAACATAGTACCAAAAATATTGGGACTATTAATTAGCTAATGCAATTTACATTAATAGATTAACTATTGATTAGCTAATACAGTATGCTTCTCTGGATCATGACTTAGGTCAAATATTACAGCCTTATCTGTTTGGTTATAAGCATAATTCCCTACCAATGCAAAAAAAAATCATGTTATATAAGTTTGTTTAGGGAGGAATTCGGTCAGAATGATTAATATTCTAGGTCTCTAGGAAAGAATTTTTTTTTTGAGCAGAACAATTATGACTAGCAATAGAATATTCTGTGATAAAATCGAATTCTAGATGGACATTATGCAAACAAGAAATTTTCAACTTTCCAAGTGTTTTCTATAGGACATATATGATCCAAAAGAGCTAAACATATTCAACGTTAACTGATCAAGCACAACAAAAATAAAACGCAAGCATTACAGCTATTGCACATAGAGGATTTATTGATTGGTATTTGAGACACTGCGTTGCGGGAGGGTATGTGGTGGAAAAACTTGTTTTAGTCCCAATTAGTATCTCTATTAGAGACTAATGGACTAATATCATTTTAATCCCTTTTAGTCCCTTCGTTTGGGATTTTAGGGACTAAAAGGATTAAAATGAAGAGACTAATGGTTTTAGTCTCTAAACCAAACAGGGTATAGCTTTGCACTTGATAATTGGTTGATTCAAATAGATGGCACAACTACTAGAAATGAACTCAAATGTGAAACATGTACATTTTCTCAAAATTCAACCAAGTTATGGGGATGATTTAGCTATGTTTTTCCACACTTTTCTAACTTATGCGTCCTCCTTTTTTACAAAAGCTTTCCATAAAATAGTTCTTTTAAAAAATCAAATTAATTTACTTTTATGTTTTATTAGGTAAACTAAATTAATCATGCATTAATCCACCACTTGATTTATGTCATGTTTCTTTACATCAGTTTATGGCTTTTCAGCCTACAGTAGATAAAAAAATAAAAGAAACAGCTAGTTTCTATGTTTAGCTACTCAAAAGCCATTTGGCTTTTCTGAACTACAAAAGCTAGAAGCTAGAAGCTCACTAGTGTGAGTTTTTCTGGCTTCTGAGGAGAAAAATTACCAACCTACCACTGTAATGCACCAGCTTGTCTGGCTTCCTCCACCGGATATTTTAAACTCTGTTTTTAAGATATTCTGAATTCCATTTGGTCCAAAAGCTAATCCTGAAAAAAGTTGTGAAACAGGCTCAGCTTTTATAGTTCTAGCTTTTGGAGGTAGTAGTAGCCAGAAGTCAAAAACCAGAAGCTTGCTTCTACAGAAGCAGAAGGTGAAAGAAACAAAACCTTAGTGTGCCAGGTTGAAAGGGTTACCATCCCGCCAAACACAACCTTAGGAGTTATGTATTACTACTCTTTTGTTTTCTAGCGCATGCTTATCAAATTGCTAAATGATATATTTTTAATAAATTATAGAAAAGTTGATTTAAAAAATATATTAATTTATTTTTAAATTTTTTAGCTAATACTTAATTAATCATGTGATAATCCCCTCGAAGAAAGGATTCCCAATCGCACACAGGCACCATTAACATTCCGCTCCAACAAGAAAGGGGGAAGATGCGTACTTGTCCATTCCATTATCCACAAATTTGTCCGAGAGAGCACTCATGTTGATCCTAACAGGAAAATAGGTTGCACAAACCGAATTTGCTCCGCTTTTGTAATGTTCCTTTGATATATATCAGTACAAAACCCTGATTATTCAGAACGTCTAGGGAGGAAATAACGTTATGCATTCCCTTTATGATCATTTTGCAGTGTCAAAGTACACTCGTCAGAAACATCCTTCCTCCCTTGAAAACAAACATGGGCAGCAACTATCATAAGAGTAACTATGAGAAGCTGTAGGAAAGGGGGGAAAAGGTATGCTTCACAAGGAAGTGCTTACAGTAATTAGTGCAGCCGACCACAGCAAATGCTCTGTTCAGTTCTTGATCACTCCAATCTATTACATGTCCCAGTTGACAAATCATGTTCTTCATGTATATAGTTCTTCAATCAACAGGTGCTTGGATCTCCCATAGAAGCAAATGCTAACGATTTGGAAGCCCAAGCAGTGGCATTCCTTGCTCCATCATGCAAACTCCCTTGCTTAGACGGGTATACCCTGTTAAATCTATGTTTTCCTTGCTCAAGGCAAGTGAAGGGAGTACGCCTACTCCATCTCCATTTCACAAAGGAAATAATCTTCGGATAAAGAAGATAGAGCAATCTAAGGATCACAAAAGAAGCTACTCGTTAAATAAGTATCTTGCTTAAGTATGTTCTCTGGTGTTCGAACCGACCAGGATGTACAATTTTCCTGCTGAGAATCCTCTTTAAGCTCAATGTTATCTGAAGATAGTATGTCATCTCCAATGGCTGAATCCATTGATGGATTAATACCTTCATCAGATGAAAGATGTAACCTCACCATCAGCTTTAGAATCAGGAAAAGAGTATCCAAGATATTTCAAGAAATCATAAACACATTGGCAGAGATGCTACAAGATTTAGCAGAGTGAAATGAACCATGGCATGAATATTTCAGTGCAGTTGGTGGCTGAGGACAAACTTACACACCTGAAACATCACTGTAGAAGGGAGCTAGAGATTTGACAGTTCGAGGCCCATGATTCGAAACTTGGTTTCGGCAATAGAATTTTAGCGGTGCAGTCAAGATCGCCAAGCACAATGGGTTAGGTGGAAAACAAGGATTTAGACAGGTTCAGGCCCTCTCGTGAGGTAATACCCTACTCCTGTTTCGGGGATTCGATTCGCCGAGTGTATATTGATCTCAAGATCTGTAGCTCCTAAAGTCTAAAACTCTTGCTTATCAACTCTGATATCCCTCAAGGTACGCCCCTTACCCCCTTATATACTCTTGGGAGGCGGGCTTACAGATCGGAAACCCTATATTACTCTAAGTCGGTTTCCTCAATCTTACTAAACCGTGACTATGAGCCGTTGCCTTATCTCAATCGGCAACGTAATACCCAAGTCATATTTGGTTTACATATTTAGTAGGCGCAATCTATCCCTATCTCCAGTCGGATAAGCTTGCCATGCGGATATCCGATTGCCATAATCTCCACAGTAGCCCCCGAGTCCTTTGCAGTCGACGAGATAGCTCAACTCGAACCAAAATAACACACAGCCAAACAACTCTTTGGCCGAGTGCTTCTGACGCCAAGTGATTCCACCATCTCTGCTTGAATCTCCCGAATGGCTCCAAAGACTGTGAAGGGCTGGAAAATATCCAAAAATTCTCAAAAATAAATATCTAGGTGCATCTCTCGATACACCTAATTAGGTGTAGCCCCCGACTGTGCGATTAGTCAAAAACAGACCAAACATACAACCAAGAACTATAAAAAATTATTCTCATGTAGATGCTTAGCTCAAGCTAAAGCAACCATAAAAAATCACTCGGCAAGCTCGTGCTCGTCCGAGTAAATTTGCCCGAGTCATTTCAGAACAAATAACTCAATTAACCCTCATGAGTGAAAAGCACTCGGTAAGCTCATGTTTATCCGAGTGGATCTGCTCGAGTTATCTCGGACAAATATTTTAATCATCCCTCATGGGTAAACAAGTTTTTCAGTCGTCTGAAAAATATGACCAAATTATTAAATAGCTCTTGCCATAATATTGGTCTCAATCTAAAAAAGATCTTCACCAAGGTAGAAAGTTAGCATTGACATAATCATTCAATCAAATGCTAAAAAATCAAACAGCCCCTGTCACCAAGGCAACCATAAAAAGCTTAGCTGTTTGTCACCTTTCAAATTGCATCGTGCTAGCTTCTCATGAAGTCAAGCAAACCGCGGTATGAAGGGATTTCCAAAGGTACAGGGCACTCAGACACGCGCATATTGCCAAGGCAAATCTGCTTAAGTTCATCCACTTAAGTGCCTAAGGACACACGTCAGGCCACACCTTAGCTGGGCCGCCGGTCTCTCATGGGCTCGGCCCAATTTCGAGAAAACCTAGCGCAACCCTCAAATCTTTATAAAAAGCCTCGAGGTCATCCCCACCACTTCGTCTTCCCAAAGAAATTCCCTAATCGCAACACTGTTCATCAGCTTGCAGCGAAGAACCCTAAGTCCTTGCACGTGCCCAATCCACCGATCCAGAAGCCTGCGCTTCGCTCACAGCTAGCCTCCGCATCCATTTTCTCAGACTCCCATCTCAAATCCCCATCCTTTTAACCAGATCTGCTCTCCACACAAACCACATTCATGGCGGATGAGAGGAAAATCCCTTTCGAGCAGTGGGCCACTTCGGATGTGAGGAAATCCACCCTCAAGGAGATGGTGAAACACAGAGTGCTTCCTCCCAAGGAGATCGTGGGCTGACGTCCGGCGGCGGGTGAGGAGTTTCCCACCCCAAACATCGGTGAGCTCGTCGTCTTCACTTCTTTCTTTTACTGTGGCTTCAGCCTCCCCACCTCCGAGTTCTTTAGGGGGCTTCTTGATTATTATGGTCTTCGTCTCTATCATTTGAACCCCAACTCTATGCTCCACATCGCTCTCTTCATTCATGTATGTGAAGCCTTCCTCGGCATTCTCCCCCACTTCCAGCTCTTCCGTCGCATGTTTTACCTTAAGCCGCATCCAAATAAGGACCAGCCCAGCGTCGTTGGTGGGGCAGGTTTCCAACTCCGTGGATCCCTCCACAAGGAGTATTTCTCTCTCCCTTTGAAATCCTCCAACAAGGGTTGGCATGCAAGCTGGTTCTATATTTCCAATCTTGAGCCCAGCTTGCCGAACTTCGTTGGCCTTCCCCCCGTGCCCAGGCCTACTTGGAGCACTGTGCCAGTAGCCCAAGACTGGGATGAAGCCAACAAGTTGCTAGCGAAGATCTTGGAGATGAAGCAAAAAGGTCTTCGCGACGAGCAAATCACTCGGCATTTCATCAGGAGCCGACTGGCGCCGATTAAAGAACGATCGAAGCCAGCCTTCGAGTATGAGGGCGAGAGAGACCCCAATCGGGAAGACCGTGACTCCCTCAGCTTCGAGATCCTGAAGATCCGGATGTACAAGGTCTTCTCGACTGGAATCGCGGTCGAACGCAGCCTCATGCTGCCAGTCCTCCCCTTCAGTCTCTATCGACCTCCTCCTCCGGTAAGCCGACTGAACTCTTTCATTGCCTTGTAATCTTGATGTCACACTTCTTAGTGTTGTAAGAAACTTTCTTGCAGGAAAATGCCTCCATCACCTCGAAGCCCTACAAAATTCCTCACGACGACGTGCCGACCCGACCTACCAAGAAACCAGTCGGCGGCGTGAAGATCCAGAGTGATCCAGCCGGGAAAAGGGCGGCCCCGAGTGAGGACATCAGCAAACGGGCAAGCAAGAGGAGGCTCGTCATTGATGACTCGGACGACGATGTCCCAGCCCCTCCAGCCGAAGCAACCCCTCCAAGGCCGTCACCAAAAGCGGCGCCTAAGATCCGCCGATCATCCAGGTACACCTTACAACTGAAGTTTGAACTCTTCGTTGAAAAGTTCTTCATCTTCATTCTGATTACTCCTGTCGTTCTCTTTGCAGGAGGCCCCAAGACATAGACCCTGCAGGGCAGAGTGAGGGGCCAACGCCAGCCACAACATCCGAGGCATCCAAGCCCACGGAACCAAAACCCTGGAGCCCTCTCCCGAGCGAGAGCGCTTCGGGTGGAAAGCCCTCACCTCCCAGCGAGAATATCCCGAGGAGGAAGCCCCCGACCGTCAGCCGGGACACCCCGACTGGAAACCAGTCAGCCGCGGAGAAGCCCCGGGCTGCAGCTCAGAAGGCCCCGACTGAAGACCAGTCGGTCAAAAGTTAGAAGGAAAAGACCAGCCGGGCTACTCCAGTTAAGGATTCAGCCACCGAAACCGGTAAGTCTTGAATTAACATTTCATCTTCAATCTTCAGTTTAACTCTTTCGTACCTTCATCTGTTCCTCCTGATCTATCAGCCACAGTAGAAGAGATCCCCAGGTTGCAGTCTTCTGAAACATGGGTTCCTCCGATTAAGATCGAGTGGCGAGATTCGAAAGGCCAAAGGCAAGGCATCATCTTAGATAAGCAAGCGAAAAGCGAGGAAAGAGATGTCCTTGTCAACAGCCTGAATGAGGCGACTCGTCTACTCAACGTAAGTCTTGATCTTTTTCTGTTGTTGCATCATTATTTCTTTTCAGTCGGTCAACTTTAGATCTTACGTGCAGAAGGAGTATGGCCGATCAATGGCTAAGTCTGACGCGCTCGAGAAGTTGGTCCCGCATCTAAACTCCCTGGAGGGCGTCCATCAAAAATTGAAGACCACTCGGGAAGAGGCCGCGTCGAGGGAGGCGGCCCTGAGGAGGGAGATAGCCAAACTCCGGGAAGAGAACCTCGACCTCTGGGGTTCAGTCGGGAGTAAGCTTAACCCTCTCAGTCTCCTTATGGTTTCTGTGTTGATTCTGGTTGCTGACAACCTTTCTTGTTTGTAGAAAATTCATCGGAGGTTCACTCGCTCCAGGTCCAGCTGGAGGCAGTCAGCCTCGGCAAGACCGAGCTGGAGACCGAGTTTGAAGGTGAGCTCCTTCAAAACGATGTTCTTTATACTGCTTTGCCTTCGAACGCGTTGTGTGATCATATGTCTTTGGCAGCCTACAAGGTCAAGACCCGAGCTCAATACGACGTTCTGCTTGAGAGGGTCAAACAAGCCAGAAAGGTCACAGAAGATGTTGCAAACGCACCAGCTGTCTTTGTTTCATCAGGGAGTCAGGGCTAGCTCACTGGACCCAGTCGAGATCTTCGATAAGCTGCGGAGAGCCCCCGACCAATCCTTGGCCAACATCACGAGGCTGCTACCATGGGGGCTGGCCTTGCTCTTGCACAGACCAAGTCCCTGTACCCCCGGGTAGATATCAATTCAATCGGGGAAGGCTTCGCTGACGGCACCTCGGATGAGCAATCCCTGGACATGATCAGTGATGCGCAGGAGTCGGCTAAGAAAATTGTTGTTGATGTAGTAAACAACTTCCGGCCTTAATTGTCTTGTAAACATTGTCTTGTAAACATTGTATGATTGTGACATTCTGGTGTAGACTTGTGAATATTCAGTTTATTTATGTTAATGCCCTGATCTGAGTTTTTATGTAAAATTTTTTAAGTAATTTTCGTCCGACTATCACCGAGCCTAAGCTCGATTAGGTCATCAAAAAATTCTCAGTCCTTAAACACTGAACTCGAATCAAGGAACATTAAACAATGATAAACCAAATACGCACAGGTTGTCAAAAAAACCATGCATTATTGACATATGTATAGCCCCCGACTGCTAACTCAAGAAGTCATCTTGCTTGAGGTTGGCAGTCAAGAAGAAACATGAAACTTAAGTCAATTTAAGCATAGAATCGTCGAAGATGCTCGATGTTCCAGGAATTCTCCACCATAGATCCGTCTTCACGCTTTAATCGATATGCACCTGGCCGAGTCACCCCAACTTGTGACGGTCCTTGGTGGTCTGAATCTTGCGTAGAACCAAATCGTCAACGATAAAAGCTCGTGCTCGAACGTTGTGACTGTGGTATCGTCTGAGCCCTTGAAGATATTTTGCATACTGGATGAGGGCTGCCTCACGGGCCTCTTCCAGTCGGGTGAGGTCATCCACTCGGTCTGGGTCGTAGCTGTTAACACTGGAATTTGGTAATTGGGTTCCTAAGGCTGAAAAGGCAAAGTGGAATTGGATCGGCTGAAGACAGGAATCATATCGGCTAAAAGACTGATCGACTGCAGGACTAAACGGCTGAGGATGGATCGAATGGAAGCAGCCGACAGCCGATTCTGAGTTCAGAAGAGATGAAACCGTGTTTAGTGCAGAAACTTGAAGATAAATAGAAGATTCGGTTGCTAATTGCGCGTTTAAAGATATTGCCACTTATGGATAGAGTCCTGTAACGGCAATTGTATCTGTAATCTAGAGATTTGTTAAATTATTTATAACACGGTATGGGTCCCGCTAGGGATAATATGATGTTTAAACAGTAGTTTAGGTAGAGTCCAGGGTTGTTACAGATATTTGTATCTTGGGTATAAATAGGACCCGAGACCCTTTGTATCAGGACGGATTCAATCAGTCTAATCTTCGGCGCATCGCCATCCTTTTTTTTGGACGAACACTCTGTTTGGCTTTGGGCTGCATCGTCTCGATCCCCAAGACTCAGGTAAATGTTTGTCATTAGTGGTAAGATTATTTGTTTCTAATGCTTCCATCGCAATGATACATTAGAATCAGTGGTTTTACTGCGACATATATCATATAATGCATATGAATTAGGTCAATGCTTAGATCTATCTTGTAGTTGGCTCATCTCGTCAAGAATGTATGGTCAACAGGGCTAGGTCTAAGGGTTGGTTGGTTCCTATGTAGTATCTACCATCTCACGAGGTGTAAGTCGGTAGTAATAGATAGGATGTTTCTTTTGATACTTAATGCTGCATCAAAATTGAACTATTAAGTCGTCTTTAGAACCATCAGTGATCTGTTCTTCTAGGATTTACATTATCAAGAGATAGCGTCGGGGTTTCAGCCGACCTTATTTGCCCTAATGTGTTTCTTTTAACGTGATTGTTACTAGATTTGTGTTAGGACTATCTTTTATGTACAAATCGTGTTCTTGGTGGATGTTGCTTATATGTTTGATCTAGGAATATTATCTTCACATGAGATTCGTTGGAGTACCAGCCGATTCGATGTTAGTTTCCCAGTATCGGCTAGGCTATTGATCTGTATATTCATTATTCTTCGCTATGTTTGGATCAGGCGGCTAATGACTGTCTCGGCGTGTCCGATATATTCCAGTCGCTAGGCCCAAATATGGTCTAGAATAGTGTATATACATCCATGGATTTCCTTAGCCGATCCCGTGGGGGATCTAACCTAACGCTTAACGAACACTGCCTTGTTTTCTTGTTGATTAGCAGATCAAATCAACTGGCACGCTCTACACGTTGTAGGCAGCCGAGAAGGACCTGCACTGGAGTCAAGCAGATCTCCCAGGCCAGCGCGTGAGAGAGATTTCTCGTCAACACGCTTCTTGGCACGCCCAGTGGGTGGTGATGACATTTGGCTTAAAGAACGCTGGGGCAACATATCAAAGGGCAATGAATTACATCTTTCACGATATGATCGGCGCACTAGTAGAGATATACATCGACGACGTCGTCGTCAAGTCAAGAGAGATAGAAAGCCACATTGCCGATCTGAGGCAAGTGCTGGAGCGAACGAGAAAATATGGTTTGAAGATAAATCTGCTTAAATGTGCGTTCGGCGTATCGGCCGGGCAATTCTTAGGGTTCCTCGTCCATGAAAGAGGGATTGAAGTCACACCAAGGAGCATCAATGCTATTAAGACAATTCAACCCCCTAAGGATAAAAAGCAGCTTCAATCATTAATCGGAAAGATAAACTTCATCAGACGGTTCATAGCTAACCTCTCAGAAAAATGGAGCCGTTCACACCATTGCTTCGGCTTAAGGCCGATCAGACCTTCGCATGGGGGGAAGAGCAACAGAAAGCGTTAGATAACATAAAAGATTATCTAAGCTCTCCTCCAGTTCTAATGCCCCCACAAAAGGGAGTGCCATTCAAACTCTACCTGTCAGCCGACGACAAGTCAATCGGCTCTGTCCTAATCCAAGAAGTCGGCGGCAAAGAAAGAGCCATTTTCTATCTCAGCAGGCGGTTGCTAGACGCGGAGACCAGGTATTCGCCTGTCGAGAAGTTATGTCTATGCCTTTATTTCTCATGTACAAAGCTAAGGCACTATCTGTTGTCCAATGAGTGCACGGTAACTTGCAAAGCCGATGTAGTCAAGTACATGCTATCAGCTCCAGTGCTCAAAGGAAGGATCGGAAAGTGGATCTTCGCACTAACAGAGTTCGATCTGACGTATCAAGCTCCAAGAGAAGGAAAAGGACAGGCCATAGCCGATTTCATTGTGGAACATAGAAACGATTTGATCGGCTCCGTGGAAATTATGCCTTGGACTTTGACTTTCGATGGCTCGGTATGCACCAACGGCTGCGGCATCGGCTTAGTCCTTATCTCGCCCAAGGGGGCAAGCTTCGAGTTCGCTTTTGCCATCGACCCCCACGCTACGAATAACCAACCGAGTATGAAGCCGTTCTCAAAGGGCTAACTCTGCTCAAGGAGGTGGAAGCTGACGCAGTCGAGATAATGGGAGACTCGTTGCTCATCATCAGCCAACTATCAGGAGAATATGAGTGCAAAAACGACGCACTGATGATCTATCATCGACAGTGCCGGGAGTTAATGGATGGTTTCCGGCTAGTCACTTTGAGGCATATCCCCAGGGAGCAGAACACGGAGGCCAACGATTTGGCTCAAGGGGCATCGGGCTACCGACCGATGCTAAGAGATGTCGACATCGGCGTGGCCACCATCACAACCGACGATTGGAGATTTGACGTCTACAATTATCTCAAAGACCCTTCTCAGTCGGCCACAAGGAAACTACGATACAAGGCGCTACGGTACGTATTGCTCGGAGAAGACTTATACTATCGGACGATTGATGGCGTACTACTCAAGTGTTTGGGGGCCGATCAAGCAACGGTGGCCATCGGGAAGTACACGAAGGAGTGCGGCACCCATCAATCGGCCCACAAAATGAAATGGCTACTTCGCCAAGCCGGATACTTCTGGCCGACAATGCTGGAGGATTGTTTCAAATACTACAAAGGGTGCCAGGACTGCCAAAAGTTCGGCACGATACATCGAGCGCCGGCGTCGGCCATGAACCCAATCATCAAGCCGTGGCCCTTCAGGGGATGGGGCATTGATATGATCGGCCAGATCAATCCACCTTCAAGCTAGGGGCACAAATTTAATCTAGTAGCCACCGACTATTTCACGAAATGGGTGGAGGTGATTCCCCTCAGAAAAGTGGATTCTAAGGATGCAATTGAGTTCGTCAAAGAACACATCATCTATCGATTTGGCATTCCACAAACAATAACGACCGACCAGGGGTCCATCTTTGTTTCGGACGAGTTTGTCCAGTTTGCCGACGGCATGGGGATCAAGCTGCTTAACTCTTCGCCGTATTACGCGCAAGCCAACGGGCAGGCCGAAGCATCAAACAAAAGCTTGATCAAGCTGATTAAACGAAAGATCTCTGAGCATCCTAAGCAATGGCACACCCGATTGGCCGAATCGTTATGGGCTTATCGGATGGCATGCCACGGGTCAATCCATGTCCCCTCGTACAAACTGGTCTATGGACACGAAGCAGTGCTTCCATGGGAAAGTGTCATCGGCTCAAGGCGCATCCAGCTACAAGACCAACTCACAGCCGACGATTATTATAACCTCATGATAGACGAGTCGGAGGATCTCGCTTTATCCAAAATGAAAGCTTTAGAAAAAGTAACAAAAGATAAGGAACGAGTAGCTAGACATTACAATAAAAAGGTTGTGCCTAAATCATTTGAGGAAGGCAAACTCGTTTGGAAACTTATACTGCCGATCGGGTCTAGAGACAACAAATTCGGCAAATGGTCACCAAATTGGGAGGGGCCCTTCAAGATCCACAAATGCGTCTCTAAAAGAGCGTACATGCTAGAAGGGTTAGACGGGGAGATATTCGGAAGGGCCCTCAATGGAAAATATCTAAAGAAGTACTACCCGAGCGTGTGGATCAATGCGTGAGTCGGTTATCGTCGCAGCAAGCCGACCCACGACAGCCGATGCCTTGCAAGGCATCGCCTTTAGGCATTCGCATACACCACCTCATACGCTCCATGATCGGCTCAGGATCTCCCGACAGAGATCAGAACGAATGAACGCATCGGACTCACAAATTTTGTCGACATCAAAGCTATCAACAAAACTTGGGGGCATACATATGCGCGAGATAGTCAAAAAATATACAGTCGAAAAATCAAAAATCAAGCTGATTTTGATTAGAGAAGTTGAAAAACCCCAAGTCAGGCGAAACCAGGAACATTAAAACGAACTTTATTCAGAATCGGCGTGAAGCCGTCTTTGATTACATGTTCACCAGGTAGTCCCTAAAGGCCGCCAGGGCTCGTTCGATGGGCTCCGTAGTCTCCATCTCTAGAGCATCCAGGATCAGGTGCTCTAGCCGAGTGACCCTTATGTCGGTGGTCGTGGTCAGCAGCTCGTTGGCAAGTTGGGCTTGCCTACCCTCCAGCCGGTCGAGGCGCGCGAGCGTCGAGGACGCCATGGGGCAGCGGCGGGATGCCACCAAGATGAAAGGGAGGCCTGGCGCGGGTGACGAGCCTCCGGCTCCCCGAAGCGCTTCAGTTCGCCCTCACTCGTCGGTCTTGGCTGACCGACAGTTCGTATGGCGTCTCCATAATCTCCAGGATCACCCGAAGCGGGTGAGGCGGCTGCGAGGAAATCCGTCCCTAAGTATTCGAAGGGAGAAAATGGCGAGAATAGATGAGTTGGGAAACCACCTGGTTCACCGACGAGCTCGAAGAAGCCATTGGGAGCCTTGCCGAAGACTTAGAAGACTGAGCGTCGTACTACTGGGTTGGTCTCCTTCGACCGTGAGTTATTCGGGAAGAGCCGGGGGAGCCCATTTATAGAAAGAAAAGATACGGTTTTTAGATGTGAAAGGTCCCTGCCAACCCAAGAGTCAAAGAGATCATCATTAGAAGCGTCGGGAATCGTTGAATAACCGGCGACTGCGCAAGTCTGGATACCTATCGCCCAGGACTCACGGGTTCCTGAAGTACAGATTCGAGGGAATCGGCCTACGAAGACAGATCGGCGACGTAATC
Organism: Oryza australiensis; assembly: GCA_019925245.2. Taxonomy (NCBI): domain Eukaryota; kingdom Viridiplantae; phylum Streptophyta; class Magnoliopsida; order Poales; family Poaceae; genus Oryza; species Oryza australiensis. The sequence goes on along the minus strand of JAIFGZ020000289.1, from coordinate 103,377 downwards.
AGGCATTACCGGCCGATAGCTAGCGAGGCGGATGTCCGAAGGATAAACGCTAAAGGTCGGGGCGCCACCTCGGGGTGATTTCGAACCAAACAAGTCGAGACGCCGCACATAGCCAAGGGGCATTCCTACCTACGAACATAGCTGATTGTATCTACAAGCGCAAATAATACAGGCTATCCGATTACATCGCAAGAACACAAGTATGTTGCAGAAACGCGAGCTGACCTCACAAGGTCGGACAATTTACAATCTCATTTCTTCAGGAAATCGGCTATGGCCGACAGGGCCGTCCGTCTGATCTGGTCGATCTCGACGATTGCCCTAAGGTCGTCGGCCTCCGATCCACCACTGGTCGAGCGCTCTGCACCAAGCCCCGCAAATGCGCCACGGCCGCCCTGATACTTTGACGCTCGGCTTCAACCCTGGCCGGCAGATCAGCCATATACTCCTCGTGGATGTCGATTTCGTTTGTAATTTGAACGAGGTCGGCCACCAATTGATCCCGGCGGGCGCGAAGTTGCTCAAGCTTGGCCGCCGGCTCTATCTTCAGGCGGTCGAAAGCGGCCTTCCGGTTCTCAATGGCCTCTTTTGTCGATTGGATGGCAGCCGACCGCGCTTGACTCTCACGGCGATCAATGACTTGCTACCAGGCTCGTTCATATTTTAACTGATGGGCTTCCATGAAGGTCGTCGGCACGATGGCTTCGGCTACGGAGTTATATTCGATGGGGCGTCCGGAGTCACTTACCGTCGGCCGCTCTGTTTCTGTTTCCTGCAAAGTTGAAACACGAATGTTAAGTCGGCTGATACGGCCGACGAATGAATCGTAAGAAAGAGATTGTTGACTTGAAGCAGGGATATACCGAGGGGATCTCGTCCGGCAGGAGCAGGTCGATGTAGCAAGATGGCCGTTGGTGAAAAATGTGGCGTTTGAGTTCAGACCACCATCGGTCGTAGGCAACGCTTCTCCTCGTCGACAGGGTGATTGTGTTGGAGTCGCCGAGGGGGGGACCGACTATGTTCAGCAACCAATTCATTATCAAATCTTGGCCGACCGCCCCTCTAGTTTCAATCTTATCGGCATAAAAGAAGCCAATGGGTAGCTGCCCAAGACCGAACTGTCTCGCCGCCGATACCAGGTAGTAGAATTCATAGCTCCGGCATGTTGATCGGCCTTGGTGAACCCCGGTCGGCAGGATGCAGGGAGACAGAGAGGCGAGGAACAATTCTCTACACCTTGGATCATCGGCTGAGTTGAGGTCATCCCAATTGAAGTCAATCGGTAGCTCAAAAGATCCACGTGCAGGTAGAAATACCAGTGCGGTTGTCGCGGGACAGTCCATCATAAAAAGCTGTGAACCAATCGGCCAATAGCTCGGCCGATTGCCTTGAGCCTTCATGGGCGGCGGCTGCTTCTCCGTAGTTCGTGCATCGCCTGGTATCAATCTGATTGCCTTCTTCGTCTTCATCGGCTCTAGCCGTGGAAATCCGTCGTCTGTCAGGCAGGGCCAACCAGCTACATTCTGGGTGGCCAACACCAGCCAGACTTGGAGAAACCACCAGGGGCCACCGGTGTTGGCAGGGCGTTGGCGGCTATTTTCGTGGCGGCTTGATGTAGCATTTGATATGTGTAGCCGAGGAGGTATTTTCCCAGTACAAATTCCTTCCCATCGGCTAGGATTTCGGCCATGATTTGCCAATTAGCGGTCGGCCCACAGCTCGATCCACAGAATACAAACTTTTCCAGCTACATCATCGAAAGCGTGTATTCCGGTGGTGGCTGTTCCATCTTTCATATTTTGGGCGATGAAGCCGCTCCATCCACCGATAGCTTTGGTTTTGAACCGATGTTGGCCTTTTCGGTTCAAAACGCAGGGGTTAGCCGATGATTCGATGTCCAGCCCGGTTGTCATATATACATCGGCTAGTGTAATGGTCATCGGCCCTTGCCTAAAGATGAAGGCGTTAAAACTGTCGTTCCAAAAGTATGTCGCAGCCGATAGAAGCGGCTCATCTTTCTCCATGCCAGCGATGGACAATTCCAAGCATCGGGCGAGTTTTCTCTCTTCCCATTGGGTGTACTTGGCCAACTGTATCCTTTTATACCATTCAGTCCAGGCTGCGTCAGTAGATGGCCAAGCTTTGAATGTTCCATTCCAATGGGAGAGAGATGGTTTGGCGGTGTTGAAAGGCATGCGGTTGGTTTCGGCTATGATTACATCAGTTGGGTCTGTGTTGCCGATAGGTCCGAGGAAATAGTTCTCTTCTTATGTCGGATTGGGGATGAGTATTTGATGAGACGGGTGCTACAGTTTGAAGAAGGGGAGAAAAGTACTAGTTAGAAATGATGGTGTTTTACGGTTCGGGACAGGAAAAGTACTAATTGGTAAGAATATGCGATAAAATGCTATGAAAAAGAAGATCGTCGAACGAATCATTGATACGAGGATATTTGAAGAAGCAGATTGAAAATAAAATTGTAAACCGGGAGGGAATACCTGGGGAAATTCAGTCGTAGCGACGGCTGGAGCAGTTGCGGTAGCGGCAGCAGATGGCACCGTGGCTGTGGCCGGAGAAACAGTGGTGGCCGGCGAGTTAGGGGTACTCGATGCAACGGCGGAGGCCATCGGGAGTTCGGGGGTGAAGGTGAGTTTCAAGAACGTGGGAGAAGAAGTCGAACGCCGATGGGGTCGCCGGAGGGGAGAGAGAAAGGCGGAAGTTTGTTCAAGAAGAAAGCCGAGCGCACGTTGAGGGCGTAGGCAATTCGACCGAGGGAGGTGGATATTTAAAGAGCACTTGGGGAGAAGCCGAAACGGTTTAGGTCAAGAAGGAAGCAAGAGTTTGAATAGGCGAGCAAATCCGCAACACTTCATATTACGGACTTGGGGGCCATGTGTTAACACTGGAATTTGGTAATTGGGTTCCTAAGGCTGAAAAGGCAAAGTGGAATCGGATCGGCTGAAGACAGGAATCGTATCAGCTAAAAGACTGATCGGCTGCAGGGTAATCGGCTGAGGATGGATCGAATGGAAGCAGCCAACAGCCGATTCTGAGTTCAGAAGAGATGAAACCGTGTTTAGTGCAGAAACTTGAAGATAAATAGAAGATTCGGTTGCTAATTGCGCGTTTAAAGATATTGCCACTTATGGATAGAGTCCTATAACGGCAATTGTATCTGTAATCTAGAGATTTGTTAAATTATTTGTAACACGGTATGGGTCCCTGTGGACCCCCATTTTTGAGACGGGAATCTTTCGTGTTCTTAGTACCATTTCCCTGGATCGAGTAGTTGGTACCCACGAATACAGTACTGGATAATCAGGTGCACATGCACGAATAGTCTTACATCGACATTATTACATCAATAGGCCCGAAGGCAATTTCAACCCACAGGACCTTATGGTCCAAATACAACACAAAAACAGAAGTTAGATACGGCAGCGGAATAGAGGCAGCGGCATGCCATTTGCCATAGGCAACGACCGGAGCTAAGATCTAGTATGCGCCGTCAGTTCCTTCACCCTCCTGGTAGTACGCGTATGGGTCCTCCGGCTCTTCATTTCCATCAGCTGAAGGTTTGTGCGTATAGCAAGGGTGAGTACCAACCGTACTCAGCAAGCCAACACGGAATTGATGCATATGATAAGGTTATTCAAAGAATGGCTGGAGTTCTTTTGCATAAAGCCAATTTTCACAATTCCTTTCACAAGCCTATCAACTAGCCAAATCAAGTTTTAATTCCACAGTTCATTAATCCGGCGATGGTTCTGTCTACCATCCCTCGTGATTCCAAGGATGGCTTTCCCGCCTCCGATTCGTCATGATTTTCTGGGGAATCTACCCCTTCTCGCATCTCGAGAAGTTGATCCACCAGCGAATGAAATCATCATGCAAACCCATCCCAGCAGTTTTAAGTTTAAAGTCTAGCCAAGCGAAAGTCTTGTCACGATGCTCAATATCCGCGAGCACGGCTATTCGAATAGATTGATTCACTCACACTGCAGTGGATGTACACTTTACCCGTACTCCGTGACAGCCCAACAAATGAGCCTACGTCTCAACACATGAGACGGTCACGGCAAAGCCTTTCGATAACCTCGCTTTGGCAGTACCCGCTCCATGAACTTAAACCCTCATGCACTCTAGCCGTCCTTTTCTAGCAGTGAGAGGAGTTCTGGCGCACCCGGGGTAAGGGAAGACTTCCTCAATCTTTAAGTTTAGTTAATATCGATTTAATTCCACCATTCACAACAAAGGCCGCAGCCTCATTCCCATCACATAACCACATTATAGAGAACCATCTATGCAAGGATACTACCTCCGCTCGGCTATCTAGTCAGCTAGGTCTATACCCATTCGAGAAGTACGGTTGTACTGGCTCGTTTCCCAGCTATCTCATGGCTCGGTCCTTAATTGACCAGGGTCGGCACTTGCCTTTTCCGGAATCCACCCATATCATCCAGCCGCCCCAGTCTAAAACATTTGTATAGCCTTTTCAATTCTCATCAAGCTTAGTTCAACATTCTCATGGCCATGTGGCGCTCATGTCTCCACAGGCCGTATTTCAACTACCTCCCCTAAGGTAGTTGCCCGAGCACAAAGCTTTCTTGCAAAATCATGAGTATGCAGGGATCTAGTGCAAGCAGGGCTAAGCATTTTTACCGAAGTTATTCTCCGGTCATATCACAACGAAGGTTACAAAGAATAAATTCTAATGGTGATCAATATCAAAGCAGGGTATATCAAGCATAGGTATTGTTTGTGTAAAGCATGCAATTTGTAATTTGAAATCAACATCATTTCACAAAGTAGGATCAATATGTTCAAAGAGTGTGATGACTTGCCTTGCTCGCACGCTTGAGGGGTGGTATCTTCAACGGGGTCGATGCCGGTTTCTTCAGGTGCTACCCGTACGTGCGAAAGATCAATTGAATTCAATTAGAATTCAATAAAATACCGAGAGATCGAAAGAACCATAAAGGCCATGAAAACGACTCCAAATGTTTTGCCTAAAATTCTACTTGAGTCAGGACAAGGGTCGCTTAGGAAAAATCCGAGTATTGGAATCGAGTCGATTTCCTAGGGTTTTCGCAAAGACGGCGATCGTAATAATTTGAGAATTTAGGTTTGAAAATGTCAGCGGAGGAAATTCGTGCTCGAGGTTTGAAGGTTTGAGCACAAAAGAGAAGCCTATTTAAATGGCGAGAAAGAATTAAACGGAGTCCGAATTTAAAAACGACGCGAAACGAAATTCGGAAAAGTCCGATTTCGATTTTCAAACTTTGCACTGAGAAAACATGCAAGAAAATAATTTATTTTTGCCCAAAATTTTACTCAAGTCTCCCCAAAATATTTTTCCAAATTTTCCAAAATTTTTCCTAATTTTTCCCTATTTTTCTTTTTCTTTTTCTTTTTTTTCTTTTTTTTCTTTTTCACTGTCGCACTATTCATTGGCCGCCAACTGTTCGATCGGTGACCGGCCGAAACAGAGGCGGCGGCAGCGCGACAAAAGGGCGGAGAAGGGGGCTTACGGCGACGCGGCCTTGGGAAGGAGCGAGGGGGCACGGGGATGCTTTGCGCCTGCGGCGCGTGGATTGCGGCGGCGGCCCTCGGCGGCGGCGCTGGAACGGCGAGAAGAAGCGGCGGCGGTGCGGAAAAATTTGGGCGGGCGCCGCCTTTTATAGGCGCGGCCAAGGGGCTCGGCGCGGGCGCGGGTGGAAGGAGGAGGGCCGGCTCGGCGCGGCGCGGGTGGAGACACGCGGCGGCGCACGAGGAGGCCGGGTACGGCGGCGCAACGCGGCGGCGGGCGCGCGGCGGCGGGGTCGGCGCGCGTGCGCGCGCGTAGGGGTCCGGCGCGGCTCGGCCGCGTGGCGCGAGCGCGCGGTGCGCGGCGCGGGGCCGGTCTGCGGCGGGCGTGCGCGGCGGCGCGCGGCGCGCGGCGCGGTGGTCGCGGGTCGGCGCGCGCGAGGCGCGTGGCGCGCGCGGCACGGGCGCGCGTGCCGCGCGCGCGCGGGGTAGGCGCGCGGCGGGTAGGCGGCGCGCGCGGCGGCGGCGGCTACGACATGTACGGCGTCGAACACTTGGCGCGCAATGAACAGTGCCATTTCCAATTTTTCCCGATTTTCCATTTTAATTTTCCATTTCTATTTTTCTTTCTTCTAAAAATTCCAAAATAAATTCCTCTAATTCAAAAATAATTTTTAACACAATATTTTCAACTTTTCTCCACTTTTATTCCCCACAATATTTTTCATATTTATTTATTTTAAAAAATCCCTTTTTTTCAAATTTCAATATCCTCTCCTATATTTTTCCAAAACTTTCCCGGATTTCGAGTACGACTCTCGAGAATTTTATTATTTATTTTGTGTCTTAATTTACCTTCTCTCAACCAAAAATTTCGTTTTATATTTCCCAAAACGCGTTTTCATAAATCCGCGCTTTCCCCGATTTCTTTTTTAAAAAAAAAACCCTGATGCGGCTTTCGCACCTCCATTTTGACAACTCCAAATTATCCAAAACACCGAAAGGGGAAATTGATCACGTCAAAATTTATGCAACTGAGCTGGCAAATAAGAAGCAACCCGAGAAAGAAGCAACAAGCGAAGGTTTTTGAAAGTTCCGATTTTTACGTTCCGATTTCGGTTTCTTCGATTTTCGGGATGTTACAGTCCCGCTAGGGATAATATGATGTTTAAACAGTAGTTTAGGTAGAGTCTAGGGTTGTTACAGATATTTGTATCTTGGGTATAAATAGGACCCGAGACCCTTTGTATCAGGACAGATTCAATCAATCTAATCTTCGGCGCATCGCCATCCTTTTTCTTTAGACGAACACTCTGTTTGGCTTTGGGCTGCATCGTCTTGATCCCCAAGACTCAGGTAAATGTTTATCATTAGTGGTAAGATTATTTATTTCTAATGCTTCCATCGCAATGATACATTAGAATCAGTGGTTTTACTGCGACATATATCATATAATGCATATGAATTAGGTCAATGCTTAGATCTATCTTGTAGTTGGCTCATCTCGTCAAGAATGTATGGTCAACAGGGCTAGGTCTAAGGGTTGGTTGGTTCGTATGTAGTATCTACCATCTCACGAGGTGTAAGTCGGTAGTAATAGATTGGATGTTTCTTTTGATACTTAATGTTGCATCAAAATTAAACTATTAAGTCGTCTTTAGAACCATCAGTGATCTGTTCTTCTGGGATTTACATTATCAAGAGATAGCGTCGGGGTTTCAGCCAACCTTATTTGCCCTAATGTGTTTCTTTTAACGTGATTGTTACTAGATTTGTGTTAGGACTATCTTTTATGTACAGATTTTGTTCTTGGTGGATGTTGCTTATATGTTTGATCTAGGAATATTATCTTCACATGAGATTCGTTGGAGTACCAGCCGATTCGATGTTAGTTTCCCAGTATCGGCTAGGCTATTGATCTGTATATTTATTATTCTTCGCTATGTTTGGATCAAGCGGCTAGACTGTCTCGGCGTGTCCGATATATTCCAGTCGCTAGGCCCAAATATGGTCTAGAATAGTGTATATACATCCATGGATTTCCTTAGCCGATCCCGTGGGGATCTAACCTAACGCTTAACGAACACTGCCTTGTTTTTCTTGTTGATTAGCAGATCAAATCAACTGGCACGCTCTACACGTTGTAGGCAGCCGAGAAGGACCTGCACTAGAGTCAAGCAGATCTCCCAGGCCAGCGCGTGAGAGAGATTTATCGTCAACAGTAGCGTTCATCGTTGAAGCTGCGAACTCGGAGGGATTCATACTCCATCTCGTTTGGCAACATGGCTTCTGCGCCATAAACCAAAAAGAAAGGAGTTTGGCCGGTAGCCCGACTGGGCGTGGTCCGCAGGGACCATAGAACCGAGGGGAGCTCTTGAACCCACTTGCCGGCATAAGGATTTAAGCGGTCAAACACGCGGGCCTTAATGCCTTGAAGGACCATGCCGTTGGCACGCTCGACTTGTCCATTGCTTTTGGGGTGGGTGACTGACGCATAGCAAATCTTGATTCCGAAGTCTTCGCAAAATTCCTTGAAGATGCCTCCTGCGAATTGAGTCCCATTGTCAGTTATAATTCTGTTTGGGACGCCGAACCTGTGCACGATGTTGAGGATGAAGTCCCGTGCTTTGTCAGCGGTAATTGTGGCAACCGGCTTAGCTTCGATCCACTTGGAGAACTTGTCGATTGCGACGAATAGGTGTGTGAATCCTCCTGGAGCCTTCTTGAAAGGGCGGACCATGTCTAAGCCCCATACCGCAAATGGCCAGGATAATGGGATTGTTTGTAGCTCTTGGGCTGGGACATGGCTCTGTTGGGCGAAGAATTGGCAACCTTCACAGGTTCATACCACTTTGTCCGTGTCGGAGACCGCAGTAAGCCAGAAAAAACCTTGTCTGTAGGCTTTGCCCACCAAGGTGCGTGCTGCCGCGTGGCTTTCGCATATGCCCGAGTGAATGTCTTGGAGTAGCTGTCATCCTTCCTCGGGTGTGATGCATCTCATCAGGACTCCGGAGGGACTTCTTTTGTATAGATCAGAGTCAACCATGACGTAAGCTTGGCAACGATGTCGGACACGTTCTGCCTCATCCCGGTCTTCCGGCAGCTCTTGCTGTGTTAAAAATTTGATGAGTGGTGTCCTCCAGTCGGCGTTGATCGTGGCGACTTCGATTGCAGCTTGTTCGTTGGAAATAGATTTTGTCGCAACAGTTGGCTCATAGAGGTGCTCGACAAAAACATCTGTTGGGGCGGCTTCTCGCTTGGACCCGAACTGCGCCAACTCGTTAGCTGCTTCTTTGTTGTGTCTTAGGACGGGTGATAGCTCGAGTCCGTCAAACTTGTCTTCAAGTTTGCGAACCTCCTGTCGGTAGGCCTCCATGGTGTCGTTTAGACAGGACCAGTCTTTCATTACTTGGTTGACGACCAGCTGGGAGTCCCCTTTCACGACGAGCGCGTATCCCGAGTGAAACTGCGAGCCGCAGTCCATGTAGCAGGGCTTCGTACTCGGCGACGTTATGTGAGGCGGAGAAGTGGAGGTGGATGACGTATCTTAGCCTTTCCCCAGTCGGGGAGATCAGCACAACTCCTGCTCCCAAGCCGGTGATCCTCTTGGATCCGTTGAAGTGCATGGTCCAATATTGAAGGTCTTCCCGAGGTACGTCTTCTTGCTGTTCGGTCCACTCGGCCAAGAAGTCCGCCACGGCTTGTGACTTTACAGACGTCCTCGCCTTGAAGGTTAAGTCCAGCGGCATCAGCTCCAGGGCCCACTTCACGATGCGCCCAGTTGCCTCCTCGTTGTGGATGACATCGCCGAGTGGAAAGGAAGCGACGATGGTGACCGAGTGACCCTGAAAATAGTGTGCCAATTTCCTCGCGGTTGTCAGAACACCATATAGCAATTTTTGTACCTGAGGGTAGCGAATTTTGGCTCCTGCCAGCACTTCGCTAACAAAGTAGATCGGCCTCTGAATCTTCTGGACCCGCCCTTCTTCTTCGCGCTCGACCACGAGGACCGTACTAACCACTTGGTGAGTGGCTGAAACGTACAGTAGCAGGGGGCTCCTGGGGCTGAGGTGAGGCAAGGACGGGCGGCGTCGTAAGGAATTCTTTAAAATCTTCAAAGGCCTTGTGGGCTTTCGTGGTCCATTGGAAATCGTGTGTTTTCTTTAGCAATCTGAAGAAGGGCATGCCTCGTTCGCCAAGTCGAGAGATGAATCGGCTTAGCGCCGCCATGTAGCCAGTGAGCTTCTGGACATCCTTCTGGTTACTCGGGGGCTTCATGTTCAAGATAGCGTTGATCTTTTCTGGATTGGCTTCAATGCCGCAATGTGACACCATGAAGCCGAGCAGTTTGCCTGATGGGACGCCGAAAGTGCACTTCTCCGGGTTTAACTTCATTCTGAAGGCCCGAATGTTTGCGAAGGTTTCTTCTAGGTCAGCGATCAGGTCTTCTTTCTACTTGGTCTTGATGACGACATCATCGACATAAGCTTCCACGTTCTTCCCAATCTGTGTCTGAAAACACCTCTGGATCATGCGTTGGTATGTGGCCCCGGCGTTCTTCAGGCCGAAGGGCATGGTGATGTAGCAGTAGGCCCCAAACGGCATGTTGAACGATGTCTTTAGGCAGTCGGATTCCTTCAAGCTGATTTGGTGATAGCCCGAGTAACAGTCCAAAAAGCTCAAGAGTTGGCAGCCGGCTGTTGAATCTACGACTTGGTCGATGTGAGGCAGCCCGAATGGATCTTTGGGGCAGGCTTTGTTGAGGTCGGTGTAGTCAACGCACATGTGCCATTGCCCCATCTTTTTCCGGACCAGAACTGGGTTGGCTAACCAGTCGGGATGTAGAACTTCCTTGATAAAACCGGCGGCTAAGAGCTTTGTGATCTCTTCCTTGATGGCATCTTTTCGATCCTGCGTGAATCTGCGTAATCGTTGTTTGATCGGCTTTGCGTCATCTTTGATGTGTAAAGAGTGCTCGATCACCTCCCTAGGAATTTCAGGCATATCAGATGGTTTTCAAGCAAAAACATCTTTATTATTTTGGAGGAAGGTGACGAGCGCGCTTTCCTATTTAGGATCTAGTTCAGCGCCGATTAAAGAAGCGTTTCGAGGGATCCGATGGATCAAGGGAGATTTTCTTGGTCTTTGCGTCGCGAGTTCCTGATTTGGCTATCTTCTTCGCGGGATTTCACCCTCTGCCGAAGTCGATGCGGCCAATCGGATTTCTTGCTGGCCACGTGATCTCTCGCAAGATTGGGCCATGTCGCAGCTCTCCTTGTCGCAGGTGAAGGCTTGCTTCACGTCACTGCGAAGAGTGATGACGCCGTTGGGACCCGGCATCTTCATGCAGAGGTAGCTGTAATGAGGTATCGCCATGAACTTGGCAAGTGCTGGCCTTCCGATGATGGCGTGGTAGGCCGTTTCGAAGTCGGCCACCTCGAAAGTAACGTTCTCCGTCTGGAAATTCTCTCGAACTCCGAAGGTGACCGGAAGGGCGATGTGCCCGAGTGGTGTAGATGACAGCCCCGGAATAACTCCATGGAAGGGAGCTGAACTTGCCTTTAGTTCGGCCCTCAGGATTTGCATCTCGTCCAAGGTCTTGGCGAACAAAATGTTGAGGGCGCTGCCCCCATCGATGAGAACGCGCTTGAGCTTGATGTTGTGGACCACCGGGTCCAAGACGAGTGGATAGCGCCCCGGGTGAACCACTCGGTCGGGATGATCCGAGCGGTCAAAGGTGATGGCCACCTCCGACCACCGTAGGTACTGTGGGACCTCGGGTTGCGCCGCGTTGACCTGTCGGTCAGTTAACTTCTGTTTCCTCTTGGATTCATAGGCTAGCGGCCCCCGAAGATGTGATTCAGCTCGCCCACGGGGTCTTGAAAAGGCTCGGCATTCTCAGCCGTGTTGTTTTTCTTGGCGCCCGATGGGCCAGCTTCCTCAACCGGCTTCTTGTTGAGCTGTGCCGCATATTGCTCGGTGAACTGTTTATAAATAAAGCAGTCCTTAGCCGCGTGCTTGTGATTGGGATGATGCGTGCACTGAGCGTTCATGATGGCGTCGTAGGCCGCGACTCGGGGGCGGCGTTGGGAGTTGGAAGTTGCGGCAACTAGATCTTTGGATCGGCGCTTACGGTCCTTCTGGCCCTGGTTGTTGTTGCCGTTATCCTTCTTAGGATTCCGGCTTCCTCCCGCCTGCTTGTCATCCCTCCTGTCGGGCCGGTCTTGGCGCGCCGCTTTGATGGCATCGTTGGATTTGGCGTAAGAATTTGCCGTCTCAAACATCTGCTTCACCGTCTTCGGTGGCTTGAGCCCAAACTTCCCGATCAACAGCTCATCACGGACTCCCTTCTGGAAGGCGGCGATGATGATGTCATCGGTGAATGTTGGGGATTTTGTTGTGCTTTTCGGAGAAGCATCGGATGTAGTCCTTCAGAGGTTCGTCCGGCTTCTGGATGACGTTGTACAAGTCTAAGTGGGTCCCAGGCCTCTCGAAGGTACCCTAGAAGTTGGCGATGAAGTGGTCCCTTAGCTCGCTCCACGAGCCGATCGAACCTCTTGGCAGGTTCGTGAGCCAGTTCCTGGCTGAGTTGGCGAGGGCCACAAGCAGGTAATTATCCATGGCCTTGTTGTCGCCTCCTGCCGCACGGATGGCAAGAGTGTACACGGTCAGCCACGACTCGGGGTCGGTCTTGCCGTCGTACTTCTCGATTCCAGTCGGCTTGAACCCATTCGGCCAATGCACTCGGCGAAGCTCCCGAGTGAAGGCTGGTACTCCATCGTCATTACTGTCGGGTGATCCCCTTCGATCTTTCCGGGTGCGTTGATCCCATTCTTGGTAGCGACGGTCGAGGACTTCCCGCAGATCACTCGACGGGGTCTTTGGTAGGCTGCTTCGGTAGCTGGAGCTGTTGTTGCGGCGGACGCGGTGGTGGACGAGTGGACGTCCATGTTGCTTCTCGCGGGAGTCGGCCGTTTGCTCCTGATGTTTGTTTGTGGACTCGTGGCGTGGGCCTCTTGACCTGGTTGCCGACCGGTCTAGTTCGGGCCTCTTCTAATCCCTTGACCTCAGTGGCGGGAGTCGGCTTCTGTCGAGCGTTTCAGCCACGGACTCAGTCGGTCTTCGTGCTGAGGTGGAGGGATGACCGTTGGCCGTAGCCGCGACGATGGTCTTGATTTTGTCTAAGATTGGAGTCACGTCGGGGGGCGCTGTCTCGATGACGGTGTCCAGAAGTGTGAGGGCAGCAACAGCGTTCTGCTGTGGCGTCTGAAAGATATTAGTGTTGCGGACCCACCTTTGAAGTATAGCCTCTTGAGCGGATCGTCCGGCTGCCCTTAGATCCTGCTTCCTTCTGTCGGCTTCCTCTTTGCGCTTCTTCTCTTCTTCCGCCAACCTGCGCTCTTGTTCGATCCTGGCTCGTTCTTCTTTCGCGAGCCTGCGGGCCATGGCTGAGTCAGTCTCGGCCACCTCAGCCATGAGGACGTCAAAGCACTTCGGCTTGTAGTCCTTGTTGCAGTCGGAGTCGTCAGCTTCGTCCGAGAGGATGCCATAAAGGTCGTCAAAGCCTGAAGAGCTGAGATATTCGTTGAGCTCCGAGGATGAGCACGAGCCGAATGGCTGGAGAATGACCGCGACCTCCCTCGAGCCTGGGTTGCTCGGATCTGGATCGTTCCAGTCCGAGTCATAGGTTGAGGATGTGGACTCCTCCGAGTGGGTCGACCTCGACTCGGGGGAGAGAAGCTTGCCGTAGATCTCAGCGGCGTTTGGTAATCCAAACGGTGCCGAGAGGTCTTCTTCCGAGTAGATTGTCTCTGTTGGGGAGATGAGAAGGTCGCTGCAAACCTCAGCGGTGTTCGGTAGTCCGAACGGCGCCGAGTGAGTTCTTCCCTCAGAGTGGATGGACTGCATCTTGGAATCCAAGATTTTATCGTAGATCTTGGCATTGTTCGGGAGCCTGAACGGCGCCGAGTGGGTTTCTCCTCCCGACTGGTTTGAATCCTAGTCGAAGGAGGAAAACTTTTCAAAGTCGTTGGCGGCGAAATCGTCGAATCCTGAAGGAGATCCCATCACGCTTGTCGGCGAGATTGTTGAAGAAGTCTTGACGCGCGGGGCCCTACCTGGCACGCCAACTGTCGAAACTTGGTTTCGGCAATAGAATTTTAGGGGTGCAGTCAAGATCGCCAAGCACAATGGGTTAGGTGGAAAACAAGGATTTAGACAAGTTCAGGCCCTCTCGTGAGGTAATACCCTACTCCTGTTTCGGGGATTCGATCCGCCGAGTGTATATTGATCTCAAGATCTGTAGCTCCTAAAGTCTAAAGCTCTTGCTTATCAACTCTGATATCCCTCAAGGGACGCCCCTTACCCCCCTTATATACTCTTGGGAGGCAGGCTTACAGATCGGAAACCCTATCTTACTCTAAGTCGGTTTCCTCAATCTTACTAAACCGTGACTATGAGCCGTTGCCTTATCTCAATCGGCAACGTAACACCCAAGTCATATTTGGTTTACATATTTAGTAGGCGCAATCTATCCCTATCTTCAGTTGGATAAGCTTGCCATGCGGATATCCGATTGCCATAATCTCCACACATGACATCGCACTCGCATTGTTGAAATTATGAGAAACAGCATTGGGTATCCATGAATCCCATACTGATATCTCGTCCTGCAGTTTCAAGTGCCTAGTTATTACTTCACAAAGAAACTGTGACATCATTGTTTTAGTTCATTTAACATAAGACACACCTTAACCTGGCCGTACATTCTTCAAATGCAAAATGACGAATAGTTGGAAATATGCAAGTCAATTTCTCAAAGAGTAGTCTGCATTCTTGTGAAAATGGGCACCAGGAAGCATAGAAGAGCACAGCAGCAAAATCCTCCTTGCTTGCGTGAAGTAGATTAACGGCCCTCGCTAAGGTAGCATCATCTCCCTATAAGGACATGAATAAAGGGTGAACTAATCTAGAGATGAATGGATGCAGCTCCATATGTGACAAGTGAAACGGATCAGGTAAAACACTAGTACAAAACACCTTATAGGTGCCGGTTGGGAAACCCTCTTTGGTGCCGGTTTTCCCAACCGGCACCTATTGGTCGGCACTAATAAAAATTAAATAGGTGCCGGTTCAAGAACCGGCACCTATTAGGTCTTGGAATCAAAAAAAATATCCGGCTCAAGCCGATGCATCGAGCCGACAAGAATTCATTCCACCCATCACAAAATTCATCCACATCCATCACAGATTAATTCACATATACTCCAATCCACAGATCAATATTCACATACACTTCAATCCACCACAGATCAATACACAAGAACACAAATTTTAGACAAAAAAATTAATCCACACCTCTTTTGGCCGTCGCCGCCTTCACGCTTGCGCCGCCCCACCGCACGTCGAACCTCCATGGCCCCTGCCACGCGCCGAACCCCGCCGCCGCTCCCCTCGGCGACGTGCTCGCTTGCCGTCGCCGTCTTCACGCTTGCACCGCCCCGTCGAACTCCGTTGGACTCCGAGGCACCTGCCATGCGCCGAACCCCGCCGGTCGCCACCGCCGCCTCCCCTCCCGCCGGATCTGGCGGAGGGGAGGGTCCTCCACCTGCCGCCGCCGCTCCCCGTCCCCGTCCCATGCCTGCGCCGCCCCTCCGCCGGAGAGAAGAGGAGAGAGTACTAGAGAGGAGAGAAGAAGAGGATCGGTTGGAGAGAAGAGATAAGGTTGGAGAGAAGAATGGACGGCATATAAAACCCCCGGTCCAACGGCTTGCGGGTCGGCTCGGTGGTCTAGGTGTCGGTTTTTTAAAAAAACCGACACCTTTAATAAATTTTAGGTGTCGGTTTTTTAAAAAACCGGTACTAATACTATAGGTGTCGGTTTTTCTCTAAAACCGACACCTATAATATAAGTGTCGGTTTTTATTGAGAGCCGCTACCTATTATTTTAATAGGTGTCGGTTTTTATTAAACCGACACCTATTAGGTCGACACCTATACATGTTTTTGTAGTAGTGAAACTTATCTGAAGCGCTCAGCTGGAACAAGAAAATGGGATGAAAACTAACAACATATGGTAGCTTATAACTTGTGGTCCTGCTGTATATAAAGCACGAAGTAATGTAAACACATGAGCAAATTCGGATGATAGATAGGTGTTGTGCTCTAAAAGAAAATAAAGAAGGAATTATCCGGATTAACAGGTTGATCTCGTACTTACTGGGTAGCAAGAAGGACATATTTTAAGTGTTGTTGTAATTTTCTTAGATAATGGGTATAATCCGGTCTTTGCTTCAACAGAAGCTATAGTCACTTATTACAAAGTTTTTGACACGAAATTATTTAGCAAAGGCAGACGAGACGACAACATTAAGTCGCATACCAACAATAAAAAGAGATACAACATATTCAAAGTTGCGAATATCTGCAAAGTTGGTGATTATTTGCATGGACATTGCTTCTATGTTTTGGCATGCAAGATGAATGAATTGTTTTGAATAGTGACCTCTCACAAATAAAAGAGATGCCATCACGTTGTAATAAACTAGTTCGTTTGGAAGAAGAACTGAGAAGTGAGAAGTGATTTGTAGGTTGCAGACCAATCCACCAAACCTCGATCCGGTGACATCGGAAACCATTTGAATTATGTCGAGACCAAGTGATTGAAACATCACTGTTTATACCCAAAATTGACACCAAAAGTCTGCCGGTTTTCTTCGGGAAGGCCGGTCTAACCGCCATGTATAGGCCGGTCAGACCGGGCCTTAGGGCCGGTCAGACCGGCAGAGTCCGAAACCAAGCCGAATTCGTCGGTACTCGGGTTTCCTTCTTCCATACGGTATGTCTCGGGTTTTTAAAGGTGTCTACCCCGAATTGGACATGGAGAAGGGCCTATAAAAGGCAAGACCAACCCCTATTTAAGGGCCAAGGCCGGTTCAATTGACAATAACAAATACACAACACAAAATCAATCTAGTTTCTAGTTTTTAGCCAATTGAATCGTTCTTTTACTTTTTTCTACATTAGCTCGTCCATGTCGATTTGAGTTGTAAATCATCCGCCGCCGCTGCGAGAGTGCGACACCTCTTTGTAAGTTTGTCTTGAAAACTTTCCATTCGCCCACGAGTGTTTATCTATCGTTTTATCTAAATCAGCTTTGCTAGCCGGTTTAATCTATAAAACCTATCTTGCTTTAGTTCTTTGTTAGATCGAGGTGGTTGGCGACTCCAGATCACTGCAAGGCGTTTAGGTGTGTCGATCGTGTTCGTGCCTTTGCCAAAAAAGGTGCCAACACGATTTTTGGCGACTCCACTGGGGAAGTCCGCTAAACGCCATCTCAATTTCGACGCCGCCATGACGAAGCAAGTTGTGCAAGAGGTGAGCCCATCCAACGTCGTCCACATCTCGCTGGATGATCTAGATGGAGAGGCGCACAAGATAATGGAGGAGCGGATCAAAGCGATCACGCAGGAGGTCTTGGACAAGTCGTGTACCAAGACCCATCAAGGCGTTGTCCTCAAGCCCGGGAGCCCGCTCAAGGTCATCCAAGATGAGGTGAGTACTGATGACCTAGCTCTTCCTATTCAAAGGCTCGTAGCAAGTACGGTGGATGAGTCCGTCACCGCCACCGTCAATAATAGAATTGAATCTGCTATGGAGACTTACTTTAATAGGATGTTTAATGCTCATATGGGTGCTAAATCCGGCCCTCCCAAGGCCGATTTGCCGTTTACCTCTGTTGCAAGCACTAGTCAAGCCCCTGTACATCACATATTTAGCAAAACCGACAGGGCAACACGCAGCAATACGAGGGGGTGAGTTCTGTGGCTTCTGTCGGTCTGACCGGTCCTATGGCCGGTCTGACCGACAAATCTTACATCGGTCAGACCGGTCCACGGGCCGGTCTAACCTTTCCCCAACTCGGTGTAGGCCGGTCCGACCGCCCCCTTCACCGGTCTGACTGATTGCTACATGGCCGGTCAGACCGCGCCCTACACGACCGGTCAGACCAGGCCCTTGGCTGGTCAGACCGGCGCTCTGGTGCCAGTACAGGAAATAGATCCAATCACGGGTAACTCGGTTTTATACCACGTTCCTGTACACGACCCCCTGTAGCTACTGTTCATGCACAAGTTCCTCCGCACGTTCCCAATCAGTACAATGATCCTAATAGAGGATACCCGCATGGCACTGGGTATGGCCAATATGGCAATATTACGCCGCAACAACTGTTTTTTAGGCCGTCGGTTTTACCCAATCCGCCAAGGCCTGAAAATATGGAGGAACAAATTAGGAACATTATTAGAGAGTCATTTGAAATTGAGCCCAGGAATCGTGCTAGGGTTTACCAAAAGCTGTATCCTGATTACTTCGATAATATCTCATATCCTCGTGGCTATAGAGTTCCTGAATTCACTAAATTCAGCGACGAGGATAATAGGACCACATGGGAGCATATAGGCCAGTTCTTAGCGCAATGTGGAGAGGCTAGTACTTCTGATGCTTTTAAATTGCGCTTATTTTCTGTATCGTTGTCCGGTGCTGCTTTTACATGGTTTACTTCGTTACCGGCTAATTCTATTCATACTTGGGCTCAGTTAGAACAAAAATTCCATGATTATTTTTATACTGGTGAGACTGAGCTTAGGCTTTGTGATTTAACATCGGTTAGACAAAAATATAATGAATCTGTCACTGATTATATTAAGAGATTTAGAGATGCTAGAAACCGATGTTTTAGTTTAAGTATAGCTGAGAGAGATTTGGCTGATCTTGCTTTTAGTGGCTTACTTGCCCCCATTAAAGAAAGATTAGATGGCCAGTAATTTCTAGATGTTAGTCAGGTCATGCATAAGGCTCTGGCTCAAGAAAGCTGGGTCAGAGATAGCAAAAGATTTGTTAGGCCCACTGATAAGAAACCTCATGTTAGCATGATTGATTGCCCTGGTAGCAATTCTAATATTGATGAGGGCGATCATGACATGTATGTTGCTGAGTGGTCTTGGACTAACAAAAATAAACCTTTTGTTTGTTCTAGCTTGATGCCGACTCCTCGCAAGGATCGGCAAAGTGAGATTAAGTATAGTTTTGATGTGGCCAAGTGTGATAAAATTTTTGATTATTGTCACACCCGGAAATTCAGACCCGAATTTCCGAAGCTATATGTGTATTAAAATCCCTGTCCAGGACCAGCCAGGGTACACATACGACAATTGTTGATATTACAGTTCCACGTCTTAGAAACAATACAAAAAGATTACAAAAGAGCAATGGAAAAAGAAAAAGGGCCTAAGCCTAAGCTTGACGGCGGCCATGTGGCCTCGACCACTCCACGGCGGCTTCAGTGTAGGACAAAGCCTACTCCACTTCATCTTCGTCTTCAACCTCTGGCTCAGGTTCTGGTGAAGAAGCAAGGATGAGTACTTCCACGTACTCAACAAGTCACGCCGGAAGAGGAGAAGAATGAATGCAGGGGGAGACAAAGGTCTGGCTAAGGTTTGCTTTTGCGCAAACGGCAGGAGTTTTTCCAAACAATACGAATTTTGAACACAGTCAAAACAACAAGAAATTGAGTAAGTAAAGCATTTTGACTCCAACACTGTCCAACGTTATCCCCACGTTGCGACAGGCCCAAACCATCCACCTTTACTAGTCATGTTCCAAAACTTAGGGTGTAAAAGTGTGAGACTAATCACGGAGAGCTCGGTCGATCGCCCCATCACCGCGGGCACGGCTATTCGAATAGATTTACTCGATCGAGGTGTACAATCACCCACAAGACACAGCCCCACAACACGGTTTCCGTGCGCCGGAATACCACCGCGGTACCCCGAATAGGAGCTGTGATAGGACCTTTCGTATAACCCCCTCTAACCAAGCGAACCCCACCAAGGTTTCGCCCCCACTCCGGACCACGGAGTGGGCAGCCCCGAGTGCCTCGGTGAATCGCAGCATCCGCAACCCTTATACCGGGCCGACCGAGACTCCATCCCGCTCACCCTTGCCGATGGGTTCGTCAGCTAGGAGAGGCTACACTACGGGACCTACCTTACCCATTTCGGCTTGTGGTTTGCACGGTCATTCTCCCGAGGGGTCCCGTGAACCGGTCCTTAATTGCTATGGGCGCCGCTAACCAAAACCATAGCGCCCACAGCCCACCATTTGTCATGTTTTAGTTATTAGTTCGGTTCACTTGAATCTATAATCATTAATCCTCCGAACATAAGTCCGGGAGAGATATATTAAGTGAGAAAATGACCCATTTAGTGAGCTAGTGAAACTAAGCCAGGCTAAGCATAACCTAGTCCTGAATCTAATCACATTATTTTCCCAAGTTTTATCAAAGGGTTTGGGGAGTCAAACCTAAGGCATAAACTAAGCATAAGGTTTATTATTTCCCATGAAATGACAATATAAAGTACATGCAATTTCATAGAGTAAAACAGGTGTTTTAGCAAAATGGGAACAATATGATCAATAATATAGCATGACTTTCCTTGCTCTTCGGCTTGGGGGACTTCCGCGACGACTTCAAAGTAAACCGGGACGGAGGGACTACCGGGATCTACACGGCAAACAAGCACTTCAACAAAACAGGCTAAAAAACTACTAAAATAGGGAACAAAACCATTTTTAATGGATTCTTGGCATTTTTGTGAATTTAATAAAATTTGAATGGGCTAAAACGGAGGTCGGGTTGAAAAGATATGATTTTTAGAAGATTATCGTGTTTTTACTAAAACAGGAAAATCCTTAATAATTTATTGCGCAATAAATCCTGGAATTGCGTCAGCGCTAGGGCTGACGTCAGTGATGGCGTCATTGGCCGCGGGAGCACCGGTCCATGGTGAACCGGGTCCACGGGCCGAGAGGGAGAGCGGTGCACCACGTGGCACACACGTGGCACCGACGCGGCGGCCATGCGGCGTGCCACGCGGGCCAGCGAGGACGGATGGCCCCGATCTGCCGAGGCAGATCGGACGGCCAGGAAGGGGTTCGGGCGACGCGATCGGCCGGCGATGACGCACGGCGGCCGGAGACCGACCGGCGCCACTCGGGCGGCGGCGGGGGCGGCGGAATACCGCGGCTCACGCGGGGGAGGAGCCGTGCGCACTCGGAAGCGATGGCGCGCGTTCGGCCGAGAGGGGAAAAGGGAGGGGCGCTCACCGCAGGTCACCGGAGGTGAAGGGGATGACGACTCGGACGGTGAGGGAGGCGGCGGAACCACTCGGGGAAGGGTGGCCGAAGCGGCGCTGGCACCGGCGACGATGAGGGAGGAGTCGGCGGAACTCGGGACACCTCGGAGCGGCGGGAAAACACGGCCGCAGCTCGGCGACGAGGTCTGAAGTGAAGGCGCACGGTGCGGGGGCAAACGAGTGCGAGAGAGTCTTGGGTGAGAGCGTGGGGAGCTCGGGAAGGACGAGGGGGTGCTTAAATAGGGGATGGGGAGGTCGGTGGCGACCGGATAAGGGCGGAATTTCTGCCGGCGCGATTTGGGGAAGTAATGGCCGGGGATGGAATCCGGCCATTAGAGGCGCGGGAGCGGCGCAGGGCTTTGAATGCGGCGGGCACGATAGGGAGTTAAGGCGGTGGGATCCGGAGCGCGCGGGGAAAACGGGTGCGCGAGATCCAAGCGGAGGCAAGCGGCGGAAATGGCACCGAGGCGACCGGGTCGGGACGATGGCCCGACAGTGGGCCCCACCGTCGGCGTCCGTGGGTAAGAGGAGGCGAACCGGACTTGTTCGCGGCGCAAGAGTTAAATCCGGCCGCGCTTCCGCCGCCCGTGAGGGAGAGAGGAGAGGGATGTGCGGGCGGAAAAGGACAAGCCGCGCGGGAGGGATTGGGCCGTCGGCTCGGGCCGGCGGCCCACAGCCAGAAAAAGAGTGGGAAAGGACGGAGGAGAGACATATTAATTCCAATTTTGATTTTAATTGGTTAAAAATTATTTCTTGTGCTCTGAAAATTCCACTGAAAATCATGTTAGCGTATTTTGACATGTAGAATTTAGGAAAAATCCTACCATGCCATTTCCATTTAACATTTGGATTTTAAAATTATTTATTCTCTCCAGTTAATTTCAACAATTTTCTTTTACGATTTTTCTTTTGAATTTTTAAAAAGGGAAAACACCTCAGGGTGTTACAATTATCTCTTACAAGAAAAGCAAATTAAATTGCCTAAAGGCCATATCATACCTTCGACAGAAGAGTTGAAGCATCGCTCTTATTGTAAGTGGCATGATTCTTATTCTCATTCTACTAATGAGTGTAATGTTTTTCGTCGACAGGTTCAATCGACCATAGAGGAAGGACGGTTGAAATTCACTAAGGGCCCCAAGATAAAGCTTGACAGTGACCCTTTCCCAGTTAATGTCATTGATTTTTTTCAATGGTGAGAAGATGTTGATTCGGCCGGAGCAAGCTGAATCTACTAAGGGGAAGGAGATTGTCATTGGAGAGGCCAGGCCAAAGATGCTTGTGCCAAAAAGTCTGGAGGTTGGTGTTTGGAAGAAAAATGAGGGTAAGGCTTCAACATCAAGAAAACCCCGGAAGACAAAAGTGACTTTTGATATGCTCTTGGACAAGTATGAGAAGAGGAGCATGGAGAAAGAGCGTAACAAGAGCAAGAGGCCAAGATCGCCTCCTAGGGAGCGATTTGGTCATTCATCAAGGGTATTGGAGCCATCGTTCCCTCATTATCCTCAAGTCATGCCATGGGGACCTTGCCCAATGCCGCCGCCAGGTTATCCTTTTCCTTACTTCATGCCTTGAGGGGCACCACCACCAATGTATAGTCATGTGCCTCCAATGCAATTTCATCAAGGATGGGAGATGGAGAGGAAATCTTTTCATGGAGGTGTGTCCTCGTCAAATGGAAGCCGGTTTTCACCAAGAAATCGGTTTGGTGGAGAGAAGAGGGTGCATAAACGCGCTAAGGCTGAGGAGAGGGCTTCGGATGTGATTACTGTCAAGATAGGATCTCATGATGTGCCAATACCATCTGGAGAAGAAGCTAGGATAGTTTTTGGTAATCGAGCCGTAGCCGGGAAGAGTTCTGCACAGGAAGACAGTCTGACCGGACTCTCTGGTTGGTCTGACCGAAGACCTATGGCTGATCTGACCGAGCCCTCTGGCCGGTCCGACCGTTGCTCCCCTTCCGGTCTGACCAGGCCTGATGGCCGGTCTGACCGACGGCCCAGAGCCGGTCTGACCGTATCCTCTGATCAGTCTGACCGCATGTACAAGGTCGGTCCGACCGGTTACCATAGTCGGTCCGACCGATAGTCTGCCAGAGGTGGTTCTGATTTTGCTTCTTCTTCGCGAAAAAATAACGGAGGACATTATATACCGCCTGGAACAGAACCAAAGCCAAGGTGGATGCCTAAGAATTTGGATTTGACGGTTACGCAAAGGAGGAGGTTGCAGCGTCTTCGGGCCAGTGAGTTGAGGGAAAAGGAGGCCGAAGAGTGGAGAGACAGAAGATTTGATGACCTGCGACCACCACCAATAAAGGAATGGAAGTCCAAATCGGCGAAGGGTGGAGAGCCAGTGGTTGTTCGGGAAGAAGAAGAAGAGAAGGAAGAAGACGAACAATCGACTGAGGTGTTGTCACCGGGTGAGAGCATGGCCATCAGTATGGTGTGCATGTTGCCTATGGAGTTTTGTGTCATGGAGGAGGCTGAAGTGGCTCAACTTTCATTAAGTCCAAGAGACGTGGTTTTTGAGAAACCCGACGAGTCCAACCGTCATATGAAGCATCTTTATCTTAAGGGCCATATTGATGGGAAGTCGGTCTCTACAATGCTAGTGGATGGAGGCGCTGCTGTGAACCTGATGCCATATTCCCTGTTCAAGAAGTTGGGTCGTGAAGAAGCTGAGTTGAAGAAGACCAACATGCTCCTTAACGGCTTCAATGGTGAATCAACGGAGGCTAAGGGGATCCTGTCTGTAGAGCTCACGATGGGTAACAAGACGTTGCCTACCGCTTTCTTTGTCGTCGACGTGCAAGGTAACTATAGTATTATTTTGGGGCGTTGTTGGATGCATGCCAACTGTTGTGTTCCCTCTATCTTGCATCAATGTTTAATTCAATGGGACGGTGATGATGTTGAGGTTGTTCAAGCGGATACATTGGCTGAGCTCGCAATGGCCGATGTTTCAGTAGGATGGAAGCATGGGGATATGCAGTGCTTGTCAGGGTTAAGTCTTTCTAGCTTTGATTTTATTAGTGTTTCTAAGGACAGTATTGTACCTATCTCTGTAAAGCCGGCTAGTTTAGCATGGCTAGGCGATATTACTCTATATGATGAATAAAACAGCCAATTTAGAGTGGTTACAAAAGAGAGTACAAGAATATCGGTCTACAAAGAACGATATTGGGGAAACCATTGAAGATTTCGATGAAGTAGAGAAGCTCGGTCAGGGGTTTACATCGGCCAATCCATTAGAAGAAGAGAACATAGGAGATGGAAGTGTTCCTAGGCCAACTTTTATAAACAAAAACATAAAAGCCGATTATAAAGTTAAGATAATTGAGCTGCTTAAGAATATGTTGATTGCTTTGCGTGGGAGTACCATGAGATGCCGGGACTTAGCCGTGATCTTGTTGAGCATCGGCTTCCGATAAAATCAGAGTTTAGGCCTTATAAACAACCCTCTCGTCGCTTTAACCCTCTCATATATGATCGTGTCAAAGAAGAGATAGACCGATTATTGAAGGCGGGGTTTATTAGGCCATACCGGTATGTGGAATGGGTGTCCAACATCATTTCGGTAGAAAAGAAGGGGAGTGGTAAGATTAAAGTATGCATAGATTTTAGAGATTTAAATAAAGTCACTCCTAAAGATGAATATCTTATGCCTATAACCGACATGTTGATAAATAATGCTTCAGGCCATAAGGTAATTAGCTTTTTAGATGGCAATGCCGACTACAATCAGATCTTTATGGCAGAAGAGGATATGTTCAAGACGGCTTTTAGGTGTCCGGGATTTGTTGGGTTGTTTGAGTGGGTCGTTATGACGTTCGGATTAAAAAAATGCTGGCACAACATATAAAGAGCAATGAACTTGATTTTTCATGATTTGCTAGGTTTTATCCTAGAAATTTATATTGATGATATTGTTGTCAAATCGGATGGCATGGATGGTCATACAGCCGATTTGAGATTAGCTTTTGAGAGGATGTGTCGGTATGGTTTGAAGATGAATCCACTCAAGTGTGCTTTCGATGTGTCGGCAGGAAAGTTCTTAGGATTCATGGTACACGAGAGAGGGATTGAGATTGATCCTAAGAAGGTTGAAAAGATTCAAGATTTTAAAGCGCCGACATGCAAAAGGAAGTTCAGAAGTTGCTCGGTAAGGTGAATTACTTGAGGAGATTTATATCTAACCTAGCAGGTAAAATCGATGCTTTTGTTCCTATCTTACATTTGAAAAAAGAAGTCGATTTTACTTGGGGGCAGCACAACAAGAGGCGTTTGAAGGATTGAAGAAATATTTATTTACTCCACCCGTGGTGCGAGCTCCTAAAGCCGGAATTCCATTTCGGTTATATATTGTTGCTGAAGACAAAGTCATTGGTGCCGTTTTGACGCAAGAGGGAGATGGAAAATAATATATAATCACATATTTGAGTCGTCGTCTTTTAGATGCCGAAACGAGGTATGTTTTTGTAGAGAGACTTTGTGTTTGTTTATACCATGCTTGTACCAAGTTGTGTCATTACTTGTTATCTAGTACATGCATAGTTGCTTGTCAGACCGATGTCGTTAAGCATATGTTGCAAAGACCAATTCTAAGTGGGAGAATTGGCAAATGGGCGTATACATTGATTGAGTATGATTTGGCTTATGAACCGTTGAAATCTATGAAAGGCCAAATTGTATTAGCTTTTATAGTAGACCATCATGTAGATATTGCTTATGAAGATGCGGTTTGCTTGCTTAGTGTTACACCTTGGAAGATTTATTTTGATGGCTCTTCATGTAAGGAGGGTCAAGGCATAGGTGTAGTTTTAATTTCGCCCAATAGTCAATGTTTTGAAGCATCGGTTTGTTTGGAGTATTATTGTACGAATAATCAAGCCGAATACAATACCTTGCTATTCGGTTTACAAGTGACGGAGATCGTTGGAGCTATACATGTAGAAGCGTTTGGTGACTCAGAATTGGTGGTGCAACAAGTTGTCGTGGTTTACAAGTGCTTCGATGGGTCGCTAAACAGGTATCTTGATCAATGCTTGGATATTATTGCCAATTTTGATGATTTTGCCATTAAACATATTGCTAGGAGTGAAAATTCTAGAGTGAATGATTTGGCACAACTGGCATCTGGTTATAGTATTAAAAGAGGAGTATTTTTCATACTAGAAAAACCGGTGCTTGATTACAATTCTTTGAGCAAAATTGGCAGGGATGCAGATCGTAGGCGGTCTGACCGGTGCACTGCTGCCGATCTAACCGTGGATGGCCGGCGGTCTGACCGGAGCACTGTTGTCGGTCTGACCATGGGTGGTCAACGGTCCGACCGACGTTGCTTGGCCGGTCGGATCGGGATCACGAAGATACGGGCAGCACGATTTCACTGATACAGAGGCCGAATTAAGTTTAAATTCGGGCATTTGTGCCCTGGAGACAGCAGAGGATTGGAGAATACCTTTGATCCAATATTTGAAAGATCCTAGCCTTAAGGTTGATCGAAAAATTCAGCGACAAGCGTTTAAGTATACTTTGCTCGATGGAGAGTTGTATCGCTGAAATGTAGATGGGGTATTATTGAAGTGCCTATATAGTGATCAATCTAAAGTGGCTATGGGAGAGGTACATGAGGGTATTTGTGGAACACATCAATCGGTCCATAAAATAAATTGGTTGCTTAGGAGAGCGGGGTTCTATTGGCGGAAAATGATTGATGATTGTTTCAGATATTATAGAGGATGTGAAGCCTGTCAACGGTTCGGCAATGTTCAATTGGCACCAGCTGCGGTGTTGAACCCTATTATTAAACCGTGGTCGTTCCAGGGTTGGGCTTTGGATTTCATCAGTCAAATTTATCCTTCGTCATCAAAAGGGCATCGGTTCGTGCTAGTTGCGACGGATTACTTCACCAAGTGGGCCGAAGCCGTGCCGCTCAAGAATATGACTCATGCGGAGGTAATTGATTTTATTTTGAAGCATATTATACATAGATTCGGTATTCCTCAAACATTGACTACGGATTAAGAACCTCTTTCATGTCTAAAGAGGTAAAAAATATTGCCGAATCTTATGGTATTAAATTGTTGAGTTCTTCTCCTTACTATGCTCAGGCTAATGGACAAGCCGAATCTAGTAATAAAACTTTGCTAAAGTTAATCAAAAAGAAGATCGAAACACATCTCAAGAGGTGGCAGAGGTGCTTTCTGAGGCGTTATGGGCACATAGAATATCTAAACATGGTGCTACCAAGGTAACCCCTTTTGAGCTAGTCTATGGACAAGAAGCCATTTTAACGGTTGATAAATCTTGGCTCTTTTCGATATATAAAGCAAGACGATTTGTGGGCTGAAGACTACAAGTTAATGATGGGAGATAATCTTGATGAAGTGGTTGACAAACGTTTGAAGGCTTTGGAAGAAATAGAGAAAGAGAAGAAGAGGGTGACCAAAACGTACAACAAAAGGGTGAAGGCAAAGGAAGACGAGATGACAACATTAAGTCGCATACCAACAATAAAAAGAGATACAACCTATTCAAAGTTGCGAATATCTACAAAGTTGGTGATTATTTGCATGGACATTGCTTCTATGTTTTGGCATGCAAGATGAATGAATTGTTTTGAATAGTGTCCTCTGACAAATAAAAGAGATGCCATCACGTCGTAATAAACTAGTTCGTTCAACTACTAAATCATGCGCAGTGATGGGAGAAGAACTAAGAAGTGAGAAGTGATTTGCAGGTTGCAGACCAATCCACCAAACCTCGATCCGGTGACATCGAAAACCATTTGAATTATGCCAAGACCAAGTGAATTGAAACATCACTATTTATACCCAAAATTGGCACCTAGGAATCGAGATAAGAAAATTGCCAATGTTTGAAAAGTCTGTCGGTTTTCTTCGGATAGGCCGATCTGACCGCCATGTATAGGCCGGTCAGACCAGGCCTTAGGGCCGGTCAGACCGACGGCATGTGGCCGGTCTGACCGGCAGAGTCCGAAACCAAGCCGAATTCGTCGATACTCGGGTTTCCTTCTTCCATACAGTATGTCTCGGGTTTACAAAGGTGTCTACCCCGAATTGGACGTGGAGAAAGGCCTGTGGAAGGCAAGACCAACCCCTGTTTAAGGGCTAAGGCCGGTTCAATTGGCAACAACAAATACACAACACAAAATCAATCTAGTTTCTAGTTTTTAGCCAATTGAATCATTCTTTTACTTTTTTTCTATATTAGTTCGTCCATCTTTATCGATTTGCGCTATAAATCGTCTGTCACTGCTGCGAGAATGTGACACCTCTTTGTAAGTTTGTCTTGAAAACTTTTCGTTCGTCCATGAGACGGGTGTTTATCTATCATTTTACCTAAATTAGCTTTGCTAGCCGGTTTAATCTATAGAACTCATCTTGCTTTAGTTCTTTTCTAAATCGAGGTGATTGGCGACTCTAGATCACCGCAAGGCGTTTAGATATGTCGATCGTATTCGTGCCTTTGCCAAAAAAGGTGCCAACAATCACCAACCTCAATAGTAGTATTATAGTACTACCAAACATATGAGGAAACCAACGGTAGAGAGCACAGTGCAGTCCTACGGCTCACCTCGATGACGCCAAGCGGCCGCCGCAGCGGAGCACGCCTCGGGGGATCCCAGAATCACCTCCACCGCAGACGGTCGCGGGCACACGAGAGCCTCAGAGGATGCCACCGCGTTGGCGACGGCGAGGAGCAGCGGCAGCGCCGGCGGCCACCACCATTGCAGCCGCATAGCTCCCGGGGTGAGGGCACAATGCTCAACCCTAGATCTGATCGCGTGATCCTATGGGGCGGCGCATTGCATGCTCGTCGCGGCGCAGAGGAGGCGGCGGCGACAGATGTGATGACTTTTGTTTGGTCGCCCTGTCACCGTCGACGACCAGGGCCCATGGAAGAGAAAAGCTGTAAAAGTCGTGGTTTGGTTGGTTACTTGTTGTGAAGACGAAGAGATAATAATAATAAATCAGGAAATTCTTTTTACAATTTTTTGAGTAAAAACTTTCGAATGTAATTACAATATAGTTAAAATATAATTTTATTATAACTATAATATAACTTGTATATATAATATTAAAAAGTATATGAAAAATACATGAAGCATGATTCTTAGCGCTGCGTCTAACGGCCGAAAACTCAAAAGCTAAGAAAGGAAAAATCGTAAGTTTTCTAGCGAATCCCATTTTTTTCGGCTGGTCGTATATTTTTATTGGCCCAATTAAACCGGCCACACTAGAGCAAGGTGTAAAAGGAATTGTGGCCCAAGAATGTTTTGGACCAATAAACAGGCCAGATACATTTTCTATTCAGCCCAGCCAATGCTTTTCTTTATTTGGCACTTAGAGTTGATTAGTTTTTTTAGGAGTTTTGCTCGGTTTATTTATTTGCCAATGAGAATTGAATCTTCCTATATTCAAATTTCATCAATGGCAGATATCGTAAAGAGCCAATTCTTAGTGTCAAACAAGGAGCAGGTATTTCTAAATGGTTTTTTGAATGGGAAATAAAGGAATCTCATTTTACCTTTTTTTATCACAAAAGGTATCTTTATTGCAACTTAGGTTAACAGAAAGAAACTAGTCAAACACCCAAAGCTCAAACAAGAAACCTCACCGTACTATTTGCCATAATATATAATAGGGGTGGGCATTCGATTAAAACTGAGATTTTGATTCGGTTTTTTCCTACGCAAAGTTCGGTTTGACATGAAGCAACCATTTATCGGTTCTCGTAAATACTGGAAACCGCAAAATTCGAGTTCAGTTTTTTCTTTTCGGTTTTCGGTTTTTACAGAAAAAAACCGAACAAGCAGAGAGGCGGCGTGGTGGTGGGCCGGGGCGAAGGCGGCGCGACGGCGGGCTAGGGTGGAGCGCCGGAGGCGACGTGGCGATGGGCTAAGGCTAGGGTTTCTCAGTTGTTCGGTTTTTTCGGTTCTTCGGTTCTCAGACGTAAAAAACCGAAGCCAAACCGAACTATTCAGTTTATGCAACACCATAATCTGAAACCAAAATCAAAAACCGAAAACCAAAAAACCACAGACTTCGGTTTGATGCGGTTCGGTTTTTTCTGTTTTCGGTTTAAAAGTGCCCAGACCTAATATATAACTCAACAAGAAACAAAGCCAAAGTCAATGTATTAATGTCCACGTACTTACGTTCCAAGAGTACACAAGCATGCGGATTTGGGACTCCTGCGGAACAAACAAGAAGTGGAGGAATTTTGGATGATTAAAATCTATTGGAACATATTCCTACATGATCTTTTTGGAGCAAAAGATCCTACAAAATCCTTTAAAACTATATTTAGTGGATAGAGTACTAAATAAGCTAGATTTAAGATTTATTAATTAATAGGAAACAATAATTGCACACAATATATTTGACGGTTGACATCAAGCATTGGAGAAACCCAACTGCTATTGTTGTGGCTTCACGCATGGTGAGCTATAGAATAGGTCATTTGTTAGGAACTTTGGAGAAATATTAACACAAGGCAAGGCCTCATGTTTTCTCTTTACTGTGACTCAAAATTCTTATACTTTTCCTATGATGATGTTGCCAAACTGCATTTTTTGTAAAATCTTGTGGATTCATTGACGCTACCAAGTACCAAACAATAATTTTGTAAAATCTCATGGATTCATTTACTGTAGGATTTAAAGTGACATGGCATTGTATTGACGTGTTTTTTTTCTATTTCTGTGTGTTTTCTGACTCGTGGAATCATGGCCCTCATTGCGGAAGCGAATGACCAAGGACCATGATCCATGGATGAAGGCACCTCTCATGATTCGTGTGGTGGTGCTAATTAAGCGTGTACATCCTCCTGTGCTATTTCAAATAAAATGGAAGCTCTCGTCATTCTTAAATATAAACATTTCTAATATTTATGTTTTGTATAATATAATATAAGTATTAGATTAGGATTTTTTCAATAGAATTAGTATCCTAGAATTGTTTTATATTATGTATAAAATTTGAATCATGTAAATATTTATATTTAGAAAAACGAAGAGGTAAGTACTTGCTATGGAACTGTAATAATAAAAGAGAGCACGAACATGAAGCAGGACCTATAGATATAAGTATAAAAAATCTTCTTTCTATGGTACGTGATCTAGGAGATGCAAAGGTTGTGCATAGTACTACATATATGGTCTGGTCACTTCAGCGATTGGCGACTTTGCTCCCTAGTCCTATCTCTGTTGTTTGTACCTAGTTGACAAAAACTGCGCCCATAAAAGAAGGCAGGCACGACAAATCGAATCATCCCAGAATGATTTCGGTCGGAGCAATGGCCAGCTATGGCTGTACATAACTTACATCGACATCTTGTATGGGAAAGTTATGTTACTACAGTTAGATTACATGTGTCACTGATATATAAAGCAATAAAGATGTTAATTTTTAAAAAAATAATAAATAGAAATTTGGAGTATCCATCAGACAATAAACGTTATTTTGGATGGTAAATTCCTTCGAAACTCACATGAAGAACACAAACAGCCATGAGTGAGTTGGACATAACTATGGTAATCGCAGGAAAGAAGCGAATGACAATTTAGTAGTATAATGTAATTAATCCTTGCATGAGTTGACAAAAGGTTGCTTCCGAAAAGAGGGTGGCCGTTACACAAATTCCAAATCATTCCAACCATCCTATAGACCTAGAGAGATGAATTATATTGCTTCTGGCATATTCTCGACAGCTAATTAAGGATTCATTCACCAATGATAACTTGGTTGGAAGGACGCGTTGGATTGTGCTCTACTAACTAAGCCCCCAGCAAATTTGACGCTGCATACTTGCATCTCTAGCTAGCGTGTTTCGTTTCGTTTTGGCGCGTCTCTACGCTAGGCTCCATGCATGCCTGCCGCCTCCGGTATCTTCCATGCAATTTTCACCATGAATGCCTTAATGCCGAAGGAAAATTAATTAGTGATTAAATTCCAGGGAATCAGTTCGAAGCGAGGTTAACATTGGCTGAATACTTGAATGCATGCATATGTAGTAAATTAATATTAATTGCTGGTTGTGTAGAGGACACGGCAATTAGCAACAACGCGTGTGTGTATGTCTTGTTGCTAGTAGACTTGCAAAAACGGACTTGCAACATTGCATCCAAATCACATTGCATATTCTGGCTCTTCATAGTGGTTTTTTTCGACCCCAGACCAAGAAAAAAATATATATAGCACAAACTTTCTATATAGTGTAAACCTAAAAGCTAATCACTACTAGAAAAACCCACATTTATCCTGGTTAGTAACCTCTTTAGTCCCGTTTGTCAAACCGGGACTACGAAAGCAGGACTAAAGATCGCTTTCTTTAGTCTCGGGTTAAATAAACGGGACTAAAATTCATTTTTAGTCCAGTTGAAGTTACCCTTCTGACATCTCACTTCCCTCATATTTATTTTTTTTGTTTTTCTGCCAAAAACCGAAATCATCACGAAGATGAAATCAAACATCACAAAACATATCACATATGATTATTTTCATTTTTTTTCTCCCACAGATCAAATACATCTTTAAATCACAGATCAAATACAACAACGAAATCACAAAATGACATATCAAATACAACATGTATCACATCACATATCACCAAACATAAAAAACATAAAAATCGATCCGGAAGCCCGCCCGCCCGCCGCACGCCCGCGGTCGTCGCCGGCAGCCTTGGCCCGCCGACGCCGCCCGCCCGCCCAGCCCGCCTTGCCGCCCGCCGGCCGCCCGCGCGAGGCCACGCGCCGCCGCGCGCCCGTGTGAGGCCTCCGCCCGCATGCCCGGGCGCCGCCGCCCGCCCGCGCAGGTCGCCACCCCTACTGGTCGGGAGATGGAGATGGAGAGGGAGAGGCAGGGAGGGAGGGAGAGGCAGGGAGAGAGGGAGAGGGAGAGGATGGAGATGGAGATGAGATCTATTTGAGAGGAGAGGATAAGGCCAGAGAAGAATAGGAGGAGAATAAAATAAGGACGCGCGGCACAAGGGACGAGGAAAGCGTGAGATTTTTTGTCTCAGTTTGTTTAAAAAACTGGGATAAATATTGATTTTTAGTCCCGGTTGGTACCACCAACCGGGACTAAAAATAATGGGACCTCACAACAGCATGTAGATTTTTTTGAACGGGGACTAAAAACAATCTTTTGTCCCGGTTGGTGTTATCAATCGGGACTAAAAATCTCAGACTTCCATTGCGCTAGCACTGGGCATTCGGGTTTACCCGAAAGTTTGGGTCGGGTATTTCAGGTATTTTGAATTTTGGGTTTTAAAAATGATACCCAAAATATTACCCAATCATCCTATTACCTGAAATTTTGGGTACCCGTTATTTCGGGTTCGGGTTTTGGGTAGACCGAATAACCCAAATGGCGGGAGCTGCGAGTAGCGAGGCGCGAGCGAGGGGTGACCGGGCAGCGACGGCGGAGCGGTGACTTGCGCGGTCGCGCCGACCGACGACGGCGCGAGGGGTGAGCGGAGCGGCGACGGTGCGAGAGGCGACCGGTGACTCGCACCGACCGGCGACGGCACGAGGGGCGACCGGCGACGAGGGGCGACGGTGCAAGGCGGTGAGGGGCGACGGTGCGAGGGGCGACCGACGGCGAGGCGTGAAGGGCGACCGGCGCCGAGGCGCGAGCGGAGCGGTGACGGCGTCGCCCTTAGGGTTAGGGTTAGGGTTAGGGTTAGGTTTTTCGCGCGGGCGCGCGGCGAAATTTTGGCAATTTTGCACCGAAGCCCCTTGAAAACTTGGTAATTTACTGCGACTTCGGGTGTATCAGGTTATCGGGTACCGCGACTTACGACCCGATTAACCCGAAATAATTTTGGGTTTTCAAGTTTTCTACCCGAAATCAGTGTTCGGGTTTCGGGTTTTGTGTTTTGGGTATTTTGGATTCGGGTTCGGTTTTTTTGGGTCGGGTTTCGGGCTCGGGTTTTATGCCCACTCCTACATTGCGCTTTAGAACGGGATTAAAAATATTTTTAGTCTTGGTTCCTATTGAAATCGAGACTATTGTGGATTTTGCCAGATCGATCAAAGATCACTTCTCGAATAGTGAATGTAAGATACAAAATTTACTCATAATGACGTGAAAAATTATCAGATGTTATTTTTTTATCTTATGTTAGTTTCAGGTTTAAACCATACATGAAGTTTGCATTATATTTTTTTCCAAGACAAAAGTGCAAAGCCGGCGGCTTAATTTCATTGGCTAGGTGGCTAGTTTGAATCCTAGCCTCTTAGGGCTGTTTGGTTAGTCCGTGTATCAATTTAAAGAAATACATGAACTAATTATAAAAATAATTATAAAATTGAAGAATAAATCGTGAGACGAATATATTAAATTTAATTAATCTATGATTAATAAATATTTACTGTAGTACCACAGCATTAAATCATTAAATCATGACGTAATTAGGTTCATTAGATTCGTCTCGTAAAATTATCCTCTCGATTATGAATAATTTTTATAAATAATCTATATTTAATACTTTAAAATAACATTAAACATTCGATTTGATATGTACTATATTTTAAGTCCCCCAAACAGCCCCTTAGGTCAACCATATATCCAGCAATCTATAAATATTTGTGATGGTGTGGCTTCATCAGGCAAAGATTATTGAGGGCTAGGCTGGATAGATTGATGGATGCCTATGGTGCTGTGTTGGATACTTTTGTGAAGGTGCGCACATAAACCGTGATCTGATTAATTATCGAAATTAATTCTAAACGTTGTTTAGAGATGATGATATAGCATTAATTGTATCAGTGAGGTAATTTTTTCAAAGGGATCGGTTCTTATATTTACTTATCTTGTATTATATATTTTCCAATGTCGTATAATTTAACAATGTCATATAAATTTCAATGATTACTTTAAAGTAATATGTCATTATTTATGACTACGCAATATATATAACTTTTTATAACTACATGATGCTAACTTGAAGCATATAATACTTTTCATAAAAAAAGGAATCAATTTTGAAAATACTATAGAGTAAGTAGGAGCAAGTAAGCTAGACATAGTAGAGATTCCATATCAAGCATGTACCATCAAATGCATAGAGCACGGTTTCTACCATCATTAGCTAGTCGACGAGATTTGTTTTATATATTTACCATCTTAAACACACACAAACACAAAAATGTGTGTTCCTCCTACAAATTGTATTGTTACATTAATGCATTTCTCTACTCTCTTGTGGTATAGGCATATCCTCTAGGTAACAAACACTAGTCCAGCAATACATATCAAGACATATATTTCGCACATGCTACCAAAATGTACATGGGCTTCTGATCATTATTTTCTTTATGAGTGC
Source organism: Oryza australiensis (assembly GCA_019925245.2). Lineage (NCBI taxonomy): Eukaryota > Viridiplantae > Streptophyta > Magnoliopsida > Poales > Poaceae > Oryza > Oryza australiensis. The sequence continues at coordinate 68,300 of JAIFGZ020000289.1, read as the reverse complement.
AACTTCCGTTTCGTGTTCACACGCTCCGCCACACAATCAAAGAATGGGTTCCCCACACTTCTTCTCACCAATTATGTCACAGGGATGCATTTTCACAATGAATGTGTTTCTCAACTCGAGTGCCATCACATGCATATATTTTACAGTAATAAAAAATAAATCAGTAATCAACAATAGATATACGCTACGACATATAAATACTACTAGTTATAGTTATATATGGACTACGGGACATGCTACAAAATAGACGCGGCTCAGCCACGCAATATAAAAACCATGTGCCTCATACATTCCTTTCCTGTGTACCGTCACATGAACCAGGTGCAGCAATCAAAAGTGAATGTACGTCACGATGCACGAGTACAACTAGTTACAAAGATAGACGATAGTGCGTGGCGCCAAAACAGGCATTGCTCGCCCGTCCCTTCCTCGTGCGTCGTCACATGACCGGTGTATCTCACTTCTCTTGGCGTAGGTGTGTTCCATAAGGTTGCTTTATGGGCTATCCGTCTAGATTGATAACTGAAGAACATGGAGAGCCAACCATAAAAACCATGTGCCTCACACGCCTACCTCGTGTGCCGTCATGTGGTCGGTGTATATATCTCTCGATGTATATATGTCCTGTAAGGTTGCTCAACAGGATATCTGTCGAGTTTGATAACCGAAGAACATGAAGGCCAGCCATAAAAATTGTGTGCCTTACACGCACCCTCCCCTGTGTGTCGACAAGTGATCGGTGTATATATCTCTCGACGTATGTGTATCCTATAAGGTTGCTCAACGGGTTGTTCGTTTAATTTGATAACCAAAGAACATGGAGACTAGCCATAAAAACCACGTGCCTCACATGCGTGCTCCCTCGTGCACCATCACGTGATCGCTGTATATATCTCTCGACGTATGTGTGTCCTATAAGGTTACTCAACGGGCCATCCATCCAGTTTGATAACTTAAAAACATGGAGGCTACCATAAAAACCGTGTGCCTCATATGCTCCTCTCCTGTGCGCCATCACGTGATCGGTGTATATCTCTCTTGACGTATGTGTGTCCTATAAAATTGCTCAACAGACCATCCATCTAGTTTGATAACTGAAGAACATGGAGACCAGTCATAAAAACCAACCGCGTGCCTCACCCACACTCTCCCCCCGTGTGTTGTCACGTGGTCAGTGTATCCCTCGACGAGAGCATGTTCCGTAAGGTTGTTCTACCGTCCGTCCAGTTTGATAACCGAAGAAGAGAAGGCCAGCCATAGGAAAAGCAAAAAGGGAGGAAAAACAAACAGTATAAAAGGCAGCCACCATAGCTGTCAGCCCATCTAAACCGCCTTCTTCCAGCGCACAACCCCTTCTCGCCTGTCTGTCTTCCCCCGGCCCTCTCTCCCCTCTCCCGTGTAGGTGTACACCATGGCGCATCAAGATCATTAAGCCACCAAACCAAACCAAGGTTTATATATGGTTGCGTGCGTCTCCACTGCAGCAGCCAACGCAGCTCGGCGAGATCGATCGCACGGCGGCAGCGGGGCGCCGCGTGCACGCCGGAATTGAAGCCGACCGCGCGCGCTAGAGCCTAGAAGCTGGCCACACAGATAGGCGGATCGCTTTGTAGCTTGCTAAGCTTGGAGGATCAGCAGCGAGAGGAGGAGGTAGCTAGCTAGCTAGACGGAGGCCAGCGAGATGGCGGCGGCGGCGGCGCCGTCGTCGTCGACGTCGGGATCGCCCGGCGCGGCGGCGGCGAGGCCGACGATGCCGTACCGGTCGCGGTTCGGCGACACGACGCTGACGAAGGTGTTCGTCGGCGGGCTGGCGTGGGAGACGCCGTCGGAGGGGCTGCGGCGGCACTTCGAGCAGTACGGCGAGATCCTGGAGGCCGTCGTCATCGCCGACCGCGTCACCGGCCGCTCAAAGGGCTACGGATTCGTAAGCCACCTCCTCCTCCAGTCCTCCAACCCCCACCACCACGCGCTCTCTCTCTCGCGCGCGCGCGCGGCGCGTAAGCGTAACTAATCTGCTCTTCGTCTTCCTCGCTTCCGTGTGCGCGCAGGTGACATTCCGGGAGCCGGAGGCGGCGCGGCGCGCGGTGCAGGACCCGAACCCGATGATCGCCGGCCGGCGCGCCAACTGCAACATTGCCTCGTTGGGCCCGCCCCGTCCCGCCCAGCCGCCTCGAGGTAAGTGACGACCTCCGCGACCCTACCTCGCATCGATCCATCGATCGCAACGATACAAAACCAAAAACCAAAAATCCAATCTAGAATCTGACATTGTCCTCATCTCCTCCTCGCATCCCTCGACCGACGCAACAATTCCTGCGCGAGATCGAAGAACATCTGATCGATGGACGGATGCGACGCGACGGATTGGATTGGATTGAATTGATCGATCGTATCGTATGGCTCGCACGGATTAGCTAGCACGAGCGTGGTGAGGCTGACGGGTGGGGACCGGACGTGACGCGAGGCAGGGCACGGCCTCGCCTCTCTAGCTTGCCCAGGCTGGCCTGTCAGTTCCAGTTCCGCTGCCTCGCTGCGTGCGCCCACCACGCGTTGGCTACTGCCTCTCGAGCCATAGGCAGTTACAGTAGCTTATTCAGAAAACTGCATAGTTTATCCGTATTTTATTTGTTCTTCTACCCTGTTGGAACCAATTGGTACTCTTGTTCCAGCATCGGCCAGTTTTAATTTTTAAATCTTCATTTTTTTTAACTAACGTATGGGTTTTCCATCATTTTTTATACTCAGGTTTTTAAACTGTACTATTGGTTAATTTATTTTCATTGCATCGGTTATATGTCTTAGGTTTATAAGCCGCTGTCGGAAAATGTCTTGGCTTAGGAGTGTTGCTGCTAGTATATACTAGCCTCTTTTTTTATTCTTTTCTTTCAGTTTTTTTTTAAAATAAGTATAATGCTTTGACTGAATGTGTCGTGGTCAGTTAAATGGTGGCATCAGCGGTTGACAGCGAGAATGAGATGTAAAGGACAGGATAACCGTCCGCCAGTGGAGAATCCATCGGGAATCCGCTTTTCTGCAATGGAAAATTCAGAGCCTTAGGAGATGTTCGTTGGATCCTACGTACTTTTTGACCGGTTTGGTGATTAGTAATCCTAGCCGACCCTCATAATTTGGGTATAATGGAAAGGCTAGCAAGGATATTCATATACTTGCATTAAACACCTATCTCTTGTTTTCTCATATATATATGGCCATTAGTTATTTGGTTTAGCCACTTGACACGGTCTCATTCGGAGAACTGACAGCAGTAACAGTGCTACTGAAGCAATGGTTTAATTGACAGACTTGCATAGTTACATGTGGCAACTTGAGCAGTGATCTGATACTGTCATAATTTAGTTAGTATCTTACACACTTGGTTACTACTACTTGGCTTGTGAAAGAGTACAAGAGCACAAACAGTATCTATCGATGCATCTGCGAAAAATCCAGTCAAAGTTGCAAACGCAGGGCGCACATGGAGGATCGATGCCTTTTTCTCAGGTCTCGGCATGCAGAGAGAGAGAGAGAGAGAGAGAGAGAGAGAAGGAAATAGGAATAGGAAGAGCAGTTAGTTTTGTAGGCTGTGCTGCTGCTGTCTGTACAGTAGCTTTGGCGCGGTGGCAGTGGTGGATGCAGCTGCAGCGCTAGTACAGTTTCATTTATTTGTTTGGTGCTGTTGCTTTCTCCGTCCCTGCAAAGCTTCTGTAACCAATAACATGGCAGGTAGTAGTAGTACTCATTTCCTCTCTCTCGCTCTCCATTGTTGCGATTGCAGGTCGGGCCTCCCCTGGGGCCCACATGCAGGCCCCACCGCCAGCGCTCCAGGGCCCACCTTACATCGCCAGGGGGACGCCACCGCCGGCCCAGATGATGCCCCAGCCCCAGCAGCATGGTCCTCCTGCGACCATCTACCACCCTTCCCACTCTTGGTCAGTGCTTAACTCCATCTTCCTCCCAATTTGCAATTGTCTAGCCCATTTGCATTGCACATTTGCACTACCATTCCAGCAATCCAGCTAGCTAGCTTGTGAATTCTCAAAACGCGGGAACTCTTTTCGATTTCTGTGGGGATTTTTTCGGGCATGTGAAGCACAATGTGCAGGGGGGCCAGGTGAAATTGTGGAGATCGGGTAAGGTGGGGAGGAGAGGGATGGACAGCATATCGGCATTCAACGCCGGGGGTCGGTCCCGCTCCGGTCGCGTGCGGGGTCTCTTTCGCCATGCTTGGTGTTGCCTCCACTGCCAACATTTTCTGCGCCGTTGGTTTGCGGCAGCAGCGGGGGGAGGGGTTAATGCATGGCCGTCCCCCTCCTGCAGCAACCCAGCCTAGCTAGGCTCTTCTCCCTGTCAAGTGTGGTGTTCACTGTTCAGTTCTTCATGAATTTTTTTCAGTTTGAAGATTTTTTCAGTTCTCATGACTATATATACAGGGTATATATTTAATTTAAATCTTAATGCCTGAGTACCATGATGTCCCAGTTAATTTTACTATATAACCTTATGGAACATCATAGTGTCGGGACATCAAATGTATGAAATACACACATCACTTAAAATTTTAATTTTTTTAAATTGTTAGTATATACATAGGTATAAGGTATAAAAATTTAATTCATACATATACCTAGCAATAAAACAACTCAAATACAACTTTATTTTACAATTCGTTATTACATACCTAACTAATTATATGATTGGATACTATATGCCTATAATCAAAATCTAAAAAAGTATTCAAATTCATTTTAAACTTATTTGAACTAGTTAGTTAGTAAAGAAGTTAATGGTCATACCTAAACATTAAAAAAATTATACTTAAATTGAGTATATATTCAATTTGAATTTTGGTGCCCGGACATCATGTTGCTCCAGTTAATTTTAATATATATAGATAAATAGATAGATATAGACACACATACTTGTATATTACTATGGTTGTTTGTGGGAAGTTCTTTTTAATTGGTCCCTGGGAAAGAGAGAGAGAAAGGAGTATTGGGGGGGGGGGGGTTCATTGTTAACGGTAAAAGGAGAGTCGTTGATTGATCTGGCTGGTCCAGTGTCGTAGCAAGTTGAGTAGCAGCAGCAGCAGCTGTGACTGAGACAGCCAGATAGGTGTGTGTGCATAGGTCAATGATCTAGATTCTGGGCTTTACAGCCTTGGTAGTGGATAATGTGAAAAGCTCAACCCTTTTTTCTGTGCAAACCGCTCACTGAAGGTGCTATGCTATCTTTTTGCAGGTACTGGTACCCACCTGACTATCAATACCAACAGGTAAGCATGCTCCCTGTGTTGTGCCACACCCCCCTCAATACCCTTCTCTTTGCTTCACCTTTTCATCACATGCAAGCAAGTACTACAACATAGGCAAATAGCCAGTGGCCCAGTGTGGTCAGTGGTACATGCAGGGTGAGAGTAACAACCGCAGTTTCTCGCATTGTAAAATTGCGGTGTTAGGTAAATTGCGGTGTTAGGTGTTACCATTTGAGCTCGGTCATACTTAGTGGCAAGAACCACATTCTATTCCCAGCTAGTAAATTTTATGTGCTTTGGGATTACAGATTGCAGGGGCCACGGCCCCATACCTACCTACCTACCTACATGCATGCATGCATACATACATACATATATCGTCTACTGTCAATCAATCATGACTAGCCGATCCTCCCGTCAGATGTAATAGTTTTGATAAATTCAAAATTTAAATAAGTGATCTAAATCGTTAGTGTCCATGTTCATATGGAAACCAAATTTCATTTTTTTTGAATTTTTTATCATTTTTAAGAGGGGTATGAAATTGTAGGTTGTAGATGGTTCTGAAACATTTAGATTAACTAATTTCATACCACTATTAAAAATAGTAAATAAATTAAAAAATATGAAATTTGATTTTCAACCTTGTTTCATATATATAAACATAGAGACAAACGATTTGGATCGCTCATTTGAATTTTGATTTTATCAAAACTATCACGACTGACGGGAGGATCTGTCAATCAGTCACTGATAGTAGCCCATCCCTATATATATATACACACACACATACACATCTATACTGTTTGTATATTTTCTATTATTTATTATTATGTTTTTTACGAATAACACGATGAATTCTTTTTTTTCCTTTTTGCTTTCTAGGTTAATTTGACTTGTCCTTGCTCTTCTGATTTCAACTACAACCTCGAACAACCTCGAACGAGTATTTTCTGCAATGAAGCTTGTCAAGACAATGCTTTGTAATAAAATAAAAATTGTATTTTGAGAGATTGTTTAGTAATTTATATTAAAAAGAAACTGAAAATATAATTCACGGCGAATGTCATTATAGATGATTTTTATGCTATAAAGACACCCGGACTCAAATAAAAAAATAGTTTTTTATCCTCTTTTACAAAAGAGATGACTCTATGTGTTATATATATATATATATATATATATATATATATATATATATATATATAATTGGTCCTTGTATTTTATTTGGCTATACTTACTCCTTTTTTATTTTGCTGGTTCGTCGCTGTTTAAGATCAAATGTTCATGCAAGCTAATGACAGTATCGCACCTACACTTTTTTGATCTCCTTGTGATAATTTCAAGTGCATGACAATTAATTAACAACTAAGCATGTGATCTGCAGGGCCTGATGAATTCTCAAGTGTTGCAGAACTATTATGCTGCCGCCCTGCAGGCTCAGGCTCAGCTGTATGGCATGGCATCGCCTACGGCACCGTCCCACTACCAGTACATGGGCTACATGCCGGCTCCGGCTCCGGCTCCGGCGCCGGCGGTAACTCCAGGTGCAGTGCTTCCACCGGCACAGCAGGTCACAGGACCGCCATTCGTCCAGCAGCCGGCACAGCATGTCACAGGGCCACCGCCGTTCGTCCAACATCCAACGGCTACTGCGCAGATCCGGGGCCCTTTTGTTTCCCTGTCTTCGCTTCCTCCCAACTTCAGGCTTCAGCTTCCCCCTAATACAATGTCGATACTACCTCCCACCCCAACCGGTATGTTCTCGCGCTTAATTCTATCCAGATTATTTATTAAATTATTGAAATGAATTGTTTGCTCTATGCTTAAAAAATACATTTTCTCAAAAAAAACATTATTCCAATATGTTGCTTAGACTTACTTGGTTTAAGTTATTTGTTAAGTTTATTTATCAAAATTTCAATTCCTATCAGTAACAATTAACTCAATAATCTATTTCAAAATTATCCTTAGTCTGATCGTTTTGGGACACCACAATTACTTATAACTTGTGAAGAGACTGATGTCTGATGTCTGATGTTGTGGTACCGAAATGTTTCTTCCAGCTTTGCAACCAGCTGATCTGCAGGCTGCCCCTGCAGCAACTGGAGCAACAAACCCAAACAATACTCCAACAGGTGCCTGAAAGCCATCTGAAGATAAAAAAATTATTCAGGTTCAAAAGAATCAAAACAACAACACCCTTCAAGCTGACTGTTATCTGGGGCAGAGAGTAAGAAAGAAATGCGCGCGAAAAGCGATCCCAGTTCCCATCTCGTTCGATCTGGTGCGGACAAAGTTATTGGGCGTCTGTAACAGTCTCTCTGGATGATGTACCAACATACTCAAATAACTTTAAACCCTTTCTTTTTGACCGATTCAATGGCTTTTTTTTTCGTCTTTGCGATGTGGCTGCCCAATGTCAAGCCATTCTGGGTTTCACAGCAGCAGGTCTCAGAGATGCAAGTCTCAGATGGCGTGTGCTGTGTGCTCACTAGTTGCCGAATTTTTAACATTTTTAATTTTATTTTTAAGATTTACAAAAAATAATTTGAAAATTTGTAAAATTAGTCACCTCCCTCTCTATGTGAGGACGAGATTTAAAAATCGCCCTTCCAAAGAGCGTTTTAGGCGACGTGGCGGAGCCGGTCGTTGGGCGTTGCTGCTGCGTCGTTGTTTTTTTAAAAGCCATTCCCACTCTCTGGAAGGTTTTTTTAACTGTAGGTCGCCCTTTTACAGGCGGCCCCGGTGCTCTGATTAAAAAAACCCTTCCAGAGGGCGCGAAGGTTTTTTTAAAAAAAACACGCGACAACGACGCCAACGGTCATCCGCCACGTCGCTAAAACGTTCTCTGAGAGGATGATTTTTAAATCTCTTCCTACCACAGGAGACGACTAATTTTGCAAATTTTTAAATTGAAAAATTATTTTTAAAAATCTTAAAAAATAAAATTAAAAATGCTAAAAATTCTTAGTTTGCCTACGGGCCAGATATTCCACAAGGCCACAAGCCGCACATCAGTTCGGCCCATTAGTCAGGTTGCGGCCCACGGTCTGTCGCTCTTCATCGCGTGGGCCGCGGGGCTCGGAGGGGGGCGCGCACGAGCGCCGCCACGCGAGTCGCGAGTTGACGCCGCCAGCCAGAGGCCCCGGCGACGACGGCGAGGGAGACGGCCGCCGACGTCTTTTCCGGTTAGAAATTCGTTTCGGTTAAAGAAGCATCGGATGATTAAACAAACCATCGATGGTTGAGTGTGCATGTTGCTCTCTGACTGGCCTAATTATCATCGTCACGAGGCGTTGCGAATTGCCGGCCTTTCGAATGGACCCCCAGACCCCGGTAGGCGGCCACGGAAAGGAAATAAAAATGTTGCTAAGGTGGTAGTGTTTTATGATTTTTTAATGTTTCAAACGATAACACGGTCTTAAAAATATTTGAAAATTATTTTTTCTAATATATACATAAATAAATAATGTTATTTTTATAGCACTTTGAAAAAAATACTACAAATATATATGTTGTTTTAGTTTTTTTAAATTAAATATTTTTAAAGATATTGATAGTAAAAATTATAAAAGTTTGATATAATTTATTCAAGGATTATGAAATTTTATTTAGAATTATGAAACAAAGGGAAGTATATATCGCAGCTGATAATTGACTGACCGTGGTCCAATTCACCGATTTCTTTTTTGTTTAGTGTCGCATTTTCTCAACTACTATGTCGTGCTGTAGTTCAGGGTAGTAGTACTAGTTTAGTGGAATGATTGTCTCACGTTTCAGTTGAGTACGAAAACTCGGTTTTGACAGTCTATCCAAAGTAAGGCTTTTCGAAGTCTTCTCCGTAACGTCACGGTGAATCCAATTAATATTTTTGTTGACGTGCAAAGCGACAAAACGAGTACAGTAATCCACACTCTAATTACTACTCTCTCTCTGCATAGTTTAACTAAACAAACCACTGTTTTTAAGAAACGTTGTACCGCTATCACTCCTGTCGCTAAAAAACATATCCAGGAACCAGATAAGAACTGACAACTGCGACTCTGCAAGAAACGGGAAAAAAGAGAGAAACATCCAAAGTGCATTTTGCACATGCGTCGGATGAGCCAGCCGAACTGCCGAACTTGTCACGACGATGACGAGTACGTGTGTCATGTCGTCACTGACCCAGCCGCAGCTGCTCGACCAGCTTGTCGAGGCTGCCGTACGACGAGCCGCCCTTCGCCGTCGCCGCCTCGGCCATTGCCTTCCACCTGGCGGCGTTGCGCCTCATCTCCTTGCCTGTGTCACCTCCTCCCATGAGCTCCTCGACGTGGGCGGCGACCTGCTCGCGGCGGAGCTCCTCGTCGAGGCGCAGCCCGATGCCCCACTCGTCGCGCACGTACCGGGAGTTGATGTACTGGTCGGCGAACCCCGGCCAGCAGATCATCGGCACGCCGGCGCAGATGCTCTCCGTCGTCGAGTTCCACCCGCTGTGGGTGAGGAACCCGCCGACGGCGCGGTGCCGGAGCACCTGCTCCTGCGCGCACCACTCGGCGATGAAGCACCGGCCCTTGGTCTCCGCGACGTACCCTTCTGGTAAAGCGTTGGTGACGACGTGGTGGTCGGCGCCGTCGCCGGCGATGAGGCCTGGGCGGATGACCCAGAGGAACGGGCGGCGGGTCTCGGCGAGGCCCCACGCGAGCTCGGCGAGCTCGTCCGGCGACATCACGGTCAGGCTCCCGAAGCTGACGTACAGCACCGACCCCGCCGGCTGCGCGTCCAGCCACGCCATGCACGCCGCATCCTCCTCCCACAGGCTCAGCCCGGCTGCCGCGCCGCCGACTTGACCGTTCGCGCGGTCGGCGGCGAGGGGGCCGATGGTGTACACATGCGGGAACTCGTCTCTGAGCGCGTCGAGCACGTCGGACTCGAGGTCGTCGAACGTGTTGAGGATGAGCCCCTGCGCCCTGGCGCAGCTGTTCGCCTCGTCCTCCTCCACGCGCAGCGCGAAGCTGGTCGGGTCCAGCGTGCGGACGAAGCTGGAGACGTCGCCGAGCCGCACCGTCGGCATGCCGGCGATCCAGTCGATTGGCGTGTCCAGGTAACCGTTCGTCAGGTAGCTCTCGTCTGCCATGGCAGGGAAGCAAAGCAAGGAGTTGGTCGATCACTCATCAGTCGCATACAATATACGCGCCAAGTGTGTGCAAGCATGTGAGACAAAGCATCCATGGCGATCATACACGTGCGACGTAGTGATCGCCGGACGAACGGAACGGACCTTTGAGCGGCGTGTATCCCCTCTGCCGGAGCTGGCGCAGCCGGAGAGTGCACGCGAAGCCGCACGCGCTGGTGCCCCAGAGCACGAACGCCGGCACGCCGAGCTCCTCCGCGACGTCGAGCGCGAAGCTGACGAGCCCGCTGAGCACGACGCAGGTCACGGGCGGCACACCGTCGTCGCCGTCGCTCCCCACCCTCCTCGCAACCTCCACCAGCGGCGCGCCGCAGCTCCTCCGCAGCGACAGGTACAGCCTCACGGTGCTGTCCGGCGTGGCGCGCTCCTCGTCGCGCAGCCCGTCGGGCACCGCCTCGAACCGGAACCCTTCCCGCTCCCGCAGCGCCCCGCCGCCGTCGCCGCCACGGCGCCGCAGCAGCCGCTCGTGGTTGTGCTCCGTGTTGACGAACGTGACGTGCACCCCGCGCGAGTACAGCAGCTCGGCCAGCTTCAGCGTCGGGTTGATGTGCCCCGAGCACGGGAACGGGAACAGCATCGCGTGCGCCCTCCTCCTCTCTCCCATAGCCAACGCCAACGACGACAACGAGGAAGACGAGGACGAGGACGAGGTGTTGCACATGGGAACAGGAGTACGCAGCAGCTGCTACTAGGCAGCTAAATACTACTCGTACCAGTAGGGGTCGTCGCGCGCGCGTGCTTCGAAGCGGATATATGTGTGACGAGACCTAGATTTGGTCGCGGACGATATATTCACGGTCTACTAGACAAGATCGCGTCGTCGCCGAATCATATCTCCTCGGCCGATTTTGGTGGGAAATCTCTCGCTCTCTCGCGCGGCACACGTGACCGGCAAAAGTTGGTCGGCCCGAGCGACTCCTCGGCTCGGCACATCGCCGCACGCCGGCGACGACGGCGAGAAACTACCATAAAACTAGCCAACGTTGTAGCGTTCCACACGCGATCGTCTGGCTCACTGCAGCGAATGCTGACGACGACGACGACGACGATTGTTTGCCATCTCATGGAGCTTTTTTTTTCCTGTATTGATTGATAAAGGAGGCACGTACGCCGCGAGGCCGTCGCGATTCGGCATACTTTTGTGTGTGTGTGTAGACAAGGGATGGCGATCACGGCAAGCGACCGTGTCGCGCGCGCAGCGAGCGTCACCCGGCGACCGGAGATGGCGCGGCTTATCCCGATCAAATCTTGGGCGGATCGGGTGTGTTGTTCGCTTCTGCAGGGAGCAGTGCGGGGCGGTCTTGTTCGCATGCTAGCCGTCTAGCCGATGTATACGTGCAACTATTTTTTTGGGTCTTTTTTCCCCTGGTTTTACAGAGCGGTCTGCTCTATCTATTGGCTACCTACTGTATTTCCATGGAAATAATCAAAGGTGAGCAGTAATAGTCGTACTAGTGTTGTAGTATGTGTACATTGTGTTCTTTTGTTCTGAAAGGCTAAGTAACGGGGTGATTTGGAATAACTGTTTAAGATACAAATGAACGAATTAACAGTTATTATTTTTTAAATGAACTAACTATTATGAAGTTAGAAAATAAATTTAAAATATTATAATAAGAAATTCATATACACTAGTAATTAAGGAAGTTTTAAAGCTCGAAAAATGTGCGCATTAATCCGTTCATCCGTTCATAAGCGAAACAAAGTACTGCTTAGGCCCTGTTTACTTCCTGTAAATTCTTATAAAGATTTGGGATTTTGGTCACTTTTTGGCATTTTGGAAGTAAACATGTAGGTGTAAAGTTGGCCTCTAAAAATTTTGGATTTGGGAGTTGGGAGCCAAAAAGTATAAAATTTTCTTGGGAGAAGTGCTGTCCACCCCTATCCCTCGCGCCGAACGCCCCGGCGCGCCCGCCGCCGCCCGCCCGCACTCATGGTCGCCGTCGTCCCGGAACTCACCGAGATAGACGAAGCGTCTTCCGCCTCTCGCGGTGTGGTCCCGACCAAGCAAGCCGGCATAGAACCACACGCAAGAACCACCGCGGATCCGGATCTGGACGCCGCCGGATCGCGCCGCCGCCTGCCTCCTCCACGCGCACGCGCATGGCCGCCGCCATTGACGCCCCGCCGCCTCCTCTCACGCCGCCGTGGACGCCGTGGACGCTCGGATCCGGTCACCGTGGACGCGCCGCCGACCTCCTCGACCTCGCCGGAGACGACGTAGGGTCGCCTCACCTCGGGGAAACCCCGCTCCGGACAAGGCGCCGAGATCGGGACGGCGGCATCGTGACATCGGGCCGGGACGGTGGGGCGGGGCACTCGGCGGCGAGGTCCTCGGAAGTCAGCGACGGGGACGGTGGAGCTTGTCGCCGGAGACGGTGGCGGTCGACGACGAGGAGGTGGCGCCGGCGGCGGGGAGGTGGCGCCGGCGGCGGTGCGGTGGCGCTTAGGGCGAGGATAGGAAGGGAGCAGCGGAGGGAGAGGATGAGAAGGGAGGCATGGCTGGTGCGAGGAAGGAGAGAGTGGGAGAGAGAGGGGTAAATTTGTATTTTTATAGCATCCCAAATTTTTTACACATATGGAAGTAAACATCCTTCTTGGGTGTAAACTTTACACCCAAAATTTTTTGGGTATAAAGTTTACACTCAAAATTTGGAAGTAAACGGGGCCTTAGGCGATGATTAAAGATTGCACGTGCTTCCCGAGCTCTTGGACGATGCGATTTGCTTTCAAAAAGTTTTTGTATGATTATTAATAATATTGTTTTGAACTTTTTAACTTTGTAATATTTAATTCAATTGTTTATCACTAAATTATTATGATACTCTCTCCTCCAAAATATAAGAGCTTCCATAATTCGAATTTTGTTTCAAAATATAAGATTTTTAATTGTTATCTCTAAAATATTCATAGCACTAATGGTCTCATCAGTTACTTCCAAATCAATTTTTTTTCTCATCTTAACCTCCTACTTTCCCACCCTGATCATCCCTTATTTAATCAGCACAGTATTTTCTTCTTATCATTAAATTCTGCTAAACAAACTAAAAATATCTAATGTAGTAGATTACATAGGGTTTATTCGAAACATGGAATTGTAAAAACATAAGAATAGAAAACATAGAAATAGGAATGGAATGCATGAGGATTGAAAAACACATAAAGTTTTTGAGATAGAATTGTAAATCATGTGTTTGAACATGGCAAAGGAGTAACGCAGGAAATGAAACAAAGAGATTGGAGTGGATGCAAAATTTTCTTTGTTTGTCTATAGAAACCACAGGAAAGGAAATTTCCCCTTGATTTTCTCTGGGATCAAATCCTGTGAAAGGAGTTCTAAAACCAAAAATCCTGTGAAAGGAACGGTTCTATAGTCACCGAATCCTTTAGAAATTCAAAACCTTCATTTTTTTACTTTGATTTTTCTCCAATTTAAATGAGCCTTTAGCTATCTAAAAAAGGAGCCCTTAGCTAATCAGCCATTCAACCATCCGTACAAAAGAAAGAACATGGTTAGGCAGGTTAAGTGAGAAGGATAGCAAAGGTGTGAGTTGAAAAAAAGGGGAAGAAAGTGTGTGCGCGAGAAAGAAACAGAGGGCGCATCAACGGGGGAAAAAGTCACCGTCGCGGGCAGCGGAAAAACAAACAATATCGTACAGGCGGCCTAACCACTGACTGTCCCAACTTGTTTGCCTCGAACAAACAACCGGGTCGCATCGCACCATTCCTGATGCCGTCATGTCGTTGCCACAAAGATTGTACAAACGGTAAAAGCGACACCACCCGCCCCCATCGAGTCGAGTCAAACACGTTCACCTCGCCAACAAATACAAAGCGTTCTCGTCTCTCCCTCGCTGTACTAGTGCCGCTGTCTATTCCCTCCTTATTTTTCATAAGAAAAAAAGTCCAAATTAACCAAGGTGGGTACGAATTATTCTCTTAGGCCCATTCGTAACCAATTCTCAAAACACTATTCTTCTCGTTTTCTGTTAGCACGCTTTTCAAACTGTTAAATGATTACGTTTCATACGAAAATTTTTTATATAAAAGTTGCTTAAAAATTTTAATAAATTTATTTACTAATTTTTATATATTAATACTTAATTAATCATATGCTAATCACGTTTCTCGTTTTACGTGTGGGTAATCAGCCAAACCGAAAATCACAAACGATCGTAGCCTTAGATCAAAAATCAGACATCTCTCATTTTAACTATTAATTCTGGACAAATTATCTCTCTGACTAAATATGAAGTGGTTTTGATCCTACGTTACCCATACATGACAGTTTAGTCAACATAAAAAAAATTAAAAAGCAACGAGCCCACATGTCATATCTTCCCTCATCCTTTATTACCTTCTTCTCCCAAGCTCGAATGGCGAAGGCGACGGTGGCGACGAGAAGGTTGTTGTTGTGGGGGAAGAAAAAGAGAAAGATGGGGGAGAGGAGCATCATAGAGCTAGGCCGACGACCATGGCTCTCTTCTTCTGTGATGGTGGTAGCAGTGACAGTTTCCAATAGGGTGCGGCGGGTCTCGATGGCAGTGACGATGACGACAGCGGCAATCTCACGAGGCGGCCGTGGAGGAAGCGTGTCACACCCTGAGTTTTGCCCTTTTAAATCATTTAAATAATTCATCCTAAAAGAATTAGAATTTCTGGAATTAATATAGAGCCAACAATTAATTTTAAAATACAATTAATAAGTGAAAATGGCATGACAAGATTTTTTTCTAAATTCTACATGTCAAAATACATTAACTGGATTTTTAGTGGAATTTTGAGAGCACTAGAAATATATTTAACCAATTAAAAAAATTATTCATAATTAAATTAAGTCCCTTAATGTTTTTCCCTTTTTTCCCCATTTCGCCCGTACGGCTTCCCGCCCATTCTCCCTTTGGGCCGCCGGCCCAAGCCGCTTTGCTGCGCGCACCCTCCTCTTCGGCCGAGGGCCAAGGCCCGCGAGGCGTAGCCGCCGCGCGAAAGTCCGCCTCCCCTCCCCGCGCCCTCAGGCCACCGACAGGTGGGGCCCACCTGTCGGGCCCATCACCCTCACGCACAACCGCCCGCCGCCGTCGCCGCACCATGCGCGTCGCCCGCACCCGAGCCGCGCCGCATTGCCCTACGCCGCACCAGGCCAGCGCCGGGCCCAAGCCGCCTTCCCCGCACCCCAAGCCGCATTCCCCGCGCTCCGCACTGGCCGAAGCCGTATCCAAATTGTCGCCGCGTTTTCTCTCTCCCTCTCCGAGTCCGAGATCATCGGCGAGGAATTCGGCCCCGTCCCATGCGCAATCCGGTCTCCAAACCACCTCTATAAAATCCCCGCGAGCTCCGCCGTTCCTCTCCGTTTGGCCACTCTAAATTGTGCCCTAGTTTGTCGACACCCACCCTCGCCGCCGGCCGCCGTCGTCGGCTCCAACTCCGTGAGCCGAGCCCCACCCTCTCTCCTTCTCTCCCGCGCGTATGTCCTCGCTTTCCCGCACCGTCCTGAGCCGCTCCCGTGCAAACTCGAGCCGTCGCACGTCTGCGCCGCATCCCACTGTCGTGTGCCGCCGTCCACGGCCGTTACCTGCGTCATCAGTGAACCGGCCGGCCGCCGCCCGCGAAAACCCTAACCCGAGACACCTTCCAACTGTCCGATCTACCGCGTGGTAGATCGGGACCGTCCGATCTTGCTGCCCTGCACCACCGTTGCGATGGCGCCATGTGTCATCGCCGCAGCCGCCCCAGCAAAACCTTAACCCTAACCCACGCCCACCATCCGATCCTATGCCACCAGACCGCTCGGATGGTGCCACGTGTCCCGACGCTGCCATCCATCGGTGGACTTAGTCCAAGGTGAACCGAGCCCGGCGTCGCTTGTGTCTACGTCGGCGACGTCGGCCCAGGCGCCGACATCGATGCGCGACGTCGATCCTTGTGTCTGCGCTTGCGTCGGCATGACGTCATGCGACATCGCCCTACCTACCCGCGTGCACTGCTTGCGTCAGCAAGGGACTTAATTGCGCAATAAATTAATTTAGGTTTTTCTGTTTAGTTTAAAAATCACAATTAAACTTCTAAAATTTATATCTTTTTAATCCAAGCTCCGTTTTAGTCCATTCAAATTTTATTAAATCCAGAAAATATCAAGAATCCATTAAAAATAGTTTCTTGTGCTGTTTCAGTAGACTTTGAGCATGATTTGTTGAGTGCTTTGTTTGTCGTGTAGATTTCGATAATTTCGGTGATCCCGTTTACTTCGAAGTAGTCGTCGAGGTTCCCCGATCTTCAGAGCAAGGCAAGTCATACTTTCCATTGATCATATTGTACCTATTTTACCTAAATATCTCATTTCTCTCAAATACTGCATATGTTTTAGAATATCATTTCATGGGACTATTATACCTATTGTACTCAACCATAGGAATTGAATACCTTCTACCATTGATAGCTTGGGTTCAATATGACTAGATATTGGTTTAGGAGATTCTTAGCCTGGCTTAGATCAATTAGCTCACATAAGAAAATCACATTAATCAAATATTCCAGTGGAGACTAATACTCAGATAATGTCAAGTATGTGGTATTGTTCTAATAATATTAAAACATGATAATGGTGGGTCGTGAGCACATGGTTGGATGTTTTGCTAGAGTGATCATGACAATTAAGGACCGATTCTCTGAAAACCCTGGAAGAATTACCATGCATACCACAAGCCAGCATGGGTAATGGCTGGATCTGTAGCATAGCTGTCTCTAGCTGACGTACCCTAAAGAGGATGCGCGTGATGGAGTTGGGTCGGCCCCGGTTTTAAGGGTTGATCGTCTTCCGGA
The DNA here is from genome assembly GCA_019925245.2 of Oryza australiensis. Lineage (NCBI taxonomy): Eukaryota > Viridiplantae > Streptophyta > Magnoliopsida > Poales > Poaceae > Oryza > Oryza australiensis. The sequence continues at coordinate 51,054 of JAIFGZ020000289.1, read as the reverse complement.
TTCATCGCGGCACGCGAGGGGGCTTCCCATTGCCCTGATGGGAGTGGAGGCGAAACCTTGGTGTGGTACGATTGGTTAGAGGGGGTTATGCGAAGGGTCCTGTCACAGTTCCTTTCCGGGGTATCATGGTGGTACACCGGCACGCAAAAACGTGTCGTGGGACTATGTCTTGTGGGTACAATTGTACACCTCTGATCAGAGTAAAACTATTCGAATAGCCATGCCCGCGGTTATGGGCGATCAACCAGATTCACCGTGATTAGTCACATTGAAATAATAATTTAACCAATGAATCTTGACTAGCATAGATGAATGGTTGGGTCTGTTGCAACGTGGGTTTAACGTTGAACATTGTTTATTTAATATTGCTTAATTATTATCATCATTTTACTGCTTTCAACTATTATTAATTCTGAAATATTGTTTATGCAATTGAGACTCTATTCCTTCTTTGTGAATTATCCTGCATCATACATTTTTTTCCGGTATGACTTGTTGAGTACTGTGGGTAGTACTCAGTCTTGCTTAATTTTTCCCACCAGACCCAAAGGTTGTAAAAGAGTAAAGTTTCCACGAGGATTAGACTTACGTCCGACATCATGGTTGCCTGTGGTGTGTTGAAGTTTCATCGCAAGTGTTAGAGTTTCAGTTTAGTTAGTCTTTTCTTTTCTGCTGCATTTATGTAATCTTTTATACTGTTTCTAAGATGTGAATTCTGTAATATCAATAATTGCCGATTTGTGTACCTCGGCTGATACCTGGACGAGGATTGAATGCACAAATTAGCTGAGAAAATTCTGGCTTGAATTTTTGGGCGTGACAAAGCGTCTTCACCTCTCGTCGACGAGGAGCCGTTCCGCCTCTCGCCACCCCCAGTTGCTCGAGCTCCTCCGCTCCGCCGTTGTGCAGCACCGCCTTCCGTTGATTGCCGTTCAAATCGATTGATAGGGAGGGAGAAAGAGAGAGATAGAGAGGGGTTCAGAGGGAGAGAATTTGCCTCGCGTCACCATCCTTGGCATCTAGCTACGCTCATCATTGTTCACCTTCCCCAACTGCCTCCGCCCCCTCCCACCGCCGCCCCTAATAGATCGGGCATCGGCTTCGGCGTGTCGCCATCCTCGGCTCCCCTTTCGCCGCCTCGAGCTGCCTTCGTCCCTGCTCGTCGCTATCCTCGACTCCCCCGCCGCCGAGCCGCCTCACCGCCTCGCCCCCACCCCCCCCCGCCGCTATCGGCTTCCCTCCGCCCGAGCTACCCCGTCCCCGCCTTTCCCTATTGTCATCCTCAACTCTCCCCCGCCGCCGCTCTTGATGATGAGAGAGATGGAGGTGAGGAGGAGAAGATAGAGAGAGGATTGGGGAAAGAGAAAGGGGAGGGGAAAGAGATAGAGTGAGACTGACAGGTAGGGCCCATCGATTTAGAAAAAAGAATTTCTGGCTGGACTATCACGTATGACCAAAACCATTTCGGATTGAGTCAAGGGGGTAGTTCGTCCAGTTAATACTTTAAGGGTAAAAGATGTCTGATTTTCGGGTCTAGAGGATATTTCGTACTCACTCAATAGTTTAGGGGGTTTTGAACTTTTTTCTTTTTATAATTCTAAACACTTTAAAAAATAACACGGTCTTTAAAATATATTTTCGACTCTATTTTATATTATATATATATCATAAGTATATTTTTATTTTTATTGTAGTATTTTGTAAAACAAATTTATATATTGTTTTAGCTTTTTTATTTTAAATATTTTTAAAGTTATAGATGTTTAAAGGTACAAGAGTGTTTTTGATCTTAATTTTATTTAAAACGTTAAAAACATATAAAACGGATGAAGTACTTATGGACATATTGGCACGAACTCGATCCGGCGAATATCGCGGCATCGTGACACTCCGTGATTCCAAAGCGCAAAGCACCACACTTGCAGATGCTATAGCTAGCTTGCCGCAAGTGATATTCTCTCGCTTTATGTGAGCTTCTTTTTCTGTGTGTGTTTTGACTACTGCTTGAAGTCATAAAGATCGTGCAAGTTGAGACATGTATGTGTAGTTGCTTGTTACCTTTGAGTGGTACGTAGCCTCTGCGCCTGAGCTCGCGCACGGCGAGGCCGCAGGAGAGGCCGCACGCGCTGGTGCCCCACAGCATGTAGGCGGCGATGCCCAGCTCCGCGGCCACGTCGAGCGCGAAGCCCATCAGCTCGGACGCCACAACGCACGTGACGGGCGGCGACGGCGACGGCGAGTCACCGGCGCCGCCGCTGTTGAGGCGAGCGATGAGCTCCCTGAGGTGGCCCGGGCAATGATCGCGCACGGCGCGCAGGACGCCGAAGCCGTAGTCCTGGGCGCCGCGCTCCGACGGCGAGAGGCCGTCCGGGATCGCCTCGTACCGGATGCCGTCGCGCTCGGCCTCGCCGCCGTGCGCGACGTCGTCGTCCTGGCGCCCTCGCGACAGCAGGAGCGCGTGGTTTTGCTCGGTGTTCACGAAGGTGACCACGAAGCCGGCCGAGTGCAGCAGCCGCGCGAAGTGGAGCGTGGGGTTTATGAAGCCGGGTGAAGGGAACGGGATGAGCAGCGCGTGAGGCCGCCTTGCCGCGGCTGGCAACGTCGCCGGCCCTGGCATTGACAGCGCCCTACGTACGTACATTGATAACGCGGCAAATGTTAGCTCGTCGCTACTCGCTAGTGCAGCTATGCACAATGCATTACTGCGTTCATCTTTAATATAGCAAAGTCCCAGATTCTACGTGTATATTATTTTACTGTTTTTGCTTGCTCGAACTTGAATAGATCAGCATCTTTTTTTCGACTGGAAACGATCGCCATTGTTTTTTTTTGTTCGATTTTCGGGTCCCGATATAGAATAATGCAACTATGCAAGATTCCAATATGCTGGATTTGATGTATAGTTGCTAATTTTGTCTTGAATAATGTGTTGAGGACATAGCTAAAAACAAGACCGAGCTTTGACTTCGAAAATCAAAGCATTTCATGTGTATGTGTTCAGTCCGACTTCAGCGTTCTCAAAAGCATTTTTTAATACTAACAAAAAACACTATAATACATCTATTTCATCAAATCCCAATATAACTATTAATATAACTATTTCTTAGTTTATTTTTTCCAATACAACTATTCTCTATTTATTTTTTCAAGTACAACTATTCTCTACTTTTACAAACTATTCTCTCCTTTTACAAACTCCGATATAATAATTACTTTAAAAATAAATTTATTTTGAGAGAAATAAAAAAACTAGAAATGAACTTAATACGAACAAAGATAACAACGTTGACGAAGACTCGAGCGCAACCTGACATATTGCATCAAAATCAATAAAAATTAGGTGAATATTGCAGGTCAACTGTCCGAGAATAGCTACAGTTATGTATGAGTCATAAACAATTAAGTTATTTTTACGATGTAAGTTGCATACCCTGACACTGTAACTACACTGTAACAATCAAGACTTGCACAATATTTTTAATATTTTTTATAGTACGCACTATATAAGAGAATTAACATAAAAACATTTGATCGCCTACTTTAAAAAGGAGATAAAAGAGATAGAAGCATACTTATATTATATATAAAAGACAGTAGTAATCACGTAGGGGGAAAAATGATTAAAATCAAGCAAAAATCGAACACCGTGCTTTTAGTAAAATTAACACCAGTAGCCACTACTATACGAGCACACCTACCGCGCACAATCACCACACCAGTGTCCACCACCAACCGACCATCGAGTAGGAGGCCTCCATGTCAGGAGGGCCTTGACTCGCCGCTTCCCTGTGAGAGCCCCGTCGTCGTCTCGTGCCACAGCCTCCTGCTATCAGCCATCTCGTCCGCGCCACCAGAATGTTTCCTCCATTGACGTCGCTAGGAAGAGGGGGAGTACGGAGAAGGCAGGGTGGACTTGCCCGACGACCAAGTTAACTATAAAATTTGACATATTACATTAAATAAGAAATAAGTAATAAGTATGAAGTAAGATTGATGACGTGAAAAATTGTTTAGGCTAAGAGCTTATTGACAGAAAGCATCGACAAAGCCATATCGGCTGGCGGTTTTACGATAAGTGCTAGAAATTTGAGTTTTTGTCAAATTCGGTTAAAGGGACTAGGGATATTACAAAAAGAGATCGAATTCGAGAGGAGAACGACATGAAGATTTATCTATATATTAGACATGTTTAATTATTTTCCTTTCATAATTTTAGGAAAGACTGAGTAGAGTCTGGTTTGGACTTGTAATTTGTGTTTTATCTTTAGAAAAGTCTATGTCGTGTCCGATATGGATTTATTTACGCTCATGGGTATAAATATGTACACCCAGGGTCTTATAAAGATAACAACAGTTCAATAGACAATTTAGACGCATCACCACCCTAGTTTTCTAGGTTTTTATCTCGATGAGCTCTTGTTTCGAGTTGGGCTGCATTGGTTAAGTTCGATCTTCAGAAAGAGATGAGTTTCGTTTATAGCTGCTTGTATCGGCGGGGCTATGGCTTCCATCAGTTGAGTTCAACACTCTATTCCGGTCGATACAAGCACTAAGTTATCATATACATCATCTAATCTAAGTCGTCAGTATTGTTTACTTGTATCGGCTGATTCACTTAGGTTTTACTGATATCAGCAAAACTGTTCTTGACGATTTAGATGTTTGATGTATTTTACCACCCTGAAAAATAATCAAAGACATGTTTAGACATTATCCTTTTCTTCCATACTTAGTGTTGCATCAGTTGAGTTTGATCTATTAAGTCGTGATTGAAATTGTAAGAACTAACTTGCTCTTGGATTGTCAATAAGGTAGTATCAAGGTTTCAGCCGATCTTACCTGGTATAACTGTTTTGTTTTAAGTTGCATGTTTTTTTGCTTAACAGGTTATATCTATCATCTGTATAAGTTTATCAATCCTTTAAATCTATTAAGCTTGTTATCAATCTCACACTATCTCGGTTAAGTCTGATCTGTTGAGGTTATAACTTGTTAAGTAGATTAGTTAAGGTTGTTAGTCTTATATAAGACAATATCGTGAGTGTTAGCCGATATGTTATCTAAAAACACCTAGGCTATTGCATTGGCTATGATATAGGTCTATATAATTATTAATTTGTCTAATCTTGGTTATAGGTAATTAATATTTTCTCGGTTAGGTACACTTTGAATCTGAATTGATAAGACCTGCACTAAAGTTAAGTAAAGTTTTTAAGTCTTCATGTGTTCGTGTGAATTTCATGTCAACACCTTGCAACTAACCGACTTTGTCGACGAGCCGCTTGGGTGGCGGCAAGACGGAGGGGAGAAAGGAGGGAAGTGGCGGTGGCGATTGCTCGCCGTCCTGGTTGCTTCTAGGGTGGGAGCGACGCCAAAGGTAGTCGAGGCTATAAAAAAATAGGGCAGTACTTGTTGATGTTACGCATGAAATTTTTTTGAAAGAAGCCTGTAGGGAAGAACGCCACAAAAAAGCCAAATAAATTAAAATAAGGAGGGAAAAAGCGTTTTTACTTACAACAGGGTTAGGGCAGGGGTTAGCTTTGTCAGAAAAAAAAAAGAAAAACAAAGCCTCAACTAAAAGCGTGTAGCCAGAAACAGAAAGCATCCCTAATGTCGTCCTTGAAGCGCATAGACTGCAGCCTGCATTGGTTCTTAAAATTGTGCAGCTAGGCCAGGTGGTTTGGAACCTTCCCGTTCGAAGACCTTTATCATTCCGTGTAAACTTGAATACACAAACAATGTATTCCCTATAGTCAATTGTGACCTTATCAATTGTGCAGCCAGGTCATGTTACGCATGAAACTTGAATACACAAACAAGACATATCTTCCATAGAGTACATTTAGACATGCACACTCAAACGCATACCTACTCACGCAGGTGCGTTCTCTCTATATATGCTTAAAAATATGGGTACACGAGAACCAAGTCAAGTGAATTGTACAACCACACGGAATAACCATGTGCCCACAAATTAACCAGCTTGTGCGACAGAAAGAACGTAACTGTGTACGTCTGTAACTTGCATTCGAGAACTTGGTTATTTACACCTTTCGAGCAAACACTTATCCTCGACGACGTGCGCTAGCTCTACACCAAAGTGGTGCAACGAGACGTCGCCGGGTCGTACACGGCGGGGAGAAGGTACTTCCGGCCATGGGCGCCGACGGCGTTGTAGCTGCCACCGGTCGTCTCGTCGACGAGCACCTTGCCGGCGTATCCGGGGTACGAGCCGCTCCCGTACGCGCCGGCACACACCGAGCACGCCTCGAGCGCCGCGTCCTTGTCTCCCAGGTAGTATCCGTCGCCGAACGGGTTGGTCACGGCGCCGGCCACCACGCCGGCGAGCGTAGCCACCATGCCGTCCGCCCCGACGTCGCCGTTTGGCGGGACGAGGGCCGGCTCGTCCTTGGGCCCGTACGGCGGCTTCGCGAACGGCCACGCGCACTGCCCGGGGCACTGGCGCTCGGCGTTGCCCGCCCACGCATAGGCGTACCCGGCGCCGGCGTCGGAGCCGTGGACGCCGCAGCGCGCGCTGCAGAAGCCCTCGACGACGACGTCCGGGTCGGTGAGCACCACCACGAGGTCGCCTCTGTCGGGGACAACCCCGGCGGCGAGCTGGAACACCTCCACCAGTGTCAGCGATTTCCCGAGGGAGTACTCCTCGTCGGAGGTCTGGTTCGCAAGAACCACCCGCGTCGTCGTCACGTTCGCTCCGCCTCCGCCGCCGCCACCGCCACCCGCCGTCGCGTTGGACTTCAGGTAGCCGTCGGCGATGGTGCCCCACCACTGCGCGGCCGAGGGCGTCGTCGCGTTCGGCGGTGGGGGCGTGGCTGTGAGGGAGAGGAGCAAGTCGACGACGATGGCCTTCTGCGCCGGCTTGAACTTCCCGTACCACACGACGGTGACGGGAATGTCGCCGTGGAGCACGGCGCCGCCGTGGTAGGAGAGCTCGTCGCCGACGTGACTCTTCAGCAGCACGGGCAACCTCCGTGCGGCCATGGACACCCCTGCCAAGCTCATGACGACTAGCGCCACCATTGCCACCACCTTCCCGTCAAGCAAGTTACTACAAGAAGCCATTTGCAGCAACCACACCGTGTGTTCAATGTGCACAAGATTTGGTACAACGAGAGAGAGCGAGTTGATGTGTTGTGGTGACACCGAATTTATAGGCAACGAACATGCAAACGGTTCACGGTTCACATCACGATCGAGAACTGTGACGCTTCCGGCGCCGTGCAGCAAAGTCTCGATCCAACCTGGGCGTTGGACTGCATGCCTACACATCGACGCGAGAAGTGCACGATATTCGAGGTCAATGCCACGTACAGTATGGGGGTACAGCGAAACGTGGCTGGCCGGCCGCGTAGATTTCGCGACGATGCAAGCGAGACGAGGGGCACGTAGGGAGAGCTCGTGAATCGTGATCGTATCGTAAAGACGACACTTTCACAGTCAAATTAACGTGTCGAGAACGAGCTTGCATGCACACTTGCACGTAGCTTGGAAAGCCGGAAATTATGCCAGCTTTACATGCGTAAGCGTAACATTCCGCAGGAGGACAAGTGCACAACTTGTGGAAGATTTCAGAAGCGTTTTTCTATAGGAACGGCCGAACAGGAGAGGTTTTTCTTCCAAACAACAGACCCTAACTAAAAACAAGTAAGGTGTTTTGAGTTTTTAATAAGACACGAAAAACATAAAAATCATTAATAAATGATTAATTAAATTTTAATTATTATAAACAATAGATTTATCGGATACTTAAAAAAACTAAGTTTTCACCTCAAATATACCTTTAGCAATATAAAAAACGTGTTTTGAGAGTCCACAGCATGATGTCCTGTGAGCTACCATGAGTAAAGGTGAAAACGGATCGGAAACGGTCGAAACTAATAATATTATATTTGTTTTCATATTTTTTTAAAATCAGATTCGAATAAAAACCCGGATACAAAAATGGAATCGAATTCTATCAAAAACAAATATAGATCAAATACGAATCGAAACGAATACAAAATGGTCGAAATATAAAAACCTCTCAAACTAAAACAATAAAGATAAGATATTTTCTCCAAAACATATCAACATTTTTAATTTGTAGTAAACAATACATGTAACAAATTTTATACATCCATATGAACTTATTAATTTTATAAAATATACAACAATATCATAATTTTTCATATCATTACAAATATCGGACATATTAAATTTAGACATCAATAATAAAAAAATAGTTCATTCATATGATCACATATAATAAACCAAACAATTTATCACAAAATAATTTGTCCACATGGATCACATCTCACAAACTCGTAAAACAGTTCATAGCACATTGACCATTACACCTACTAACCCATTGACTCAACGCACAAATTAAATTCAGCAACCCAGTGACTCATGGGCTCGTGCGCTACTGGTTATTGGGTCCTGACCCATGGTCGGATATTTTTTTCGGATAGTTTCCGCCCGATTCCGAAATCCACCGGATAATTTTTTACCGTATTCGTTTCCGTTTCTGAAAATAATTATCCATTTTTGTTTTCATATCCGACACTATCCAAAAATTATCCGTCCGACACTTTTGGAATTTGAACGAAAGAAAATTATCCTAGCCGTTTTCGCCCCTACCTATGAGTCGAGTCGTGCACGCGCGCATGACGCGGACCGACTGCCGAGTAGGCGAGGCAGCAAGAAGCTCGGCAAGGGTGGAAGGGCCACGAAACGATGAGATATGCTCGTGCATGAGCTCACCAGGATCGAAGGTCGGAGGAGAGCAGCGCGACAAGATCAGGCGTGTCCGTGACGCTTGCTTACTCATTTGCAAGCCGTTTAGTAATCTATATCTATATCTCTATATCATTATATAATGAAACTTATTAACGACTAAGATATATTCACTCTCTCTTACTCATCATCCAATGGTCCATATCAACCGGCTTAGAGCTTCCTAAGGAATGCCTCAAACCACCCGCATCACGCCATCGCCAAGTTTCTTCTCACCGCGCCGCCTCACCATGTTGATCCCGTCCCATCCACCGCGTTGATCCCATCCGCGGCCGCGCCATCGCTCTCGCGCCCGCTCCGCCCCTTCCATCCGCCGCCGCTGCTCCGCCCCCTCCATCCGTCGCCGCACCGCCTCCCCGCGCCGATCCCGTCCCCATCCGCCGCACCATCGCTCTCGCCGCCGCTCCGCCCCACGCCCATCTGCCGCCGCGACGCGGTGCACTGCAACGCCTCCCTCCGCGTGCCGCCGCCACCCTCACCTACACATACAAGCTTAGCTCCCGAGGAGGCCTCCCCGACCAAGCAGCAGCGGGGCGCGGGTGCTCACCAGCTCGCGCCGCGTCCGTCGACCGCATCCGCACCGTCTCCTCAGCCCCCGCAGCGGGTCAGGTCCTCGGCACCGAGAAGGATTTTCACTAGGCGCTGCCCTTACCGGAAAAATTCATTGTTCACCATCATCAAGCTTCACTGGTATGCTCCTCGAACCTACATCCCAAACCCTATTGATCTATCTATGGCGCGTTCTGAAACAATGTCCTGACAGTTGACCTGAAGCCCGACGTTCTAAATTGTTCCGGTCATAGGAGAATTGATGAATTGATGAGATTTGGTGATTAGAGGGACATTGCACATTCTATTTTTTTTTTCAAAATTTTGACTCATCAATTCAGTTTTAGTTCAGTTTAGTTGGATTGAATTATAACCAGCCGCTCCAGGCCTCTGTCCACATGGAAGGCTTGTTTTTTGAGTTGGGGGTAAAGTCGTCGCAGTAGAACCCGTTGCAGGTGTTGATTTGTGGCCATCCATGGCGCAAGGCAAGAATTAACAAAGATATAAAAAGAATATGTTCAAAAAAGATGTTTTATTTTTGGGAAAATAAAGTGTAGCACAAATTGCAGGGCATGTATAATTGTTTGGCTCCAACAAGCAAAGTTGGCAGCCTTGCTGGAAAGGAATGCTGCTGGTAGTGATGTCCTAACGAAAGCATGGGCTAGGCGCTAGCAAAGTGTAGGGGTTAATGCAAATTTCTTTCCTTGCTATTTTAAGGCTATTTACCCATCTACAAACATGCTAATTTTACTGAGATACCAGCATTATTAATAGTAGAAATAATCTTGCCTGTTGATTCATTAAGTTATACTATCGGCAGATGAAAATTCTCCTGGATCTTGTTCCTGACTGCAACAAGGTCTCGAACATATTTTTCCCATTTTGTCCCATAAGTTGGGTGTTAAATATTACTCCCTTTACTCTTTTATGTTTTATGTATGACGTTGCTTATTTCAAATATTACCCCCTTTGTTCTTTCAAATATTATATTCCACCACCAATCGTTGCCTATGAGAAAGTTCTCCTATCAACTCTAATTACATGAGGATCAATTGTCAGCTTGTGTAATTGCAAGACATTCAGCGTATGTGAAGAGGGCAATCTGCTCCAATACCACAATCTGTATGTTATCTGCATCCATCATTCTGTTTTCTTGCAAATCTGCAATTATGGTGTGTTCTGGACTCTAAAATGCTAATTAAGCAATGATAGTTGCACAACCATACTGTTGGTAAAAAAAATTAAGCAATCATCACAACGGTTAGTGTTTATGACCTTATTAGTTGCTTGGTTACGGCCAACCCGAACAAGTTTATTGTAAAAACCAATCCTAACAAGTTATTTGGCACATCTAAGCCCAGAAAGCAAAGCAAGTCACAGTATTGCCGTTCCAGAAGTAGCATTCTTGCAATTTCTCTTTGTTTTCAGAAGAGAAAGGGAAGAAAAAAGAACAGGTTATATTCTTGCAATTTCTGTTTGTCAAATTCAGCTGGATTTGCATCGAAAACACTGGGCCAGTTCGTCGATGGAAGATTTGTCAAATTTTAATTTTAACTCTTAATGACCAAATTCAGACAAAACATATTCTGCACCAAGAAGCTCTGTCCAGCAGGCTCCAAACGGAACATCTGTAGAAACCTTGAGTCACAAACTTCAGAAATAAACCTGATGAGAATTGTAGGATGTTACTTTCACGGACCCTTATGACCAATTCATCATTAAGACCATCTCTTAACGAAAATTATCATCTGCATTTGGGCATGCTAACACAATATCATTCATCTCAAAAAGAGAGTAATTCAAGATGAACTGAACATTAACTGAATTTTTATTTACGGACTGACAGAAATAGACAATCCATACGAGCGAATTGAGAATTATTTAACAATAGCTCCAGAGCAGCATATAGGACATGACTTGTTTAAAGAAACATGACTTGGTTAATCAGGAGAAACGTTTTTGAACACACAGTAAATTAATTTATACAGCTCGATGGTATGTAACAGCTTTTAATGTTGTGATTTCTTCACTGTATACCATCATGTACTGTTCGAGTTCACTAATTTTAATTTACTGGCAAACACCGCGGGGAATGGTCCGCATAACAGTACTTCTAATTTAGTGTTTTTGGTATGTATCAGTTCTAGACAATATCTGGAATTTTAATGGACCATAAATTTTATGTTGAAGGACCGCTCTAATTGTAACTATATAGGAGACCATTAACTTTACATTTGATCAGATAACAACACATGAAACGTTCACACAAATCCTTTTTTTGCATATAAATGTTCACACAATCTTGATTTGCTTTATTTCTTATCTTATGTCCTTTTTGTTGCTTGATGAGTGCAACAAGTAATCTAACATAGCTCTTAGCAGTTTGCTGTTGTAACATTAATCTCCTGTATTAATCCCCTATAAATATAACTTTTAAATGGTTTTCAATCAAATCACAAATTGCTCTCTGGATACTCAAGGCTGGAAACATATGTTACCTTGATATGAGTGGCAGGATAAGCATGACATGTTGTCTCTACAAGTATTTTATATTAGCTGACAATTAGTTTACTTCATCTTTAAATTTATATATTACCTGGAAATTAAAAATCTGTGACTCGGGAAGTAATATGCAGGGATTATGAATTGGCAATTGGAGCTACCCTCTTGGATATAAAAAAAAGGCAAAAACTGTATCTTCAGTTATAGTCATGAGTCATGGCATTCATGCTAGCAGAAGGATTCTTTGTAAAGGTAAGAGCAATATTACGGGCCCAATATTTGTTCAAAATAGATTGTGATATAAATATTTTGTACTCCAAAATATATGAGTCTCTGGCTTTCTGTAGCGTAGATGGTCATGAGGTGGCACCGCTCTGGCAGAAAATGACCGTTGGAAAACCTAAATATAAAGAATCGTTGAAAGAAGCTTGGTTAGTGTAAAGCTCCCTTGTTTTCTTATGTTTGTGGACAACCTTGGGAACCAATTTTACTGCTATTTCTATCAGGGTGTGCCCTTCATGTTTGACGAAATTGTGATGGAAGTGATGTGTGGTCTGAATAATCTGATGCATTTTTTGTACCACAAGAAAAAACAAAGTTGAGAAATGATCGTATCCAAATATGACAAGGACTGAACATGCTCCTGAATCGTTATGGTTTTGATGTGAAACCAGATATTATGGTGAGTTTACAAGTCGCTTTCCTCATTTTTAAAATATCTCAGGTTTGCACTTTGGATTGCATCTCAGGCTAACTTTGCCAGTTGCTCTCAAGTCTGCAGTGTCAAGGGATATAATATACATGATTATGCTTTTCAAGGCTCCACTGCTGCTCCGGGGAGACACCGTTCTCCACCGCCCCGCCTCCATCTGCTTCGCCGCCGCGTTGCTGTCTCCTCCATCAACCCAAGTTGGCGGAGTTGGTAGAAAGCACGGTTGGCGATAAGCTAGTACTAGTTTCATTCTTTCTATTCAAAAATCCAATACCCGGAACTGGTAAATCAAACAATGTAGGCAGACTGGTAAATCAAAGGTTTTCTGGCTGACTGTGAGGACACCTATACATCCCAGGAGCAGACCGCTCCCCCGAAAGCTGTGGTCAGTTAAGAGCGGCATCCGAATCCCGCTCCAATCCCTCCTGCGCAGGTTCCCACTCCAATGCCTGGAGCTGATGTCCCCGACGCCTCAATATCTACAGCTGCCCCTCTATGTCACAACTCAATCGTCGAAAGGTACAAAAAGTTAGGAATGAGGCATTCTAATTATTCATTAATTGTTGTGATGGTGCAATATACGTTCCACTAGTGCAACGGTAAATTTGTACGGTTGGTTTTCATCCAACAGGGGCATACATGGTCAATTTGTGTTGATTTGCAGTGTCATGCATGGTGGATGTATGTATGGATTCAGATCGTGGTTTTGGATGTGTAAATTGAATTTACGTTTTGGCAATTGTGTTTTTTTGGTTGAGGTGTGAGTTTAGGTTTTTTTGAACCTTGTCTCATGCATGAATGGGGCTCGTCATGTCTTAGGGGATGCTCGAGAAAGAGAATTCTGGTAGAAAAATAAAGCAGAACATGCATTTTATTAACAACACATTCTGGATCCTTTTTATGCATGAGAATAGATGCAGCGGCCATATAATTTTCAACTACTGTTGTACATGACTTCTTATTCATGAGAATAGATGCAGCAGTCATATAATTTTCAGCTACTATATGTTTCCCTTATGAAGCAGTCCTAAGAAACCAATTGCTTTAAGTGCAACTATATTGGACTTGGTTATGGTTGGATGAGTAGCATTTGTGTTCCACGCCATGCTGTCCGCCGTCATCGACATACTCTCTTCCTATTGCAATGGACAATGCCGTTGGAACCTCCACACAATATTTTAGGCAATAGAAGAAGGAGGCCTCTACAACTACTGCATGTAACTTAATTCTCTCACATTAAAATAGGTACATCATGAAATTTTCTTACTCTTGAGACTTACTCTTGAGTTATTTGTGCATGCAGGATCTATGGAAGAGGCATCTTTCTGAAGTCTGAAGTAATGTTTTTAAGAACTCTTAAAACTTTATGTTTCAGTATATGCACAAATAGATTAGTAGACACATGTCTGTTTTGTTATCTTGTAGCATACGAAATTATGGATAGCATGGCATGTTGTGAATTTTATGAGTTCTGAATACATAAAAACTACTTTGAATATGCTTCAGCATTTTTTTTCCTTTTGCATGTTACATGCAATTTTTTACAACTGGATCAGGAGAATAAAACAAATGCATCCTATTCATGGATGATCCACATGATTTTCTGATCAGTAATTATTTGACAAGCATGCAACTTTATCTTGGTCTCTGGAGAATAATCAAACTCTATTTTTCCTCTTTGGGATTTTTCACCATTGTGCTAGATTTGTTAGATTGAAAGGTACGAGACTATCAAGTAGTATCAGTTGGTGGGCAACTAACATTGTGAAAACATAGGCTTTGTCACCCTCTGAGATATGATGTTGCCCTTCGTCTAATAGTTAGCATTTCCTGTGAGATCTACATTTTCTTGTTTTTACTACCTTGGCCATAGATTCACATTTTCTTTTTTTGGTACTTGAAGAGAGTTTGTAAAGAAGTTTATTTATTTGCAAGGCACTAAGCTGCAATTTGGGGGTGGATTATAATGTTTTTTCTGTTGGTTGGATCCAGGGTGGCACTCACCTTGCTGTAGGGACAAACCAAGGCAAATTTGAGGTTAGGCATCATGCTCTTGTCTGAAATGATCAGATAAAATGTTCATGAATCACCAAAATTTGGGGAAGGGATTGGCCATGGAGGTGGTGGCCGTGATGGCTAGGGCAGAGTGCATCTAGCCCAGGCAGCAGGACTTCTATTGTGGATTCAGTACTTAAGATATTATGATGAACTTTGCCCTCTATTTCCTGATTGACTGCTTTTACAATGAAAAAAATCAACCAGTTATTCTTGAGTATATGGCTTATAACATCTTCATTTGATTTTTACAATGGTTTCTCAACTCCATGTGTTCCTTTTAACTAAATTTGGATTGTCACTATTTTTTGTATCCTAGATTCATGGAAATACAGCTGGGAGGCCTATGACCCTTATGTGGCCTATGGCCTATAAGTACCCTTCTACATGTATTGCTTTTTCGTGATAGAATTAGAATGTGACTGGACTTTCATGACCATGCAAGCAATGATTCAGAGTTGTACAGGTCTATGTGGATGCTCCTTTTATCTGCAGTAATATGACATCAAACCACACTACAATCGAAATGCTGATTTAGAGACTTTGTTGAAACATTCCCATGAGCTATTATATCAATAGAATATCCAGAATAGGTACTGATTTATTATAATTTTAAAGGTCAAGCCAATAAATTTATTATTTGTTTGAAATTGCAGGACATAACTTATTTCTTAAGCAAAGTATATTTTGGATGGAGGCACTACTCTCAAATTGCATTTCAGTGCATGCACATTTCTTTTGCCCATGTATTTTGGTAACAACCAGTCTATAGTTGTTTCCTACAAGTCTAGGATAAAGATCATTTGTACATTTGCTTAATGTATACCACATCTTATATCCATCCATTCTTCTTCATTTCATTTTGGACGTAGCTTTGAGTACATTTTTGGCATGGTGACAGAGTGACCATCTTATGACTAGCATCAGGTCCATGGCTGTAAAGACATTACAGTTTGTATATGTAGTAGTTTGAATTCTCTGAAAATGGACATACTGTTTTCTCACGTATCACCTGATATCAAAGCTATTACATCATGATCTCTGAATTGTACACCAAAGTTAGATTACCTTTTTTAAAAAGTATTCTGAATCATCCTTTCTGTCTAATGCTAGCGATTTTTCAGGAGATGACTTCCCAATAGTGAATAGAGTTTCTCTTAGATTGGCACTGACGTGTTGTCCAAGATCTAGCTTTCGTTGTTAATGCTTCATGGACTTATCACGATCAATTGGTTCGTCCATCTTTAAAGCTGTGGTTTACATTTTGATGTATCATCTACTATTTCAACATATCACCTAATTTAATTTTCTCAAATTGCCGAGTCCACCATCCTCCGTGCCTTGCAACCCAGACTTAATTTGGACCCTACACCATGCCTCGAAAGACTTTAGAATTCTGTTAAGAAGGTACCCCCGATACACTCGATTAACCTTTCTGTTTCTGGATTCCAGTAAAATCTTTTGTCCAATTTGAAAGTACTACAATCTGCCTTGTACTTTTACCAATTTGTTTGCAAAACAGATTGATTTAGGTCTAATGCCTTGTACTTTTACCAATTTGTTTGCAAAACAGATTGATTTAGGTCTAAATAAAGGGACGTAGAAAATTAAAACTACATCTATTGACAATACTTCTGTCGATCCTCCTAAAAATTGCAAATCCTAAGGAATTCATCACCTGTGAAGGAGCAATTATATGCATTGAAAATGAAGCTCCGAAAGGCTTGCCACGTGGAGTATTCAATGGCTTATCTACAGACTGTCCACTCGCTCTCCAAATTTAGAAGGCCCAATCAGCTGCAAGATCTGATCCTGATAATGCTATTCAATATTTTTCTACCCTTATGAATAGCTCTGCCTTGTGTAACATTAAGCAAAGTGCATCCTGTACTTCCTGACCTTTTGCTTTAGAGTCAGTAGGTGCAGGTAGCAATTTTTCAGCTTGATCATGAAAACGAACCACAAAAGGAGACAGTTCAACTACTTTATTATGTCTTGTTATGTATGAATGTATTTCGAATTATATTTATGGTCATATACAATTGTGTGAGATAAAAACTATGAAAAAACATCTTCATCCCTTAAATGAAACCGTGACGTTAGTATAGTACTGATTAGTGTACAATCAATTTTGACGTACGCGATGACATGAGGATGAATTTCTGGGCACTGTTGCATATTCAACACAAATACAACTTTCGTCTACAAAATATATTTTCTAGGTTGTTTAATACTTTATCCGCCCCAACAGATTTTGGTTCGATGAGTGTCACACCCTAAATCACCCTAAAATTTTACCATGTAAATTATTTCTAAAAATTGTAAAAGCTAAAATAGCTTTCAACAATTAAATATCACCAAACAAACTAGCATGTGTGAATTTTTGTTGAATTCCTCATGCTCCAAAACACTTTACAGTTTTTACTAGAATTTTCATAGCATTATAAATAATTTTAATGCAATGATAATCCTTCTAAGAATTTCCTAAAAATAAAGAGTTTTCGGCCCATCTCCTCTCTCCCTCCCCCCTTGGCCTGGCCCGACCGCCCTCTCTCTTCCTTCCCCTCCCCACCTGGCTGCCCTTCCCTGGCCCACCTCCTCCTCGGCCTCCCTCCTGTGCGGCCTGGCTCGACCTAGCCGAGCCAACGCTCGACCGCCACCGATAGGTGGGGCCCTCCTGTTGGGGCATTCTTCCACCTTCGGGCGCCTCTCTCTCTCCCCCCGAAATCCCTAGCCACGCGGTCGGCCGATCCGCCTCCCTCGCTAGCCGTTTTCCCAAATTGATTGGGGCGGTTTACTCCCCACTTCTTCCTCTTCATTTCCCTTATAATCCCCCTTCAATTTTGGTCATTCCGTGATTTAATTTCTCACCGTTCAACCCGCCGACACCTCGACGCCATTGATGGCAATGGCCGAGATCACCATGGCCTCTGTCTCTCTCCTCCGGCTGTATTTAAGTGGAGCCTGGGGCCTCCTCTCCCCCTTTTGGTGCCGCTCAAACACCAAGCTTGCCTACCCCGCCGTCGCGCCACTCCATCCCGCATGTCGCCGCTGTGGCGAGCTCCGACGTCGGCCAGGACATCGTCAAGCCTCAGTGAGGCTATCGCCACCTTCGTTTTCCCCGTCCGCATCCTCCCCAAGCTCGCCAAGCTACGGGACCCTGTCCCAATTGTCAACCCAAGCCGACTATACTTCTTCCTCATTGACGAGCTTGCCACCGCAGTCTCCTCGCTACTCCCACCGCCTTGATGAGTCGTCGTGCCGGTTTCCCTCTGTCTCCTGCACCGTGCGCCACCGACAGCGACCGCCCGGCTCGCCCTCCACCCGGTCGGTCGTGCGCCTGTCGGATTAAGGAGGCGGGGTGAATAGACGATTTTAAAACTTTTGGCTACAGTGAGTTATATATGCGAAAGGGTAAACCAAAACAGTTTCCACAATTCAAAGACTAAATCAACTAGTCTCAACTAAGTGCACGAAGAAGCTAGCCTATGTTGAGGTTTGCAAGCCTAGGGTGATAATAGCACAAATAATTTCTAGTATGTAAACTTGCTCAAAGTAAACTAGCACAAGTGTAAATTGCACAAAATAAAGGATATAAGAGACAAATGATTTTTTCACCCGATGTTCGGAAGCTTGTCGGCTTCCTACTCACTGTTGAGGCGAGCCCAACTTCACCGCTCAAACCACCGAGCCTCCGAACCCCTTCGTCAAGGGATGGGCAAGGTGGGAGTTGGCCCTGAAGTGGTCTCCTAAGCCTCTATCACTATGGTTGTTTTTTTCTCCACTCCGAAGATGGCAAACACCGAGCCACTCACAACCAACACAGGGCCTCCTCCACAACCTTTCTGGAAAGGTAACCGAGCAACTCCTCCAAGCTGTCTAGGAGGTTGCAA
The DNA here is from genome assembly GCA_019925245.2 of Oryza australiensis. Classification (NCBI taxonomy): domain Eukaryota; kingdom Viridiplantae; phylum Streptophyta; class Magnoliopsida; order Poales; family Poaceae; genus Oryza; species Oryza australiensis. The sequence goes on along the minus strand of JAIFGZ020000289.1, from coordinate 32,547 downwards.
CCTCCAAGAGTAACAAGTCTAGGATACTTGCCGATGATGAGCAAGTGCCACACTAGCTCTAACAATGAAGCAATGCACTTGGATTGGCTTAACCCACTCTCCAACACCTCACTAGGTAAACTAAGTGCACAAGGGTGTGATAGCTCTTTCAAAGGTTCAAGATAATGCAATGGAGTGCCAAAACCTTACCTTTGCTGCTGGGGAGCAGGTATATATACCCCTAACCACCAAAACTAGCCGTTCGAGGCGAAATCCAAAATCACAGGTTGGTCAGACCGCTATGGGGAGGCCGGTCAGACCATCCTCCAATTCAACGGCTAGAAAACTAGCCGTTGTAGTGCATTTAATGCACTTGCGGTCTAACCACCATAAGCTGGCCGGTTAGACCATGATCGGCTCTGGTTAGATTGAGCTGTCTTCGGTCAGACCGACTTCGGCTCTAGTAGCTCTGTATCGCCAAGACGAGACCTCTCCTTGAATTTCAGGAGCAGCGGTTAGACCGCCATGAGAGTTGTGGTCAGATCTGCATGGGGTGGTGGCATGCTTTCACTTCATTTCGATGTGATATTCACCTGCATACAAATATTCACCAACACTTGTGGAAAAGATTAGTAAATAATCCTCCCGCTACGTTGATGTTCACCCTTTGTTCATTTTATCTAGGAATTGACGGTCAGATTTTAGCAGTTAAGGACCGTCAACAGGCGGCCGACACGGGGTGGTGGCGGTGATTCGGCGCCAATATGCGTGGGGAGTGGGGGAAAACGTGGGTGGGCGAGAGAGGCGGCTCGGATGCACGTGCGGGCGTGCGCGTGAGAGCCGGGGCGTATACGCGGGCGGCGATGGCGTCGTGGGCGTGACAATGCCTGGGTCTTGCGATCGGAGGTTAGGGATGAGCCCGACAGGTGGGCCCCACTTGTCGATGACTCGGGAGGAAGGAGGGCCAAAACGGACTTTTCACGAGGAGGAAATAGGCTGCCGACGAGCCGGGCCGGGCCGAGAGAGAGAGAAGGGAGGGACGGCTTTGGCGGGCCGACCACGAGGAAAGCAATGCGGACTTTTTGAGGACCGGGCCGAAAGTGGCCCAGAGACAGTAGGGAGAATTTTTAATTTGTTTTTCATTTAATTTAATTGCATAAATAAACTTTATATTATTAAAATTATTTCGGAGCTCCAAAATTTCACGAAAAATTTCAGAGAGTACTTTAGGGCACGGAGAACATTATAAAAAATATTTCCAGCCATGACTTTTAAAGGAAAATTTAATTTCTTTATTAATTTCACTTGATAATTTACTTTTAATTTTTAATATAATTTCTAGGAATGTATTATTTAATTATTTTTAATCCCGAGTGAAAATCAGGGCGTGACATTAACCGAGGTCAAATGTGTAAGTTTCATCTCATTGATTCCAGCAAAGAAATACTTATGAAGTTGTTTTTCTATATCGGCCCATCTTTTGATAGAATTTGGAGGTAATGATGAAAACCATGTAAAAGTCGATTCATACAATGACAATGAAAAGAATCTTACTTTCAAGGCTTTCTCAGCTGATGCTTCTCCGCACTGAGCCATTAATTGGCTGATGTGTTTAACTTTTGATATATTATCTTGTCTTGAAAATTTAGAGAAATCTGGAACCCAGTATCGATAAGGCAATAGAACCCTATCAAACCACTTAGGATATGGGCACCGATATATATAGGTCTGCTCCTTATGTTTCAGTCCAAACTGTTCCCTCATTATCTCTGTAATTCTATCTGCCCACTCATTATTCCTAGCATTGTCCATGTTATATTGATATGACACTGTTTCTAGCATATACTAATTTCTTTGGTGTTGATATTGATACCCTTCATCATACCTATATTGATGAGGTCCTTCTAGTTGATATTGATGAGGTGCTTCTTTATGTTCATATTGATGAAGTGCTTTCAATCGATATTGATGAAGTGTATCTGGCTGATACTGATGAGACGTTTCTTGTGTCTTTTACCTCAATCTCGCCTATATAAAAATCCCCCTCTCTTGTTTCTTTTATATCAATCTCGTGTATACCCTGGTTTCAACAATTCCCATACTCTACAAATACCATCTTTGGGTATAGCCCGTCGACAGGCTTCATTTGTTCCTCCTTGTTGGCATCACCAGTTAGGTCATAATAGTTGACTCTTGCCGCTTCAACCGTTCTTGACATATCACTCTTACGCTTGACATCTAAATATTTTATCATGTCTAACTCACGCCTGAAGAATTCATAGACAGCTAGAGGTACTGAATTGCAATATGTTGTATCCTTTCCTTTGTCTGCCAAGTGAATTTTTAATCGAGTTGCCCCATCATCGCTCCTTTTTTGATGACAATACTTACAATGATATCCTAGTGGTATGTTTTTCTCGTGCTCCCACACAACGTCCTTACAATCTTCCATCTCCACCCTGAATAATATGAAAAGAATACATCATTATGAAAGAAATCACCAAGGTAACACAGGTACCCTTACGTAATGTAATAAAAAATTAGTCCAGCCCATTATCATTATAACAAATGTACATCACTAGTCATGAACATATCTACTCACCCAACAAATAACATATCATATCAACTCTATTTACAAATATAATTTTCTACATCACTAGTTCACTACCAAACCATATTTGATCTATTTCACCGCACTTCATATGTCAACAAACAACAATCTTTCCAAATAGAAGTACTCTACAACTTAAAAATCTATCACTTGCATAACATTCAACATTTGCACAACATTCAATATTTTTGCAACATTCAACATTCTAATAGTGGACAAACCACGGTTCAACCGTAATAACTACGGTAGGAACCACGGTTACCGCGCGGTAACTAGTGGTGAACGTTGGAATAAATAACGTCACCATGAACCACTTGTGGGGGATACCATCCTGGGGTAGCCATGCCAAGGAAAGGAGATTGGATAGGATGGGTCAGAAATCTTTGAGTTGGGGTCGGGAGCCGGTCCTCGGGCGAGGACGACTAGCCCGACATTTGCCTTTCGACCCGACCCAAGCTCCTTTGCTCGACCTCTACGCATGGCTTCTCCTTTGCTCGACTGCCACGCATGGCCTCGGCCAGAAAAGGAGTGAGCCATCCTTAGGAAGTAGGCTTCCTTGGTAAGGCTCACAGACAAGACAAGAGGGGGATAGAGTTGGCAGAGGATGACGTCACCTGACAAGACTGCGCACAAGATGCTTGCGGCTAGGGATCTCGAGGTGATTATGTTTTGATTTTCAGATTTAAGCCTATACATGTTTTTTGCTTTATGACCAAGCATACGTGCGCACCCTAAGACCCCCGTGACTGCCCCCCTTGGACTATAAAAGGGAGGGCAACACACGTGAGCGAGGGCGATCGGATAGCACTCTAGAAACCCTAGAACTCTCACACTCTTGTATCAGAACCCTAAGTTTATACCACCCTAACACAAAACACAGGAGTAGGCTTGTTATCCTCTGGGAGGCCTAAACCTATCTAAAGATCTTGGCTCATCTTGTTCCTGAGTCGACCACCAGGCCTGTTGGTGGACGCACCGACCACGCTTTCACCTCCTTGGGTAGTCCCCTTGGAGGACTAATCGACTTTCCGTCGACAGTTGGCGCACCAGGTAGGGCTGCATCTGTTGATGAGAATTTTCTCTCACGCGCTGGCCTGGGAGATCTGCTTAACTCCAGTGCACGTCCTTACTTGGCTTGCTGTAAAGTACAAGGCGTGCCAGTTGGTTTGATCTGTTAACCAACAAGAAAAACAAGATATGCACATTAAGTGTTAGGTTAGATCCCCACTGGATCGGCTGAGGGAATCCATGAGCATATATATGCTATCCTAAAATATATTTAAGCCAAGTGACTGGAATGGATCGGCTATACCGAGACAGCATCAGCCGCTTAACCCAAATATAGTAAAGGATAATAAATATATGTATTGATAACCTAGCCGATACTGGAAAGCTAACTATGGATCGGCTAGTACTCCGATGATTCTTATGAAAAGATATCATTCTTGAACCAGATATACTTAGCCTAGGAAATCGGTTGTCGGCTATTGCTAGCAGACCGATTTTGGCTTATCATGTCCAACAAGAATGGGATCTTAATATAAGAGGCAGTCCTAACATAAATCTAGTAATAAATATACTAAAAATATATCAGGGCAGGTAAGGCCGGCTGAAACCCCGGCACTGTCTCTAAGCATATACATCTAACCGAACAGATCATTGGAAGTTCTAAAAATGACTTAATAGTTCAATGTTGATGCAACATTAAGTATAAAAAGAACAACCTAATCTATTGTAGCTAATGTAAATACCTCAAGACGGTGGATACCGCATATAAACTAGTTCAACCTTTAGATCTAGCCCTATTGGCTGCGGGTTCTTGATAGAACTGGCCGATGGCAGGATAGATCTAAACATTGCTCCAGTTTATATGCGATATATGGTAAATAGCGTAGTATAAACCCCTGAATCTAATGTGTCATTACGATGGAAGCATTAGAATCAGTAGAACATACCACTAATGACAAACATTTACCTGGATTTGGGGATCGAAACGACGCAGCCCGGAGCCAAATCAATTGCTCGTCTGAAGAAAAGGTTTGGCGATGCGCCGCAAGTTGTTTGATTGATTGTGATTGTTTCTATTTACAGGGGGTCTCGGGTCCTATTTATACCCAAGTACAACGAATATCTCGCTACATGCGGTTACAACTAACTACCATATCTACACTATAAGCGCGGGAAGCTATCCCTTGTCGCCTTTACAACGAGATTATCTCTAAACTAATATCTAATTTACATACATTTGCCACTACGGGACTTTTATTCCTAAAAGGCAATATCTCTTAACACACAATTTGGAAGCCGAATCCTTTATTTTATCTCCAAATATCTTCATCAGAAGCGACTTCGTCTTCTTTGAACCTGGAATCGACTATCGGCTGTTCTTTACTCGATTCAACCTTAGCCGACTGGCTTTGTAGCCGACTGCATCTCGGCCGACCAGGCCTCTGTTTCTCCACCAAACCAGCTGATCCGATTCTGTTTTAATCTCGCTAGAACTTAGGGGTTCGGTTACCAAATTTAGCCGTTAACACATGCCCCCAAGTTCGCGATACAAAGTGTTGCGGATTTGATTGCCCGTTCAAATTCTCGCTCTTTTTTGACCTAAACCGTTTCGGCTGCCCCAAATGGCCTTTAAATAGTCCTTTACCTCGACCGAAACGGCCACGCCTTCATTGTACACGTCTTGAGCGCTCCGCAAACAAGCCTTCTTTTCCTCTCTCCTCTCCAACGATTCACCGGCGCTCTTCATCGCATCCCGGCAATCCTCGGCGACCAGAACCCAGATCCCATCCCAACGACCTCAATGGCCTCCACCGCCGCCGCCGCACCGGCCGCCGCCGCCGCCGAGTTCCCCGAGGTACGCCCCATCGGCTTACAATCCCTCGTCTTCAGATTCCCTTTTCCTGCCATGCCTTTTAGTGTTCTTGATTTACAATCTTTTTTCTTTCTTTCCTCCAAACTGTAGCATCTGTCACATCAAGTAGTCATTCCGAGCCTAACCCAAGAGAAAAGATACTTCCTAGGTCCTATCGGCAACACTGACCCAGCCGACATAATAATAGCTGAAACTGATAGGACGCCTTACAACACCAGGAAGCCATCTCTGAACCATTGGGCTGGCACTTTCAAGTCATGGCCGACCACCGATAGCTCCTGGATAGAGTGGTACAAAAGGGTACGATCGGCTAAACAGGCTTACTGGGAAGAAACAGGGATAGCTCAGTGCCTAGCCCTGTCTGTGGCCAGCATGGAGAAGTGAAGGGTTACGCGGAGGCTACGCTAGCCAAAAACAAAAACTTTTCTACCGCGCAAACCAGGAACACTTGCAAGTAAGGGCCGATAGATCGTTACCGATTGGAGTGTGCGCGGAAACTTGACCAATCGGGGCTATTCGATCCGGAACAGTGTAGCCGATTCCCGCAAGCCGACGGCCCGATACAGGGGACAGCCGATTCGCCAATCAGCCGATTCGCGGATGCCGCGGCCGATCCGAGTCGTCCGACGTGTTCTCGCGCCTCGCTCCGATGCGCTCGACCGCAGCCGATTCCTCCACAGCCGATCAACAGCGCGCAACGTAGCAGCGCCTCTACCGGTATCCACACGTCCGGGGACAGAACGCCGTACACCCGTGTGCTAGCACGCGATGCAAGGCTAGGGTTTGGCTCGAAGTAGGGAGGGTTTCCGTGGAGATTGATCTCGGCGACTTTTGTTGCGGATTCGGTTCAAAACGCGATACCGAAACTCTCCACCCCTCACCCCTTTATATAGAGTTGACTGACTGGGACTCGTGGCCGATCAGGACTCTATTTTAAATCGGATCCCATCCGAATCTCATAGAGTCGGCCGCCCATACGTCGTAAGACCATAGGACTCTATCCGATCGGATCCCTATCCGATCGAGCCGTATCCGAGTCCAACTCGAATATCTATTCTATCCCCTTAAGCGTGCGACCACAGTAGGTTTAGGTATACTCGGTTTCGGCTATAGTCTAACTTAGCCGATCGTCGGCTCGAGTCCAACTCAGGCCGAGCCGTCACACGCGGCGCCTAGCAGCACATATTGACACCATAGTATACAAGAATATAATATCGGCTCGAACCTGTAATGTGTACACAAATCCCTTTGCCTCACAATACCGGTTAAGCTATAGGCAAGATGTGTGCCATCCCTTCAATAGCTTAACCATTCACTCGAACCGTATTGGATTATCGTACGTTGATTGACTCCTCAATCAACTTAGCATGGCCATGCATTTCCATAATCCATTACCTCGAGGGGCGAGAGATATCTCTCCAAAGGAGGGGCAAATTTCATCTTGATCACTCACATCCCACTCCATGTTTCATAGCAAACCCGAAAACTACCTTTATAACTACCCGATTACGGAATAGTGTTTGGTAGTCCCAAAGTAGGCTACTACACATGTTGGAATCCATGGTGATCTCGGGTCTAAGGACTTTGTACCAACACTACCTGAGACCAACTAATGGCACATTAATTCTGTAGTGTCTCATGGTGGGTCTATCCAACAATGTGTTCTCTAACACATATGTCCATGTTTATTGATTTGGTATCTCCATACCCATGATCTATGAGACATGATCATTAATCAATAAACATGCCGATCTTAGAATCATATTAGTTCCAACAATATGACATATGATCGGATCGTTTAGAAATAGATTCATACATAAAGAGTCTCATAAATAAGTCACATACTTATTGATCAATACAAGATGTCTATTTCATGGAACCGAATAACACTTTATTCATAAATACATAAACATTGACGTGATATCCAACATCTCCATGTTGCCTCTAGGGCATATCACTAACAATCTCCCACTTGCACTAGAGTCAATCATGTAAGTATCTAATACCCATTGCTCTTGTGTGCGCCTCATGTTTCGGTGAGGGAGAGGTTTTGTCGGCGGATCGGCTATGTTGAGATCCGTGTGCACTTTGCATATCTTGACATCACCTCGTCCACTATCTCGCGGATGAGATGATATCGCCGAAGTATGTGTTTGGACTTCGATGTGACCTTGGCTTCTTGGCTTGCGCAATGGCTCCACTATTATCACAATAGAGAGACATTGGACCGTCATACTAGTCATCACACCAAGCTCGAAACGAATTTCTTGATCCAAACAGCCTCCTTTGCGGCTTCCGAGCACAATGTACTCGGCCTCCGTTGTAGAATCGGCAACGGTATCCCGCTTGGAACTCTTCCAGTGGCTGCGCCTCGTTCGGGCGAACACGAACCCGAGTTGTGATCTATAATCATCCTTGTCGTTTGGAAGCTAGCATCGGTGTAACCACTTACAACGAGCTCTTCATCACCTCCATAGACTAGGAACATATCCTTAGTTCTTCTCAAGTACTTAAGAATATTCTTTACGCGAGTCCAGTGACCTTCACTGGATCGGCGGTATCTGCTCGTAACACTCAAAGCGTACGAGACATGCAGGCGTGTACAAAGCATGACATACATGATGGATCCAATTGCCGAAGCATATGGAACCATACCCATCTTATTCCGCTCATCATGTGTCTAAGGACACCGATTCTTGCTAAGATTAATGCCATGTGACATGGGTAAGAAACCTTTCTTGGAATCATGCATGTTGAACCTTTTCAACACCTTGTCAATGTATGTACTTTGGCTTAATCCAATTAGCCTCTTGGATCTATCTCTATAGATCCGAATGCCCAATATGTATGTTGCCTCCCTAAGTCTTTCATGGAAAAACTATTTTTCAATGAAGACTTGACGGATTCTAGCATAGGGATATCATTTCCAATCAACAATATGTCATCCACATATAAGATTAGAAATACAATTGCGCTCCCACTGACCTTTTTGTAAACACAGGCCTCTTCTTCGTTTTTGATGAAACCAAACCCTTTGATTACTTCATCAAAACGAATATTCCAACTCCGAGATGCTTGCTTCAATCCATAAATGGATTTCGTAGCTTGCATATCTTTCCGAGCGATTCTGGATCGACAAAACCCCGAGGTTGTATCATGTATACATCCTCGCTTAGGTTTCCATTTAGGAAAGCCGTTTTGACATCCATCTCGCCATATCTCATAATCGAAATATGCAGCAATCGCTAGGATAATCCGAATAGATTTAAGCATTGCGACGGGCGAGAAGGTTTCATCATAATCAACTCCTTGAATCTGTTTAAAACCTTTTGCCACCAATCGCGCCTTATAGATGTGAACATTTCCATCCATATCGGCCTTTTTCTTAAAAACCCATTTACACTCAATGGTTTTGACACCATCAGGTGGATCAACCAAGTTGTTGGAATCGGGTCCCACCATCGCTTCCTCATAGGTCTTAGGTTCATCGTTGTCCAACAACAATATATCACGTTGTTCCGTACCGTGTACTGTCGGGCGCACGACGTGATCTTTCGGACCTCAGTGGGCTGGTGTATCTACAACGGTGGCGCAACACTTTGCTCCTCATGTTGTGGTTACGTGTCGCTGAAACGTTTTCGGTGTTTCTTGAACTTCTTCAAGATGCACCCTGCTCCCACTAACCCTTCTTGAAAGAAACTCTTTCTCCAAAAGACACCGTGTCGGGCGACAAACACTTTACTTTGTTCCCGATTATAAAAGTAATATCCCTTGGTTTCCTTAGGATATCCCACAAAGAAGCACTTGTCAGATTTGGGTGTGAGCTTGTCAGACTGTAAACGTTTTACATAAGCCTCACATCCCCAAATTTTGAGAAAAGACAAACTAGGGGTTGCCCTGTCCATATCTCATATGGTGTCTTTTCAACGACTTAGATGGAACTCTATTTAGTGTGAGTGCAGCTGTTTCAAGAGCATATCCCCAGAAGGATAACGAAAGATCACTTTGGCTCATCATCGACCGCACCATGTCCAACAAGGTGCGATTTCTCCGTTCGGACACCCCATTCCATTGTGGAGTTCTGGCGGAGTCAGCGTGGAACAATTCTCCACAATCTTTCAGATGATTACTGTCACGCCCAGAAATTTATCCCAAATTTCCAGACTATTTTGTGTATTAATTCCCTGTCCAGGACCAGCCAGGGTACACAAAATGACAAATCAATACACAGATCCAAACGTAAATTAAAGCGTATAAATACTTACGGAAGAGGCACTTAGTTCCCGCAATCGAAGAAAACTCGAGCGAAAAGAAGGACGATCCTAGCGGGGCTTCGGCTCCACTCCACGAGCAAACTCAACGGGGTCCGAGCCTTGGTCCTCTAACACCGTCTTTGACTCAAAGGCACTACACTTCGAAAGGGGAAGGAATTGCAAGGGAGTACAACCACCGTACTCAACAAGCCATGCCAGAAGAATGCAAATATAATGCAAGGTGGTACAAAGGATTCATATAAAGGGCTATTTTGGAAAAACCAGCATTTCAAAGCATTTAAATATTTTAAGGCATTTTAATAAACACGAGCCTATCTCTAGTCAAATTATTATCAAGTCGCGCACCAACGCGATCTTGCCTTAACTCGAGCCAACATGTGCTAACTCCAAATCTTTCGGTTTTAAACGAATTAAACTCTAACTTGGGTACATTGCTCGGCTTGCCCATAACCAGAGGACGCGGCTATTCGAATAGATTTACTCTGATCAGAGGTGTACATCTTTACCCACCAGACATGTCTTCCTCACGTGTTGCGACGTGCCACATGCCACCATGGCATACGGACGGAAGCCATGACATAACTCATCGCTTGTACGCCTAAACAAAGAAGACCGACATAGACTTCCCCCGCCAGTGCCACAGGTCGAGCGGAGCAGTCTATGCCCCCAGGGCATCTCGACTCGTTCGAGCCTTCACTTGCCGAGACGTCGGCCCATGGGCTTCAACCCTTCCTAGGGCTTCATCCATCCCTATCCGTGTCTTTTTGTTTCGACCGTACTAGTCGACGTGTTAAGCCTTACCCATTAGACGGTGGTAGTACGAAAATGCTTTGCAACGAGAGGCCGAAGACCGGTCCTTATGACGACCGAGGTGCGACTAACAAAACCATGCACCTCGTGCCCAGTGAAAACATGTTTGGGGAATTTTGAAGGGGACATTTATTGCCACGGCTAAACAGCCAAAACTTCATCATTTACAAGTTATTCCTTAGTCTAATTATTGAAAACATCTAACTATTTCTATTCAAGCGGGCTAAGCATATTCCTAAGTTTGCTAGTGAGTACCACATATATAAAGTGCTCACTAGTTTTATTTTTCCTAGGGCTATCAAGGATCATAATAATACAAGTAATAGGGCTATAACAAGGAGAATCGATAAGGCTAAATAAAACAGTGATAGACACGGGAATTTTAATAAAGCGAAATGCAATAATTTAAATAAACATAATTTTGTAAACTCGGATAGCAATATGATCAAAATGACATGACTTGCCTTGCTCCTTCGAACAAAACTTCGTTTCCTCGCGAACACGAACCTCCGAAATGACGAAGTCTACACGCTGACACGCAAAACAAGGAAAACCCTAATAAAAACCAAATGAACAATACAAGAAAAGTAAACAAACATGTAGAGCTCAATTTTAGATGAATTTTACAATTTGAATGGCCCAATTTCAAGTTTGTATGGATTAGATATGAATTTTAGAAGTTTTAGACCATTAAATAGATTCTGGAAATTAAATTGATTTATTAGGCAATTTTTAATTATTTTTGGAAGGAAAAGAGTAGGATGACGACGGGGGCAAGGATGGCGGAGGGCGGCTCACCGTGTGCTCAACGGCGAAAAGGCGGCGCGGGCACATGACGGCGAGGGAAACCGGCGCTCGGCGACGACAAGGACGGCGAGCTCGGCGGTGATCCGAGGACGGGAGCGGTGGACGAGGAAGAGGATGATGCCGCAATGCCGAGGAAGGAGACGACGATGTCAGGAGACACATCAGTGAGGCGGCAAAGGTTGCCGAAGTGGCGCCGGCAAGGCTGAGGGAGAGGCACCATGGGCAACGGGGTTTCGGTGTTTCGGGCAAAAACGGGCCTTGGCCGAGGTGGAGGGCGATGCTGCGATACCGTAGGTGTCGATGGTGCAGCCAACCGACGCACGGGTGAGGAGTAAAAGCCGGCCGGAGTTGCGGCGGTGAGGTGGATGGGCGGCCGGCACAACGGTCTCCGGGTGAAATGGAGGTGAGGCCGGGAAGAGGAGGTGGCTGCGAGGCCGATGGAGATGGTTGCAAGGTGGCGCTTCTCGGCTTGACGGGGAGGGGGGCCGGTTCGCCGGCGCCAGGAGAGAGAAAACCGAGCGGAGGAATGGAAGGAGAGCAAGGGAGCTCGAGGTGGTGTGAGGGGAGTGAGGAGGGTGCTGAGGGCTCCCTTTTATAGGCCGGGGAGGGAGGGGAAGGGCGCCGGGGAAGGGAATGGCCGGGAGCTTGCCGGCCGGCTATTCATGGCGGCCACTCAAAGTGGAGTTCAATCCGGCGAATTAGAGCATTAATAATTGGGAGAAACATGTGGGAATTGATGAGGAAGAGGAGAGGAACCGATTTTTGCAATTTAATTGAAGGGAAAACCACCGAGGAGGGAGATCGGCCGACCATGGTGGAGCTCAACGGTGAAGAAACAAAAATCGAAATCCACCACGAATTATTGCGGGATTGGGTGGGGAATTATGGGGGAAGTGGAGAGGAAGAGGTGAGGATTAATTTCCCTCAATTAATTTTGGATTTGAACAAGTGATTCGTCGGGATTTGCGAAGGGAGGAAAGAGATGGCTGTTCGGATGAACAGTACACAAGCGCTCTAGGAGGAAGACGACACTGTGGCAGAGGGAGGCAAAGCAGACTTTTCCTTCCAAATATCCTTGAATTTTTATCTGTACTTCCAATGCTCAAATAATTCCAAGAAAAATCTTGAAATTAGATGAACACTCAAAGTATTTAATAAAAATTCAACCAGATTATTTACTGATTAATTAATTTATTTAAATAATTACTTAAATGTTCTTTGTATTATTAAAATTATTTTTGGAGCTCCAAAATTTCATGAAAAATTTCAGAGAGTACTTTAGGGCATGGAGAATATTTGAAAAATATTTCCAGCCATAATTTTTAAAGGAAATTTTTATTTTCTTAATACTTTCACTTGATTAATATGCTTTTCATTTTATTTAATTTCTAGAAAATAAATTATTAAATGATTTTTAATCCCGAACGAAAATCGGGACGTGACAATTACCAAACTCTTGGCTCAAGTATTCTCCTCCACGATCTGATCGTAGAAACTTGATTGTTTTCCCTAAATGATTCTCGTACTTTATTCGGAATTCTTTGAACTTTTCAAAGGATTCGGACTTATGCCTCATTAAGTAGATATAACCATATCTACTAAAGTCATCGGTAAAGGTAATGAAGTACGATAACCACCTCTGGCCGTTGAGCTCATTGGTCCACATACATCGGTATGTATGAGTGCCAAAAGGTCACTTGCTCTTTCACTTGTGTCCCGTGAAAGGTGCCTTTGTCATCTTACCAAGTAAACAAGACTCACATGTCTCAAATGATTCAAAATCAAAAGAGTGAAGCGAGTCCATCCTTATGGAGCTTCTCCATGCGTTTCTTATTTATATGGCCTAAGCGACAATGCCAGATAAACGTGGGGTTTATATCATTAGAGAGTTGCCTTTCTGTATTAATGTTATAGATGGGAGATGCTTCAAGATTCAAAACGTATAATCCATTCACCAATGGAGCATGAAAATAGAACATATCTCTGAGATATATTGAACAACCATTGTCCATTGATCTAAAATCATATCCTTCCGCTTGCAAACATGAAGCGGAAATTACGTTTTGACATAGTGTTGGAACACAATAACAATTATTCAATTCCAAAACTAATCCTGAAGGTAGATGAAGTGGTACTGTGCCGACAGCAACTGTAGCAACACTTGCTCCATTGCCGACGTGCAGGTTCACCTCGCCCCTTCTTAATCCTCTACTTCTTCTCATTCCCTGCAACGACTTGCAAATATGAGCTACTGATCCGGTATCAAATACCCAAGAGTCAGTAGGTGAAGTAGCAAGATTAATGTCTATAACATTAATACCTGAAGCAGAAGTCGTACTTTGCTTCTTTTTAAGATCCTCCATGTACTTCTTGCAGTTCCTCTTCCAGTGACCTGTCTCCTTGCAATAGAAGCAAACGGCATCTGATGCCGCTGACCCCTTCTTGCCCTTCTTGCATTGGAGGCACTCGCGATCTCATCGAGAGTTAACTTCCTCTTGGTGCAAAGTTTCTTGACAGGTGGTTTGCGCTTAGCCTTACGCATGATCATCACATGATGACCATTCTTCGGATACTCCCTCGCGTCTTTAGCATCCCATGCAATTCAGCCAAGGTTCTATCCATATTGTTCATGTGATAATTCAATATGAATGGCTCGAAGCTTGGAGGGAGCGACTGGAGAATCACATCAGTAGCCAACTCTTGGCTAAGGGGAAAACCTAGTTTTTCCGGACTCTCGATATAGCCAATCATCTTTATCACATGCGGGTGACGGGATTCCCTCAACAAGCTCGCACGCAAACAAGGACTTTGAGGTGTTGAACCTCTCGGCCGAGCTTGGTTCTCAAACATACCACGCAGTCCCTGAATAATAGTGTGAGCATCGCTGCTCTCATATTGCTTCTGAAGCTCAGGGGACATTGTAGCAAGCATGAGACAACTTATATCTAGGGCATCATTAGTGTGCTTCTCGTAAGCTCTCCGTGCAGTTGCAGTGGCATTATTAGGCAAATCCTCCGGATAAGGTACTTCAAGAACGTACTCCTTACGCTCTTACTTGAGAACAATTCTCAAGTTGCGATACCAATCCATAAAGTTTGTTCCATTTAATTTTTCCTTTTCGAGAATAGATCGCAAATTAAAGGTATGGGTGTAGTATTAGCCGCCATTTATTCTACAACAGAAAAAGCAAAGTTTAGCACAATGTTTATGCTATGTCTTTTGTTAAACAATTTAACATAAGACTCCCATTACGTATTTTCCACCTTCCCTCTAGGTTACGTATTGGGTCAAGATCCACATGTTAGTTAATTTTCTAGTGAGCTTTGGCATCACTGCTAGAAAATTAGTAACATCGATAAGCAACTCCTTGCTAATCACATCTCTATGTGACTCTTGTTGTTGGTGTGGCATCTCCATGCCCCGGCGCCAACCTATGCCCCAAGGCCCAAAACTGTTTTGATAGCCTTGTTAAGTAAACCAAATGCTCCCGCATGTATATGTCGACATATACCCCCTCGTGTTATGATAGAGAATGACACTCTGCTTTGGCGAGACCCACCATTGACGAGCATAACGGTGACGAGTGCAACATTTGGAAGGGCATCATTACTACTTAATTTTGAGAGGGATGCTATCCTATCAAACAAACATATCACATATGAAAGCAAGAAGAATAGCATATAATGAAATAGTATGGCCCCCTTCACATGGTGATCTCCATCTCCATGTCGGCGCTGAGGATCTCCATCTTCGGCACCATCTTTCAAGTGCCGAATGCTTGATATCTTCAAACTAAGCTACTACTATAGAAGCTCTAATTGAAGATTACATCGACTCGCAGGTCGTGAAAGAATATTACAAGCATTGCACGTATGAAAGAATATTACAGGGATTGCACATATGAAAGAATATTACATGCATCACATGCATCTCATACATACAATAGGGCCATACAATCTCAAAGCATTCTCTGCAAAAACAAGTTAGGCGTAGAAACATTTTCTACCTATCACAGAGATACGGCATCGAGACGACCTATAAGGGGGTACGCACACGGCGGTCCCGCTAGCCGGTTAGCGGGCGGGGGGTCGAGGGGGAAGCCGCCCCCTCGCGGGCTTCCGGGCAGCGCCCGGAACACCACACGAAATTCATAGATCCAATCTATGAAATCGCTTACGGAAACCATGTCGGCATAATCATATTATGTCGTCCCGATACACTATCAAGGGAGATGGTTTGTGTAGGCACGAGGCAGCAAACAAGATCGGACTACGAGATAGCTTCGGCATAATCACATTATACCGTTCCGATACACTATCAAGGAACGCTATCTCGAACCCAACTCAAACCGAGTTACATGGAAATTGCTTCGACGTAATCACATTACGCCGTTCCGATACACTATCAAGGAACGCAATTACCATTAACTCTCCTCAACAGATCCCGTAAAACCGATTGATCTAATCAACCCGTGTGCAAAACTTGTTCCGATCCAATCTAAAACCCGAACTAAGCAAGATTAGCTCGATACCACTTGAAGGGTTACGCGGAGGCTACGCTAGCCGAAAACAAAATCTTTTCTACCGCGCAAACCAGGAATACTTGCAAGTAAGGGCCGATAGATCGTTACCGATTGGAGTGTGCAGCGGAAACAGCCAATCAGGGCTATCCGATCCGGAACAGTGCTGGCCGATGACAGCCGACTCCCGCAAGCCGACAGCCGATTCCTGGGGACAACCGATTCTCCAATCAACCGATTCGTGGATGTAGCCGATTCGCCGAGTCGTCTGACCGCGTTCTCGCGCCTCGCTCCGATGCGCGAGACCGCAGCCGATCTACCGCAGCTGCCTTGCTCCGAAGTACCACAGCCGATGAACAACGCGCAACGTAGCAGCGCCTCTACCGGTATCCACACGTCCGGGGACAGAACGCCGAACACCCGTGTGCTAGCACGCGATGCAAGGCTAGGGTTTGGCTCGAAAGTGGGGAGGGTTTCCGTGGAGATTGATCTCGACGACTTCTGTTGCGGATTCGGTTCAATGCGATGCAATTGACGTCAATCAGCTCTCCACCCCTCACCCCTTTATATAGAGTTGGCCGATTGGGAGTAGTGGCCGATCAGGACTCTATTTTAAATCGGATCCTATCCGAATCTCACAGAGTTGGCCGCCCATACGTCGTAAGCCCATAGAACTCTATCCGATCGGATCCCTATCCGATCGAGCTGTATCCGAGTCCAACTCGAATATCTATTCCATCCCCTTAAGTGTGCGACCCTGTAGGTTCAGGTATACTCGGTTTCGGCTATAGTCTAACTTAGCCGACGTCGCTCGAGTCCAACCGAGCCGACCTGTCAACGTGGCGTCTAGCAAGCACATATTGACACCGTAATATACAAGAATATAATATCGGCTCGAGCCCGTAATGTGTACACAAATCCCTTTGCCTCATGATACCGGTTAAGCTATAGGCAAGATGTGTGCCATCCCTTCAATAGCTTAACCATTCACTCGAACCGTATTGGATTATCTGTCCTTGATTGACTCCTCAATCAACTTAGCATGGCCATGCATTTCCATAATCCATTACCTCAAGGGGCCGAGATATCTCTCCAAAGGAGGGGCCAATTCCATCTTGATCACTCACATCCCACTCCATGTTTCATAGCAAACCCGAAAACTACCTTTATAACTACCCATTACGGAATAGCGTTTGGTAGTCCCAAAGTAGGCTACTACACATGTTGGAACCCATGGTGATCTCAGTCTAAGGACTTTGTACCAACACTACCGAGACCAACTAATGGCACATTAATTCTGTAGTGTCTCATGGTGGGTCTATCCAACAATGTGTTCTCTAACACATATGTCCATGTTTATTGATTTGGTATCTCCATACCCATGATCTACGAGACATGATCATCAATTAATAAACATGCCGATCTTAGAATCATATTAGTTCCAATAATATGATATATGATCGAGGATCATTTAGAAATAGATTCATACGATTGAGTCTCATAAATAAGTCACGTACTTATTGATCAATACAAGATGTCTATTTCATGGAACCAATAACACTTTATTCATAAATACATAAACATTGACTGTGATATCCAACATCTCCATGTTGCCTCTAGGGCATATCACTAATAGTTGGGGCAGCGGCTGAATCCAGGCTCAAGCCACAACTCCATCAATCCCCGGCCGACGATCCACCTACCAAGCCCTCCGACGAAGAGACCACCGGTAAGCTTTCACCTTACTAAATTCGACCTTAGTATGACATCACTATATACTCACCGATCATGCCCTTTCCAGATCAAGAAGCCGGCCGGCCGTATCCCACGTCGTGTTCCAACGGTAACCATCTCCCGCATCCTAGCTTACAAATTTCAGCCGACTTGACTGCTAACACTTGTCTTCTTTACAGCCTCCTCGATCACCGCCGGCTGCCCCCTAGGCGTCGAGTGAGCACACCGTGGCTGCTGCGGGCGGCGGCAATGGCACTGATGGTGAGGCCCCGTTGGCCGTAGGCGGCGAACCAGCTGAACAAGGTTCTTCGACCCGGTGCCCAAGGTAAGCCGACTGAATTTTATGATCGGCTCGCCAACTTAACAACTCTTTTCTAATCATCATCTTCTTTTTGCGAAACATAGCCGACCTCCTCAATTTTGACTTGTCGGAGTTCGAGGAGTCTGACGAGATCGGCGAGGAGGCGCTGGTGACGCCGGACGAGGACCTGAGGGCCAGTTTAGCCGACATCGGCAATTGGCTGGAGGCCTCGCTGGACGTGCTGGTAGCCGACAACAGCTCGATCCGCACGCCCTTCTGGGAGATCCAAGGCCAGCTGCCGGAGGCGATAGCCGACACCATTGTGCCGGCAACCTTCTTGGAGGCGCACCAACTCAAGTACGAGCGGGCCCAGCGCGAATAGGCGACCGTCGTGAAAACCAAACGTGGTCGGCAACCCTCCGTCGACCAAAGAGGCTATCAAGGGTCAAAAAGCCGCCTTCGACCGTCTCGAAACCGAGCCGGCGGCCAAGCTCGAGCAACTCCTTTCACGCTAGGACCAGGCGATGGCCGATCTCGTTCAAGTTGCGAATGAGATCGACGTCCACAAGGAGTATATGGCCAGCCTGCAAGCTGAAATCGACGCCCAACGTCAAAGTATCAAGGCGCACCTCCGGGACTTGGTGAAAGGGATTCGGCCGGTGGCTGGGTCCGAAGCCAACGACGTCAAGGCCATCGAGGAGGTGGACCAAATCAGGCGACGGCGTTGTCGGTTATAGCCAATTTCCGAAGAAATGAACTCACTTGTAATATTTTTAGTATTCTGAAATCGGCTACTGCCTCATGTAATATACACATCCAGCTTTTGTAATCAGCTTCACCGAATGTTTAAATACAGCCTGTCCGTTTCTAAACCGTGATCGTGAATGAAATTGGCTTCAGCCTCCTGTAAAATATTCGTCCGACTTTTATAATCGGCTCTGCCGAAGCCTTCAATACAACTTGTCAATTACCGAAACCGTGATTGTGAATGAAATCGGCTTCAGCCTTATGCATTGTCTTAGCATAACTGTTAATTCCAAATTGCTTATGCTGAAATCGGCTCTGGCCGTCCGTGTTACGTCACGTTTGCCGATTCCAAAACCACACCACGACCGTCGATCTTAACACTTGAATTATGGTCGTCGATCCCAATCACTTAAAACACCTTTATATTGACTGCTGATTACGAAGCTTAAAAAATTTCCTGACACCCAATTTTGTAATCGGCTCGTGTATGTATATGCCCCCTTAATTTTGTTGATACCTTTGGTGTCGATGAAATTATAAACTGAAATCAATTACACCTCATTGTCGTTGCTATCGGCCAGTAGTTAGCCGATCGTAGAACTTAGGGCAAAAATGTGTGCATAAAAATGCCTAAAGGTGATGCCCGATGAAACAGGACATCGGCTAGCACGAATCGGGTAAGGAAATAGAGCCAAATCATGAATTGATCTATATGCTTGGGTAGTATTTTTTCAGGTATTTTGCATTGAGAGCCCTCCCAAATACTTCTCCATCTAAACCTTCTAGCATATAAGCCCCTTTAGAGACGCATTTGTGGATCTTGAAAGGCCCTTTCCAATTTGGTGACCACTTGCCGAATTTGTTGTCTCTGGAGCCGATCGACAATATTAATTTCCAAACGAGTTCGCCCTCTTCAAAAGATTTAGGCACAACTTTTTTATTATAATGTATGGCTACTCGTTCTTTATCTCTTGTAACTTTTTCCAAAGCTCTCATCCTTGACAAAACTAGGTCTTCTGATTCATCCACCATCAAGTGGTAATAATCGTCGACTGTGAGTTGGTCCCTGTAGTTGAATGCGCCTTGAGCCGATGACGCTTTCCCACGGTAGTACTGCCTCGTGTCCGTAAACTAGCTTGTATGGAAGGACTTGAATTGATCCATGGCAGACCATCCGATATGCCCACAGTGATTCGGCTAATCGGCTATGCCATTGCTTGGGATATTCAGAGATCTTTCTTTTAATCAACTTAATCAAACTTTTATTTGAAGCTTCGGCTTCCTCGTTAGCCTGTGTATAGTACAACGAAGAATTAAGTAGCTTGATCCCCATGCCGTCGGCAAACTGAACAAACTCTTCTGATATAAATATAGATCCCTGATCCGTTGTAATCGTTTGTGGGACGCCAAATCGGTAGATAATATGCTCTTTAACAAACTCGATGGCATCCTTAGAGTCTAATTTCTTCAAAGGAATTGCTTCCACCCACTTTGTGAAATAATCTGTTGCCACTAGAATAAATTTATGCCCTTTGCTTGAGGGTGGATTGATCTGGCCGATCATATCAATGCCCCATCCTCTGAACGGCCAAGGCTTGATAATTGGGTTCATAGCCGACGCTGGTGTTCGCTGTATGGCGCCAAATTTCTGACAATCCTGGCAACCCTTATAATATTTGAAACAATTCTTCAGCATTGTCGGCCAGAAATATCCTGCTCGGCGAAGTAGCCATTTCATCTTATGAGCCGATTGATGCGTTCCGCAAATCCCTTTGTGCACTTCTCCGATAGCTACTATGGCTTGATCGGCTCCTAAACATTGAAGCATCACACCATCAATCATCCGATAGTATAGATCTTCATCAAGCAAGAAATATCTTAGTGCCTTATATCGCAGCTTTCCTTGTAGCCGATTGAGAGGGGTTTTTGAGATAGTCAGAGACTTCAAACCTCCAATCGTCGGCCGTAATAGCAAGCAACTTCCATTTCAATATCTTTTACCATCGGCCGATAGCCCGATGCCCTTGAGCTAAATCATTGGCTTCGTATTCATTCCTGGGATATGTTTCAAAATGACCACCAAAACCTTCCATCAATTCCCGGCATTGTTGATAGTAGACCATCAGCGCATCATTTTTGCATTCATATTCTCCTGATAATTGGCTGATGACCAACAGTGAATCTCCCATTATTTCGATGGCGTCGGCTTCAACTTCCTTGAGTAGATGTAATCCTTTAAGGACGGCTTCATATTCGGCTTGGTTGTTTGTGGCATGGGGGTTGATAGCGAAAGCAAATTGAAACTTACCCCCGCGAAATAATGACTAAGCCGATACGTCGAACGCGCACTTAAGTGGATTCATCTTCGGCCATATTTCCTCGTTCGCTCTAACACTTATCTCGGATCGGCTATGTGGTTCTGCATCTCTCTGGACTTAACAACTGTGGAGATTGTGGCAATCGGGTATCTACTTGGCAAGCTTATCTGACTGGAGGTAGGGATAGATTGCGCCGCTATATCTCGTAAGCCGAACTTGACTTAGGTGTTACGGTTGCCGATAGAGATAAGGCAATCGGCCTATAGTCACGGTTTGGTAAGATTGAGGAAACCGCCTTAGAGTAAGATAGGGTTTCCGACTTGTAAACCCTTCCTCCCAAGACTATATAAGGGGGGTAAGGGGCGTCCCTTGAGGGATATTCCGATAGGAGATCAGAGATTCCAACACTAGATCTGAGATACAACTTCATAAGCAAGAGCTTTAGATCACGAGATCAATAAAGACACTCGGGATCGAATCCACCGAAACAGGAGTAGGGTATTACCTCACGAGAGGGCCTGAACTGTCTAAATCTTCTTCTTCTTCTAACCCATTGTGCTTGGCGATCTTGATGCGACCCTGTAAAATATATTGCCGAAACCAAGTTTCGACGGTTGGCGCGCCGTAGGGGGCCGCGCGTCAAGACTTCTTCAACAATCTCGCCGACAAGCGTGATGGGATCTCCTTCAAGACTCGCGACTTCGCCGCCAACCTCGCGCGACTCCTCCCTCGACTCGGATTCGAACCGGTCGAAGGAAAGACCCACTCGGCGCCGTTCGGGCTCCCCACAGCGCCAAGATCTTCGACAACATCTTGAAGACCAAGATGCGATCCACCTTCTCCGACGACGGACTTTACTCGGCGCCATTCGGATTACCGAATGCCGCCGAGATCTGCGCCAATCTTCTTGCCTCCCGACGGAAGCAATCCACTCACCAAGACCTCTCGGTGCCGTTTGGGTTACCAAACGTCGCCAAGATCTACAATCAACTGCTCTCCCCGAGTTGGCGAGGATCCACTCGGAGGAGTCTAATCCCCAAGCTCCGACTCGGACCGGAGCGATCCGGATCCGGATTTCCCAGATCAAGGGAGGTCGCTGTCATCCTCCCGTCCTTTGGCTCCTCGCTCATCTTCGAGCTCAACGGATACCTCAGCTCCGCCGGCTTCGACAATCTCTACGGCATCCCTTCCGACGAAGCCGACAACTCCGACGCCATATGGACTGCGAGCCGAAGTGCTGACGTCCTCATGGCCGAGCCGGATGAGTCCGACTCAGCCATGGCCGAAGGCTTGCCAAGAGGAGCGAGCTAGAGTGGAGCTTGAGCGCAAGACAGCGAGGAGGACAAACAACGCAAAGACGAGGCCGACAAAAGGAAGCGTGGATCTCGCGTGCGGCGGACGATCCGCCCAGAGGCCATCCTCCAAACACGGGTTCGCAACACAAATGTCTTCCGACGCCACGCAGCAGCTGTCGCGCACTCACGCTCTTGGATACCGTCATGGAGACGGCTCCGCCAACGTGACTCCCATACTTGATAAGATCAAGACCATCGTTGCTGCCACGGCTAACGGCCCTCCCACCACTTCGGCAAGAAGGCCGACCGAGTCCGTGGCCGAAACACCCGACAAGAGCCGGCTCCCACCCCTAAGGTCGGAGAGACTATAGGAGGCCCGAGCCGGCTCGGTCGTCAACTAGGCCAAGAGGCCCGCCTCCCGAGTCCACGCCGAGGCACCAAGAGCGCACGGTCGACTCCGCCGCCGCAGACGACATGGACGTCCGCCCGTCCACCACCGAGTCCGCCGCAATGGGTTCTCGGCTACCCAACCAGCCAAGAAGACCCCGCCGAGTGATCGCGGGAAGTCCTCGACCGCCGCTACCAAGAGCGCGACCGTCGCACTCGGGAAGATCGGAGGATCACCCGATAGCGGCGACGATGGAGTACCGGCCTTCACTCGGGAGCTCCGCCGAGTGCATTGGCCGAGTGGCTTTAAGCCCACGGGATAGAAAGGTACGATGGCAAAACCGACCCGAATCTTGGTTAACTGTATATACTCTTGCCATCCGAGCTGCAGGTGGCGACAACAAAGCCATGGCCAACTACTCGCCCGTGGCCCTCGCAAACTCGGGCGAAATTGGCTCACCAGCCTCGCCAAGAGGCTCAATCGGCTCGTGGAGCGAGCCGAGGGACCACTTCATCGCCAACTTCCAAGGCACCTTCGAGAGGCCCGGCACGCACTTCGACCTTTACAATGTCATCCGAAGCCGGACGAGCCTCCGAAGGATTATATTCGTCGCTTCTCCGAGAAGCGCAACAAAATCCCGAACATCACAGATGACATCATCATCGCCGCCTTCCGGAAGGGAGTCCGTGATGAGCCGCTTATCGGCAAGTTCGGACGAAAGCCACCGAAGACGGTGAAGCGTATGTTTGAGACGGCGAATTCATACGCCAAATCAAACGACGCCATCAAGGCCGCCCGTCAAGACCGGCTCGAGGAAGAGAGGACAAGCAAGC
Source organism: Oryza australiensis (assembly GCA_019925245.2). Classification (NCBI taxonomy): domain Eukaryota; kingdom Viridiplantae; phylum Streptophyta; class Magnoliopsida; order Poales; family Poaceae; genus Oryza; species Oryza australiensis. Next base: position 9,050 of record JAIFGZ020000289.1, on the reverse strand, counting down.
GGGAGGAAGCCGAAATCCTAAGAAGGATGGCGGCAACAACGGCAACCAGGGCCCGAAAGATCGCAAGCGCCGATCGAAGACCAGTGGCCGCAACCTCCAATACTCAACGCCGTCCCCGAGTCGCCGCCTACGACGCCATCATGAACGCCCAAGGTGCCCACCATCCGAATCACAAGCACGCGGCGAAGGATCGTTTATCTACAAGCGGTATGAACGCGGCGCAGCTCTCAACAAGAAGCCGACGACGAGGCTGGTCCATCCGCACCAAGAAGAACAACGCGGCTGAAAATGCCGAACCTTTTCAAGATCCAATGGGGAGCTCAACCACATCTTCGGGGCCCGTTAGCTTATGAATCCAAGAGGAAACAAAAGCTAATCGACCGGAGGTCAACGCGGCTCAACTCGAAGTCCCTCAATATCTGCGATGGTCGGAGGTGGCCATCACCTTTGACCGCTCGGATCATCCCGACCGAGTGGTTCACCCGGGACGCTATCCACTCGCCCCGGACCCCGTGGTCCGCAACATCAGCTCAAGCGCGTCCTCATCGATGGGGGCAGCGCCCTCAACATCCCGTTTGCCAAGACCATGGATGAAATGCAGATCCCGAGGGCCGAACTCAAAGCAAGCTCGCCCCTTCCACGGAGTTATCCCGGGCTATCTTCAACACCACTCGGGCATATCTCCCTCCCGAGTCACCTTCGGAGCCCGAGAGAATTTCCGAACGGAGAACGTCACCTTCGAGGTGGCCGACTAAACGGCGTATCACGCCATCATCGGAAGGCTCCGTGCTTGCCAAGTTCATGGCAATCCCCACTACACTTATCTTTGCATGAAGATGCCGGGTCCCAACGGCGTCATCACTCTTCGCAGCGACGTGAAGCAAGCCTTCACCTGCGACAAGGAGAGCTGCGACATGGCCCAATCTCGCGAGAGATTACGTGGCCAACAAGAAGTCCGATTGGCTGCATCAACTTCGGCAGAGGGCGAAGTCCCCGCGAAGAAGATAGCCAAATCAGGATCCGGCGACGCCAAGACCAAGAAGATCTCCCTTGATTCGTCTGATCCCTCCAAAACCGCTGTAATCGGCGCCGACCTAGATCCTAAATAGGAAAGCGCGCTCGTCACCTTCCTCCAAAATAATAAAGATGTTTTTGCTTGGAAACCATCTGATATGCCTGGAATTCCTAGGGAGGTGATCGAGCACTCTTTGAACGTCAAAGATGACGCCAAACCAATAAAACAACGATTACGCAGGTTCGCACAGGATCGAAAAGACGCGATCAAAGAAGAACTCGCAAAGCTCTTGGGCTGCCGGCTTCATTAAAGAAGTCCTTCATCCCGACCGGTTAGCCAATCCGTCTCGGTCCGCAAAAAGACGGGGCAATGGCGCATGTGTGTCGATTACACCGACCTCAACAAAGCCTGCCCCAAAGATCCGTTCGGGCTCCCTCGCATCGACCAAGTCGTCGACTCAATGACCGGCTGCGAACTCCCGAGTTTCTTGGATTGTTACTCGGGCTATCACTGCATCGTCCGAAAGAATCCGACCGCTTGAAGACATCTTTCATCACGCCGTTCGGGGCCTATCTACATCACCATGCCTTTCGGCTCGAAGAACGCCGGAGCTACATACCAACGCATGATCCAAAGATGCTTCCAAACGCAGATCGGCAAAAACGTTGAAGCTTATGTCGACGATGTTGTCATCAAGACCAAGCGAAAGAAGACCTGATCGCCGACTTAGAAGAAACCTTTGCAAACATCCGGCCTTCGAATGAAGTTGAACCCGAGAAGTGCACCTTCGGCGTCCCATCGTGCAAACCGCTCGGCTTCATGGTATCACATCGCGGCATTGAAGCAAACCCGAAAAGATCAACGCCATCTTAAACATGAAGCCCCGAGTAATCGAAAGACGTCCAAAAGCTCACTGGCTGCATGGCGGCGCTAAGCCGTTTCATATCCCGACTCGGCGAACGAGGCATGCCCTTCTTCAGCGCAAGAAGACATACGACTTCCAGTGGACCACGTGTGACAAGGCCTTTGAAGATTTCAAAGAATTCCTTACCACGCCACCCGTCCCGGCTTCACCTCAGCCCCAGAACCCCTCTTGCCGTCGTCTCACCACTCACCAAGTGGTCGGCACGGTCCTTGTGGTTGAACGAGAAGAAGAAGGACGGGCCGTAAGATTCAAAGACCAATTTACTTTGTCGGGAAGTAAGCGAGCCAAAATCCGATACCCCGTGTACAAAAATTGCTTTATGGTGTTCTAATAACCGCGAGGAAATTGGCACACTACTTCCAGTGGTCACTCGGTCACCGTCATCACCTCTTTCCACTCGGCGACGTCGTCCACAACCGCGAGGCAACCGGGCGCATCGCCAAGTGGGCCCTGGAACCGATGCCGCTGGACTTAACTTTTAAGCCCGGACGTCCATTAAGTCACAAGCCTTAGCGGACTTCCCGGCCGAGTGGATCAAAGCAAGAGCATGTTCCCGAGAAGACCTCCAATCTTGGACCATGCACTTCGACGGATCCAAGAGGATCACCGGCTTGGGAGCAGAGTTGTTGCTGATCTCCCGACCGGGGAAAGGCTAAGATATGCCCTTCACCTCCACTTCTCCGCCTCACATAACGTCGCCGAATACGAAGCTCTTTTACATGGATCGCGCCTTGCGCCTCACTCGGGATTCGTCGACTTATTGTGAAAGGCGACTCCCCTGGTCGTCAATCAAGTGATGAAAGACTCGGTCCCGCTTAAACGACACTATGGAGGCCTACCGACAAGAGGTCCGCAAGCTTGAGGACAAGTTTGATGGGCTAGAACTCTCACATGTCCCGAGACATAACAACGAAGCCGCCGATGAGCTAGCACGCTTCGGATCTAAGCGCGAAGCCGCTCCGACGATGTCTTTGTCGAACATCTCTACGAGCCAACCGTCACGGCAAAGACAGCTCCCAACGAGCAAACCACGAACGAAGTCACCATGATCGATACCGACCGGAGGACGCCGCTCATCAAATTCTTAACTCAAGCAAGAGCCGCCGATGACCGGGATGAAGCGTAACGCGTCCGGCGTTGCGCAAGCGTACGTCATGGTCGACTCCGATTTATACAAGAGAAGCCCCTCCGGAATTCTAATGAGGTGCATCACACCCGAAGAAGGGAAACAATTACTCCAAGATATCCACTGGGCATATGCGGAAGCCACGCGGCGGCACGCACTCTAGTCGGCAAAGCTTACAGGGCAAGGATTTTTTCGCTTACCGCGGTCTCCGACGCGGATAAAGTCGTAAGAACCTCGCGAAGGCTGCCGCTTTGCCCGACAAAGCCATGTCCCGCCGAGCTTCAAACAATCCCACTTTCCCGGCCGTTTGCGGTATGGGATGGACATGGTTGGCCCCTTCAAGAAAGCTCCGGGAGGTTTCACACACCTCTTCGTCGCAATCGACAAGTTCTCCAAGTGGATTGAAGCCAAGCCCGTTGCCACAATCACTGCCGACAAAGCACGGGATTTTTCCTCAACATCGTGCACCGCTTCGGCGTCCCAAACATAATCATAACCGATAATGGGACTCAATTCACGGGAGGCATCTTCAAGGAATTCTGCGAAGACTTCGGAATCAAGATCTGCTACGCATCGCAGCTCACCCCAAAAGCAATGGGCAAGTCGAGCGAGCAAACGGCATGGTTCTTCAAGGCATCAAGGCTCGCGTCTTCGACCGGCTAAGCCCTTACGCCGGCAAGTGGGTCCAAGAACTTCCCTCGGTCCTATGGTTGCCGCGAACTACACCTGGCCGGGCCACCGGCCAAACTCCTTTCTTTCGGTCTATGGCGCGAAGCCATGTTGCCAAACGAGATGGAGTTTGAGTCCCTCCGGGTCCGCAGCTTCAACGATGAACGCTACGACATCGACCGAGTGGATAACCTCACCCGATTGGAAGAGGCCCGCGAGGCAGCCTCATCCACGGCTAAGTACCTTCAAGGGCTCGGGAGATACCACACGTGCAACGTGCGAGCACGAGCTTTCATTGTTGGCGACCTGGTCCTACGCAAGATCCGAGACCACCAAAGACCGACACAAGTTATCTCCCTTATGGGAAGGACCCTTTATAATCGCCGAAGTGACTCGGCCGGTGCTACCGGCTAAAGCGCGAAGACGGGTCTATGGTGGAGAACTCCCGGAACATCGAACATCTTCGGCGGTTTTACGCCTAATTTGGCTAAGGCCTCATGTTTTCCTTGATTTGCCAACCTCAAGCAAGATGACTTCTTGAGCTAGCAATGGGCTGATACACATATCAATAAAGCTCGAATTTTCCTCATCAAATTTTTGTGCACAATTTGGTTTATCATTGTTTAATGTCCTTCGACTCGAGCTCAGTGTCTAAGGACCGAGAGTTTTCCGATGACCTAATCGAGCCTAGGCTTGATGACAATGTGCATTAAAACTACTTAAGAAATTTCACGCAAAGGCTCGAATCAAGGCATGGACATAAATAAACTAAAAATAGTCACAAAGATTCCATGTCGAGTTTCACGCTTACATTATATCTACAAAGCAAAGACAAAATACAGTTCGAGCTTAAAATTGTTTACTACATCTAAAGAGATCTTCTTCGCCGCTTTCTGCGCCTCGCCAGCATATCTAAGGCCCGCTCATCTGTTGTTCCCTCAAGAAAGCCCTCCCGATTGAATGAATATCCACTCGGGGTAGAGGGACTTGGTCTGTGCAAGAGCCAGACCAGCCCCCATGTTGGCTGCTTCGGTGATGTTCTTCAGATACTGCTCGGGAGCCATCCGGAGCTTGTCGAAGATCTCGATCGGCTCCAGCGAGCTGGCCCCAACTCCTTGATCAAACAAGGATGCCAAGATCGGCGTGGCGGCGTTGGCGACCCTTCCGTATCTCGTCGCTGGACTTAATCCGCCCAAGCAAGACGTCGTATTGGGCTCGGGTCTTCATCTTATAAGCTGCAAGGAGTCCTAGATCAGTCAAGGCACTCGGAAATGAAGCGGCACACGGGATTTGACTTCAAAGAAGGTTACCTTCAAATTCGGCCTCCATCTCGGCCTTGTCGAGGCTGACCGCTTCCAGCTGGACTTGAAGCGAGTGGACCTCCGAAGAATTTTCTACAACGAAAGAGGATTATCAATTGACAAGATCAACAAAAGAATCATGATGAAGCTGGGGAGAGGCGTGCTTACTTCCGATTGATCCGCGGAGGTCGAGGTTCGCCTCCCGAAGCTCCGAGATCTCCTCCTTAAAGCGGCCTCCTCGAAGCGGCCTCCTCCCGAGTGGCCTTGGGCTGCCGCCGAACGTCCTCCAAGGAGTTCAAGTGAGGCACCAGCTTTTCCAAAGCACCTCGGATTTTGCCATTGAACGGCAATATTCTTTACGCATGAAAGCAGAAGAATGATCGATCAAGGATAATGAAGAAATAATCAAAAAGAAAGACGAAGGCTTACGTTGAGCGTCTGTCGCCTCATTCGGGCTCTCGACGAGGGCATCCCTTTCATCCTTCTCGGCCTGCCTGGTCGAGGATGATGCCCCGTCTCTCGCTCTTTCCGAGTCCCGCCACTCGATTCGATCGGAGGAACCCAGTGTCTCGAAGACCGTAACTGGGATCTCTTCTACCGTGGCTGGCAAACAAGAAAGACCAATGAAGACATGAAAGATTCAAAATTGAAAGAACAAAGGAAAGTTCCAAGCAAATCTCACCGGTTTCGGTGGTCGCCGCCTAGGTGGGGCAAATGGGCTCTTCTTCTTCTTCGGGCTCTGCGCCGAGAGACCCTCGGTCGGGGGTACTCGGGCCGCAGCCTCGGATCCCTGGCGGCCGATCGGGTTTCCAGTCGAGATACCCGGCGGCGATCGGGGCTCCTCCCTAGGGGCACTCTCCTTCGAGGAGAAGGATGCTTCTCCGGAATGCTCGCACTCTGGTTGCGGGCTCCGGTCTTGGCTCGACGGCCTTGGCACTTCGGAGCAAGCGGCTGGGTCGGCCCTTCACCCCCTCCGGCAGGATCTATGTCCCGAGGCCTCCTGCACAAGTGAACACAAATAAGATAAAGAAAAGTTTTCTCGCGAAAGAGCTCGGACTTTGGTTTCTGAGCTTACCGGATGATCGGCGGATCTTCTTGCAGTCCGCGGCGATCGCCTTAGAGGCGGGGTCTCGACCGAGGAGCCGGGACATCGTCATCCGAGTCCTCGATGATCGCCGCTTTACTTGCGCGCTTGTTCGAGTCCTCACTCGGCGCCGCCCGCTTCCCGACCGGATCGGTTTGGATCTTGATCCCGCCGCTTGGCTTCTTGGCGGGACGACGAGGCGCGTCATCATGAGCCACCTTATATGGCTTGGAGATGATAGAGGCGTTTTCCAAAAAAAAAGGGAAAGTGCAACATTAAACGACAAGGCGTCAAGATCGAAAGATACTATGAAGCATCCAATCGCCACGGAGGAGGAGGTCGGTGGATGCTTGAATGGAAGGATCGGCAGATGAGGGCCCGCTCGACCGAGATCCCGGATGAGAAGAGCTTGTACATACGGATCTTCGTGGATCTCGTATGTGAGCGGATCCGGTCCTCCCGATTGGGGTCCGTACCGCCTTCATACTCGAAGGCGGCTTTGGCCGCTCCTTGATCGGCGCCGGTCGGCACTCCGATGAAGTGCCGAGTGATTTGTTCCCGCGAAGATTCCTCTTCTTCATCGCCAGGATCTTCGCGAGTAGATCGTTAGCTTTCATCCCATTCTTGGCTCACGGACGGTGCTCCAAGATGGCTTGGGGACAGGAGGAAGACCGACAAAGGCGGGAAGGCGGGTTCAAGATTGCCGATGTAGAACCGGTTCGCATGCCACCTTTGTTGGAAGATTTCAAGGGAGAGAGAAGTAGTCTTTGCGGAGGGATCCGCGAAGTTGAAAGCTCCGCCCCACCAACGACGCAAGGTTGATCCTTGTTCGGATGGGGTTTCGGTAGAACATACGACGAAAAGATTGAAATGAGGAAGAATGCGAGAAAAGCTTCACATACATGAATAAAGAGTGCTATGTGAAGCATCGAGTTGGGGTTCGATGGTAGATGTGAAGGCCATAATAGTTCAAGAGCCCCGAAAGAATTCGGAGGTGGGAAGACTGAATCCGCAATAGAAAAGGAAGTAAAGACGACCGGCTCACCGGTGTTTGGGGTCGGAAGTCCTCCCCGCCGCCGGGCGCCATCCCACAAGTTCCTTCGGCGGAAGCACGCCGTGCTTTACCATCTCCTTGAGGGTGTATTCCCTCACGTCCGAGGTGGCCCATTGGTCGAACGGAATCCTCTTCTCCTCCGCCATGAGAGCGAGGTTGTTGGGGAGCGGATCCGGTGAGAAAGGTTAGATCTTGGGCGATGGATGTGGGAGTTTTGGCTGCAGAGGCTAGTTGTCGCGGCAAGCAAGCTTCTTGCGGATGGATCGAGAAGCGCGCAAGCCTAGGGTTCTCCGCAATGAACTGATGAGCAGTATTGCGAGAAGGGGAATTTTTGGAAGATGAAGAGGCGGGGACGACCTCGTGTCTTTATAAAGAAAGATTTGAGGGTTGCGCTAGGTTTTCGGTGAGTGGGCCGAGCCCATAAGAAAATCTACGCCCGCTAAGGTGTGGTCCGATACGTGTCCTTAGGGACTTAAGCGGATGAGCTTAAGCGATTTGCCACGGCAATATGCGCGTGTCCGAGTGCCCAATACCTTTAAAGATCCTTCCATACCGCGGTTTGTCTGACTTCATGAGAAGCTGGCACGATGCAATTTGGAAGGTGACCAACAGCTGAGTTTTTATAGCTGCCTTGGTGAACAAGGGCTGTTTGGTTTTTTGGCATTTGGTCGGGTAATCTTGCCAATGCTGTTTATTTTCCACCTTGGTGAAGATCTTTATAAGATTGAGTCCAAGTATTATGGCAAAAGCTATTTAATAACTTGGTCATATTTTTCATATGATTGAAAGAACTAGTTTTCCCATGAGGGATGATTAAAATATTTGTTCCTGGATGACTCTGGTATCTACTCCTGATAAGCATGAGCTTACCGAGTGCTTTTTACCCGCTAGGTTGAATGAAATATTTATTCCGGGATTACTGGCGAATCACCTCGGTTGAGCAAGAGTTTACCGAGTGCTTTTTACCCATGAGGGATGATTGAATTATTTGTTCGAGATGACTCTAGGCAAATTCACTCGGCTGAGTATGAACTTGCCGAGTAATAAGATTTCTATGATTGCTTTAGTATGAGCTAGGCATCTACATGAGAATAATTTTTTATAGTTCTTGACTATATGCTTAGTCTATTTTTGACTAACCACATAGTCGGGGGCTACACCTATAATTAGGTGCATCAGAGATGCACCTAGGTATTTATTTTTGAGAATTTTTATGTATATTTTTCCAGCCCTTCACGCCTTTGGAGCCACTGGAAGATTCAGGGCGAGATGATGGAATCACTCGGCGCCAAAAGCACTTGGCCAAAGAGATTTTTGGTTGAGTCTTGCTTGGTCTCGAAGCTGTTGTCTCGTCGACCGAAAAGGACTCTGGGGGCTACTTGTGGAGATTGTGGCAATCGGGTATCTACTTGGCAAGCTTATCGACTCGGAGGTAGGGATAGATTGCGCCTGCTATATCTGTAAGCCGAACTTGACTTAGGTGTTACGGTTGCCGATAGAGATAAGGCAATCGGCCTATAGTCACGGTTTGGTAAGATTGAGGAAACCGCCTTAGAGTAAGATAGGGTTTCCGACTTGTAAACCCTTCCTCCCAAGACTATATAAGGGGGTAAGGGGCGTCCCTTGAGGGATATTCCGATAGGAGATCGAGGATATTCCAACACTAGATCTGAGATACAACTTCATAAGCAAGAGCTTTAGATCACGAGATCAATAAAGACACTCGGCGGATCGAATCCACCGAAACAGAGTAGGGTATTACCTCACGAGAGGGCTTGAACCTGTCTAAATCTTCTTCTTCTTCTAACCCATTGTGCTTGGCGATCTTGACTCGCGACCCTGCGGAAAAATATATTGCCGAAACCAAGTTTCGACA